>OZ018402.1:26480258-27680258 GCA_963969585.1 Drosophila helvetica | reverse complement strand
GAGATTGGGTGGAAACCCTAAAAGGTCAAGTTTTTGTGCTAGGAGAGAGTGGTTTACAGAGTCGAATGCTTTACTGAAATCTGTGTAAATTACATCCGTCTGTAGATTACCTTGGAAGCCTATAATGATGAAGGAGGTGAACTCCAATAAATTCGTGGTTGTTGATCTCCGCCTTATAAATCCATGCTGGGCTGGAGATATAAGTGATCTGCAAAGATGCTGCAGGTGCGGAGTTAAAATTTTCTCAAACACTTTAGGAATTGCGGATAACTTGGATATACCTCTGTAGTTCTTCGCGTCAGACTTACTACCTTTCTTATGGAGAGGAATAATGAACGACTCCTTCCATATGGAGGGGAAACATGAAGAGTTAATGGACAGGCTGAATAGTTTAAGCAACGGTCCACACAGAGACTCGGCGCAGTATCTAAGTACACAGCCGGGAACTCCGTCCGGACCCGGTGAAAACACCAGCTTAACTTTTCGGAGATCAAGAAGCAGAGAGCTTTCATTTAGCAAGGGACTGAAGATGCCGTTCGACCTGGGTAAACCGTATGGGTACGGCTGCCTGGAGTAGCATTCCTGTGAATATGTTGTTTGAAAGAATTGGGCAAAAAGATCGGCCATTGCCTGATCAGTATTTGCCGACGTATTAAGAAATGATAGCAAGGATGGATGAGCGGACGTTTTACGCTTACTGTTTACGAAGCTGTAAAACTGCTTAGGGTCCTGAGAAAAACGTATCCTGCATCTAGATAGGTAGTTCTTATAGCACTGGGAATTAAGAACTGAAAATTTTGACCGAGCCATTACATAGCGAGAGAGAGAAGAAGGAGAGCAAACTTCTTTAAAATTTTTTTTAAAGTCTTGATTTTAAGTTTTTTAGTCTGGATAACTCTTTGGTAAACCATGGGGGCTTCCCAGATCTAATAGGACAGGAAAGTGGGACACAAGACTCAAAAAGTGAGTCAAGTGCATCGTAAAAAATGTTTGTGCATATTGTAGCATCAGTGCACAAATACAAAGCGGACCAATCAAAATCCCTAATGAGGTTATTAAGCTTCGCAAACTCGGCTTAACGAAAGCAGCGGACACATCGAGGTAGCCTTCCCGACCGATCCAATGCGGTTGGTCCTATATCGAGCGACACTTCAAATGTAGGATGGTAGGCGTCTTCAGGTATAGTGAGCGGAGGGACTCGGGTTAACAACGCAATGGTCGGATCCGTTACAAAGCACAGATCAAGCAATCGACCCAGGGAATTTTTCACATGGTTGACTTGAGACAGGGATAAGTCGAGTAAGCCGTCTATAAAGTCATGTCGTGACATGGGCACTAGGTTATTAGACCTGCTTACCGTAGACCAAATAGTTTCTGGCAAGTTGAAATCACCAAGAACTATCATATGATCTTTATCAGATAGCGAGGAAGAAACAGCGTTTAAAGCGGACAAATGCTGCTCGTAAATTGCGATATCCGAAGAAGGTGGAATATACGAGCATGTAATAAAGACTGAAAAAGCGGGAAGAATCAGTTTTATACACAGGAATTCCAGTTCTTGTTGAATCTGGACTTCTGTTTGTTTTTCCTACTAGCTAATTATATTAAAGGTTATATTAAAGGTTAGGCTATATTAAAGATTATGTTGTGAGGGTCATTCCCTCACAATATAGCTATGTCTTTCTGTCCGTCCGTCTGTCTGTCTGTTCGTCTTCATTAGCGCCTGTAGCTTAGAGACTGTAAAAGCTAGAGCAATCTTATTTTGTATCCAGACTCCTGTCCTATATTTCGAAAATTCTCCCCGCCCTCTTCCGCCCACACAAAGGACGAAAATCTGTGGCATGCACAATTTTAAAGATATGACGAATCTAAGAACGCAGAATCATAGACAATGACCATATCTATCAGAGTGTTGAATCTGCATCAGATCAGATCATAAATATAGCCACAATGAAGAAAACCATTTCGAAATGCAGCGTTCCCTCTCGCTCTCTCTCACACACCGGGGTGGGTGCTATGCCCATTCGTCCAGATGAGCGCCTAGATCTCAGAGACTATAAGAGCTAGCGCAACCAAACTCTCTATCCATGCTCCTGTGATATCACTTCAGTACAAGTGTATTTCAAAATTTTGCCACGCCCCCTTCGGCCCCCACAAGGATTCCACAATTTTGAAGATACGGTAAAACCAAAACACAGAATCATAGAAAATTACCATATCTATTAGACTGTTGAATCTGGATCAGATCGGAACATTAGTATAGCCATAAAGAACAAACGAAATTTCCCTGTCTCTTTCGCACACAGCCGTGTATGTATATGTCGAATGTAGATGTAGATGTAGACATTTCGAAAAGACAGACACCCTTTCCTATTTCATTTCCCCTTAAATATCCCTTAATAATATTATATTCAATACCTACCACCACTTGAATACTAATAATCTGTTTTTTCTTTTCTTTCCTCCTTTTTTATTTTATTCTTTAATTTTTACTTACTACTTGATTCTTTAATAGTTTATGTTTAAATTTGTAAGGCTTCATTAGCAGTATTTTATTAATTAAATAAATTAATAAATAAATATTGTTACAAAATTGTGCTACGAGCCGGGTCAATTGAACATTCCTTTCAGGGTGGGGATTCGGAGCGATAAGGAAGGCAGCAGCTAAGAGTGGGTAGCCGTCCGATTCCGTAATAAAACTTAAGGATTGTTTTAAGAATTTTGTCCGGCTTATTTCTTTGCACATAACCTTTTCGCTAACATTTCCTTCTAGAATTTTCTTCTTTTCCTTCACTTTTCTTCTTCTTTTCTTTCTTGCCGGTCAAAGTCCAGTCGATCGAGATGGCACCTAACTATCTCTTAGCCTAGGTCTAGGGCTCTTAGGGCGCCAAACTTCGAATTCGACTTTTGGTTACAATATGTATAATTTATAGGGTCGGAAACGCTAATTTCTGGGCGTTTCACACATCCACACCACAAATCTAATATACCATTATACTCTTTGTATATTGGGGAAAGAAAACTTCCATAATATTTTGCCAAGATGGTTGACGCGCCTTTCAAAAACTAAGAAAGATTCTAGCATCACAAAACGTAATGTTGATGTGGCCGGATTACAGAAAACCGTTCGACCTAACTACCGAAGCCTTAGCCTATGGCCAAATAAAACGCTGGAAGGCACGCATCGGCACGACTCAACAAAACAATCGCGAGTGTGGCCGAGTCAGCAGATTGTTGCAGCGGCGACTGCGCAGCCGTCGGCCGTAGGACTGATATTAGAATTTCCATTTTTGTAGATTTAGATTCTCTAATACCACCACCGAGGAACAAAAAATCTCGCTTTGACCAAGAAAATTCGTCAATTCTATTTTATTTAGCCTAGCCGGAATTAATTTATATATATTTACATAATTATCCTGCAGTACCAGCAGTGAGCGATGACGAATGTCATCGACAATGTCATTTAGGCGTTGACGCCGGCCAAACCGAAGCCCATATTTTCTCTCTGTTTCTTTATTTTCCCAGCGTGCCGTAACAGAACGGCTCTGCCGATCGTGCGCAGTAAACCAAAATGGTTTTTTCCTTTCTGTCTCTTTTGAGCAAGCTTTGGCAGAACTCTCTTGCTTTGTTCGTTTAGCTATAACCTTACATTGTTACAATTGAGCGCAAAAGTGGTGGAATCGAAACTGCAGTGTTTTGGTGAAAAATATATATATTATATATTATTATATGGTAAGTGCAGTTTTTAAATAAAAATATGTATTGGGCGCGTGGTAAATAATGAAAATATCAATTTTATACAATGTTAAGTTTGTGAAATTGTGAAAAAACTGTGTTCAATGTATTGCATTCATATTATATTTATTTATTCTTTTTGTATGCTCTTTCTTTTATGTTTCTTTATGCTCGGCCTAAAATAGAAGGAATTTAAAGAAAAACGAGGGGGAACGTTGTGAGCCGCGTCTACGGCCGCGGCCCTACTTTATACCCAGTACTTAGTCAGTATATCGAGTGATCATCCAGCTCTTATTGCGTTCGGTCGTGTTTTCGCTATGTCGCTGCATCAATGCTCGGAATGCAATTCGGACGTCACTGCTGCTCAGCTACGCTGCTTTGATGCTGTTCGCTGCTCGTCGTTGTGCCGCCGTGCGTTTCATCTGTCGTGCATTGATTTACCCTCCGATGCTATTAAACTTCTAATAAATCTGCCCAATTTGTTGTGGCAGTGTGATAACTGTGTGGTTGCGAATGACTCGCACTCCAAAATTGACGAACTGACTGACAAGGTGCAGAAGCTTGAAAGCCTGTATCGGGATCTCAAGTCAGATTTTCAGGCTGCCCTCCCGGTCAAGTCGAATAGGAGGGTTGCTGCTAAGAAGGATGCCAATAATGCAATACCGGTGACTGACTTACTGTCTCCAAAGCTAGTGGCCGCCACCTCGACTGCGGTCATTGACCCGGGTCCAGCTGCCGCTCTCCCTCCTGATTCGGAGGGCTTCGTCACAGTCCGAAAAAAAGAGAGGAAGAATCGGAGCAAAAACGCTAAGCGTTTTGTTGGTGTTGCTCCGAGTTGTGAGCAGTTAAATGTATTGCAGATCCGAAAATACCTGCATATCGGCAAATTTGCCGCTGCGACGGAGCCAGAGGCGGTGGTGAAATTTGTTGCCGATAAACTGAAGGTGTCCGAGGCCGGAATTTCCTGTGCAAAGTTGGTCAAGCGAGATGCTGATATTTCTGCGTTGAAATTCGATAATTTCAAACTTGGGGTCCCTGAGCCTCTATTCCCGATGGTCTTTGACGACAAATTCTGGCCAGTATCGGTAAGAGTTTCCCGCTTTGTGCATAGACAGAGGCCTGCAGCTGATCTGACGGCTGTTAATCTGCCTAAACTTGTGCCATTGCGGACGTCCACCCCGACTCAGGAAGTTCCAGTTCCATCCACTTCAAAAAACCCCCAGTGAGCGGCGCCTTTGGTTTTTGGATCGCCGCTTCTCGACAAGCTATTCTGCTTACATTTTCTCGCCTCTTTGCAATGAGCAATCGCCCGACGCTGCTTCATATTCGGCATTCTTTGGAACACCAACAAAATATCTCTTTTTCGCATTGCGCCTTGTGCGATATTCGCTCGGCTGCTGCTGGATCGGACGTCTATGCTCTTGCTGGCGCTCTATTTCGACCATGAGCGCTTCTGACGTCATCATTACAACAACATACGCCAATGCAGTTCTTCGTGTGCTTTGCTTGCGCCGTCGCTGCACTCGACACTTGGGGAGAGTCAGCAGCCCGCCGCTCGCTCTTAAATGGAACGCTCTCTTCGCTATCAACACCTGGATTGGGGTTCCCTACCGCTGCCATTCCAAATCTTCTGGTCGAGTATGGTGCACTGCTATTTCGGACTGCGACGTTTGGGCAGGTTTTACGCACGAGCCTTGCCGTATGTGATGTTCCTGACCCTCCTCTGGATCCTACTCTCGTGGCCGCTAATCGGACGGCACTGCCACTTCCTGGGACTATGCCGATGGATGGGGCCAAATCCATCCGCCTTTTCTTTTAAAATATATCGGGTATGCGCACTAAGGCTCAAGCGGTGTACTTGGCCACATCTACGTGCGATTTCGACGTCATCATCCTTGTTGAAGCTTGGCTCAACGAAAACTTCTTCGACAATGAGTTCTTTGATCTCAACCTTTTCCAAGTGTTTCGTAAGGACAGAGACTGTGCCAAAACGAAGCGCTGCAGAGGGGGTGGGGTCATTGTGGCCGTTAGACGCACCCTACGTTGTAATCCGATTTGTCTCCTTGATGGCGACTCTATCTTGGATCAGATTGGTGTGTCTGTGGCTGGTCAGTCGGAGACGCTATGTATCAGCGCATCATATATTCCTCCGAAGAGCAGCTATGATGTTTACAGGGCGCACACGCAGAATATTGCCAATATGCGTGGCAATCTACGAGACCGTCATCATCTCTGCGTTGTTGGCGACTTCAATTTGGGGTCGTTAATATGGACCGCCAATCCGCAGTCGTTGGCTATGATGCCGAGTAATGTGCATTTGCAGCACGAAGTCCTTTTTTTGGATGACCTTTTTAGTATGGGCTTAACCCAAATTAATAATGTTTTTAATAGGTTAAATAAGATTCTAGATTTAGTTTTTGTTAGTGCGGATATTGATTGCTGCGTTGCATGTTGCGTGCTGCCTATTGCAGAATGTGACATGCATCACGTGCCATTGATATTCTCAGCTAATTTCTATAGTTACTCGCCCTGGGCTGAACCAGATTCTGAATATTTTTTTACAGATGTAAGTTTAAATGCTGTACGTGATGAAATGCTAAACGTAAACTGGGCTTCTGTTCTCTCGCATCCTAGGGCTGACTCTTCTTATAATGTTTTCATTCGTACTGTTCATTATATTGTTGATAAGAATGCTTCCAGAAGAGTGCGTGGCTCCTATAGGCTACCGTGGTATACAAAGGGTCTTGTGAGGTATAAGAATCTGCGTAACAAGTTTTTTAAACGATTTAAGATTACCCGTGACCCCGTTGACCGGGCCAGGTATGTGCAGCATAAGCGGGAGTTTGCCTTTTTAAACAAATTTTTATATAGTCAGTATATTGCCGATGTTGAAAGGGGACTTAAATTGAATCCCAGGTCGTTCTGGCGTTTCATAAACTCAAAAAGGTCGACGAGTGCCCTGCCTTCAGCTATGAACCTTGGTAACTTGAGCTCAAATACTGATGGTGGAATAGCAAACCTTTTTGCTTATTTTTTTAGCTCAAATTTTAAGCCATACGCAGTTTGGCATGAGTCCGATGTCTTAGACTCTATCCCTTCGGTGGTCAATATTGGCTCACTTGACGTATCGGAGGCGGACATTTTGGAGGCGATTGCTGATTTCGACTACTCGATTAAACCCGACAGTGATGGCATTTCTGTCCTGCTGCTTCGCAACTGTGGTGTTGCTTTTTGTGAACCCCTTAAAATTATCTTCTGGAATTCTTTGTCATCGGGTCGGTTTATTGCAAAGTGGAAGGCTGCCAAGATTACTCCCGTTTTTAAGAAGGGTACTAGGAATTGTATCTCTAATTATAGACCAATTGCCAAACTCAGCAATGTCTCAAAACTTCTTGAGCGCATCATTGCCAAAAAGATCTCTTTCCTCATGAAGTCATACATTAGCCCAAATCAGCATGGTTTTATGCCAGGTAGATCAGCTACCACTAATTTGGTAGCCTTTAGTAACTTTTGCACACATGCCTTTGAAGTGCACTCTCAAGTTGATGTGGTGTACACTGATTTTGCTAAGGCCTTTGACAAAGTCTCCCACTGCGCCCTAGTAGCCAAGCTGCATCGGTTGGGGATTCATTCGAGCCTGCTTAGTTGGTTCATTTCATACCTTGAGCAGCGAGAGTATGTTGTATTGGTCAATGGAAAGCAGTCGGACCCATATCTGGCTACTTCCGGCCTTCCACAGGGAAGTGCTCTTGGTCCGTTGCTATTCGCTATTTTCATTAATGACATATGTCTCAGCATTCAAACTTCTGAGCATTTGCTTTATGCCGATGATTTGAAAATCTTCCGTTCTATCAAAACTTTAGGGGACAGTATCCTTCTACAGCGTGACCTGGATGGAGTCGTTCGTTGGTGCACACTTAATTCGCTCCCTCTCAATGTAAGCAAATGTTACTTTGTGTCCTTCAGTAAGTGTGTATTCAATGTTCAGGCCTCATACTCGATAGATGGCCTTCCGCTCTTGAAGCGGACGGAGACACTTGACCTGGGGGTCTTGTTCGATTCCAAATTTCTTTTGATCGAGCATTTGAATTTCATTTTGCCAAAAGCCTATGCCATGCTCGGCTTTGTTACGCGTAATTCATCGCAGTTTAAAGACCCATATACGAGGCTAAGTCTTTATGCATTTCTTGTGCGCTCCCGTCTTGAGTATGCTTCAGTGGTTTGGAATCCCACGGGGGTCGTTCAGATTGCGCGTGTCGAGAGATTGCAAAGGAAGTTTTTGAAGTTTGCACTCCAGCCTTTATCCAGTCCGGTGCGGTCCTATGAGTGCAGATTGCGCCTCGTGCATTTCTCCTCCCTTGAGGATCGAAGAACCATTGCGGCTCAGCTATTTTTATACGATCTATTAGTGGGTAACATCGATTGCCCTTTCCTGCTTAGTAGGATTGGCTTCAACATGCCTGCCAGGAGCCTTAGGGATCATGCACTTTTCGCTGTTGATCTCCACCGGACCAACTACGGGAATAATGAGCCATTGTGTAGGGCTCTTCGTCATTATAATGCGCTGCCAGCTGGGATGCGTTTTGACTTTTGCCACGGGAAAGCATCCGTCAGACGGTTACTGTCTGATTTTTTCATGTTTAATAATTCATTTGTTGTTCTCTCTTTTCTTTATTTAGTGTTAATCGTATAAGATAGTTATAAATTAGTTTAGCCAGTTAAGGTTTAACCGTTGGCGAATAAATAAATAAATAAGTATATATGCATGTGAGCTTGTTGTAATTTATTACATGTACGCAAATGGGACAAATTTAATTTTAGCCAAAAAAGAAAAAATATATTAAGTCGCAACTTTTTGGAGATTTTTATCTATTAGATGTTTCTATATTTGTTTGCATATTTTTTTACATCTGTCTTTTCTACATGTCTAAATCTACTTCCTACATATACATACACGGCTGTGTGCGAGAGAGAGAGAGAGAGAGGGAATGAGTCTGCGCTTGGAAGGCCACTGAAATTTGATTTGTTCCTTCTGGCTATACTAATGATCCGATCTGATCGAGATTCAACACTCTGATAGATATGGTCATTTTCTATGATACTGCGTTTTTGGTTTTCCCGTATCTTAAAAATGTTAGATTTTCGTTTTTTGTGGGAGCGTGGCCAAATTTTGAAACAAATTCGTCTCGGTTTGATATCACAGGAGCTTGGATAGAGAGTTTGGTTGATCTATCTCTTATAGTCTCTGAGGTCTAGGCGTCAAAAATTCGATCAGGCATAGCGCCCACCCCAGTGTGCGAGAGAGAGCGAGAAGGAACGATGCATTTCGAAATGGTTTTCTTTATTGTGGCTATATTTATTATCTGATCTGATCCAGATTCAACACTCTGATAGATATGGTCGTTCTCTACGATTCTGCGTTTATAGATTCCTCGTATCTTCAAAATTGTGCATGTCACAGATTTTCGTTCTTTGAGTGGGCGGAAGGGGGCGGGGCGAAATTTTGAAATACACTTGTAACAGTGTGATAAGACAAGAGTCTGGAAAAAAATAAGGTTGCTTTAGCTTTTACAGTCTCTGAGCTATAGGCGCTAATGTAGACGGACGGACGGACGGACGGTTGGACGGACGGACAGACGGACGGACAGACGGACGGACAGACAGACATAGCTTTATCGACTCGGCTATTGATGCTGATCAAGAATAAATATACTTTATGGGGTCGGAAAGCTTCCTTCTGGGTGTTACACACATCCATTTTTTCAACAAATCTAATATACCCCTATACTTTTCGAGTACCAGGTGTAATAAAGAAATACAGTGCCACTCAAGTGAAGAGGTTCGACTTTTTTTTCCTTTTGAAACGTTGTATCTCTCTTGAACACACTCCGATTTGAGCGAAATAAATGTATAATGTGAAAACATAATCTGCGGTGGACACGAAATTTGTTGACAACAACAAAAACAGAAAAGAAACCCTTCTAGGCGAGGCCTGAGTCAGGCTGGTACATATTTAGCGCTTTTTTTGGTATTGTTGTTGAAGTAAATGCACAGACCACCGCTGATCTACAGTGAGCATTGCTTTTTGATGAAACAACTGTTTTACGAATCGAACAGATTTCAGGAATTTCGATCTATTTTGTATATAATTGCGGCCAAATTAATAGTTTTTTTTAGATACATTTTGTTATTAATAGTTCAACAAAATACGGAACACAAGGGGGCCGGGCAAATTCTGGAAGGAAATGGAACGTTAGTTTTAACAAGTCAAAAAACTAAACAAAAACATAGTAAATGAATCCATATTATTTCAGTGGAGGTGCAATTGAAGTTCCTGAACGAGCCCACTGAAAAGGCCCAAAGCAAACATAGTTGTAATTTTAAATAAAAACAAAAGAATATAAATGAATATACTCCTTACTTATATACGCCTTAATTTTTCGTGAAAATCATCACTTATTAAATACCCTACTTTTTCCAGAAAATAATCACTTATTAAATGCCTTACTTTTTCGTGAAAATCATCACTTATTAAATGCATGATTTTACCGGACAACTCGCCTATATTGTCATCGACAACGCCCTAGGACATCCCAATGCTTATTAAATTATTAAAAATCACGGTCCCCCGAGGAAATTTTTATTTTTATACCCGGTACTCGAAAAGTATAGCGGGATATTAGATTTGTGACAAAAGTGACTGTGTGTAACACCCTGAAGGAAGCGTTTCCGACCCCATAAAGAATATTTATTCTTGATCAGCATCAATAGCCGAGTCGATATAGTTATGTCTGTCTGTCCCTTCCGGCCGTTTGTCTTCATTAGCGATTATAGCTCAGAGACTATAAAAGCTAGAGCAACACAATTTTGTATCCAGACTCCCTTAATATCACACTGCTACAATATGGATCAGATCGGATCATAAATATAGCCACAATGAAGAAAACCATTTCGAAATGCATCGTTCCCTCTCGCTCTCTCTCACACACCGGGGTGGGTGCTATGCCAGATCGAATTGTTTGACGCCTAGATCTCAGAGACTATAAAAGCTAGATCAATCAAACTTTCTATTCAAGCTCCTGTGATATCAAACTGAGACGAGTTTGTTTCAAAATTTGGCCACGCCCCCTTCCGCCTCCACAAAAAACGAAAATCTACAATTTTGAAGATACGGGAAAACCAAAAACGCAAAATCATAGAATATTAACATATCTATCAGAATGTTGAATCTGGATCAGATCGGATCATAAATATAGTCAGAAGGAACAAATGAAATTTCAGTGGCCTTCCAAGCGCAGACTCATTCCCTCTCTCTCTCTCGCACACAGCCGTGTATGTATATGTAGGAAGTAGATTTAGACATGTAGAAAAGACAAATGTAAAAAAGTATGTAAACAGATATACAAACATCTAATAGATAAAAATCTCCGAAAAGGTTCGACTGAATTTTTTTTTTCTTTTTTGGCTCAAATTAAATTTGTCCTTTTTGCGAACATCTAATATATTACAACAAGCTCACATACATAAATACTGACTGAGTACCAGGTATAAAGTTGAGACGCGGCTCACAACGTTCCCCCTCGTTTTGATTAAGCAAGTGTAACAGGGTCGATGCTCGAGCGAAGCTAGTGCGAAGGTGGCTTTTCCCCTAGTTTATATTATATTTTATATGTTATACATAATATTTTAAACATATTAATATTCGCATTGGTTGGGGAAAAATAAATACAAATAAATTTTGTACCCTACGCGCCTGAAAAAATTATAATACTCATTGGTATAAGTGTGTGCATAGGTATATGTGTTTACATATTTAGTATGAGTTCCTACTTCCACTTTAACATCCAAAGGTGCAGACACGCAATCGTGAGCTTTGAATCGTAAAACTTTGTGTAGTTTTGAGGCTCGATACGCTTGCAAATTCAATTAATTGAAACTTTCAATTATATAATCAAATTCACAAATGTGGTATAAATGCTTTCTCGGAAAGAAAATAAATCATTTTATCAAAGAAAAACAAATAAGAACTGCATCAAACATAAAATCACTAATAAATTTAAACAATGAACCTGGTGAGTATTAATGACGAACTATCAAATGGGTATTTTCGTTAAGAAGATATTTCGTTTAAAATGTGCATATTCGAAAAAAGTTTGAAATACTCTCTGAACAAAAAACATATATTTTAGATTCGTTTTTTTGCTGGATTTCTTCTCGTAATGATATTAGTATATGGAAAGGTCGTCTTTTGCAGTTCCAACGCCATAAATAAGTCTAACCATCCCAATTTAAAAAGTTTGGCCTATTCTGAAACTATACTTCGGCCTGCAGTAAACAAGCCAGAACAATTTGAACTAACACATCATCATGTAGCAGCTGATCCGACCGTGGTTCTTAAGCGCGTCGTTCAAAAGTATGATAAGCCTCTTGATAATATTACAACAGATTACCCCTACAAATCAAACAAGGCGCAAAAAAAAAAAAAATCCAATTTATTAGATAATTCAAATATTAATAATTTTCGTACTTTTGAGGAAATACATGAACATATTGATGAAACATTCGACAGCGGTTCCCAGTACCAAGCATCTGAACCATTAGGATCTGAAACTTTACCACAAAAGAATAAAAAAAAACGAAACCGTATAAAAACTAAAATAAAACATCACCATCATCATCATCATCATAACCATATTAAAGAGCTTATAAAAACAATACCACAACCATATTCGGTTGAAAAACTTGTGCATGTACCAATTGAAAAAGTGGTAGAAAAAGTTGTGCATGTTCCTAAAATTATAAATGTTACTATAGAGAAAATTGTTCACGTTCCGATAGAAAAAGTAGTTGAAAAGGTGATTCACATCCCAAAACCATATGTAGTTGAAAAAATAGTTGAAAAAATAGTTCATGTTCCCAAACCATATCCTGTCCTTAGAACTGTTCCATATCCAATTGAAATTAAAGTACCAACGCCAATTGAAAAAAAAATACCGTTTCCAATCAAGGTTGAGATTGAAAAAAAGATTCCTATTTATATTCATGCAAAAGAGCCATATCAATTTGAAACATCAAATATTGAACACTATAATCAAGTCGACCAGCCGAAATTCAATATCGAAAGGGATAATCTGGGTACTAAAGAACATGAACAATCTACGCCTTCGGCACACCATCCTCAGCATAGGATATACAAAATAAAAGAATTAAACCTCCCCAATAAAATAGAAGTCCTTCAAAATACTTTTCAGCCGGAGCATAATATACATTTAAAGAAGATCATTAGTCAACAATATACATCTGCAAGCGATAATATTCCGCGAAAATTCTTAAGCAGCAATTTAATGGATGTAAATATTGACGGCCAAGACGATCAGTCAAAATTCAATATAGAAAGTGATAATCTGAGTACTAAAGAGTACGAACAATCTTCTTTACAGGCAAAACACCTTCAAAATAGGATATATAAGCTGAACGAATTACACCTTCCTTATAAAATAGATTACTTTCAAAATACTTTTCAACCGGAGAATAAAAATATCGATTTAACGAAGAGCGCAATTCAACAATATACAAGCGATAATATTCCATTAAAATTCTTAAGTGACAATCTTAAGCCAAACACGAAGTTAGAATCTGCCAGTATAGACTTACCCCTTATTAATAAAACACTTTTTTTCTTAAGTCCACAAGAATCTACATATCCCTTTCATGGCATCCCTTTTTCGCTACCAGTTAATTTTTTTCACTTGCAACCAAAGACCCACCAAAGTCAGCTAAGCTTGGATTCATCGATACCAAAAAAAAGCACAGTTTGAAATAACTAACAATTTGAAACCGTTAATTGATGACAATAGTAATTAAATAAAATAAAAAATTTTGTTTATTAAATTATAATTTATGTTAGCTAACGTAACCGTGGGTACTGAGCCGATACTAAATAAAATTGAGATGTATATCATGTTGGCTTGTTTTATTCTTTATTATGTTTAACTTGTTGGTATTCATCGGTGTGAAGACTCTTCTTCTTTAAAAAACAATAATGTGTTCATGTTTGGACATATTAGAAAAAAAAGTGTATTTAATCGACATTGCATATTTTTTTAAGTTTATTTTTTTGCTAATCATGTACTTTTTTAATTAATCCACTTTTTTACCAAGGCCCAAGGCCAATTTCACTAGTCGACACGACATTTCCGCTTTGTGATAGATTTATGGTGATTATGGTTTTTTTTTTAGTTTAGTTTTTTTTAATGATTTTTTTTAAAATCGTATCTTTTTTTTAATGGTGGTGCTTTTTTCACATAACTTAAGCATCTTACATCTGGCTGTACTGAGTTTTACACTTCTAAAAAGCTGATAAATGCAGCTATAAATCGTACCCAAACATTTTGTAGCTGCAGCTTACCGTCTGGAAGTTTTTAAGCTTTCAAATTCAAATGCATACTTTTTTGCGGTATTTTTTTCCAAAATTTTGACATTGCAAACTCAGGAAAAGTTAAGAAAATAATATGTCTTGGGCCGTATTTTTGGTTTTGGTACATTAATCTGGCGTCGTTTAAGGTATCATTTGTAAGAATCGATGACTTAATGTACCTATCTAAAATCAAAACAACAACCCAAGAAATATTTTTTTTTCCACTTTTCTTGAGTTTTCAAATTTAAAATGTCCGAAATAAAAACCGCAAAAAATGATCAAATTTGAAAATTTAATAACTTCCAGGCGGTAAGTTGCAGCTGCAAAGTAATTAGCTTAGATTTATAGCTGCCTTTATCAGCTTTTCAAAACTGAAAAGTTTAATACATCCAGATTTAAGATTATTAAGTTATGTGAAATAAAGAAGCACTAACTAAAAAAAAATAATCAAATTTTAAAAATTTCTTAAAAAAACAAAATGAGTATGAACTGATATCGAACAGATTGCATGATCGGTTAAAAAAATAAGGAATATTTAGAAAACCAAATTATATTCCTTTAAGCAAAGTATTTAAAATGTTTGGAGCGAAGTTATACACGACCGTCAGCAACGATTTTTCGATATCCATGTAGCGTTCAAAGGGAGACATTTACGTTCTCGATTCTCTCATGCACCAGCCTCCCTTAGCCAGCAAGTCCGCTGCCTCTTTTCTTTCAATGTCTGGGAACCCAGTAGATTAGCACAGTCTTTATCGAGCTTAGGGTGTTTAGTGCCTCCCTGCTTGCCAAGAAACTTCTGGAACCGCAGACGACTGCATAGCTCTAAATAGAGCTTGGCTATCAACGATATTTCTTGATGGCGAAAACTTCCGCAACATTCTTATTTACAAATATAATCCAAAAAATCCACACAAATTATTACCCAATAGTTTATTGACCAATTGCAATAACATTGCGCCATTTCCTGCCTAAAACAAGAGCTGAGACATTGTATTTTTCGAGTACTTATTTGACCCACTTTAATAAACACTTACCGATAACGATCGCCCACACCCCGTCTTCGACGTTGCGACTACGAAAATGCTGACAATGCGACTTCGCTGACTCCGCTATTCTCAGCTCCCACCATTGGCCACCGCTGTCGATTTCCTGTTGCCAGCCTCTAATGTTGTTACCCCTATCATCGGACAGCAGCATTGATTCACGTTGCCAGCCAATGACGACAGCTGCGCTGCCGCCGCCGCTGACTCCAATCATTCAGATGACCCATCGATTCGGCCGCTGCCGAGTTTTCCTGCCCCGATCAACAATAGGTTTCTTTAAGATATATAATTCTAGATTTATTCAGTCGAATTTTGAGATTCAATAAAGGCACTTCGATAATAATACCGAATATAAAGAATCCTTATTTTTTGTCCTTCGAATAAGGCTAAAATTAACTGGTGCCGAGCAGGGACCTGACTAGTGAACAACACAGCAAAAAGTCTAGTACGTTCTTGCAGCCATCGCACAGGGGGACCTTCAGCCATTTCAGCTTGCTAAATTAATAACTTCTGAACGAGGAAAGATATCTTCAAGAAATGAACAGTATTTTTTTTTGTACGTTTGGACGTTGACGTGCAATGACTGCACCATCAAGTGGCCCATGGGACACCAGCCGAATGCTGTTACGCGCGAATCCCAGGCCGAAACGCAGCCCTCCTCCCACCCAACCGACCGAGGGGCGCTGCCGCAAAACGCGCGACTCGTTAACCGAACCGATCGCGATCATGCAGGAAAGATAGATGTTAGACTAGTATTCGAGGAAAATTAGAACTAATCTTACTAAAGGAGTTAATCATGCATTAAAACTATCGTACACCACAACTACAATTACTAACTACGAGAAAGGTATGTGAGTATTAGTAATTTAAGAAGAGGAAGGGAATTAGTTGCCGATATAATATGGTAGAGGGAATTATAATCCGAGCATAAAACTCTAAAAGGTTCGTGCAAGGAATAATTCGATCTACAAATCGGAAGGAACAAAGGTATATAATTTCTAGTAATTCTAATAGGAATCGTGAAGTTTATGCGGCTCAACAAGTCAGGGCTATCTACGTCACCCTTGATCAAGTTGTGCACAAAAATCACACCAAGCATTGTTCTACGGTTAACTAAAGATGGAAGGTTTATTAAAAGCGATCTACTAGAGTAAGACGGCAGTCTCACACTTGCATCCCAGTTGAGGCCGCGTAGAGCGAAAATTAAAAAGTTTTTCTGGACTGATTCTATACGGTCCTGGTGTACTTTGTACTGAGGGTACCATACACAAGAACCACATTCTAAAATCGGACGAATAAGCGATATATAGAGAGTCTTTGTTATATAGGGGTCGTCAAATTCCTTTGACCACCTTTTTATAAACCCAAGCACGCCCATGGCCTTATTTACCATGGTAGAAATGTGTTCAGAAAACTTTAACTTGGGATCTAAAAGAACACCAAGATGATCAGCTAGGGTAATTCTCTCGAGAGAACCCCCGCCTAGTGTGTAAGGAGCCAGAAAGGCGCTGGAGCGATGAAATGTCATTACTTTACATTTCGAAGCATTAAGGTATAACAAATTTGCACAACACCATGACTGAAAGCTATTAAGATCGGATTGCAACCTGGAGTGAGATAAGCTGTCCTTGAACTGGACACACAGCTTAACATCATCCGCATACATAAGTACTCGAGAGTATGTTAATACCGAAGGCAGGTAATTTATAAAGAGTGTAAAGAGTAGGGGGCCTAGATGGCTGCCCTGTGGTACGCCCGAAGTAACCATAACTGGTGAAGATAGGGAGTTTTTGAAGAGGACTCTTTGGGACCTGGAACAAAGGTAGCTAGAAATCCATCTCAAGAGATTGGGTGGAAACCCTAAAAGGTCAAGTTTTTGTGCTAGGAGAGAGTGGTTTACAGAGTCGAATGCTTTACTGAAATCTGTGTAAATGACATCCGTCTGTATTACCTTGGAAGCCTTTAATGATAAAGGAGGTGAACTCCAATAAATTCGTGGTCGTTGATCTCCGCCTTATAAATCCATGCTGGGCTGGAGATATAAGTGATCTGCAAAGATGCTGCAGGTGCGGAGTTAAAATTTTCTCAAACACTTTAGGAATTGCGGATAACTTGGATATACCTCTGTAGTTCTTCGCGACAGACTTACTACCTTTCTTATGGAGAGTAATAATGAACGACTCCTTCCATATGGAGGGGAAGCATGAAGAGTTAATGGACAGGCTGAATAGTTAAGCAACGGTCCACACAGAGACTCGGCGCAGTATCTAAGCACACAGCCGGGAACTCCGTCCGGACCCGGTGAAAACACCGGCTTAACTTTCCGGAGATCAAGAAGCAGAGAGCTTTCATTTAGCAAGGGACTGAATATGGCGTTCGACCTGTGTAAACCGTATGGGTACGGCTGCCCGGAGTAGCATTCCTGAGAATAGGTTGTTTGAAAGTATTGGGCAAAAAGATCGGCAATTGCCTGATAAGTATTTGCCGACGTGTTAAGAAATGATAGCGAGGATGGATGAGCGGACGTTTTACGCTTACTGTTTACGAAGCTGTAAAACAGCTTAGGGTCCTGAGAAAAACGTATCCTGCATCGAGATAGGTAGTTCTTATAGCACTGGGAATTAAGAACTGAAAAGTTTGACCGAGCCATTACATAGCGAGAGAGAGAAGAAGGAGAGCAAACTTCTTTAAATTTTTTGTAAAGTCTTGATTTTAAGTTTTTTAGACTGGATAACTCCTTGGTAAACCAAGGGGGCTTCCCAGATCTAATAGGACAGGAAAGTGGGACACAAGACTCAAAGAGTGAGTCAAGTGCATCATAGAAAATGTTTGTGCATATTGTAACATCAGTGCACAAATACAAAGCGGACCAATCCAAATCCCTAATGAGGTTATTAAGCTTCTCAAACTCGGCTTTACGAAAGCAGCGGACACATTGAGGTAGCCTACCCGACCGATCCAATGCGGTTGGTCCTATATCGAGCGACACTTCAAGTGTAGGATGGTAGGCGTCTTCAGGTATAGTGAGCGGAGGGACTCGGGTTAACAACGCAATGGTCGGATCCGTTACAAAGCACAGATCAAGCAATCGACCCAGGGAATTTTTCACATGGTTGACTTGAGACAGGGATAAGTCGAGTAAGCCGTCTATAAAGTCATGTCGTGACATGGGCACTAGGTTATTAGACTCGTTTACCGAAGACCAAACAGTTCCTGGCAAATTGAAATCCCCAAGAACTATCATATGATCTTTATCTGATAGCGAGGAAGAAACAGCGCTTAAGGCGGACAAGTGCTGCTCATAAATTGCGATATCCGAAGAAGGTGGAATATACGAGCATGTAATAAAGACTGAAAAAGCGGGAAGAATCAGTTTTATACACAGGAATTCCAGTTCTTGTTGAATCTGGACTGTAAAATGTTCCGACGTGAAGTTAGAGTCCACTGCAATCAGAGCCCCACCTGCACGTCGAGACGAACGGTCATTTCTAAAGGTTGTGTACCGACCTGCCAAAACTTCAGAACTACGAATTTCCGGTTTTAACCAGGTCTCTGTAAACACAATTACATGGGATGCAAATGCGACGCTATCCCGAAACAGAGTGCTGAGCTTACTACGCAAGCCTCTAACATTCTGGTAGGTGATTAAGAGAGAGGAAGTTAGTTTTTTTGATGGGTGGACTGGGAAGATGAGGATAGAGCACTGGCCTGACTAGTATTAGGAGTTATTGGGGGCCTACTCTTCTTCTTTGCCTTAAACTCCTTCACCACCATGTTCTCTGGCCAAAATTTGGCAGAGCAAATGGTGTCAAAATGAGTTGGGGAGACGCTTATTTTGAATGAAGCTACATCCCTGGCATAAGAGAAGTTAAACTTCTCCACCTTTAAACCGTCGGCTTGTATATTGCTTTGAATAAAAGCAGTAACGTCATCTATAGTGGTGTAAGGGGCAAGCCGTGAGACAAATATTTGTCGTTTAGGTGTAGGTGTGATCACCACCAATCTTGGGTTTGGCACCACAGACCTTGTACCTGTGATGGCAATACCCGGTGGTCCGGGTCGTATGTTTGTTGGTGGGATCGAAGTGGACGGGATATTAGGAATTTTGGCGGACTTGACGGACACGGACGCTACGAAAATTTCTGGTTGTGCGTTCTCCGAAGTGATAAATTCGGCTGCCGAATTTGCATCACCAGCAGCTGTCGTTGCCCTTGGAATAGCAAACGATATCGGCTGCTGCACAATTGGAGTGGTCGGAGTCGGTTGTTCGGCAACGGGCGGCAGAGGGACAGTTGGGGCTTGCAGATCCCGCGGAGTGACCTTTTTTCGCCTAGGAGACTCATTCAGCAGTTGCAAACTGCTAAACAAAGACTCCATGGCTAGGAGCCGATCGTACTGCTTTTTAAAGCCCACGGTCAGCTCCTTAAAGCCATTCCGCGTCTGCCCCATAAAACTGGCCATCTCTATGTGAGCCCCCCGGCATGCCTCACAACAGTAGAACAAGCCATTATGCTTGGAAATTGCATCACCCACGAGGCCTGAGTACCCAGCGCACTTTGCGTGCATTGCTTTTCCGCAAAAATAGCAGGGGATACTCGACTGAGCAGGGGTGACCACCTGTTTGCAGGTTTTTTTGGTACAGATAATAGGTGATTCCATTTTAAATACAATAAACAAAAATTTATTTCAATGTGAGAGCGTACTTACGAAAAGCAACAACAAAAACACAATGTTAACCGACGCAAAAAAGAAAAAAGAATTATTAAATTGGGTTTAACACATTAAATAGACATGCACTCGCGATTCAGGATAGACTTTAAGTTAGCAAGTTAATTTGTTAGTTCGCAAAGGGTTTATTTTGGACAAACACCGGTTGTTTATACAAAATAAGTGAAAAATGAGCGGAGCGCAATGAAAAAACGCGTCTGAACACTACGAGAGAGATAGACGACGATGAAAGAGAAATCTTTCAAAATGTAGCATGCGAAAATAGCTTGTGCTCCAATGTCTGAAAGCTTAACAACACAAAGTTGAACTTTGTTTCGGTGCATAATTTTTGATTACAAATTTTTTTTTAATTAAAAAAAAAAAAGTTTTTAATAAAAGGTTTGTCAATTTTTTGTTTTTAAATAATTATCTTTATTGGAAATAGTATCTCATAAGCTTAAATTTACTAATAATAAACCTTTATTTGCCCATTTATTTTGGTATCTCCCATGTCTTATATATGAAATACATGAATGAATTAGTATATGGATCTCATTTTTGAGTTGTTTTTCAACTTTGACTTGACATTACATAAAAACCTTATCAAATTTTCCCGAGAAATATTTTGCCATCCTTCAAACCATTCGAAGCAAAATTGAGGGAATGCTGATACGGCACTAGAATTATACATCGTTCCATTTTTGGGTTGTTTTTCAACTATGACTTGACTTTACAAAAAAACCATATCAAATTTTCCCGACAAATATTTTGCCATCCTTCAAACCATTCGAAGCAAAATTGAGGGAATGCTGATACGGCACTAGAGTTATACAACTTTCCCCTAAATTGGAACGCAATTTCCAAATGTTTAACCCCACACTATGGCGACAAACGAGATCTGAGTGCGCTTGAATACCAAATGACCATGTTAGTTCAGGGCAGCCAACAATCCGTAGAGGAATACCACCAAATTGTTTATAAACAAATGTCTCTGATTATAAACAAAATAGGTTGTATGGAAATAGGCAGGGTAGCTGAAACACTAATGACAAAACTATACCGCGATAAAGCATTAGATACTTTCATCAGAGGACTACGAGGAGATCTCCCTCGACTCCTTGAAATGAAATAACCAGTAGACCTTCCATCGGCTCTACATCTTTGTCTCAAATTAGAAAATCAAAATTTCCGTTCCCTTTATGCTAACCCCAATACAACAGCTACTGGATTTAGGGGATCAACCCAAAGTCTAATTCCAAGTCTAGAACCAATGGATATAGATATAAGTCTGCGTAACAGAAGCAGCACTTTAAAGCAGGAAAACGACCGCCAAGAACCCAAAATCACATGAGGAAAAAACAAAGACAATTTATGAAGCTAACGAATCCCAAACGAACACGGATGGGGAAAATCACGCAACCAAGACAAAATACGAGCAACTAAAGACAGATTACGAAAATGACTTTGAGAAAACTCTTGAGGAATACGCTGAAGAGCCATGTGAAGACAGCAATAATACAAAAACCAAACAATACGGCGACTTACATTTTGTAAAAAACTCCTCGTTACCCTACATCGAGTGTAAATTAAGGAATAGACAGATCCTGAAAGTATTAATAGATACCGGCTCTAACAAAAGCTGAACTCACCCCCAACATGTCACTAATCCGATTACAAATGAAAAACCTTTTAAGGCCGTAACTGTTAGTGGGAGTATAAAAATACCACATCACAACATTTCTAACCTTTTTAATATCCCTAATACCAACGAAAAATTATTTTTGTTACCCACCTTCAAATCTTTTGACGCCATATGACGTGGTATGACTGCCGAAAGAAGAAAAGATTTTACGTATTGGACGGTGTCATGTGGCGGCCTATTTTTAATTCATTTTAAGTTTCCATAGTGCACTGCCATTTAGTTTACAATTAACTTATATTTACAAGAATTAGTTACAGACAATATAAATATAAAATATTAGGCGGAAAACAGAAGTCTGAAGTCGTATTTGCTTTTCATCTCATTGCTCACGAACTCCATTTTGGTCTTCATAGTCAATGAAACTAATTTTTGATTTGTTATAACTGAAATATGATACAAAAGTTGTTGACTGTATATTTTCAATGATTATCTATCTTTTGTTGTACCATATTTCGTTGTCGATTGGTTCAGATCATTATTCATTACTAGATTTAATTTTCGCGCAGACAATTGACCATTGGTTGCGAATTTTCATCTTGGAAGTTGCAATTAAACCACCCACGATAATTGTAGGCATTGTGTGTTAGTCCCTGCAAATTATGATCCATGTTCAGAATAAATCATGAGTGATCTTGCAAGCAATTTAATGTTATCTTTCATACTTTTGTCAGGAGATATATAAATAGCTAGTAGTACTAAGTATTTACCATCTTGGAGTTTAAGATGAGAAGAGCAGATTTCACCAATTTCCGTCAAATCTGTAGTTACTGCGTCCAATTCATTTCTCTCAAATTTTATTGAAATATTATAAGTTATTATATTCGTTATAAAATGAGGTGGCTCAAAGGGGGCCCAGCTGAGGCCACCGGACGGGTCGTTGGTCGCGGATAGCGAACGGCCTACCTCAGCAGGTAGGTCAGCTGCGAATAAGCGGTCATCCCTATGGAGAGTACCGAAAATAAGCAGTCCCGGACAGCCAGCGGGTGTTCGCGAAGCAGCAACACTGACGATGTGCTTGTGGTGCCGCCTCGTATAAGTAGCTCACACTACCTACCCACATCCCGACCCCCACACTCACCTCACACCGTGCCGGACTAGGGTGTCATTCGACCCGTGCCGAGAGTCAGCCTGGCAGAGGGCCCGGTTTTAAAAACTAGCTCAGTCGTAAACGGAGAGCTCCTTATCTGGAGAGCCTTATCTGGAAAACGTGAATCTCTGCCCGGACAGACCGTCCTTTCTTTGCAAATCGTGGGAACAATTATAAATAACAATATTACAAAGACAAAAAAACCGAGTCTGGCACTCCCCAAACGCCAACTGGGAGCAATCTCATGCTTGAGAAGGCAGTTGCCCCAAGGCCTGGCCCAACCAGCTCAACAGCAGGAACGAGCAGGTGCTCGGTGGAAGGCGCTGGTATGAACCCGAGGGGGTCCCATCCTGAATCTAGGGTGGGTGGCAAAGCACCTCCCAAAACTGACACCCTGGAAAGGCAACAAAGCATTAGTGCGGCTGCTCGACCTCCTGGTAAAGTGGCGGGGGCTGACTTTACATCGACAAGTGCCCAAGCCAGGAAGGACTCGTATGCCGAAAGGAGGAATGCAGGCAAATACTCCGTCGGCAAAACGTGAGCAAAGCAGCAAGCCCATCAGCCAACTGGCTGAATAAGGTAAAGTGGGCCTCGGCAGTGATTCCAGATTTCACCAAGGAGCAACAACAGGCGCCACAACCGAAAAGGCAGCGCTCACAGGAGATGCCTGGACCGACTTCAAAGCGGTCTAGAGTACAGCCAAATATATCCTTCGCACAGATTGCCAAGGAGAGGACGCTAATCGGCGTCCTTGACATGGGCAGCGTGGAGGGCAAGATACATAGGAGCCAGTGGAAGTGGGTGGGAGCTGCATTGGCCGACCGCTGCTTCGAGCTCTTTGAGAACGATCCCAGGCCACCACCAGTCTGCAAAGACATGGGGTGGCTCCAGGGCAATATCAAAGTAATTGCCTGTGAAGACGAGCGCTGTATAAAGCAGCGGGGGCGTAGATCGGAGGGGTCTACCTAGGCCGAAGATCGTCGTAGTAGACTGGAGCGAGGTGCCCAATAGACCGCGGGCCTGACTATGGCTGCCGGCTACCTTCAAGGAGCCTGAGCGCATCCTCAAAATGGCGCAGAGGTGCAATCTAGGCCTACCCACCACACACTGGAAGGAAGTGAAAGTGAAGGTTGAGACGACGCAGGGACCGATGAGCCAGGCTGTGCTCGTACTCAATAAATAGTCGCTTACCCCGACAACGAGCTGGAGCAGGCCAAAGAAGGCTACTCGTCCGATGCAGAGCTACTGCTCGACTTTGAGGCGATGTATCGCGAGCAGGTATCCGACGACTCAGACGCCGACAACACAGTGGTGTGGATTCTGGAAGATGTCTTTGAGACTCCTTCAGATAAATCTCCACCACCGTAAAGCAGCATCTGCTTCCCTCATACTCCGCCTGATCGAGAGCGGAACCGACATAATCCTAGCCCAGGAGCCTTGGATAATAGGAGAAAAGTTCTGTGGATTAGCGACGAAGGAGTACAAGCTGATTGTAACCCAAAAAGAAGGTAAAATCCGTACCTGCATTCTTGCAAGAAAACACCTATATATTTTTCTGATCCATAACTTTAGCAATGGCGACAACTCGGCTGTAAGCCAAGAGCTGCAGGTGACGCATCTTAGACTGATGTCGTCCTATATGGCTCACGAGGAGTGCGATCCTCCGAGGGACCTCGTTCGCAAGCTAGCCAGCGATAGCGAGAGGTCAGACGTAGGCCTGACAATAGGCTGCGATGCCAACGCTCACCACGCCCAATGTGGGAGCTCGGATACAAACGCAAATGGTGAGTCACTTTTCAGCTTAATCTTATTAATTTGTAATCGGGGAAATGACCCTACATTTATAATAAAGAATCGGCGAGAGGTTATCGACCTCACACTAGTGTCTCAGACATAGGCGAGAGTTGGAAAGTCCTAGAGGAACATTCCTTCTCTGACCACAGGTACATTAAGATGAAACCTCTCAAGTGAAGTCTCGGCAACTTTAATGACGCACATTATTACGAAACGGAACATCAGCTGGGCAATAAACAGCTTTCATCCGTTCAAATCTCCAGGCCCGGACCGGATCATTCAGGCCCAACTTCAAAAGACTGGTGGTATGGCCATCAAATGGCTGCAATGTACAAGAAGATACTAGTGGTGGGAAAAATACCACATGCCTGGCTAAAGGCAAATATAGTCTTCATCCCCAAAGCCTCACATTCAACTCCAAAGGACTTCAGACCAATTAGCCTATCGTCCTTTTTTCTCAAAACCTTTGAGAGACTTGTCGGGCTACAACTGAGGACAACTATAAGTCCCCAGTTGTTGTCAGGCTCATAACATGCCAATGCACGGAAGCGGCACTTCACGCAGTAGTCTCAGTGATAGAGAAATCTCTTCACCTGAAAGAATACTCCTTTATAGCCTTTCTCGATATCGATATCGGGGGTGCTGCAAAGTTGTGGCATACGCGGATTGCACTTATCTTTTCGGAGAAATACCCTCAAACACTCTGCGACCCAATGACCGCAAAGCTCGTGAAACTGTCTGAATGGACGGAATCTCGAGATCTGGGAGTTAATCCCTCGAAAACGGAACTTGTGTTATTTACAAATAAATATAAGATTCCGCCTCTCAGCCCCCCCACACTAAACGGTTGCAGGCTCTCCTTCAGCGACAGTGCCATTTACTTAGGGTTGGTAATTGACAAGAAACTAAGCTGGAACCTGAATACAAAAGACAGACTTAAGAAGGCCACGATAGCCGTCTATACATACAAAAAAGCTGTTGGCTTAAAGTGGGGCATGAACCCAAGCATAGTCCAATGGATATATCTAGCAATAGTGAGACCTATACTACTCTACGGAGTTACAGTGAGGTGGCCGGCCCTATCAAAAAGGACGATCACCAAACAACTGAGCAAAGTTCAAAGAACTGCTGCCTTAAGCATCAGTGGAGCTCTTCGCACCACACCGAATGATGCGCTGAATGCCATCCTATGCCTCCAGAGCAGGTCGAGGCTGGTCGAGGAACTGAGCGTGCAGAAATGGCAGAAATACGACTGTGAGACTCTGACCAATGGGCAACACAGCACATAGGTAACTCATCAATACTAAATAGCAGTACCGTCCCCACAAAAACGGATTACTGCGTCCCAAGGGAACATACATCTTATCTCACTCCCGTGTCCTTATGTACGCTGTCGATGCTAAGCTATGTTTTTCCTATAATGACCCTGCGTCCCCGTTACCTCTGCAATCGGATCTTGACGCTCTTAATAACTGGTGCCTTATTAACATTCTTCCACTGAACATATCAAAATGTAATATCATGATTTTCCACCGCAGCAAGCCATATCTATTTGACTACTCCATCAATAGCTTTATCCTAGAACGCCAGTTCAAAGTTAATGACCTAGGCATTGTCTTTGTTCCAAATCTTTGTTTTAATTCTCATATCTCCTCCATCTCAAATAAAGCCAATCATCTGCCCTTATTAGTCTTATTAGTTTTGCTGTCCCATCCCGTTCGACTAGGCATTACTTTCCTCTCCACCTTCACCTCTGTCTTTCTAACTACTCTGATCAGGAATCTTTCCGTAGCCTTTGCCGAAACTAGAACAAATATTTTCATCTGTTCTCTTTGATACTAGTTCTAACATGGTCAAATCGATCCTAATGAATAACTTATTGTAATAATTTTAAGTTATATCTTAAGTTTATATTGTATCTTGCCTAAGTCTCGTAGGATACACACTTGTCATTTTATTTTTCCCCCTACAGTTTATCTGCACATTGTTAAACTTTAAACAATTTTAAACAATAAACAATACAGACATCCCTTTCAATATAATCATCCCCAACAGAAACGAATGGCTCGAGGAACCTCTAGGCGCACAAAGGGCCATAAACATCTTCACAGATGGGTCGAAGCTGGATAAATAAATGGATCGCTAATTGCGATTTTCTCGAACTCACCACTATCACCACTGGCACCACTATCCCTGTTCTACAGGATAAGGAAGATATTTGTTTTCCTATGGCCACATGTAAGCTTATCATAAAAGAGCAATATAAGCGACAACACATGTCAATCAGTACCACGATGTTGAATAACCCGGCAAACATGGCCGACCATAGATAGAAAGCGCACATCTGAGCTATGCAAGCTAATAGGCACTCACGCAAACAGGCTGTGCGCCCCATATAATGCTTTTTGCGGAGCTGCAGAGATGAGGAAGAAGAAGAGACGGTGGAACACCTGTTCTGTTCCTGTCCGGCTCTCAGCAGCAGAAGGCTACAACACATGGGCTCGCCCTTCATAGCAGACATTTCAGAAATGTCCACAATCTTTCCCAGAAAGATAGCGAACTTTATTAAAGCAGCCGGATGGGATAACTGCTGACATTTATGTCTCACTACATGGAAAGGGGAAAGATTCTCTTGCGCTATCACAACGGGCAATAACCGGCGCATGTTTGAGCCCGTCCTGTGAGCCTGGCAACCGCCTCTACCTAATCTAACCTAATATAAGCAAGCAATATCCACAGACGATAAAACCATAACAGATTCTAACATGTTTATGGCTTCTCTTGCGGCTTTAATTTGATACATCGGAATATTGGAAATATCCGCGACCTTCGTCTGCTCATTATTGCCGCCCTATTTTATTAAAATACGCCAAAGAATCTCCGGAGTTAATAAAGTCAACATTAAACAATATTAAGAAGCAGATTTATAATATAAGGCCGTTAAAAATAATCAAGGGTGAAACAACCATTCATGTAAATTTTGAATTTTTCCTAACAATGATTGATGGAAAAGTACTTAACGAACTAACTAATAATAAATCTACCTTGAAATGTTAATTTTGCAACCAAACCCAAAAGGATTTTTAAAATTTGGACGATTCAATATCTCCATTGCATGCACGAATAAGATGTATGAAGTTAATTTTAAAACTTACAAGTACCATTCCTCGAAAGCCAAGGAAAAACCAAACAATAGGAAACAAATTATTCAAGAAAAATTCGTTGGCCAACTATAACTGAAGGTGGACTGCCCCAAACAAGGATGTGGAAACACAAACGATGGAAACTCATCATGGACATTCTTTGAAAAAGTCGAAATTACTGCAGAAATAACTGGTGTGGATATTGACATAATCAAAAGATGGGGTGTCACTTTGAATGTTTTAAACTGTAAGCAAAAAATTAACAATTAAATTAAATAATTGAATATCACAGCTTACCAATTGGAGAGATGTCAGAGAAAGCACAGGAAACGAGAAACAAATACGTGCAAGATAGAACGATATATTTTACAAAAAAAAAAAAATTAAACCAAATTCCACAATACAAAAAATGTATATATATTTTTTTTTTTTAAATCAGATTGTGCTAAAAAAAATTATGTAAAATAATTATGTATAGTAAAATTGACCAATAAAAGTACTTTATTGATCAAAAAATGTAAATTCAGCATATTACATAGGAAAATATGCACCGGCAACAAAGTTCAACTTTGGCTTTTTCTTGCTAAACTTCTAAACAATGAATCGCCATGTTATCTTGCATACTAAATTTTTTATTTATCTTTCTAATGCATAAGTTATTAATTTAGCAAGCTGAAATGGCAGAATATTTACCGGTGTTGGATGGAACGAGCTGTGTTTGTAGGGGGCGGATCAAAACGAAGGAATCCCAAATATGCAATTAAACATAGGCGTTACATCGACTTTCTTCAATATGTAGGTATATTTCCAATATTCCCGGCTATAACTATAACTATGTATATAGGTGTAAGTAACCGATAGAAACGTAGCAGGGGTGGAAGCCAGAATTAACTAACGTGTGGGCTCGAGCTTACAGACTAGTGGAGAGAGCGAAGTGTGGATCGCAAGAGCGCCCACGAACGCGCGAGAGCGGGATCGCGAGCGCCGCCCACAGTGCTACCCACCAGTCTTCTGCTACCCTGAACATCCTCCCCCGCCCCCTTGTAGGATGCAAAGTTGGGTCTTATGGCTGCGTGCACGCCCCGGATATAATCGATCCGAATACGGTGCTCTGAGCCACAGGAAGGACATCACCGCGTACAAGGAGCCCGGGCTGGATCACCTTCGGGTACACGTCCGCTCCCAAGACAAGAGAGAAGGTGGCCTG
Organism: Drosophila helvetica; assembly: GCA_963969585.1. Lineage (NCBI taxonomy): Eukaryota > Metazoa > Arthropoda > Insecta > Diptera > Drosophilidae > Drosophila > Drosophila helvetica. The sequence goes on along the minus strand of OZ018402.1, from coordinate 27,651,423 downwards.
TCGATGGAACTGCTCGACGGCGAGCCTAAGATCGCTGAATCGGGCTTGGATGGGGTCGCTCAACTGTCGTATCGGCGTGCGGATGCGCAAACGGGGTTCGAGCTTGAGTATCAGCTCCAATCGGAAGTCACTCCTTTTGGACCGGATGACGGCGGTGCACACCTTTTCGTCTCCGACCTGAGTGGTAGCCAACTTGAAGGCGTTAGCCAAGGAGTCGTCAATGCAGCTGACCGACGTGCACGGGTCGATGAGCGCCGCCGTCTCATAGTTTTGGGAACCCGTATCCAGAACCACCGGCTGGGGCCCCTGCCATGGGTTGGCTCACGGGGAGACGCGGGCGGAGCTCAGCCCGGGATGCTGACACAGAGGGCGAGGGTGCTGCAGTTTCTCCGACAGGCCGGCTGGGGCGGCGCCGAGGGCGGCGGTTGACATGGGACGACGGAGGTGGCGGCGATGCTGCCGAGGCTGGGAGACGCGACGCGGGTAGGTGAAGCAGCGTGTGGTGGTTTTTGCCACATACCCTGCACAACCCGCCACTGCGACAGTCCCTGCCGTAGTGCTGATGCGCCAGGCTGTTCGCGGAGTACTTGTTGGCAGGTCCATAGCGGATGCACCCCTGGGCAGACTCGGCACCGGTAGGAGTTCAGATTGCGAGCGCGTCGGCTCTCCATGATGCGGTCGACGCGAGAACGTGGGCCCATGTCTGGATGCGAAAAGAAACTAGAAAGGTTAAAAAAAACGATGCGCATTAGTAATGAGCTAGGAACGGATCAAATGCACATGCACATTATTGTTGGACGGAACTACAGGGTTCTCCTGGAAGGAGAACGACCTTTACAATGGGTCTTCTAAGGACGCCGCGGGTCGTGAAAATATCCACTACCCGGACATTACCATCGGCGCCGGGATATACGGACTGGATTCTCCCGAGTCGCCATTCATTGGAAGGCAGGTTGTCTTCCTTGACGACAACCATATCGCCCACCTGCAGGTTTGGTGTTGGCGTCTGCCACTTAGTGCGTTTGTGGAGTTGTTATAACTGAAATATGATACAAAAGTTGTTGACTGTATATTTTCAATGATTATCTATCTATTGTTGTACCATATTTCGTTGTCGATTGGTTCAGATCATTATTCATTACTAGATTCAATTTTCGCGCAGACAATTGACCATTGGTTGCGAATTTTCATCTTGGAAGTTGCAATTAAACCACCCACGATAATTGTAGGCATTGTGTGTTAGTCCCTGCAAATTATGATCCATGTTCAGAATAAATCATGAGTGATCTTGCAAGCAATTTAATGTTATCTTTCATACTTTTGTCAGGAGATATATAAATAGCTAGTAGTACTAAGTATTTACCATCTTGGAGTTTAAGATGAGAAGAGCAGATTTCACCAATTTCCGTCAAATCTGTAGTTACTGCGTCCAATTCATTTCTCTCAAATTTTATTGAAATATTATAAGTTATTATATTCGTTATAAAATGAGGTGGCTCAAAGGGGGCCCAGCTGAGGCCACCGGACGGGTCGTTGGTCGCGGATAGCGAACGGCCTACCTCAGCAGGTAGGTCAGCTGCGAATAAGCGGTCATCCCTATGGAGAGTACCGAAAATAAGCAGTCCCGGACAGCCAGCGGGTGTTCGCGAAGCAGCAACACTGACGATGTGCTTGTGGTGCCGCCTCGTATAAGTAGCTCACACTACCTACCCACATCCCGACCCCCACACTCACCTCACACCGTGCCGGAAAAAGGTGTCATTCGACCCGTGCCGAGAGTCAGCCTAGCAGAGGGCCCGGTTTTAAAAACTAGCTCAGTCGTAAACGGAGAGCTCCTTATCTGGAGAGCCTTATCTGGAAAACGTGAATCTCTGCCCGGACAGACCGTCCTTTCTTTGCAAATCGTGGGAACAATTATAAATAACAATATTACAAAGACAAAAAAACCGAGTCTGGCACTCCCCAAACGCCAACTGGGAGCAATCTCATGCTTGAGAAGGCAGTGGCCCCAAGGCCTGGCCCAACCAGCTCAACAGCAGGAACGAGCAGGTGCTCGGTGGAAGGCGCTGGTATGAACCCGAGGGGGTCCCATCCTGAATCTAGGGTGGGTGGCAAAGCACCTCCCAAAACTGACACCCTGGAAAGGCAACAAAGCATTAGTGCGGCTGCTCGACCTCCTGGTAAAGTGGCGGGGGCTGACTTGACATCGACAAGTGCCCAAGCCAGGAAGGACTCGTAAAGGAGGAATGCAGGCAAATACTCCATCGGCAAAACGTGAGCAAAGCAGCAAGCCCATCAGCCAACTGGCTGAATAAGGTAAAGTGGGCCTCGGCAGTGATTCCAGATTTCACCAAGGAGCAACAACAGGCGCCACAACCGAAAAGGCAGCGCTCACAGGAGATGCCTGGACCGACTTCAAAGCGGTCTAGAGTACAGCCAAATATATCCTTCGCACAGATTGCCAAGGAGAGGACGCTAATCGGCGTCCTTGACATGGGCAGCGTGGAGGGCAAGATACATAGGAGCCAGTGGAAGTGGGTGGGAGCTGCATTGGCCGACCGCTGCTTCGAGCTCTTTGAGAACGATCCCAGGCCACCACCAGTCTGCAAAGACATGGGGTGGCTCCAGGGCAATATCAAAGTAATTGCCTGTGAAGACGAGCGCTGTATAAAGCAGCGGGGGCGCAGATCGGAGGGGTCTACCTAGGCCGAAGATCGTCGCAGTAGACTGGAGCGAGGTGCCCAATAGACCGCGGGCCTGACTATGGCTGCCGGCTACCTTCAAGGAGCCTGAGCGCATCCTCAAAATGGCGCAGAGGTGCAATCTAGGCCTACCCACCACAAACTGGAAGGAAGTGGAAGTGAAGGTTGAGACGACGCAGGGACCGATGAGCCAGGCTGTGCTCGTACTCAATAAATAGTCGCTTACCCCGACAACGAGCTGGAGCAGGCCAAAGAAGGCTACTCGTCCGATGCAGAGCTACTGCTCGACTTTGAGGCGATGTATCGCGAGCAGGTATCCGACGACTCAGACGCCGACAACACAGTGGTGTGGATTCTGGAAGATGTCTTTGAGACTCCTTCAGATAAATCTCCACCACCGTAAAGCAGCATCTGCTTCCCTCATACTCCGCCTGATCGAGAGCGGAACCGACATAATCCTAGCCCAGGAGCCTTGGATAATAGGAGAAAAGGTCTGTGGATTAGCGACGAAGGAGTACAAGCTGATTGTAACCCAAAAAGAAGGTAAAATCCGTACCTGCATTCTTGCAAGAAAACACCTATATATTTTTCTGATCCATAACTTTAGCAATGGCGACAACTCGGCTGTAAGCCAAGAGCTGCAGGTGACGCATCTTAGACTGATGTCGTCCTATATGGCTCACGAGGAGTGCGATCCTCCGAGTGACCTCGTTCGCAAGCTAGCCAGCGATAGCGAGAGGTCAGACGTAGGCCTGACAATAGGCTGCGATGCCAACGCTCACCACGCCCAATGGGGGAGCTCGGATACAAACGCAAATGGTAAAGTCACTTTTCAGCTTAATCTTATTAATTTGTAATCGGGGAAATGACCCTACATTTATAATAAAGAATCGGCGAGAGGTTATCGACCTCACACTAGTGTCTCAGACATAGTCGAGAGTTGGAAAGTCCTAGAGGAACATTCCTTCTCTGACCACAGGTACATTAAGATGAAACCTCTCAAGTGAAGTCTCGGCAACTTTAATGACGCACATTATTACGAAACGGAACATCAGCTGGGCAATAAACAGCTTTCATCCGTTCAAATCTCCAGGCCCGGACCGGATCATTCAGGCCCAACTTCAAAAGACTGGTGGTATGGCCATCAAATGGCTGCAATGTACAAGAAGATACTAGTGGTGGGAAAAATACCACATGCCTGGCTAAAGGCAAATATAGTCTTCATCCCCAAAGCCTCACATTCAACTCCAAAGGACTTCAGACCAATTAGCCTATCGTCCTTTTTTCTCAAAACCTTTGAGAGACTTGTCGGGCTACAACTGAGGACAACTATAAGTCCCCAGTTGTTGTCAGGCTCATAACATGCCAATCCACGAAAGAGGCACTTCACGCAGTAGTCTCAGTGATAGAGAAATCTCTTCACCTAAAAGAATACTCCTTTATAGCCTTTCTCGATGTCGAGGGAGCTTTTAACAATGTCGTGCCAGGTGCCATTACGGAAGCGCCGACTGACCTGGCGGTGGACTGTCACTTGGCGATGCTCATCGATCAATTGCTTACATGCATGACGGTGACATCATCAATGGGATCGTCCACCCAGTCAACAGAGGCACCCGGCAAGGTGGTGTCCTGTCTCCTCTTCTATGAAACATAGCAGTAAACAAGATCTTATGTGTCCTGGAGGGGGGGTGGGGGGGGGGGGGGCTGTCAAGTTGTGGCATACGCGGATTGCACTTATCTTTTCGGAGAAATACCCTCAAACACTCTGCGACCCAATGACCGCAAAGCTCGTGAAACTGTCTGAATGGACGGAATCTCGAGATCTGGGAGTTAATCCCTCGAAAACGGAACTTGTGTTATTTACAAATAAATATAAGATTCCGCCTCTCAGCCCCCCCCACACTAAACGGTTGCAGGCTCTCCTTCAGCGACAGTGCCATTTACTTAGGGTTGGTAATTGACAAGAAACTAAGCTGGAACCTGAATACAAAAGACAGACTTAAGAAGGCCACGATAGCCGTCTATACATACAAAAAAGCTGTTGACTTAAAGTGGGGCATGAACCCAAGCATAGTCCAATGGATATATCTAGCAATAGTGAGACCTATACTACTCTACGGAGTTACAGTGAGGTGGCCGGCCCTATCAAAAAGGACGATCACCAAACAACTGAGCAAAGTTCAAAGAACTGCTGCCTTAAGCATCAGTGGAGCTCTTCGCACCACACCGAATGATGCGCTGAATGCCATCCTATGCCTCCAGAGCAGGTCGAGGCTGGTCGAGGAACTGAGCGTGCAGAAATGGCAGAAATACGACTGTGAGACTCTGACCAATGGGCAACACAGCACATAGGTAACTCATCAATACTAAATAGCAGTACCGTCCCCACAAAAACGGATTACTGCGTCCCAAGGGAACATACATCTTATCTCACTCCCGTGTCCTTATGTACGCTGTCGATGCTAAGCTATGTTTTTCCTATAATGACCCTGCGTCCCCGTTACCTCTGCAATCGGATCTTGACGCTCTTAATAACTGGTGCCTTATTAACATTCTTCCACTGAACATATCAAAATGTAATATCATGATTTTCCACCGCAGCAAGCCATATCTATTTGACTACTCCATCAATAGCTTTATCCTAGAACGCCAGTTCAAAGTTAATGACCTAGGCATTGTCTTTGTTCCAAATCTTTGTTTTAATTCTCATATCTCCTCCATCTCAAATAAAGCCAATCATCTGCCCTTATTAGTCTTATTAGTTTTGCTGTCCCATCCCGTTCGACTAGGCATTACTTTCCTCTCCACCTTCACCTCTGTCTTTCTAACTACTCTGATCAGGAATCTTTCCGTAGCCTTTGCCGAAACTAGAACAAATATTTTCATCTGTTCTCTTTGATACTAGTTCTAACATGGTCAAATCGATCCTAATGAATAACTTATTGTAATAATTTTAAGTTATATCTTAAGTTTATATTGTATCTTGCCTAAGTCTCGTAGGATACACACTTGTCATTTTATTTTTCCCCCTACAGTTTAACTGCACATTGTTAAACTTTAAACAATTTTAAACAATAAACAATACAGACATCCCTTTCAATATAATCATCCCCAACAGAAACGAATGGCTCGAGGAACCTCTAGGCGCACAAAGGGCCATAAACATCTTCACAGATGGGTCGAAGCTGGATAAATAAATGGATCGCTAATTGCGATTTTCTCGAACTCACCACTATCACCACTGGCACCACTATCCCTGTTCTACAGGATAAGGAAGATATTTGTTTTCCTATGGCCACATGTAAGCTTATCATAAAAGAGCAATATAAGCGACAACACATGTCAATCAGTACCACGATGTTGAATAACCCGGCAAACATGGCCGACCATAGATAGAAAGCGCACATCTGAGCTATGCAAGCTAATAGGCACTCACGCAAACAGGCTGTGCGCCCCATATAATGCTTTTTGCGGAGCTGCAGAGATGAGGAAGAAGAAGAGACGGTGGAACACCTGTTCTGTTCCTGTCCGGCTCTCAGCAGCAGAAGGCTACAACACATGGGCTCGCCCTTCATAGCAGACATTTCAGAAATGTCCACAATCTTTCCCAGAAAGATAGCGAACTTTATTAAAGCAGCCGGATGGGATAACTGCTGACATTTATGTCTCACTACATGGAAAGGGGAAAGATTCTCTTGCGCTATCACAACGGGCAATAACCGGCGCATGTTTGAGCCCGTCCTGTGAGCCTGGCAACCGCCTCTACCTAATCTAACCTAATATAAGCAAGCAATATCCACAGACGATAAAACCATAACAGATTCTAACATGTTTATGGCTTCTCTTGCGGCTTTAATTTGATACATCGGAATATTGGAAATATCCGCGACCTTCGTCTGCTCATTATTGCCGCCCTATTTTGTTAAAATACGCCAAAGAATCTCCGGAGTTAATAAAGTCAACATTAAACAATATTAAGAAGCAGATTTATAATATAAGGCCGTTAAAAATAATCAAGGGTGAAACAACCATTCATGTAAATTTTGAATTTTTCCTAACAATGATTGATGGAAAAGTACTTAACGAACTAACTAATAATAAATCTACCTTGAAATGTTAATTTTGCAACAAAACCCAAAAGGATTTTTAAAATTTGGACGATTCAATATCTCCATTGCATGCACGAATAAGATGTATGAAGTTAATTTTAAAACTTACAAGTACCATTCCTCGAAAGCCAAGGAAAAACCAAACAATAGGAAACAAATTATTCAAGAAAAATTCGTTGGCCAACTATAACTGAAGATGGACTGCCCCAAACAAGGATGTGGAAACACAAACGATGGAAACTCATCATGGACATTCTTTGAAAAAGTCGAAATTACTGCAGAAATAACTGGTGTGGATATTGACATAATCAAAAGATGGGGTGTCACTTTGAATGTTTTAAACTGTAAGCAAAAAATTAACAATTAAATTAAATAATTGAATATCACAGCTTACCAATTGGAGAGATGTCAGAGAAAGCACAGGAAACGAGAAACAAATACGTGCAAGATAGAACGATATATTTTACAAAAAAAAAAAAAATTAAACCAAATTCCACAATACAAAAAATGTATATATTTTTTTTTTTTTAAATCTGATTGTGCTAAAAAAAATTATGTAAAATAATTATGTATAGTAAAATTGACCAATAAAAGTACTTTATTGATCAAAAAATGTAAATTCAGCATATTACATAGGAAAATATGCACCGGCAACAAAGTTCAACTTTGGCTTTTTCTTGCTAAACTTCTAAACAATGAATCGCCATGTTATCTTGCATACTAAATTTTTTATTTATCTTTCTAATGCATAAGTTATTAATTTAGCAAGCTGAAATGGCAGAATATTTACCGGTGTTGGATGGAACGAGCTGTGTTTGTAGGGGGCGGATCAAAACGAAGGAATCCCAAATATGCAATTAAACATAGGCGTTACATCGACTTTCTTCAATATGTAGGTATATTTCCAATATTCCCGGCTATAACTATAACTATGTATATAGGTGTAAGTAACCGATAGAAACGTAGCAGGGGTGGAAGCCAGAATTAACTAACGTGTGGGCTCGAGCTTACAGACTAGTGGAGAGAGCGAAGTGTGGATCGCAAGAGCGCCCACGAACGCGCGAGAGCGGGATCGCGAGCGCCGCCCACAGTGCTACCCACCAGTCTTCTGCTACCCTGAACATCCTCCCCCGCCCCCTTGTAGGATGCAAAGTTGGGTCTTATGGCTGCGTGCACGCCCCGGATATAATCGATCCGAATACGGTGCTCTGAGCCACAGGAAGGACATCACCGCGTACAAGGAGCCCGGGCTGGATCACCTTCGGGTACACGTCCGCTCCCAAGACAAGAGAGAAGGTGGCCTGTCGATGAAACTGCTCGTCGGCGAGCCTAAGATCGCTGAATCGGGCTTGGATGGGGTCGCTCAACTGTCGTATCGGCGTGCGGATGCGCAAACGGGGTTCGACCTTGAGTATCAGCTCCAATCGGAAGTCACTCCTTTTGGACCGGATGACGGCGGTGCACACCTTTTCGTCTCCGACCTGAGTGGTAGCCAACTTGAAGGCGTTAGCCAAGGAGTCGTCAATGCAGCTGACCGACGTGCACGGGTCGATGAGCGCCGCCGTCTCATAGTTTTGGGAACCCGTATCCAGAACCACCGGCTGGGGCCCCTGCCATGGGTTGGCTCACGGGGAGACGCGGGCGGAGCTCAGCCCGGGATGCTGACACAGAGGGCGAGGGTGCTGCAGTTTCTCCGACAGGCCGGCTGGGGCGGCGCCGAGGGCGGCGGTTGACATGGGACGACGGAGGTGGCGGCGATGCTGCCGAGGCTGGGAGACGCGACGCGGGTAGGTGAAGCAGCGTGTGGTGGTTTTTGCCACATACCCTGCACAACCCGCCACTGCGACAGTCCCTGCCGTAGTGCTGATGCGCCAGGCTGTTCGCGGAGTACTTGTTGGCAGGTCCATAGCGGATGCACCCCTGGGCAGACTCGGCACCGGTAGGAGTTCAGATTGCGAGCGCGTCGGCTCTCCATGATGCGGTCGACGCGAGAACGTGGGCCCATGTCTGGATGCGAAAAGAAACTAGAAAGGTTTAAAAAAAACGAGGCGCATTAGTAATGAGCTAGGAACGGATCAAATGCACATGCACATTATTGTTGGACGGAACTACAGGGTTCTCCTGGAAGGAGAACGACCTTTACAATGGGTCTTCTAAGGACGCCGCGGGTCGTGAAAATATCCACTACCCGGACATTACCATCGGCGCCGGGATATACGGACTGGATTCTCCCGAGTCGCCATTCATTGGAAGGCAGGTTGTCTTCCTTGACGACAACCATATCGCCCACCTGCAGGTTTGGTGTTGGCGTCTGCCACTTAGTGCGTTTGTGGAGTTCTCTGAGGTATTCGTCTTTCCACCTCTGGCAAAACTGTTGGTTGAGGGCCTTGAAATGCTGCCATCGATTGATTATCGAATTGAGGTCACTCCCCATTTCGGGCTCGGCCGCAGACATCATACGTCCCCCAATAAAGAAATGCCGGGAGTGAGGGCTAACAGTTCGGTCGGATCTTCGGACATCGGAGAGAGCGGCCTGGAATTGAATAGTCAATCCCTGTATGCGTGTATGCGAAGATCTCCCATCATTTGAGTTTGCAACTTCCTTCGGTGGATAGTGCATCCTTTGCAGGAATTCACTACCCCTTTCATAAGCTTCTGAACCCGTGGAATCCAATACTTGGATCGAATAAGGCGCACCATTAGTTGGTTGCCGCTCTGGAGAGTTATCCCGTGCGTGAAGTGAGTAAGAAGCCGGGACAGCCAACAACTATACGGAAGAATAATTGGATGCTGTTCCTCATACTTTAGAGCTTCAGAACCCGCGACACGGCCGCATGGTCTTATGAGCCTATGTCGGTCTAGGAACGGGTTCAGGGTCAGGATAGAGCTTGACCTTGGCACTGGACGCTTAGCACTTAGGCTGTGATACTCCGTGGGATATTTGCGACGCTGAGTCTCTAGGATAAGAGCTCGCTCAGCTTCGGCAATTTCTCCGCTGGTAAGATGGTCCTCCTTTGCGGTGGCCACTTTCCGGAAGCGGTTTATGAAACGAAAGACATACGCCCGGACTCGCAGCGCTCTCTCCCAGTTGGAGAAACGTTTGAGGAATTCTTCGGATGGGCTCGGTGCGAAATGGACCTTCACTACACGTTGTTCTAGGGTCGTACCGGAAGACCAGTCAACTTGTGCTGGCCATTGGTCTCTAGTCTTTCGCAGCCAATCTGGTCCATGCTACCAGAGTTGGTTATCAACCAGGTCCTGTAAGGGCATGCCTCTACTGGCTAAGTCTGCGGGGTTTTGTTCGGACGGAACATGAAACAATCTCTCGGCCTCGGTGGCTTGCGATATTCGGGTAACCAGGTTGGCTACAAGATGGCAGGCGTTCTCAGCCATGCCAGGACAATAGTGGAATCAGTGCAGTGGAAACAACTTGTGCTCGCCGTCGGCATGTTTGGCAGGACAGCCGTCGCCATTTCGGACAATAGCACCGCACCGCACAACTCCAATCGGGGGAGCGATACAGTCTTCACGGGTGCGACTCGGGGTTTCGCGGTAAGCAGTTGCACCTTGACACGATATTCAACCTTCACGCGCACGTAAATTGCGGCACCGTTCGCCTTGTCGGAAGCATCGCTGAAGCCATGATGCTCGATGGTCACCGATGGTTGGGAACCAATCCATCTGGGAATGCGGATCTGAAAGAGCCCAAAGTAGCTCTGCAGAAAACTTTGCCAGCGCTGACACATTTCGCTAGGGAGCTCATCGTTCCATTCCAAATCTTGTAGCCAGATTTCCTGCATTAAAATTTTGGAACGGACAATGAATGGGGCCAGCCACCTCGCCGGATCGAACAACTTCGCAATCTGGGAAAGAACTGCAAAGAAGAAATCGTCGAAAGTAGCTTTCCAGCGAATCCCAAGGGTCTTGGCCGTGCTCTCGGCCTCAAGCTCAAGGAAGTCGTTGTGTAGGAGATGGTCACTCGGAATGCTGGTCAAAACGTCCTTGTGGTTGGACGTCCACTTTCTTAGCGGAAAACCTGCAGAACTAAGCGCGGCCTGCAGCTCGCGGATGGCTAACTGAGCCTCAGTGGTGGAATCTGCTCCTGCTAAGACATCGTCTACATACATGAAAGATCGAATAATATGGCTTGCTTTCGGAAATCGGGACTGGACGTCGTCTGCCAGCTGCTGCAGCACCCGGATGGCGAGGAAGGGAGCACAATTGACTCCAAAAGTGACAGTCTTCAGTTCGTAATCGCGGATTTCTCCATCCGTGTTTCGGAATAGTATTCGCTGGAAAGGAGTGTGCTTCGGATCTACCCAAACCTAGCGATACATCTTAGGGATATCAGCATTGAACACGAACCAGAAATACCGCCATTTCAGTATCTGAAGGGTTAAGTCCGATTGTAGGACTGGACCAGCATGCAGGAGATCATTGAGGCTCAAGCCGTTGGTCGAAGAGCTGGACGCGTTGAATACAACGCGGACTTTGGTGGTCTTGCTCTCGGGCTTGAGTGCAGTGTGGTGCGGAAGATAGTAGTTGGCGGAATCATGAGCCGGAGGAACCTTTTTCATACGGTGGAGTTCTAAGTAGTCTTGGATCACGGAGTCGTACTGCTCTTTTAAAGGAAAGTCTCTCATTAAACAATTTTCGTTTCTCAGAAACTGAGCCAGTGCGATCGATCTTGAATACCCCAGACCTGATCCGGGATGGTCGGGGTCGCAGAATGGTAACGTGACGACATAATTTCCACTTGACGCTCTCAACTGGTTTGACCGAATTTGCTTTCGCACTAGGAATCAGATTCGCTTACCACTTTACTGGGTAGATCCTTCACTTCCCAGAACCTTGTGAGAAGTCTGTCTAATGGAGGCTCACATTCGGTGGAAACTCGTGTGGAAAACGACGAGATGTTGCCTTGAGCAGTATTGGACACTGCGCCGGTGAGTACCCAGCCGAAAATAGTCTCCTGCCCGAAGAGAGACCCACAGATGTTGGTCTGTGCTCCGTTTAAAAGAATGGACGGAAGGAGGTCAGCTCCAAGGACATCGAACTGGGAACTTTCGTAGAATGTAGGATCAGCCCATGGCAGGTTCGGCAAGTCTCGCATTGAATTCTGCGTGATCGGATAGGATTTTTAGGCGGTTTTGTCGGGAAACGGATGCAAAAATTACAAAGTTTCTGGGATCGAGCGAACACTGTCTGATTAAGGCCCGAAATCTGTGCCTGGATAAGTCGGAATGGCAGATTAATGATATTGAAGAGCCGCTCTGTAATGAACGTCGCCTCGGAACCCGGGTCAATAAGAGCGCGGGCTCGGAAATTCGTACCAAGGTGGCATATGTTAATGACCGCGGTGCCTTAAGGACAGCCCGTTCGCCAGAGGCGAAGTAGTTTTGAACGCTGGGTTGCGGTTCAAAAGAGCTTGGATTCGAAACGGATGTGGAAGGGGGTTCACGAAAAATTGGAATGCCCCGATGCAGCAGCGAGTGGTGTCGTTCCCCACAAGTGACGCAATTGTGGGCGCTTTGGCATTCACGCATCTGATGGCCTCTTGCGAAGCAGTTGAGACACAGCTGTTTCTGCTTAATGTAGCTGGAACGAGCATCAGCGTTCATCTGGAGGAAGTGAGGCCATAACCGGATGGGGTGATTCTCTTTAGAGCAGAGATCACACGTTTTCCTCTTTGGAACCACGGTAATCCCGAACGAGTGAACCCTTCTTGGAACAGGTATCCCTTGGGAACGAAACGGATTCGGATTCGGATGGCTTCGATGGCTTTCAGCGTCAGATACCTGACTGAAGAAGGAATCCATTTCGTTCCACGACGGCATCTCCTTCATTGTGGTGACGGAGTCTTCCCACAATTTCAATTTCGGAAGCTTGGAGGGGCAAATCGTCTCCAGCAAGCTGTCCCAGTTCTTGGTGGAGACCTTGGAGTGTGCCAGTGCGGTTAGTACCCCATGGATCGTCCCTTGGAACTCCTTCAAAGCAAGACTCGACTTCAAGACGACTGGGGACAACGAGAGGAGAATATTGATTTGGTTGGTCACCAGGAGCCGGTTATTTTCGTACCGGTCACGGAGGGCATTCCATGCCGCCTCGAACCCGTCGTTGGTCAGCGGGGACTTTGCAACGATGGCCCTTGGATCGTCACTGATCTTGGAAGTCAGATGGTAAAACTTTCCCACTGGAGACAGTTGTGGATTTTGGATATAGATCGTAAACAAATCCCGGAAGGTGGGCCAGCGGACGTAGTCTCCAGTGAACACCTCTTTATCACAGGGGGGCAATCGACAGCCACCATAAGAGTTTGACTGTGTAGAAGGAGGGACTGTTGGACCGGCAGCTTGGACATTGATGTCAGCTATGTATCGCTCATAGCCCTTATAACAATCGCCGTAAATATCCTGAATCGGATATGGGAGTGTAGGCTTGATGGATACGGAGTGAGTTGCAGGTCGGAGATGCTTGTGGATTATTATGGAAATCGGGCAGTAATATAAGACGCAGGCACGAAGTTTCAATAAAGCCGGCTACCAATGACAACCGAAAATAGTCTACCCGCAGAAGGTAGGGTAGCGCGTCACTTGGCAAGTCACAGCCGAAAACGAAATACCCGCGGAATACAGGGTAGCGCGTCAATTGGCAAGTCACAGCCAAAAACGATATACCCGCGGAATACAGGGTAGCGCGTCACTTGGCGCTCCGTTATGCTCAAGAGCGGCACCGGTTATGTGCTCTCCCAACAAATACAACGCGAGCAGTGGTGGAAAAACGAGGAGAAGGCACCGCTATTGCTGCTTGTATGTATGTATTGCTGGGTATGAGCGTTATGTACTGCGGCTTATGCGACTGCAGTGCACAGTATATATGTGGTGATGATTATGTATTTGTATGTATGCCAAAAAAACACTAAGAGCATGTAGGTACGTGTCTTTGGAAAATACTAGGAGTGGACTGTAGGAATTTTATATTTATTTATATATATGTAGATATTTTGCAGCTATGTTTGGATGGTTATGTGAGGCCCGTTTTTTATTGCTGGCGGCAGCTAATATGCGTCCATGTATGTACATATGTATGTATGTATATGCAAATATATATATATGGGCTGGATTCAACTTTTTATTTTTATTTTTTTTTTGTAACAAATCGTGTGCACAATGGCAGAGGAGAAGGCATAGACCACGGAACACAGAACGCAAGATCGGAACGGAAGATCGGAGAATAGCCGATAATATGCAGCCGCCGAAAGGGAGGGCGCCAAAAGAAGTGCACAATTATGTAGACTGGGCTGGAATCACAAAAGCACTGCACTGTTTTTGATTTGGGATGGATAATGTAGCGCTGCGCGCGTGTAATCTATATAGTCTGTCTCAGTATTTGTCAATAACTATTTAGTATTTGTTGTGTACGGTCACACTTGAAAGTGCCAAAGTCAAGCCACGGTTCCCGCTTCGGTGTTCCGATTGACTAGAGCAAAGAGAGTGGGAGGCTAGACTGCGGTACGTAGCTTTACCATTGGAATTCTAGGTTAAACTAAGAATTTGTATTGTTATCCCTAAAATAAAACGCTCCTATTATCGCACTTCATTAGTTACGCTACGGGATCTGGCTATTTCTCGTTTCGGTGTTGAATCGATACATGGTTTTCAAGGCAACTCCCAACTGCTCAGCGTCGGTCGGTCGCAATGTAGGTATATTTGCAATATTCCCGGGTAAAACTATAACTATGTATATAGGTTTAAGTAACCGATAGAAACGTAGCAGGGGTGGAAGCCAGAATTAACTAACGTGTGGGCTCCAGCTTACAGACTAGTGGAGAGAGCGAAGTGTGGATCGCGAGAGCGCCCACGAACGCGCGAGAACGGGATCGCGAGCGCCGCCCACAGTGCTATCCACCAGTCTGCTGCTACCCTGAACAAGCTTTAATTTGCGGACTTCAGTCTGACCATTGAGTTTCCTGACGCAATCCATGGCGTCTGGATCAAAGCTATGTCGACGGGCCCTTGCTGCATGGCTATTAAGAGCTCCGCCGATGCTTCTTTGCTTTTATGTAGATTGAGCTGCAGCACACTCAGCGTCATGGGTGGCTGGCTCAATTTCCTCTTCTTCTCCTGAGTCATTTAGCGCAAGCCCCTTGGCGGCCTCCACGATGGTTTCCAGACCAAGGTCCTTCTCCACCTCGCCTGCCTGCAGGGTGTGCGTGTCTTGATCTCCGAGGTATCGTTTTTTCAGGCACAGATATACGCTGCCCATGCCCCACGCTATCTTTCCAAATCTTGAGTAGAGGAGGTCCTCCACCTCCTTATTTATTTGCAGGATTACACACTGGCCCCTTCTATGGGTAGTGGGCTCCCCGTGTGTGAAACCCTCCAGTCTCTTGACGGTACCTCAGGGTTCTAGCGATGCAGTAGCTTCAGCGCCCGGTCCCCTTGGATCGCGATGGGTAAGAGAACCTTCTCCTTTGGTATGGACGGGATTAGCTCCCTGTCTACCACCTCCAGCTTGGCCCCCTCTCACATTGATTCCAGTTGGCAGACCATTTGCGTCAGCCCGTAAGCGTCATTGGACTTCAAGATTTTGACCCCGTTCAGCCACCCAGCACCATCGAAGGTGGGCATTGTGGGGGCCTCTTCCATCCGTGCAAATAGTGCGTCGACGAGCCGCACGTGAGCCATCTTCAACTGCGCCGCTGTCATTTTGCCTGTACTGTACAGCTGTTAATGAGTACAGTAATGTTTGTGTACAGCTGTTAATGAGTACAGCAATTTTGGTGTATGTTCATTCACTGTACAGTGTATTGGTGTGCAGTTTACATACTGTACATTGAGTGTAAAGAGGAAGGAGAAAAAAAACAGATATGTCATACGAAACAAAAAGATAGGCTTTCACTTTTATATATACACAATACATAAATTCCCATTATCAAAAACATACATTTTCCTGTGAATTCATTGCGTCTGCGTTGTTTTCTTTGCAAGCCATGTCAATTTTTTCCAAACTACTTAACCCATATTTTCTCCACGAAGTCATTTGTACAGTTGTGTGACAGAACACAAAATATGCACTCATAATTTTGTTTGGTGTACAATGTGTTAAAACGAGAAAATACATAGAACTCATAAATGGAGAGTACAACTATTACTGTCTCTCACTTTCAGTGAGATCAGCAAAATATTGCACACTTTTTTTACGTCCTATAGAATATATATTTTTGACTGCAGTATACTACAGTACTGTCGAGTAGGAAATGAATGTAATCATGCAGACCCCTACTGCCTAATATCGAGCTTTAGCCTTCACCCGTCCTGCTGATTGACAGCACGCTCTCCAGATCCGAGCGGCTCAGCTTGGAGTGAGTGAGTGTGGTGGTAGTAATTTTTCAACTGACTTGGCCTGCTCCCGCCATGTCACAAGTGTGACCGCTGGCGACACGCAGAGAAGATTGCCCCTGGTAGCAGTCACGCTTCCCACCGACGTTTGGGCTGACAGCCCAGCCCATGTTTGCTCCTTCATACCTTCCATGTTTGGCCCGAAAGTCCATATGGTTAATATTTTTCGGGAGCCTATCGGCCAGGCACCTCTAAGTCGAGAAGACGCTGGTAAATTGACTTGGCTATGAACTTCATTGCCTCGGATGGAGCAAGCGACAGTGCATTACCCTTGTCCGGGATAATGCAGTGCCCATTGCCCAGTCGGCACTCTCATGGAGGATTCAGATGGAAGATTTTCGCCGATACGTTTACCCACCTTGGTGGGTTAGGTTAGGTTAGGTTAAGGCGGTAGCTGGGGAGAGATTAAAGATGCGTTGTTGTTTCGCATGGACGCAAGCCCCTTCTTACTGCATATACCGTGGTGCGCAAAAGTTGCCGTTTTAAGGTCCGCCTCATCCGGTGGCTTGGATGTACTTGGACAAGAGCCATGGTTTGATTTCGGAAAGGTCCGAAATGTCCGTGAGGATCGCAGGCCCAAGAATACGGAGTCTACGGTTAGACTGACTGACTCCTCCTCGTGGCGGCAGCTTCTGTAGAAGTCGTTGTGGGGGATTCAAAGTATAGAGGCGTGAGTGCCGATCTGCCAGTGTCCCGTTATGTCTCGTGTTACTGCAGAGCATTGGACTCTATTGAGTCTATATAGCTCTGCCGAGCGTTTTTTCGATCGGCATGGCCATATCGATCTGGAGATTTTGCAGGTGATTGTTTCCTCCCAGTTGCTAGAAAATTTCGTGGAGAGGAATTGTAGTGCCCTGCCTAGCCAGTTCGTCGGCAGCCTCATTTCCATGGAAGTCCCTTTGTCCGGGGACCCACATTAGGAGAAGTTCTAACTGCTCTTAGGTCTCATTTAGAGACCTACGGCAGGTATTTACAGTCGTGACGTTCGACGATATTGCGCCTAGTGCCTTAATGGCTGCCTGGCTATTAGAGAAGATGCATACTGAGCGCCTGTCAAGGGGCCCGTCAAATGGTCTCTTTGATTGCTTCAACCTCGGCTCGGAATACACTGCAGTGATCCGGGAGCCTGAAGCAGTAACTGATGTTGAGCTCGTCACCGTAGACCCCCCAACGCGGATGTCTGATTTTGAGCCATCAGTATAAATTTGGACCGCATTCACAGGCCCAGGTTCGCCTATCTCCCTGTCCCCCCTAAGCGGGATTGATACCTGCAAAAGGCGTCGAGAGGTGATCACTTGGGATACAGTAATCAATCCTCTCTGGTAATTCCGGAAGTTTTGTCAAGATTCCTAAGTGCCCAGCCGCAGATGTTATACACAGCCTGGTTTCTTTCATTCTGAGAGCGGAAAGTGTTGCCGCCTTCCTTCCCATAATATCCACGGGAAGAAGGTCCGACACGGTGTCCAGAGCTTCTCCTGGAGTAGTGCGAAGTCCGCCTGTTATGTATAGCGCTGCCATGCGTTGAACTCGGCTGAGTTTATTGAGACAAGATCTCTTGTCTAAGGCTGGCCACTATACCACCACTCCATAGAGCATTATTGGTCGAATGATGAAAGTGTAGAGCTACCGAACTATGTATGGGGTTATTCCCCATTTCAGTGCGATGGTATACGTTCTACAGGAGGGGCGAGAGGACTCCACCCTGCGGTGTGCCTCTGCTAACAATACTGTTTGACGTCGATGTCCCCAGTGATGCCTCAACGATACTGCATTTTTGCATTTGATCGATGACGCTCACCGTCCGGGAATCGACCCCCAAGTCCATCAGTGCACCCGTAATGGCGGTCGGGAGGATGTTATTAAAGGCGCCTTCAATGTCTAGGAAGGCGACCAGGGTGTACTCCTTGCAGTTTAGGGACGCTTCGATGATCGATGTGATCGTGTGTAGGGCTGTTTCGGTGGATCTTCCTTTCCAATAGGCATGCTGAGAGTCTGAGATTAGACTGAGCGGAATACTCGCCATGAGATGCAGTCCCAAAAGCCTTTCCATCGTCTTCAAAAGGAAGGACGAGAGAAATCTTCTGGGGCAGTGTGAGAGGGCTTGCCTGCCTTGGGAATGAAAACGACTTTGGTCTGAAGCCAGGTGTCAGGGATGTGTTCGTGGGAGAAGATTCTTTCATAAATCTTTTTGAGCCAGTTATTGGCTTCTTGTCCTGCATGGATCAGGTGGGCAGGCATGATGCCATCTGTTCCAGCAGACTTGTTGAAGAGTCTCCGCGAGGCTTTGCGAAGTTCCCCTAATTTTGGAGTCCACCATTCAGGTTTCTCCGGCCTCTGGTTCTACTAGAGGGACAAGTTTTATCAAGCGTCTCAGTATAGGCGTCGATAAATGTTTTAACAAGTAGGTTCATGGCCTCCCGCGAGAACCCGTCCTCCGGGGAGACTCAGGGAAAATACGGCCCAGGTGATTTGAATACCGAGTCCAAATTGTCCGCCTGAGGTTCCGGAATTGGGCTGGACTCGGTACTGAGAAAGAGAGTACAGCTTGCACATACCTGTGGTCAGAGAAAGTGTGTTCTTCTAGGAATCTTCAGGATACTATGTTCCGCTGCATGTCATGTGAGGCAAGAGTGAGGTCAAGGACCTCCTTGCGGTTCTTAATTATAAAGGTGGGATAATTTCCCCAATTTAGTATTGTAGAACAAAATACGAAAGAATAAATACAGGAAATACAGTAAAATACAGGGGAATATCGAAGGAGAGCCACGAACTGAATGGTCACAGAAAGTGAAGCAGCAGATCGAGAATATGGCAATTTTATCTTTTTCTTTTTTTTTTTTATATTTTTTGTTTTCTAGCTGAAAGACTTAGACATATTTATTATTTAGTTTTAAGATAAAATAATGAAATATAGTAGGTAAGGAAGGAAGAGAACTAAGTAAAATTCACGGGCCTCACACCGTGTCCCGGTTCCCACAACGAGGCATAACTATCACGTCAAGTCACGAGTACCAGCAGCCGGCATCACTGACGCAGACAGCGCTAGCAGCGACGACAGAGAGACCAGCAGCCGGCATCACTGACGCAGGGAGCGCTGGCAGCGACGTTTTAGAGAGCGCTAGTAACCACGACAGAGGGAGAGCAGCATCAACTAGCAACAGCCGAAAGTCCACAGAGGAGAGCAGTAACAACGAGCGACCGAAGACCCGAAGGTCCACAGCGGAGAGCAGCAGCAGTAGAGGCCCAAATAAGGAGCGAAGGGCCGATCGCCAATGCACCCCGAAAATGGCAGTCGCAGAGACCGCAAAGTCGGCAGAGGAAGAGCGGCTGGATCGGTTTGGCACGAACCGCGAAGATGATGGCTCGAGAGTGGTAAAAGAACTTCGAAGTTACGTACATGTGTGCGCGGGTGACAACCAAAAACTAGAAGACACTGCCGGAACGACCAGAGCCAAGAACGCAGACCCAAGGACTCAGGACCGAGAACCCAGGACGAGAACAGGAGAGTTAGGAGGAAAGGGTGTGGGAGATAGGGCCATGGGAATAATAGGGAGAAATACAGTTGTAAAACACAAAATTCAACTACGACGTCTAATTCTAATTAAATTTCTGGCAGGCATGGCGGAATATTGACGTAGTACTAGTTTTCCCACACCAAATCCTTGGGAGAGATTATATACTCTCTATACTATAGTCCACGGTCAAGCACGGTGTCTGTAGTTCCGAACCTTCCAGATGCATTGACAGAATTGGGCAGATTTCCGCAAGGAATTTATAGGTTTTTTCCGAACCCCCCCCCCCCCCCCCCCCCCAACCCCGATACTTCCAACGCTTGGAAGATACCATACGGAGTCGGGAACAAAAGCCCAGAGAATCCTTCCGCGACTACATGATCGCTCTCCGAATGATGATGCAGCGCGGCAAGTACACTCGAGAGCAAGAACTGCAGCGGATCTATGAGAATCTCAGACCTAAGGAATTTCTCAGGAATTCAGGAATCTCTCAGAATCTCAGGATTTCCACACTCTGTCGGAGCTAACGCAGCTCATCTCAGCCGAAACCAAGATTACCCTCGCAACAATGAGGCCGGAGGAGCAAACCGATCTAGAGCGTCATTCCCCGGGAAAATACCCACCGCACCACGCAACACCACAAAGGAGAAAAGCGGAGCGTCCAATGGCGTTAGTCGTAAGCACTTAGGGGGTGGAGCGACGGTGGTGGGTGGACGCCGGAATATCAGGACTATCTACTGCTGCCGGAAGACGGAGTCGGGAAACGGATCAGGTCTCCGCTCAACCGGTACACGGACGGAAACACACACCCGGGATCCGGAGTCCCCCACCCATTAAGTATGATTGGGGGAAGGATCGCAGCTCTGGTGACCATCAACGGGAGAGCCTTCAGGCAAGACCCTCCCACAATCACCGCGCCACCGAACCGCGAAAGGTACTGTTCGCCGAGCCCCTCATCACCCCAGGTCAGCCGACAACCGGCCCCATGTCCCAGACCACCTCTTCCGAACATTCGCCCAGCTCAGTCCAGAAAATCAAACGCTGCAAGCGGCACCAAAGGACATCATCGCTACACGACCAGGACCCACACTCGACCACGACCAGTAGCATGATAGACCCTGAGGATCTAACCATGACCAGATCTTCGGTCCGTAGCTCAAACCCAATGCAGCAACGAAACCAAGGGACTTTGGCCGAGACGAGCAACTACGCCTCGTCGACCCAAGTGTCCCCTGCAGACCAACGACACAGGACCGGAATCTTGGCCGAGACGAGCACCCACGCCTCGTCGACCAACGAGTCCCCCGCGGATCAGCAACCCCGGGCAGGCACCTTGACAGAGATGCCCACCAATGGTCCATCGAATATAGAGTCCACCCAAGGAAAACTCAGCGAAACAATACGCATCACCAGCAAGAAACGCAAAGCCCGAAACAATGCCCCAACGGAATTGGGCCCACACTCAACACGACCGCAGAGACCCAACAAGACAGGTCGCCACGTAAGCGCAGGAATGCAGAAAATCATCAATGCGCAGGTTACAGAATTACTCCGAGACGGCAGAATCGAGCCATTCAAGAGCCGCCACAGTGCACCAATTGTGCTTAAGTAGCCACAGTAGCCAAAGCCAACAGGGAAGCCACAGCATTCACCGTTCCGGGCAGAGGCCTCTTCCACTGGAAGGTCATGCCGTTTAGTCTCCACTCGGCACTGGCAAAATTCCAACGAGTATTGGACAGCGTCATCAGACCCGATCTGGAGCCGTACGCTTTCGCATACCTAGACGACATTATCGTCATCAGAACCAGCCTGGAGGAACACATCGAAAACCTGCGGGAAGTTTTCAGAAGACTGCGGGACGCCAACCACCGGCTTAATAGGAACAAGTGCAGCTTCTTCAGGAAAAGCCTGGTATACCTTGGATACGTCATCAGTGAGCAGGGCGTATACACAGACCCACCCAAAGTCGTCGCAGTACACAATTTGACAACACCCACCACGTAGAAAGAGCTACGACGTTGCATCGGAATGGTCTCATGGTATCGACGTTTTTTCCCTAACTTCGCCACCATAGTCCAGCCGATGACAACCCTTCTGAAGAAAGACCAGAAGTGGGTCTGGACAGGGGAACAGCAAAAAGCATTCGAAACACTCAAGGAAAAGCTGACGCAAGCCCCCGTGTTGGCGTGCAAAGACTTCAACGAGAGATTCGTCCTGTAGACCGACGCCAGCGCATACAGCCTCAAAGCCGTATTAACCCAGCAGATAGCAGGAGAGGAACGCGTCACGACCTACGCCAAGGCCGAAGAAAATTACTCCACCACTGTGCCATAGTGTGGGTCATTTGCAAACTTCGGTGCTTCTTGGAGGGCTACCATTTTGATGTGGTTATGGATCAGCTCGCATTAAAATGGTTGAACTCCATAGATAATCCCACAGGTCGCATCGCTCGCTGGGCATTAGAGCTTCAACAATACCAATTTGACATCCATTATAGACGAGGAAGCCAGAATGTCGTGGCCGACACTCTCTCACGACAGCCGGTGGAGACTCTACAACGCACCGAGGAAGAGGAGAACGCCTGCCTATGGCTCAGCAGACTACACAGAAGGATCCAAGAACAATTCGGGAAACACCCGGTATTCATCGTGGAAAACGTTCAAATTTATAAACAGGCAAACAGCAGATCGAGCGAAGAGGACCCGATCAAGTGGAAGTTATGTGTCGCCAAGGATCAGCGAAGGCGAGTGTTGGAGGAGCTTCACGATCATCCAACCGCGGGACACCTGGGGATCAGGAAGACGGCAAGCAGAATCACCGAACGGTGTTACTGGCCAGGACTCCACCGAGACGTCGCCCGACACATTCAAAGATGTACCAGTTGCCAGCAATACAAGATGAGCCAAGTGAAACCATCCGGACAGATGCACACTCGCCAAGCGAGCCACTCGCCAAGCGAGCCACTCGCCACTCGCCACTCCACGTCCTGTGCGACGATTTCGTTGGCCCACTACCCCGGTCAACGGAAATACCATGCTCCTCATCTTTTTCGACGGCTTTAGCAAGTGGGTAGAACTGGTCCCACTGCGGAGAGCCACAACAGTTCTACACGAAAAGGCGTTTCGAGAGCGAATTTTGGGTCCATTTGGTATTCCCAGGAAATTCGTCTGCGACAATAGGACTCAGTTCACGATCCGCTCGTTCCGACAGTTCTGCAAGCTTGCGGGCATGGAATTGGAACACACGGCGCCCTACACCTCTCAACAGATCCCGACCGAGCGGGCCAATAAGACGATCAAAACAATGATCGCTCAGTACATCAGCGGGGATCAGCGGACTTGGAATGACCTGCTCCCCGAGTTGAGCTTGGTCATCAATAGCAACATCTCGGACACCACCGGATTCAGCCCGGCTCTCATCGTTCTTGGGCGCGAATCACGATTGCCAGGCGCCCTGTACGAGGAGACGACCCCAGGACTCGGCGAAACCACTGAGACACCGCCAGATAAGGCCAAGCGGCTCAAGAAGATATTCAAGGTGGTCCAGAAAAACACCCAGCGGGCATCACAGGAACAGAGCAGAAAATACAACCTGAGAAGACGAGCTTGGCGCCCCATGCTAGGAGTACTGGTCGAGATACGCCAACACCAACGTCCAAGATGGCAAACAACTTCGTGGCGATGCTAGCTCCCAAGTACGAGGGACCTTACCACGTAGTTAAATTCCTTTCTCCCACTATAGTGCGTCTACAGCAGCAGCCAGCAAAACAACGAAAAACTGCTGCCTTGGTCGACCTTAAAGCGTTCCACGACGACAACAGCCCCAAGGCAAGCAACGACCTGACAAGCGATGACGACGGCCAAATGAATAACAGCAACGATCAGACAAGAGATGACCAAAAGCAGGCAGAGGACGACGATCCTGGCCAAGGATCCCAATGCATGGCGAGCTCGAAAGGGCCACTAATGGCAGTGCACTACCGATGTCAAACCACCCATCATGGGATCGACCCAACTATCCCGACCCAACATAAGGGAATTATGCCAGCAACTGTCGAAAGCCCATGCCGACCATTTTTGAGACAGGGCCCCAGTGCCACCAGTCATGCCGGAAGCGTCGTGCACCCTCACGATGCCACGCCACATTTACGGGCGGTGGGCCCGGCTAAGCCCGAGACGATTGAAGTCTCCCCCACCCCCACCCCGACGGCAAAGTCACCAAGTGGCACGGATGAGGGACGAGGGGCACGACGCTCCAGTAGGTGAAGACCCACTCTGGGCACGCGGGCCTACGGAGAGTGGCAACGAGAGCGACGAGGAGGTGTTACGGGATGGATGCTTTCATGTCGCGGCAGCGGGCACCACTACGGGCCAGCATCCACACGCAAAATCGGAAACTCCAGGAGGACAATAACTATCATTACTCCGACATTAGTTCGGATGAAGATACGGCGCCCCGAGTATGGACCAGCACACCCACGACAGATGCCGCGCCAGTGCGAAACTTTTGGTCGTTAGATCCGGAGGAGCGAGTGCTCCATATCCAAGATAGGATAAGGGAACAGGCCTGGTACCAAGAGGTCGTTGGAAACGCAGAGGCGACCCCAGCCAGGGCATATATCGAGGCCAGGGTGTACCCAGGGCTACAAGAACAACGCGACAGCCCGCCACCAGGAGAGGTCACCCGCAGTCCATCTCCGGAGGATCTAGAATCGTCGTCTGGGTAAGCAGCATGACCGGCGACGAGGAGGATTCGGACACAGGATTCACTAGCTCCGACCAGTACCCGTTGCTGGGCGAGGATGACAGTACTACTGAGTTCCCACGCCCAGAGTCTGGCATCGATCCCGGGTGGGCTTCCTCGGACCCAGAATCCGAAGCCGAGCCCGAAGCGAACCAGCCACAGCCTCCGTTGGCGAACCCAGACAGGGAAGGAGAAAGGTGAGACATCCCGACACCAGAACCCATCGGCGTGATCGAGATAAACGACGAGGAGGCCAATGACATCCCACATGCCGTCGAACCCGGAGCCGATCCCTACGCCCGGTCTAGTACCACCGAGCCGAGGCCAACGCCGAGCTCAGGGCGTGGGGAGAGCGACACACCACCGCCCGCATACGGTTCTTGGTTAGACCCTCTTCTATAACCATCACGGTCCCCAGACCAGTACCGGAAGCACTACTCATGGGGGCATCAGGCGCCCAGCAGAAAGCAGGTAGCGCCGTAGAGCGATGGGTTAACGCAGAAAAACCTTCCAGGCCCTACTCGCCACACGTTCAGCCGCCCCAACTGACGTATTAGCCCCCACTCCGGCACCCGACCCAGCCAGCACAAACCACATTCACGACAACAACAAAGCAGAGGAACCGGAAGTCATATTACTTGACGGTGCTTTAGAATTAGGAGAGGTGGAAGACGCCGGTCTCCTAACACTATTCGGGGAGCTACCATCACTCAACGACCTGCAGAACGAGCAGGATTGGCCGGTTGCGCCAGAGGAGTGGCGGGCTTGATCGAGAGCATACGCCAGCAGGAAAGCGAGGCAGGACCTCGCCGCAGGACGCTAGAGGAACACGGTGGTCAGAAATTTTGAATTTCAATCAACAGCGAAGGGAAGGTCATCATTTCATCCTGCCCCCGAAGTGAGGAAGGAATGTGCAGAAGTACCTCCTTCACAAGCAATAAAGGCTATGCACTAGGAGTGTCTCAGGGGCGTAACCGGGGAGAGCCCCGACCAGAAAGTCACAGAGCGAGAAGCAGCAGGCCAACTTTTAGTTTATTATTTTTCATTCCCCTTTTGATAAGAATTAGCTATACGACTTAGATATAATTATTGTTTAGTTTTAAGAGAGAATCAGTGAAGTATAGTAGGTAAGGGAGAAAAGAGAGCTAGGTATCATTCACGGGTCCCCCACCGAGTCACAATTCCCACATCGAGTCACGGGTACCAGCAACGGCAAGCAAAAAGTAGCAGCAGGCATCACTGGCGCAGAAAGCGCTGGCATCAACGGCAAGCAGAGAGCAGCAACGACGAGCGACAGAAGAAGCAGAACAGCAGAGAGAGGAGCAGAAGCCCGAAAACAGAGCAAAGGGCTGATCACCAATGCACCCCGAAAATAGCAGCCGCAGTCGCAGAGAGAAAAATAGAGGCCCGAAACAGTCCAACGAGGAGTCCTGGCAGAGACATGACCGCACCAGGACCTGCTACCAGCCGACCATTACGGGGAGATTATAGTCGCACTTCCTCCGGTGTGCAAAGTTACGGCTCGTAACGGATTGCTCGTGATCCTGCTATATTCTATGGCAGATTGAACATAATTGCCTCTGGGCCCTAGCCCAGGAGCGCTTATGCTTACGCCAGAGCTTATAGTTGTGGAGGGTTGACCCGTTATCAGTAATTCCCCCTGTAACAAATATTCCTGTATATAATTGAATACCTAACAGAGGATTGGCTCCCTGAAATCTATGGATAGACTGTTTTACATCTCACACTAAAAAGTAAGGTACATTTTTAATTTCCATCAGCAAACAATTCATCAGGCTTGTTATAATCTTCTATTGGCTTACACTATTTTCCTGCGTTTCATCAACTAGAATATGTTATATTTTTTGATTTTTGATTTATTGAAGTTAAATAGTCTTTATAATTATAATCGCTGCGTAGATTTTTTTGGTAAATCAGTTATGTCATTGTAATTAAGAAAAGCGTGTTTTGATTTTTCACTGTAATATAAATCAGTGTTTATCTTGGATATACTGACCAATCTGCTGTTTCATTAAAATATTTTTTAAACGCTTATTTTGATATAGGAAAAAAGTATGACTTGTACTTTTTTATTAATTCTTCTGCATTTTGACATTTTTATAGCTTGCTTATTATGATAATGTATTAAACGCTTTATTCTCTCATGTACTTAAATCTGATTTTATCAATATTTTAGTTAAATCTTCCCATATGATTTCATTCCAATGCATTACGCTTGAGTATATTTGTTTTTATACCCGGTACTCAAAGAGTAAAGGGGTATATTAGCTTTGTTGAAAAAATGGATGTGAGTAACACAAAGAAGGAAGCGTTTCCGACCCCATAAAGTATTTATATTCTTGATCAACATTAATAGGCGAGTCCATATAGCTATGTCTGTCTGTCCTTCCGTCTGTCCCTCTTCATGAGCGCCTATAGCTCAGAGACTATAAAAGCTACAGAAAGCAGATTTTGCATCCACACTGTTACAAGTGTATTTCAAAATTTCGCTCCGCCCCCTTCCGCCCACATAAAGGACGAAAATCTGTGGCATGCACAATTTAAAAGATACGAGGAATCTAAAAACGCAGAATCATAGACAATGACCATATCTATCAAAGCGTTGAATCTGGATCAGATGGGATAATATATATATAGCCACAATGAAGAAAACCACTTCGAAATGCATCGATCCCTCTTGCTCTCTCTCACACACTGGGGTGGGTGCTCTGCCCGTTCGGATGTTTTGATGCCTAGATCCAGAGACTATAAGAGCTAGATCAACCAAACTTTCTATCCAAGCTCCTAAGATATTAAGCCGAGACGAAATGGTGTGGAATCTGTGACGATAACAATTATTTTTTCTTCAATTTCCTCTTTTGGACAATCTTCTTTAGATTTCGCCAGCCATTGAGGACCCTTCCACCAAATTTCAAAATCTTTCAGCTTATCTGCACTAATGCCCCTTGATGCTACATCTGTTCAGATTTGACATGTTTCCATTTAATTTCTTTAACTTTTCTTTAAATTTCGTCAGTTCTACGCCTAATAAACTTATCTTTATTGTCTCCATTCTTTATCCAAGCTAGAGTAATCGTAGAATCACTCCAAGCATAACTTTCTGTTCTCTAATGCTGTTAAATTGTCTTTAAATGCATTCCATTCACGAGTATCTTGATCTGATAGTTCTTCATCCCAATTTTTGTCTGACAACCAAAGTTTCCAACAATAGTAACTGAAGACAACCAGCATAAAGGGTCATACATCTTTGCTAATGTAGATAAAACTATTCTTTTGTTAGTTTTCTTAGTAGGTTCATAATGGAAATTGAACCTTAACTCGTCTTTAACTGGCTCCCATTGAAGTCCTAATGTTTTGACGGATTCATTCTCTTCAATGGTTAATACTTTATTTTCTTCGTTATCTTTAACGTCCTCAACAATTTCTGGTACATTTGTTATCCACTTTCTTAAGTTAAACCCAACCTTATCAAACTCCTGGGTAACTTCCTTTACATGCCTTTTAGTATCTAATATGGAATCAGCACCTGTCATCAGGTCGTCCATATAAAAATCATTTTTTATGATTTCTCTAATTGCTTTATTTCCGCAATTTTCTGCTTTTGCAACCAGCACCTTATTAGCTAAGTAGGGTTCTGAAGCTGTACCGTACGTATCGTTTGTTAGTTTATATTATTTTAATTTTTCACTTGGAGCGTCTCTCCAGATTATATGCAAATAATGCTGATCTTTTTCATCAACATTAAATTTCCGGTAATTTTTTTCAATGTCCGCCGATACTACAAATGGCCACTTTCTCCATTTTACCATAATATCGAAGATATCTATTTGGACTCTTGGTCCCACCCATATGATATCATTAAGCTATTATTATTTGTGGCTTTTGCTGACGCATCAAAACCACCCTGAGGTTTGTCGCTAGACTGGAATCTCTTATGGCTCCCTGATGGGGTAAATAATATTTTCCCTCTTTCTTGGGCTCTACAATATGTCCTACATTTTAATATTCATGCATGAACTTTATCTAATTATACCCGGTCCTCGAAAAGTAAAGTAGATTAGATTTGTTGAATAAATGGATGTGTGTAAAACCCAGAAGGAAGCGTTTCCCATAAAGTATATATATTCTTGATCAGCATCAATAGCCGAGTCGATATAGCTATGTCTGTCTGTCCGTCCGTCTGCCCGTCTTTATGAGCGCCTATAGCTCAAAGACTATAAAAGCTAGAGGAACACAATTTTGTATCCAGACTCCTGTCCTATCGCACTGTTACAAGTTTTTAAATTTCGCCCCGCCCCCTTCCGCCCACTCCAAGGACATGTGGCCTTCAGTGGGCGGAAGGGGAAGGGAACGGAAACGCTTCCTTCTGGGTATTACACACATACATTTTTTGCACAAATCTAATATACCCCTTTACTCTTCGAGTACCGGGTATAAAAACACATGCAAACAAAAATGGAATGGGTTCGACTTAATTTTTTTTTCTTTTTTGGCTAAAATTCAATTTGTCCCTTTTGCGAACATTATTTTTCTAAGTTATAAAATTGCGCCATAGCTTGTGCTTTTGAATCTCCCAGATCCTTATCTTTTTTTAATGGTATTTTCACCACATAAATTCCATTTTCATCTCTTTTTGTGGTTTCCAAGAAATGCTTCTCACAAACATCTTCTTCCACGTCTTCTTCCACGTCCATTTCCCAGAAACGCTCTAAGTCCCCGACTTCAATTGTTGTCGCCACAATTAATTTATAACCTTTTGGCTTGGTGCAACCGGATATAATCCATCCGAATTCTGTATTTTGAAGTATTCCATCTATTTTCAATACTCCGTATATTACAATATGGGCATACAAATCTACGCCAATTAATATATCCATCCTACTTGGTTAGGGTCAGCAAACACATAATCTTTCCATTTCGATTTGTCAATCCTGAACGACTTTACAGGTAAAGCCTTCAAACGTTTTGGGAGAATGATTGCTTCAATATTAAGAGGTTTTTTATCGGCATCCCGAGTTTTTACTGTTAAAGTTACCTTATACTTTGAAGTGGGAGAGTCTTTCGATGATACTCCACTCACCTCGGTGTTTTCCCCTTTGCGCGCCAATTTTAATATTTGTGCTGCTTTCTCTGAAATGATGGTACATTGTGACCCACAATCATTTAGGGCTCTAAGATTTTCAAAGCCACCATCAAACAGGTGTTAAAATTTTCCTTTTTTACATAGGGAATATGGAGCATCGTGTGATGGGGTTTATTACAAATCCCACAAAACATTTTGGAGGAGCATTTCTTAGACATGTCATGCCTATAGCATCTTTTGCACAGGCGTTGCTTTTGAATAACCTAGCCTCTCTCTATCGGACTCATTCTCTTAAACTTATAGCATTGCATTATTGTATGGCCTGCCATTTTACACAGCGGACAACTTTCTGTAATGCTGCTTTATTGCACCACTTTTCTCAACGGTTTTTTCTCTGCATCATGCGATGAGTACAGAGAAGTATACCGTTGTTCAAGAAATTCCATTACATCGGGCAATGTTTGAATCTCATTTGTCCTTTTTATATGACTTTCATATAATTGAAGGGCATCTTTATTAAATTTTCTCAGAATTATGTGGGCAAAAATCACATCAACTCCTTCTGTTAATTGTGACTTTAACTTGATTAAATGTATTGACTCATTTATCGAGTCAGAAAACAATTTAATGTGTTTTGCTGAATCGTTTTCTAGCATTAGCAAATCTAGCAACCGATTCAGCTGATCACAAAATTGTTTTTATTTATTTTCATACATATGCATTATGCATTATAATTTTCCAACGGCCCCGTTAATAAGTGAGCAACCATACACCTTGCTTCACCCTTTACTGCTATTTTTAAATAATTAAATTTTAGAGATGTACTCAGACCATCTCTATTATGAAATAATTTACAAAATAATTGTGAAAACCCGTCCCACTCCTTTTCTTCTCCTGAAAATGTGAGTACTTCTGCCTTTGGTAGAACTGGAAAATCTTCATCTTCCTTCCTTTCTACTGCCACTTTCCTGACGGTACTTTTTTCCTCAATAATTTCGTGCTTCCTTACTTCTATGTTTGTTAGAAGGCTTCGGCAATCAAAATCTAACTCGGCGACCACCTCGTCGAAATTGGGATTTGACTCATACTCTTTATAAAACTCCTCAACTTTCTTGCTGAGTCTTTCCCTAAGGTACTCAATTTTTTCCTTTTTTAAGCTCTCCTAGCCTAAAGATTACGTCGCTGGTAAATATATCAGCTTCTATCCTTTTAACTTCCTTTGCTACTGTGACCTGAGCCTCTAGTAATTTAATAATTTTTTCCGACAACATCTTATTATACTTTATTTAGTTAGAAGTAGAATAAAAAAAAAATTTTCCGACTTAACTGAGGACTTCTTCTGCTACCGCTGCTGTCTATGCAGCGGCTTGATGTCGTTGATACCGTAGTTGCCGCTGCCGTGGATGCTGCTGTTGGTCGCTGCCGTCGTTGTTGATGCCGCTGCTGCTGTTGTTTGCCGCTGTTGGCGCTGCTGTCTTAGTTGACGTTGCCGTGGATGCTTTTGGTCGCTGCCGTCGTTGTTGCTTTGGTTTTGTTGTGGCTTTATTTTTGAAACACACAAATGTTTTTTATACCCGGTACTCGAAGAGTAAAGGGGTATATTAGATTTGTGCAAAAAATTAATGTGTGTAACACCCAGAAGGAAGCGTTTCCGACCCCATAAAGTATATATATTCTTGATCAGCATCAATAGCCGAGTCGATATAGCTATGTCTGTCTGTCTGTCCGTCCGTCTGTCCGTCTTCATTAGCGCCTATAGCTCAAAGACCATAAAAGCTAGAGGAACACAATTTTGTATCCAGACTTCTGTCCTATTGCACTGCTACAAGCGTATTTCAAAATTTCGCCCCGCCCCCTACCGCCCACTCCAAGGACGAAAATCTGTGGCATGCACAATTTTAAAGATACGAGAAAACTAAAAACGCAGTATCATAAACACTGATCTTATCTATCAGAGTGTTGAAACTGGATCAGATCGGATAATAAATATAGCCACAATGAAGAAAACCATTTCGAAATGCATCGTTCCCTCTCGCTCTCTCTCACACACAGGGATAGGCGCTATGCCTGATCGAATTTTTTGACGCCTAGTTCTCAGAGACTATAAGAGCTAGAACCACCAAACTTTCTATCCAAGCTCCTGTGATATCAAACCGAGACGAGTTTGTTTTAAAATTTGGCCACGCCCCTTTCCGCCCCCACAAAAGATGAAAATCTACAATTTTAAAGATACGGGAAAACCAAAAACGCAGAATCATAGAAAATGACTATATCTGTCAGAGTATTGAATTTAAATCAGATCGGATCATAAATATAGTCAGAAGGAACAAATGAAATTTCAGTAGCCTTCCAAGCGCAGACTCATTCCCTCTCTCTCTCGCACACAGCCGTGTATGTATATGTAGGAAGTAGATTTAGACATGTAGAAAAGACAGATGTAAAAAACGTATGTAAACAAAAATGGAAATAATATGTATAAATCTCCGAAAAGGTTGACTTAATTTTTTTTTGTCTTTTTTGGCTAAAACTAAATTTATCCCTTTTGCGAACATGTAATAATGTAATTTATTACAAGCTCACATACATATATACTGACTGAGTACCGGGTATAAAGTAGAGCCGCGGCGGTAGACGCTGCTCACAAGGTTCCCCCTCGTTTTTTTTATATCGCTGGCCTCTACTTCATTTAGCTTTTCCGATTTTGGGGATTTTTTTTTTTAAAGAAGATAGGGGTATATTAGATTTTTGCCAAAAGTGGATGTGTGTAACACCCAGAAGGAAGCGTTTCGGACCCCATTAAGTATATATATTCTTGATCAGCATCAATAGCCGAGTCGATATAGCTATGTCTGTCTGTCCGTCCGTCCGTCCGCCTTCATTAGCGCCTATAGCTCAGAGACTATAAAAGCTAGATCAACACAA
This sequence comes from Drosophila helvetica, assembly GCA_963969585.1. NCBI lineage: Eukaryota > Metazoa > Arthropoda > Insecta > Diptera > Drosophilidae > Drosophila > Drosophila helvetica. The sequence goes on along the minus strand of OZ018402.1, from coordinate 27,618,930 downwards.
TTTTGTATCCAGACTCCTTTGATATCACACTGTTACAAGTGTATTTTAAATTTTCGCCCCCTTCCGCCCACTCAAAGGACGAAAATCTGCGTAAAGATACAAGAAAACTAAAAATGCAAAATCATAGACAATGACCATATCCATCAGAGTGTTTAATCTAGATCAGATCAGATCATAAATATAGCCGCAATGAAGAAAACCATTTCGAAATGCATCGTTCCCTCTCGCTCTATCTCACACACCGGAGTGGGCGCTATGCCTGATCGAATTTTTGACGCCTAGATATCAGAGACTATAAGAGCTAGATCAACCCAACTTTCTATCTGTAGAAAATTAAGTTGAACTAACAATGATCCTATACCATATTCCGCGCAGCATACAGACCGTCCTGTTCCGGCTAATTTCTTATTCAACGATTCTTTATCGAAAGATTTTTCACATGGTGCCGAAACCCGGGAAAGTGGAGACTGTCGGTATTCTATAGAAATAAGTATATTTACGAATACCTTTCGGGCGTGTACCAGCGAATTACTCACAGCGAGCGGAAAACCAAATTCAACGTAAATTAAACCCATATAATTCAGCGATGGATCCCACATACCGATCATCTCGCCGAGATCAGCTTACAAAGTTGTGCAATCAAATTGAAAAATACCTAGAGAGCGAATCAATAAACGAAAAAAATTTGAGCGTATTCTTGCATCGATTAAAAAACGCACATAATAACCTAAGACAGGCAGACGAACAAGTTCTAAGAGTGCCTGTACAGGAATCGGAGAAACAGAGAGAAAGACTAATTGAGAGGTAAGCTGAGAGCCAGAATAGAGAGCATAACTCAAGATCCGAAGAAAGCCACATGAAAGTTGCTTAGCTTAAGCGAATCGATTTAAGAAAATTCGAAGGAGCTTTTGAAAATTGGTTGCCCTTTTGGTCTCAGTTCAAGTTGGCAGTACACGAAAACCCTGCCTTAGACTCAGCAACTAAATTCCACTATTTGAATGATTCTCTTACCAATGCAGCAGCAGCAACTTTGTCTGGATTTATTCCAACTGAGGCTTGTTATAAAGATGCCATTAGTTTGCTACTTGAAGAATATGGAGACACGGAGAAAATTACAGAGAAGTATATTCAGAAACTTCTAAATTTAAAGAGCGTTCATGCAGCGGACGATGTACAAGGATTACGGCAACTATACAACGAAGTCATAGCATGCATCCGTACATTAACAGCATTAGGGGTTCCAACTAGCAATTACTGCGTTATGGTAATGTCTATCTTAGTAAAGGCTATTCCTACCCAGCTACGACTCGAATATCATAGCATGCGTAAGCGAGACGAGATCAGTCATAGAACTTTCAACTCCACAGTTATTGAGAGAAGCGAGCAACTTTCATGTCTACTGGAGTACATTAAAATAGAAGTCGAAGCTTTAGAAAAAGCTCACTTGTCTGTGAGTGGGAGTAAGCAAAAGAACGAGCAAAGAGAGAGAGAGGAAGTGAAGGTCGTTGTTTTCGTTGCGGCAAGCCGAATCATACATCCAGATTTTGCAAAAATCAGTTCATACAGTGTGCAGTATGCAGCGGTCGGCATATCACAGTTATGTGCGAAAGGAGTGATCAAAGCATCGCTAAATCTGACACGAAAGTTGTTGTGAAGGAGAAAAATTCAACCACCTTAAGTACGCATGTGAGACGGATGGCCAACGAAATATATTTGCAAACGGCGAAGGCATATTTTATTAGCGAATCGAGCAAAGTCTTATCGCGTCTTGTAATGGATAATGGACGCCAATGCACTTACGTGACAGAGAGCTTAGTCAAGCGTTTGAAACTACGAGTAATAGGAACAGAGAAAACTAGAATTTGGCGAATCAAAACAAAACAGGCGATTGATGCAATTAAAGCGTGTGATTGTGAAGCTGCAGAGCCAATATTCTGACGAAACGGTGGAAGTTTATGCTACGGTTGTTCCGCATATTTGTGAATATGTTCTACCAGTTCCATGCGTAGCAAAACAAATGAGCAAAAACATAGCGGACCATAAAAATAGTAGCGAGGACTTATTTGTAGGAATGAATGTGCTTATCGGCCAAGATAATTATTGGAAATTTATTTATGATCGCAGAGAGAATCTCGACATCAATCTGGTAGCGGTTGATACGTTTTTCGGCTGGACTATTCAGGGTCATTGTGGCGATATAGAACTGAAAGACAGATGTATTCTGAGCGTAGTTCATCAGGAAGATTTCGATATCGAGAGGATCTGGAATTTGGAGTCAATTGGTATATCATCGTGCAATGAATCGAACGACCACATTCAAGTGGCTGATTTTGTTGTTGACAATGGAAGGTACTCAGTGAAGATGCCGTGGAAAATACCAAAAGGTGACTTGCGAGACAATAGGGCCGTAGCCGTGCCTCGTCTGCGCAGCCTGACTTTCAAATTAATGCGAAGCCCGACAAATTAATCGAGTACGATCGAGGTATACGTGAATTAGTAAGCGAAGGTATTGCAGAAGTCGTTCCCAATATATCCAGCAATAGCATTGCATATTATATGCCGCACCGTCCAGTATACAGAGAAGACAAAGACACGACAAAGATGCGCATAGTTTTCGACGCCTCATCTAGCGAGCACGGATCAGCTTCTTTAAATGATCATTTAAATCCAGGTATCAATTTGTTAAACGATCTGATTGCAATTTTAATAAAATTTCGTTGCCAGAAAATTCTAGCGGACATTGAAATTGCCATTGATGAAACCGATCGAGATTGTCATTCGATTTCTGTGGTACAGCTCGACCCCGGAGATTGGAGGACCCTATCCAGAAATAGCGGAATACAGGATGACAAGAGTAACATTTGGAGTGACGTCGAGCCCCTTTCTCCTGGCGTCTACGATTCAGCAGCACCTCCAGAGGCAGGCACCTGAGCACGAATCAGTGTGCAAGATACTACGGAAATCAGTTTATGTAGATGATTTAATCACAAGCGTAGAGAGTTTTAAAGAAGCAGAGCGACTATACGAATCAGCGACGAAGATTATGAATAAAGCGAAGTTTTATTTGCGAGAGTGAAACACAAATGAATTGTGAAATGGACATTGCAATCCTTCAGGAGTTTGCAGTTCAACGATGCTTAACCAGAGGCAGCGTATCGGAGCTGGAAATGCACGTATTTGCAGATGCCAGTCAATCAGCGTATGGAGCGGTGGCATATATCAGACAATTTGATCGCGATGGAAATATAAAGACGGAGCTTATATGCTCGAAAAACAGAGTGTGTCCTTTAAAAAGGAAAGAAGAGGAGGAGAATGGAAAGATGCTTAGCCTACCTAAGCTCGAGTTGACGGCTGCATTAGTTGCATCCAGATTGGCTAAGTATCTTATATCAGAAATGAATCTTAAAATTGTTAATATATACATGTGGTCTGATTCCAGTATTGCTTTGAATTGGATCGTCGGCGATGGAAAGCAGACAAACCCGTATATTAAGGCACAAGTAAGCGAGATTAACAAATTAACTAATGTACACGATTGGCATCATTGCGAAGGCAAGTGCAATCCAGCGGATTTGTTGACCCGAGGTATATCAGCTAAGAAGCTTCAGACCTCAGAGCTGTGGAGGCATGGACCACCATGGCTATCGGATTGTAGCAGCACTTGGCCAGTAACAAGGATAACAGACACGGACGGACAAGTAACGTTATCGATTCAAGACCAGAAAATAGAAGAAAACATTACCAATGCGGAAATTGAATCTATATTTCCTATTCAACGGTTCAGACATCTAAAGAAAATGTTACGAGTAACAGAATTTGTCTTTCGTTTCATAAAATGCCTTAAATCAAAATCGAAGCATTTGAGTTCAACTGCAAACAAGGAAATCATTGAGCTATCAGCTGATGAAATTGGAAAAGCGGAACGTTATTGGATCAGATTTATACATCAACAAGAATTTGGAGCCGAGATGATAGCACTACAGAAGGGTGACGGCATCTTGTCGTTTTTTGAAGAGCGAATTTGAGGAAATATGTAATCCAATTATAATGCCAAAAAACTCATATTTTTCAGAACTTCTTGTAAAAGACGCGCATACCCAGCTTAAGCATTGCGGGATAAACGCAACATTGACGAAAGTATGAAAGCGATTTTGGATAATCAAAGGGCGCCAACTTATAAAGAGTATCATCAAGCGCTGCGTTATTGGCAGAAGACTTCATTCTAAATCGGCTAACGAGCCATGGACTACTTTACCGGTCGAGCGACTGGCCACAAGTAAAGCATTTGAAACAACAGGAATAGATTTTGCTGGACCCCTTTATGTCACTGGAAACCCAAGCGATACACCAAAGAAGGTATACATAATGCTTTTCACTTGCGCAGTAATTCGCGCAGTGCACCTCGAACTGGTTCAGGACATGAGAGTGGAGACCTCCATGAATGCTCTATCGCTCGTCGTGGAGAAGTCAAAGTCATCATATCAGACGAAATACAGAGATTGGAAAATCTATTGGAATCAAATCGATTACAACGATTTGCAGCGGAAAACGGAATAAAATGGAAATTCATACCCGAGCGAGCAGCCTGGTGGGGCGGATTTTGGGAGCGTCTTGTACGCACAAAAGATTGTTTAAAGTCCACGATTGGGAGAGCCAAATTGAATACAGAAGAACTTCAAACATTACTCGTCGAAGTGGAGAGCGTAGTGAACCAAAGGCCACTTACATACGTAAGCAGCGACTCACGAGATTTGGAACCTCTTACTCATTCTTGCTCACTTCTTGGGAGATTCCCGAGTGTTAAGCGGCGAAAAGTTCAAATCGGCTGGGAGTAACATAGCAAACATGTGGAAAGCCAGAACGGCTCTTATTCAGCGCTACATAAAGAGATGGCGTGAAGAATATCTAACACAATTACGTTCTATCCATCTTAACAGGTCTCAATCAGCGACATCTCTAAACGAACGCGACGTAGTTCTTGTTCAAGACGATCATCAATCTCGGTTACTCTGGAAATTGGGAGTGAAACTGTGAGGTACATCGGACGAGATGGGCGGGCTAGAGCATGCGACTTGAGATTGAAGAATCAACAAATTTTGCGACGACCGATTCAACTACTGTATCCGCTAGAAATAAAATCAGTCTTTGGCGGAACCGAGGATGTAGAAAATTAAGTTGAATTAACCATGTTCCTATACCATATTCCGCGACCCTACCTTACCTTATCTTACACCATGAATTTACATTGTTAGCAAAACTAAAGTTATACTTAAGAAGTAATAAAACCCAACACGCAGCAAACAGACCGTCCTGTTCCGGCTAATTGCTTATTCAACGATTCTTTATCGAAAGATTTTTCACACTATCCAAGCTCCAGTGATATCAAACCGAGACAAATTTGTTTCAAAATTGGCCACGCCCCCTTCCGCCCCCACAAGGGACGAAAATCTGTGGAATCCACAATTTTAAAGATACGGAAAAACCAAAAGCACGGAGTCATAGAAAATTGCCATATCTATCAGAGTGTTTAATCTAGATCAGATCGGGTCTTTATTGTAGCCAGACGGAACAAATGAAATTTCAGTGGCCTTCCAAGCGCAGACTCATCACCGCTCTCTCTCTCGCACACAGCCGTGTATGTATATGTAGGAAGTAGATGTTGACATGTAGAAAGGACAGATGTAAAAAACGTATGTAAATAAAAATGGAAACATCTAATATATAAAAATCTCCGAAAAGGTTCGACCAAAGACAATATAAATAGTAAGATGCCGAACGCCCATACAATTTCATATCTTGAGCAGCGCTTATTTCTGTGAATGCTCGAGTACGCGCTGACTCGCTCGCACGAAGAAGATAAGAGAGAATGAGTTTGCATGTGTGAGCACACAGAGCTGCAAGCATTATGTTTGCGTATTTGTGCCGAGCTGCCGAATTTTGACGAGACGTAAACAAGACAGAAATGTATTTGCTGGGAGTTGGGGTGGGGGGAAACAAATTCGTTGGCGATTGACATTTGGATAATAAAATTGCATTATTCATTTAAATAGTAATAATAATATAATTCTTTAATATACAATGTAAATATATGACTCATTTTGAACATTTGATATTAGGTGTACAATTATTATGGTTTTGAAATGATCCAGTAAAATATTGATATGATAATAGACAATACAATTGTTGGTTATATCCAACCTGTTCAATCGCAAAATCAACCCCTATACCGCAATTCGCCTTTCAAGAAATTTTATAAAATTGTCTTGTATTCTTTGCACAAGTTACGTACAAACGCACATACATGCATGCATAAGAACTTCAAAATTCATTGCATATTAAGTCGACCCACAAATACCCAACAGACATTTAATCGAATGTGAACTCATTTATTTATCACATAGATTATGTATTTTTACATAGGTACATTACTTCATTATTTTCTTGTATAGTACATTAAACAAAATTAGCATATAAGGGATATACAAAATATTAATTTTTTTGTATTATGAGCAAGCGTCTTCAAATAGTGTCATAGTCTCCAAAGAATTCTAAGGTATTGGGTATTTCGTTGAGCGCGGCGTCGTCAAAAACCAATACAAACAAGCAGACCTAACATGTGCGCACACGTACAGTTAAATCTCAGCCTCATGTATAGGGCAAGAGAGCGGTTCGCTCTCTTTCTCTCTGACTATCTGTCTCTCTCTATTTGAATCAATTCCACAATGAATTCCACCGAGCCAAAATCGACCTCAAAAATTTTGTATGGTGAGATTTATCTTACTATTTATATTGTCTTTGGTTCGACTTAATTTTTTTTCTTTTTTAGTTAAAATTCAGTTTGTCCCTTTTGCGAACATGTAATAAATTACATAAATCTAAACTCACATACAGATATACCGACTGAGTACCGGGTATAAAGTAGAGCCACGGCCTTAGACACGGCTCACAACGTTCCCCCTCGTTTTTTTCAATTTTTGTTCGATGTTTTAGGCCTCGAGCACGCCACTTTCGCAATAATATTTTTTGATTTTACACGACAAAAAAAAAAACATTTTTATTATCTATTAAAAATACTGCCTGTATAGCGTGCATTTTTTGTTTATTAATTGAAACTTAAGTTTCATTAATTTTATACTCGGTTTCTTACTACTAGAGGGAAAACCAGAGTTTTAATTTTGTCTACCTTTAGCTGTAGGTGTACTAGACACTTCTGCAGTCTTTAAGGAGCTGGATTAACCCCGTGCTCTTACCACAGGGGGGAAACAACGGACAGTCTCGAAGGAACAAAATGTTAAGAACTTAAAAGAAAAGTCGAAACACTTGCGAGCTGAGTTGTAAATTCAAACTGATTTTTATTTTTCAGATTCTGACCTTATATGTAATTTTTACAGCAATGTAGTAGGTACAATCTTGTATTCTTTTATTATAGCTAGACCCACGGAGCGGGTACATCGTTACCGTTGGGGTGAAATTTCGAGTTTAATTATAAGTATTTTTGGACTAAATTAGAAACATAAGTCCTAACATAGTCCACTTGTTTCGGGTTTGTCTTGTGTGGCTTGAGTTCACAGATTATTTCTCCGCTCACACCATAGCAGTCAGAAATTACTTATTATTACTTACCTCAGTTATATATAGATCAGTTTTTGTGTTTACATCAATAAACTTGTGAAGACTCTTGTTCTTTAGATAAAATAATATGTTTTGCTTGAACAGTTTTTGAGAAGCGAGACCAGTCTTTCCGTTTGGGATTTCGGTAGGCAACGACCTTCTCTCTTTCCCATTTCATATTGCACTCACTGGACACGTGCCAATCCTCAATGGTGTTCGAGGCCAGGGTTATATCTATGACCTCTGCACGGTTCATGTTGCGGAATGTTGGGTGGTCTCCCCGGTTACACACAGCTAGATTTGTGGACAGCATGTAATCGAAAACCGACTCTCCTCTAGAGTGCGTACTCGTACTTCCTCAGAGGGAGTGATGGGTGTTGGCATCACAACCTAGGACGATGTCGTTACCCTCCTTCCGCGCTTGACGGACGAGGGCCCTGACATCTTCCGAGGGTGGATTTATCAGCCTTGTGATAGTCCAGACAGCTGTCTACAGGGTCCGGTTCTGCGCCTTGATCAGAGCAAGTGTGTCGTCCTCCGCCTTGATGGGGGAGGGATCCACCTTCTCGGTGGAGCCTCGTCCGTGGAGACCACACAGATTGACGCTCCTGGCCAAAGTACACCGTAGTCTTGAGAAACTCTAGGGTTTCTGCGTTACCACAGGCCAGGCTAGGCCAGGCTGTACCATTTGATGCCCTTAAACTCGCATACGAACGGGTTGTCTGCGCGAACAATGGCATCCTTCATGGCGCTCAATATTTCTGACTCTGCAGTCAGCCAGTTCGAGATCTTTCCCTCTGGGTGACCCCGATGGATGATAACTACCTGCAGATCAGGGGTTGAACCAAGGCCGGCTAGAATATCCTCTGGTTTAGCCCGTTTTGACTCGGAAGCTTTTGTGGAGTCATCCGTCCTCTGACGCTTGAACCTTGGCTCCCGGCCAGTCGGTTCCACCGATGCCTTCTGTCCAGAGGGCTTTGGTGTCGTCTTGGCACTCGCCGCGTTCCGCGCCTGAGGGTTGGTCTTCCCCTTTCGCTTCCTGTTCCTTTTCCTCAGCAACAAAGTTAGTGACACGAGAATTTTATATATTAGATTACTATATATTACTTTATTTGTATTGTGGGCAAGCGTCTTCAAAAGGTGTCATAATTTCCAATGAATTCTAAAGTAATGGGTGTTTTCTTCGACAGCGGCGTCGTAAAAAACAAATACAAACAAGCAGACTTAAGTTAAATCTCAGGCTCCCGTATAGACGGAGAGAACGGTTGGCTTTCTGTCTCTCTATTTCATGGTGGAATGGAAGTAAATTCCACACAGTCAAAATTGACCTTAAAAATGTATGGTGATGTTCATCTTACACTTACACTAAATGGTTCGAAAAATGCCCTCCGATTAAAGTTGGAAGTATCCCAGCCCCCTAGGATGGGGAATTTTGCCGCCATAAAATAAATTTAAGAAATAATAATATATATATATATTTGTATTCGATATAATTATCGATATATTGCAGAATTTCCAAGGAGTCTCTGAGTGGGTGAATAGGAGAAAAAAAAGAGATGAATAATACTAATTGTTTTTAAGCCTCGCTTTGCTGAATAAAATCAATCTGAACAGATACATAAAATTAAAAAAATATTGATAATTGGTGTGAGCGGCAGCAATCTCTAAGAAAAATCAGCTTCTCACGACAACAATGATGGACCCTCCCCTATTATAAAGAAGAGAACATTTGAATATTAACATGTCATATACAAATGTAAGTACGAATCATTTATCGGAGGCAATGTCAATCAAATATAAGAGCAAAAAGGAAAACAAAGGTCGTGTATTGCAAAAGCTGTTTCTAATGCAAGCCCGGTGAGCCTTGACAGGATCAAGAATAGCATCCTCACGCCACCAAATTCTCCGCTGAAGAGGGTTTAGCATTGTTTTTAGATTTGGGAATGTCTAAGGAGAAATATTCAATATTGTGAAATTCCTTTATCCATCATAACGTACCCATTCTGCCTGTATACAGACACATTACACAAACAAAACTAATGGCAGTGCCGGAATCAACAATATCGACGGAGATATCAGCGGAAGTAAAACTTAAAGACCCGATGGAACACACTGCGAAACGGCTCATTGAGAGTTTACCTCACCATCAGATTGAGAGTCTTCCGCAAAATCTCACATTGATCAGCAAATGGGTCTGTTGAGAAATTAGCCGGCTAGCTTAGTTGTCATATTCGTTCATATTATAACCAACCCTATTCATATGCTCATAATTGTGTTGTAGCAAGAACCGCAACTGCACACGCATACATTGATGCTGCATTGGACCGTCGCATCGTATGATCTTCCAATTCTCTTTTGCTCGACTTCTGTTCGTGAAGTTGGAGCAGTAGCAAAATCGACTAGAACACAACCGCACGCGTATCGTTTAACCACCTCAATCGCACCCCCGCTTTTTCATAAAACTGTAAACCGCTAATTATTACGTAATCAGTATATTAATCAAATAAAACCTAATTAAAACACATACAGTCCACTCATTCATCACCAGGGTCTGTGGTTGATCTTCTGTGCAAAGCGAATATGAGCAAGAAATATCCAGAGACGATAAAACCATTACAGATTCTAACACGAGTATGGCTTCTCTTGTACCCATGCTACTTAAATCGGATACATCGGAATATTACAAAAATTCGCGACTTTCGTCTGCTCACTATTGCAGCCCTATATTATAAAAATACGCCAAGGAATCTTCGGAGTTAATAAAGCCCACTGTAAATGATATTAAGAATCCGATTTAAAATATAAACAGTAATAAAAAAAAAAACAAATATCAGGTTTAAAAAATTCTTAAAAAAAAAAATTACGTTGTTATTCTATGTCCCAACAGAAATAAAAAACCACGTGCTATATAAATATCTTAACGAAATCGGACATATATGTACAGATGTGTTCAATAAAATAGCAGTGCTGCCTTTCACCACTTTCAATCACCACTCAAACTGTTTTTGAGATATTTCTTGTCTCCCAAACTGAACAAATGATACCTTTTTAGAAAGCCTGGAATGTAAGCGATAGAATACTGAAAAATTTTGTTACATTTGCATTCCATCTTCTTGTTTTTCATTACTTCAGAAAATCACAGCAGATTTCATTGATGTTAATTGAAATGGGGCTAAGTTAATTTTGAAGAAATTAAAAAACAAAACAAAATGAATTTGTAGAAGTCGCCATCAGTAAGCGCAATTTACTTATCGAATATTTTGCGAAAGAAATTTTTATGACATAGCGGTACTGTTGTACTATTGTATTTAACCCAAATAACTATAAAATGTTATTTGACTGAATGACTGAAAATCGAGTTAGTATGCGAAAAACGACTCTTTTAGAGAATGGTCGAACTGATTGATACATCACGACCTACACGACCTCAAAAATTATGAAAATTTATTTCGCTCTGCCAGTTATGTGACAGTTCGTAGATGAATGAATTGTGGTACAATATTTTAATGCAAGAAGTCCAAGAAAGCTACGCGCTTAGAAACGAGAAGATGGGAGCACGACTCAAGTTTGCAAAAACGCATATGGAGTGGCCTGTGCAACAGCGACGAAACTCTATGGGCCGATGAGAGTAAAATGGTATTATATAGTCAGATTAATTCCAGAGAATGAGCCCAGCTCATATGGGCTAGAATCTTATATTCTGAAGTTGGCTTATTTGACAAAAATGTGTATGCCATCCTACTTTAAAATATATTACATTCATATTCCATTTGAAAAATGATTTTTAAAAGGATCTTTCAACAGAAAAGGAATCGGGTTGCTTTCGAAAAAATCCACTTTTTGCCATGTCTAGCTCAGTCACTGGATCCTAAACTCACTGAAATCTTTTGGGGGATTGTCAAAGACATTTTAGCAACTGCAAATCCGTCAACCAGAACTAATTATTGGCAAGTTTTTTAAGAATTATTGGCTCAAATCCTACTGAAACTGAGGTGTGGTGTTACCCTTCTGCTTCTTATTCTTATTTCTCCCTTGCGCTTTCGCAGACGACAGCTTTATGGGTTCGGTCGCCTTCGCGCTCGCGCCAGCTAACAGTGCTATGCTGCCAATGTAAAATTCTGTAGAAGCATTAAGTTGACGATGTCCGAGTTACTCAAGGGTAACATACGCATAAAATTAGTCTTCATTATTTAAGGAAATGACGAAGAAATAGTACAAATTTTCATTGCCAAGATGATGTCAGACAAGCCAAGCAACATATTCTCCAGATGCAAAAACTGAAAAAGCTACAACCTACGACGCAGACCAACAAAGCAGTACCGCGTTAGTGATTAAAGGCTATTAAAAGTACATATCTTGGTAGTGGACTCAAGTTAAGATCAAAATACCTTGGTCCATACCGAATCACCAGAGATAAGCCCAACGATACTTATCACGTAACGAAAGATGACATGTTTAGCTAAGCAGACGAGCACATGCGCTGAATATTGAAATGTCTTTATTCCATAACACTAGTCAACACGACATTTCCGCTGTGACCCAAAATTACTTTTTCTGATAGATTTCGGGACTTAATTTTTTTTAAGAATTATGGTTTTTGATGGTTTCGTTTTTATACCCGGTACTCGAAGAGTAAAGGGGTATATTAGATTTGTGCAAAAAATTAATGTGTGTAACACCCAGAAGGAAGCGTTTCCGACCCCATAAAGTATATATATTCTTGATCAGCATCAATAGCCGAGTCGATATAGCTATGTCTGTCTGTCCGTCCGTCTGTCCGTCTGTCCGTCTTCATTAGCGCCTATAGCTCAAAGACCATAAAAGCTAGAGGAACACTATTTTGTATCCAGACTCCTGTCCTATCGGACTGTTACAAGTGTATTTCAAAATTTCGCCCCGCCCCCTTCCGCCCACTCCAAGGACGAAAATCTGTGGCATGCACAATTTTAAAGATACGAGAAAACTAAAAACGCAGAATCGTAGAGAATGACAATATCCAGCAGAGTGTTGAATCTGGATCAGATCGGATAATAAATATAGCCACAATGAAGAAAACCGTTTCGAAATGCATCGTTCCCTCTCGCTCTCTCTCACACACAGGGGTAGGCGCTATGCCTGATCGAATTTTTTGACGCCTAGTTCTCAGAGACTATAAGAGCTAGAACCACCAAACTTTCTATCCAAGCTCCTGTGATATCAAACCGAGACGAGTTTGTTTTAAAATTTGGCCACGCCCCCTTCCGCCCCCACAAAAAATGAAAATCTACAATTTTGAAGATACGGGAAAACCAAAAACGCAGAATCATAGAAAATGACTATATCTATTAGAGTATTGAATTTGGATCAGATCGGATCATAAATATAGTCAGAAGGAACAAATGAAATTTTAGTGGCCTCCCAAGCGCAGACTGATTCCCTCTCTCTCTCGCACACAGCCGTGTATGTATATGTAGGAAGTAGATAAAAACATGTAGAAATGGCAGATGTGTAAAATGTATGTAAACAAATATGGAAACATCTAATAGATCAAAATCTCCAAAAAGGTTCGACTTAAATTTTTTTTTTTTTTGGCTAAAATTAAATTTTTTCCTTTTGCTAACATGTAATAAATTACAACAAGCTCACATATATATATACTGACTGAGTACCGGGTATAAAGTAGAGCCGCGGCGCAGACGCGGCTCATAACGTTCCCCCTCGTTTCTTTTAAGAATTTTTGAAATTTGGTTTTTTTTATGTATTTTTCAGAGGTAGTGCTTCCATTGTTCACATTAATTAAGTATCTTATATCAGGTTGAATAGAACTTTGCAGTTCTAAAAAGCTGACAAACGAAGCTTTAAAGAAGAAGATTCAAAAATACAATTTTCATGATAATCTGACTTTTAGTTTAGGAGATATGAGCAATCAAAGTTGAAAATTATTTCAGTGTGTCAAAATGTATTCAACTTTTTTCACTTGCTGCATCTTTGAGAATGAATCAATAGTACACTACGTTACGTATGATTCTGTTTTTAGTTTGTTTTTTAGGTATATTCATTATTATCTGTAATCAATAACCTATAGATAGTAATAAAGAAAAACCTACTTTTAAAACCATCTAATTATTTAACTGTTTCTCAACTTCGACCAAAAAGTTCATCAAATTTTCCCTACTATCGAAAAAAATAAGTTTGGCTTCTAGATCGACTTAAGTGGCCCTACCTCGCCCGTAAAACAGGCAAAAAAGGGCTGTCGCATGTGCTAAATCCCATACAAAATCAAATTTTTCGAACGAGGTAGCCCCACTTCAATCGATCTAGAAGCCAAACGCCGCAAAATGCCTCGCAAATAGGGATTGGGAACTTATGTAAAGGAATATTCAATGAACATATACAAAAACTATCTCGGCAAAATGTTATAAAGTTTTTTGTAAAGTCAAGTCACAGTTGAAAAACGTCCACAAATTAAGTACTAATGAATCTATATACTCAGGTATACTCCATATTTTAATATTTTTCAATTTAACGCTACCTAAATGATGTTAATGGTTATTAATGAATACGCAGGTTAGTCTTTTTACCTTTGACCTGAATTTGTTGACCAGATTTTCTAACCTGTCTTTTATTATGCCAAAGTTTGATACATACATAGGTATATATATAGCTTTCTTTTTGAGCTATTCAGTCTTTTTTTGGACTTCTAAAGCATCCAGTTGCGTATAAGTAGCAGTGAATACTTTTTGTAAACATAATTAACGTGAAAATTGCTATCGATAATACAAAGTTAGTCGAGATATTTAGAACGTCAAGCACATTAAAAGAATTTGTGGAATCTGTGGAATTTAGTATCGGACTCGCGTCTAAGGCCGCGGCTCTACTTAATACTCTTTTACTTTATATATGTATGTAAGCTTATGATATATGTTATTTATTATATGCTCGCAAAAGGGGCAAATTGAATTTCAGACAAAAAAAATATTATATATTAGATGTTTCCATTTTTTTTTTGCATAAGTGTTTTACATCTGTGGCTGGCGAAAATCTTCTAGCTGAACCCTCCACGACGTGACGGCTGGGCAATGGGCACTGCATTATCCCGGACGAGGGTAATGCACTGCCGCTTGCTCCGTCCGAGGCAATGCAGTGTCTAGCTAAGGCAATGGCCAGGTTTCTCTTCGACCTTGAGTCAGGCGCGCAGGGTCAGGGCCATGGCTAGAGGTGCCTGGTGGATAGGCATTAAACGCTAGGCGGTGGTCCCCCCCAAAAATATTAACCACTATGGCCCTTCGGGCCCCATGGAAGGCGACAGGGAGAAAGCACGGGATGGGATGTCAGCCCAAACGCCGGTGGGAAGCGTGACTGCTACCACCGGCGGGCACGGGGAGGAGCAATCCTCTCTGCGTGTCGCCAGCGGTCACACCTCCGACGTGGCGGGAGCAGGCCGAGTTAGTAGCAAAGTTACTGCCAACACCACACTCCATCACTCCAAGCTGAGCCGCACGGATGCCGTTGTCGATACAGACGCGGATCTGGAGAGCGTGCTGTCAATCAGCAAGACGGAGAAAGAAAGCTTTCTCCGCTCGCCGGAACCAGGAACCAGCTCCTTGCGCAGGGAAGGGCCGAAGTGTTCTAGGGAGGGGATGAAGGCCAAATCAAAGTACAAGGCGGCCCTCAAGATACTAAGCCGGCTTAAGAGCAAAGCGGACATCTTCTAGGAGTAGAAAGCCAAGCTAGCCTGGGCCGAGCAGCGTGTGGAAGAGGGCAGATTGTACTACTCTCAAATGCCCCAAATGGGGCACTCAAATGGCCAACAACACGCAACGCTCGGTCGAGAGTGCCGCTAAGGACACTCCAGAGAGCAAGTGGCAACGCGGACCCAAGGGCGCAGCACCAACACCAAAAACGGCTCAGCCTCTATCGAAGAAGTCCCCGAAGTCGAAGGCCAGTGACGTGTCCAAAAGACACTTGATCGTTGCGCTCATTGACCGGAGCGACGAGAACGGGAAGATAACGGCGGCGCAGTGGAAGACGGTTCATCTATGCGCGCGGCTAGTCTATGCGCTCTTTACGCGGATGGAAGGGGACCCCACAGCTCCCATGCCCACCTTTGATGGTGCTGGATGGCTGAACGGGGTCAAGATCCTTAAAAGTAAGGACGATCAAACGCTCAAGTGGCTGACGTGAACGGTCTGCCAACTGGAGGCGATGTGGGAGGGGGCAGAGCTGGAGGTGGTGGACAGGTAGTTAATCACATCCATACCCATCGCGATCCAAGGGGACCGGGGGTTGAAACTACTACAACGCCAGAACGCTGATGTTCCCTCAGTGAACTGGAAAATATTACATACTGGGAGCCCACTACCCAACGAGGTACACACAAATCAACAAGGAGGCTGAAGAAATGTTGTATCCCAGGCTCGGGAAGATGGCGTGGGGAATGGGCAGTGTATACCTGCGCCTGAAAAAACGCCACCCCGGAGATCAAGACACGCACACCCTGCAGGCAAGCGAAAGGGAGAAAGACTTAGGTCTGGAGACTATCGTGGAGGCCGCCCAGGGGTTAGTGCTAAGTGACTCGGAAGACCCGGAGGACGGAGACCTGACGTTGGTAGTCAACCCGTCAAGTGCAGTTGAGCCAGCCACCACTGACGCTGAATGTGCTGCAACTCAACTTGCATAAAAGCAAGGTAGCACCGGCAAAGCTCCTTATAGCCATGGAGCAAGGGCCCGCTGACATAGCTTTAGTCCAGGAGCCCTGGGTTGCGTCAGGCAACTCAGTAGCCGGACTAAAGTCCTCAAATTACAATTTGTTCTACTCAACACAGGTAAGCAGGAACAGAACCATCGTACTCGTATGGAAGGGAATCCACGCTCACCTTA
Organism: Drosophila helvetica; assembly: GCA_963969585.1. Taxonomy (NCBI): domain Eukaryota; kingdom Metazoa; phylum Arthropoda; class Insecta; order Diptera; family Drosophilidae; genus Drosophila; species Drosophila helvetica. The sequence goes on along the minus strand of OZ018402.1, from coordinate 27,602,460 downwards.
TGTGTCTTTACAGCACGGACGACCTGACAGTGGTTATGCTAGAGAGTGAGGAGAAGAACCTTTTGGTAGCATCCTGCTACATGGCACACGACAGGCCCGCGCCACCTGACGAAATACGGAGCCTGGTGGAGGAAGCTGACTTCAAAGACTACCAATTTCTCAATGATACGGACTCCAATGCCCACCACAGTGTGTGGGGAAGCCCCGACATCAACGACCGAGCTTAGTTACTCTTAAACTTTATTTTATCAACTAACATAGATGCAGCAAACGTGGGGGAGGAATACACCTACGTAGGTCCCACCTCGTCAAATGTGCTAGATCTAACCCTCTCTACGGGAAAGAGTACCTAAGTATTAGGCTGGAAGGTTCTAGACAGGCCATCCTTCTCAGATCATAGGTACCATTCAGTACAAGTGCGAATTCGAACATCCTCCGAAGGTAACAGTCTACAGAAACCCCCGGAACACAAACTGGGAAAAGTTTAAAAAGACAGTTACCTCGAAGCTCGCGAACCCCCGTGCAGTGATATCCGCGGAAGACATAGAAAAGTCCCTGGAGACTCTATGGAGGTTCTACTAGATGCCTACTACGCATCATGCCCACCCTCAAGAACAAAGAAGAGGACCAAGCCACTCTGGTGGAACCGGGACCTCTCTCTACAAAGAAATAATCTCAGGGAATTCTTCAAGCTTGCCAAACAAGCAAATGAAGAGATCATCAACCTAAAATACGAGATCATACTGAGAAACTACAAGAAGGAAATATTTAAGGCACAACGTAGCTCGTGGAGGAACTTCTGCTCCAACATCGAGAAAGTGCCGGAAACAGCAAGACTCAGGAAGCTGCTCTCAAAGCAGCCCACCATACAGAGTCAGCTCAAATTAAATAACGGACAGTGGTCAGAGAGCAGCGAAGAGGCTTTGGCAGCACTAATGGAGGCCCACTTCGCGGGATGCACCGATGTCACTGATGCCGAAACGCCGCAGGACCTAGCAACCGAAGAACAAAACCCCCCAACAGATCTGATAACCCACACGAAAATTCAATGCGCCATAGATTCCTTTACGGGCACAAAAGCACCTGGACTGGACGGAATATTCCCAGCCATGCTGCAGATGACCAAAGAGGTGATCACCCCACGGCTTCCCGCAATATACTCGGCATTTCTAAGTACAGGCTATATCCCATTCCAATGGAGGACCTTTAGAGCTGTCTTCCTCCCAAAGGCAGGAAAGTACATCCATGTTAGTCCCAAGGATTACAGACCGATAAGCCTCACCTCCTTTCTACTAAAAACACTGGAAAAGCTGCTGGATCTACACATCAGGAATGAGGTAGGAGGACTGATGTCTACCAACCAGCATGATTACACCAAAGAGCAATCGGTGGAGACAGCACTACATTCGTTAGTAGGTACCATCGAGATAGCTCTCAATAACAAAAAGTATGCACTAGGAGTATTCGTAGATATATCCGGAGCATTTAATGACGTAGCTACGAACGCAATAATGGATCGCCTAGAAGCGACCAACATACACCCAGCAATCAACCATTGGATAAAGAACCTCCTGAGTTGTAGACGGGTGCAATCAGAGTGGGGCACCACTTCCATGGTAAAGGGAGCACACAGAGGCACACCCCAAGGTGGAGTCCTATAACCCCTCCTGTGGAATCTGCTGGTCGACGAGGAAGGCCCCTAAAATAACAGCCTATGCAGACGACATAAGCATACTTATAACGGGCGTCTGTCCATCGACCCTCAGCTCCATAATGGAACGAGCACTCAGGGAGATATGTGAGTGAAACATAGGTCAAATTCCTCGGCACAGTACTGGACAGCAAACTAGCATGGAAACCCATTGTAATGAAGAAGGCCACCATTGCGCTCTATGCATCCAAGAAAATGCTTAGCAGCAAATGGGGCCTGTCACCTGCTCTTATGCACTGGATCTACGTCTCGGTTGTGCGACCAACTCTGCTGTATGGAGTCCTAGTGTGGTGGAAAGCCACCGAGAAGAAAACATATCACAAGCTTATGGAAAAAACTCAGCGGCAGGCTCCGCTCTGCATTACAGGGGCGCTGAGATCAACCCCAATAATAGCACTCGAAATCATACTAGGAATTGATCCCCTGGACATCCACGCTAGTCTGACTGCCGGAAAGGCAGCGCAGCGACTAATTGCATCAAGTAATATGACGCCACAAGGATTTGGGCACAGTTCAATCGGAAGGGGCATGATCAGTTCTACTGACTACATGACCCCCCAAACTTGCCTCGAGGTTGAACCAACACACATTTTTGGGTCCCGAAGACTGGAAAACAAGACGGGACCAGACCTTATACCTCGACATATATACAGACGGCTCCAAGATGGACGGAGGAGTAGGAGCGGGCCTATACTGCACAGACCCAGAAATAAGGTCGTCATATAGGCTACCAGACCCTTGCAGCATATTCCAGGCTTAAGTCTTCGCTATCAAGAAAGCTGCAGAGGTCGCTCAACAGACTGAACGAGCTATCTATTGGGTTCCCAGTCACCAGGGCATCAAAGGGAACGAAGCGGCGGACGTTCTGGCAAAGGAGAGCGTCGGGCTGGCAAGCGATAGAATCGAAGACGTTCCTGTCTCCCTTAGGACGCTACAAAGCAACCTGAAGAAACAGGCCGGACTGCAGACCGAAAGAAGGTGGAGAAACACCATCACCTGCAGAATCTTGAGAACCATGTGCAAGGAGCGCAAAAGAAAACTCAGTCACTGTATACTGCACCTACCACGGAAGGACTACAGATTGCTGGTGGGAATACTCACAGGTCACTGTCTGTCTGCGGCGCATGCAGCCAAGCTGGGCATCACCAGTACAGACAGCTGCAGGAAATGCGATGAACCCGGTTCTATTGAAACCCTGGAACATCTCATATGCAACTGTCCGGTTCTCTCACGGGCAAGAAGCAGACACCTAGGTGCACCGGCGCTGCCTTCAATGGAAGACACCTCCAGGAGGACGCCAAGGGAACTCCTTGCTTTCGCGAAAAATACCTCGATTCTCGAGGACTTCCAAACCTCGACACAACCCCCGTAAAAGTCCATACACCTCATCCGGATAACTACGGGCCATACTGGCCTATGAGAGGCCCCGCTGAGGGCCGTCCGGGTTAACCTAACCTAACCTAACCTTTACATCTGTCTTTTCTACATGTCTATAACTACTTCCTACATATACACACACGGCTGTGTGCGAGAGAGAGAGGAAATGGGTATGCGCTTGGAAAACCAATGAAATTTCATCTGTTCCTTCTGGCTATACTAATGATCCGATCTGATCTAGATTCAACACTCTGATAGATATGGATTTTTTCTATGGTTCCGCACTTTCTAGTTCTAGTTTTCTCGTATCTTTAAAATTTTGCATGGCACAGATATTCCTCCTTTTTGTGGTCGGAAAGGGGTGGGGCGAAATTTTGAGTTACACCTGTAACAGTGTGATATGACAGGAGTCTGGATGCAAAATTTGGTTGCTCTGAGATATAGGCGCTAATGAAGACGGACGGACGGAAGGACAGACATAGCTATGTCGACTCGGCTTTTGATGCTGATCAAGAATATATATACTTTATGGGGTCGGAAACTATTCCTTCTGGGTGTTACACACAACCGTTATCACCACTAATCTAATATGACCCTATACTCTTCGAGTACCGGGCTTACAAAATATCGCTATTCATTTAAATATTGAAACGAAATGGGAGAGCGCACTACGTAGAACTGATTTCTTTAATAGTAAAAATGCAAACTGGTTAATTGGAAACAGCTTGCTATATGATGGACCTCCACCTCCACAGGACGAGTCACAGTCACGGAACATTTATCAGAGGCACTGTCAATCAAATATCCTGAATTACAAAAGCTGTTTCTAATGCAAGCCCATTGAAACTTGACAGGATCAAGAATAGCATCCTCACGCCACCAAATTCACAACCGAGGAAGTACACATCTGAAGAGGCTTTAGCAAAGTGGGCAAAGTGAATACAAGCAAGCAATATTCGAAGCAATATCCGAAGACGATAAAACCATAACAGATTTTAACATGTTTATGGCTTCTCTTGTACCCCTGCGGCTTAAATCGGATAATTAGAAAAATCCGCGACCTAGTCTGCTCATTATTGGCTCATTATTATTTAAATACGCAAAATAATCTTTACAGTTAACAAAGTCCACAGTAAACAATATTAAGAACCAGATTTCTAATATAAGGCCGATAAAAATAATCAAGGAAAAAAACCATTCATGTCAATTTTGAATTTTTCCTTCCTTCCTTCCTTCCTTGATTGATGAAAAAGTACTTGACGAACTAACTTATACTAAATCTACCTTGAAATGAGCATTTTGCAAAAAAAAAACAAATGGATTTTTAAAATTTGGTTGATTCCGTAGTTGAAGAGGAAGACGTGGAATAGGGTATTCCATTGCATGCAAGAATAAGATGTATGGAGTTCATTTTAAAACTTGCATATACCATTCTGCGGGAGGGAGAATCTTTAGACCACAGCACGACAGCCAAGGAAAAACAAAACAATAGGAAACAAATTATTCCAGAAAAATTGGTTGAAAAACTGTCACTGAAGATTGACTGACCCACACAAGGATATGGAAACACAAACAATGGAAACTCATCACGGACATTCTTTAAAGAAGTAAAAAATACTGCAGAGATAACTGGTGTGGATATTGAAATAATCAAAAGATTGGGTATCATTTTGAATGTTTTAAGCTGCAAAGAAAAAATTAACATCCACAAATTTGGTGAATCTGCTTCGAAGACTGCAGAGCTGTTACTGTAAAAATATCCTAAAAAGAAGCTTACTCCTACGCTTCTTAAAATGTTCGCACATGGTCAAGCTTTAATTGTATATCAGAGCTAACCAATTGGAGAGATGACAGCGGAAGCATAGGAAACGAGAAACAAGGATTAAAAGAAATACAGGTACTTTATTTTTTTTTCTGAGCCTGGAAATGCTTTTTTGGGAACTAGTAAAAGGGGACTATTGTATTCAGACCCCGATGGTTCGTCAATTTTGTCAGAAATCAATTTTCCTACTTGTTTTTGAATTTCTTCTACCTCGGCCTCTATTGTTCTAATCGTTGTTTTGATTATTATTATTGTTAGAATCATTTCTGTTATTATAGCGGGCATTTCCTCTACCACGATAATTACTCCAGTGGTTATTACCGCGATAGCTGTTACCTCTTTGGGAATACATTACTGTATTCACGCTACCGGTAACCTGATTGCAGGCACCTGATTTCAGTACCGATTTGACACTTTCATGCTCCGCTTTTCTAATCATTGTGTCAAGGGCATCACTTGTGCTGAGAGTGCCAGCGTTCTCAGCGAGTATGCCTTGATCGATATACGCAGCTTCTAGCAGATGTGACTTCATTAGTGAACTGCAGGGGGCAAGAGGCAGTTAAGGGTTATCTGCGTATCCAGAAGTGTCCGGATACGGCGAATTGGGTGAGGGCTCTCTGCTCCCTGAGAGAAGAGGCAGCGGGACAGTGAAATCGGGCCGGCGCCGGTCCAGGGCACGTCCATGTGTGGGCGTGAGAGCAGCCGTCGATCTGATACAGTTATGCGGCCGGTGCATGCCGATCATGTACGCTATGTAGACATGCCATGTATTTCATGTACGCCGTGTAACTATTTGGGGCAGACAACTAGGTGGAGGAGGAAGAGACGCCGATGGAAAGTCCCCGGCGAACAGTGGGACATTCGGCCATTTCAGCTTGCTAAACTAATAACTTCTGAACAAATAAAGATATCTTCATAAAATAAACTGCATTTGAAAGATTATTTCTTCAAAACTTAGCGAAAGTACATTTTGCTGCAATGTCAGCTTAACAACACATTGTCAAAGTTGAACTTTTTTCGGTGCATATTTGACTATATAAAAAACCTTTTTTTTTTAATTTTTTTATCAATAACGTTTAACTGTCAATTTTACAAAAAATAATTTTTTTGTATTTAGATTTGAATAAAATATAATTTTTTTAATTAAAAAAAAAAAACATTTGTTTTTAATAAAAAGCTTGTCAAATTTTATTTTTTTTTTTAGTTTTTATCTACATTTGAAATAGTATCTTATAAGCTTAAATTTACTGACGAATATTTATTTTGGTATCTCCCATATCTAATATATAAAATATATGGATCTCATTTTTGGGCTGTTTTTCAACTTTGACCTGACTTTATAAAAAAAGTTCATCAAATTTTCCCGAGATATTTTTTGTATATGTTTATTGAAGATTTCTTTACGAAACTTTCCAATCCCATTTCGGGAGATTGAGCCTTCTAGATCGATTTAAGTGACACTACCTTGCTCAAAAAAAGTCCAAAATATGATTTTGTATGGGATTTAGCACCTGCGACAGCCTTTTTTTGCCTGTTTTTCGAGCGAGGTAGCGTCACTTAAATCGATCTACAAGGCAAACGCCTGAATCTTCCGAAATGGAATTGGGAAGTTTGATAAAAAAATATTCAATAAACATATACAAAAAAATATCTCGGGAAAATTTGATTAAATTTTTTTGTAAAGTCAAGTTAAAGTTGAAGAACAGCTCAAAAATTAGATGGTTTTGAAAATACGTTTTTCTGGATTACTGCGCATGCAACAGAATAGGTTCTTATTGATTACTAATAAAAATTAATATACCTAAATAGAAACACTAAAAACAGAATCAAACGTAAAGTAGTTGACTTTTAATTCATCCTCAAAGATGCAGAAATTGAAAAAAAGTTGAATACATTTTATCAACTTTGAATGCCCATATCTCCTAAAATAAAAGTTTGATTAGCTTGAAAATTTGAGTTTTGTAAGCTCTGGGAAATTTTCTATTAGATGCGTGTATTAATTTTATCCAAAGCGCTCATACTTTTTTTTACTTTTGGCACCTCTTTGCGTCTGATGTCCCACTGTGCGGCGCTGCAAGGATGCACCGTTGTTGCTAGCAGCGCCGGAGATGTCAGCGCAGGCGCGCGGCTATAAATGGAGGTCCACGATAGAGATTGGGGAAGTGTCAGTGTCGGTAGATTCAGAGTGGAACAAGTTTATACAGCCCAGTGACCAAAGGTGCCAACATACAAGCGAGAAGAAGAGGAATATCAAGTGAGGATCGAACTCCAGGTAGAGACGGCTAGTAGAGCAGACTGCTACGAGCCCACCAGGTGACTCACTGAGAACGAACGCGCGGTGTGCGGATTGAGAAGCGGACTCGGGCTTCCAGCTAAGAGCCAAGGACCCAATCCTGAGAACCCGCGGTGCCAGGTTTGGGAGCCGACTGGAAAGAGGTAATCCCGGTGAGTCCAGTGACAGCGAATGCGTAAGGTGCAGGCGGCGGATTTGGGTCGTGCAAGAGAGGTCCGTCGAGAGGTTGGAGTTACGGCGGTGAGTCAACCACGAGAGATCAACGTTATAATAATCATATCATATACTCTAAGCTAGCCGTAAGTTACGCATAAGATACGAATAAAGAATCGTAGCATAAAACCACCCGTGTCCCATTATTTGTCGCACAGGCAACTGAACAAATTAGTTGCAACGAGCCTAAAAACCGGTGAGTTAGCCCGGCTTCACAAATACGGCCAAAAAGGGTTCATTACAACTTAATTTGCTCAACAGCAAGTAATTCATGGTCGCCCTTAGTAATTTTGACTATTTTGCAGTTATGAATTTTTGTAGATGGATTTTCTTACCATCAAATTCGGCTATTGCTACGGCAGTTTCCCTTATTTATGCCCTCTGGGCAGCTGAAGAGTCCGTCATTTTTGCATGGTTTTGTTCTTTAGACGTTGTGGTTTTGGGGGTGCTATTATTCTGAGGGTTCACTGTGGAATCATCCTCTGAGACTATGTGGATATGGGCTGTGTTTGGAGATTCTGGCCGTGGACTTATTGGTCTTTCCCCAGGTTCAACAATAGGTACATACGTTACTGCACTGGTTAACACGGTGGATAATATAAATCTAGGTTGAACCTATTTTTAACAGTGACCAGTTGGTCCCGAAGACGTTCAAAAACGACTGAAGCTTGGGTCCACTGGAGATCCTTTAATTTGGACTTATTTTCGAGAAATAATTCCCTGATCTCGTTAAAAAGAGTCACTAAATCATGAGTTCGTTTATTTATAGTGCTTGGTTGAGGTGGTCTATTTTGGCTAAGTCGTTTTTACGATTTAGAGAACTCTGTTCTGAGTTCTAGTACTTTAGCACATATAGTCCTCCACTACATATAAATATTGCAAGGCACCTAGCCCAGATGGAATTGCCGACACCACAGTGAAGCCAGCGATGGCGCGCCCATCGGCTTTTGCGCAAGTCTTCAACATGTGCCTTCGTGAAGTAGTCTTCCCAGAGCAATGGAAGCAACAGAAGTTTGTCCTGTTGCCAAAACCCCATAAGCCTCCCGAAGAACCCTCATCCTACAGACCCATCTGCCTCGTCGCAGCAGGTTACTTGTCTCCGATGAAGTTCGACTTTAGGATGCCAAGATCGCCGACGGACGCAATCCGCACAGTCAAAGACATAGCGGCAAAAGCTATCGAGGGAACCAAGTGGCTTGGAGGACGGAACCAGTACAGTCTCGTAGTCAAACTCGACGTAAAGAACGCCTTCAACTCGGCTAGGTGGGACGTTATCCTCAAGACCCTAACCCGGGTAGGAATCCCGTATTATCTGGTAGCCATCATCGATGACTGCTTCAAACACCGTATGCTACTATACCACACCAGGAGGGGTCTAAGGTGAGCCGCCTGTTCCTGCGAAGCAAAGCTTTCGCGGCATTCCCGCAGTAACTCATTTTTCTTACTTATATATTCTTAAATTCTCTTCCACCTTATTGTTTTTTTTTCTGTTATACATTCTTATACAATCTTAATCTAAAAAATGTATTAAAAAAAATGTACATTTTTACTCTCTATTAGTCTTATCATTTGATATACTTTTATTTATTGTGTTTCTCTTCTAAACCCTATTTAGATCGTTTGCCCTGTCCATATATCTTTTTTTTATAATTTTGTTATGTTTTACATATAACGTTAAAAGAAGTTGTAAAACGATAACAATAGTCAAAATCAAAAGTAATACCCATAGAGCTTGAATGTTATCTCTGTGGTCTATTATTTTGACATTGTTGACCACGTTGGCCGTATTGTCTTTGGTCTGACTATAATCAGATCCGAACCAACCCATTTTGTTCTAGTTCTGTACTGATCTGATTGAGGAATAATTTGAATAATTCTGACTATTGATTGGTTAAAAAATTTTCTTTTGATATTAATTTTTTTTTTAAATCGAAATCTACTCCTATTTATTCATCAGAGGAAATATATTGTGTGTAAGTTTGCATATGATCGGTTTACAGTATTGTGCTCTATTTAAAACAATACCAGTCATATGGTTCTAGTAGAAAAAGCCTAACAGATTTGAGTAGTTTTCAAGGCGCGTTTGCACACATCGACTTGTTGGTAGGAGCTTAAAATAAAGACAAATGAGGCATTATCATTAATTAATGGAGCCCTTTGCGACGTTTCTGCTCCACTTCCTTCAGATTTTTTTCCAGTTGGTGGTGCTCCTGGTCCGTCTTTGTTGTATGGAGGAGGTCTTTTATTAATTTCCTCTGTTGAAGAAGCTTGATTCGCTTCCCGCTCTTTTTTTCTGATTTTTAGCGGGGGGATTATGCCGTGCCCTCAGCTGTGCTATTCCATTGCAAGTGCGTTGCATTACGATCGAGAGTGAGGTCGCAGCTTCAAAGTGCCGCTAACATAATCTAGGTCTTTTTCCATCATATGGCGTGCTAGGATGTTCGGCAGTCTGGTCGCTTCGTACTCGTAGAGAATTCGCGACATATATTTTAGGTGCAGGTTTAAGCTGTATATGTGTCCCTCCTCCAGCCCTGCATCGATCGCCAAGTGGGTGTATTATCAGGCAATTTTAGAATTCTTTTTACAAAGTATCTATGCAATCTATCCACCTCTTCAAATATCTCACCTCACCACACTTTGGCAGCGTAACAGAGAATAGCTCTGCTTATGGCTTTGCATACGTTCCATTTTGAGTTGAGGCTTACATTTGGTCTATAAGTGAAGCTACTCCACACTGAGTTTATGCTTGCCTTAGCTTCTTTTGCTTTGGCTGCAACGTGGTTTTTAAAGCTCATTGTGGGCGTTAAAAGAACTCCAAGAAATTTAAATTCCGTGGCGATCTTCACAGGCTCTCCTTGAAAGAACCATTTTTCACATGCTGCTAGTCTCCCTCCACTTCGGAAAACCATTATTTCGGATTTGGCTTGGTTAACTTCCATTCCCATATATATATACACATATAAGAGAACTCTAACGTTAGTTGATCCAATATTTAGTCCTCCTTCTAGGTGATCGTGTAAATCGTCCAAGTAAAGCTTGAAAAGCAGCAGTGACAACAAATATCCCTGTTTGACGCCTGTTTGCGTTTGAAAAATATCTGAAACTTAATTTCCTGTCCACACCGAGCTCCAGTTATTTTCATACAGACTTCTGATCACAGCAACCATTTTCGTTAACACTCCTAGACGCTGAAGTTTGTATATAAGCAATCCGCTAGGATTTTTATTTTGACTTTTGACGCCAGGTTAAAGATTCCACCTTCATTTGGACGTTGATATGCAATGACTGCACCATCAAGTGGCCCATGGGACACCAGCCGAATGCTGTTACGCGCGAATCCCAGGCCGAAACGCAGCCCTACTCCCACCCAACCGACCGAGGGGTGCTGCCGCATGACGCGCGACTCGTTAACCGATCGTGATCATGCAGGAAAGATAGATGATAGACTAATATTCGAGGAAAATTAGAACTAATCTTACTAAAGGAACTAAGCATGCATTAAAACTATCGTACACTTACAATTTCTAACTACGAGAAAGGTATGTGAATAATAGTGATTTAAGAAGAGGAAGGGAATTAGTTGCCGATATGATATAATCTTATATAATCTTATAATTATAATCTGAGCATAAAACTCTAAAAGGTTCATGCAAGGAATAATTCGATCTACAAATCGGAAGGAACAGCGGTATATAGTTTCTAGTATATCTAACAGGAATAGTGAAGTTTATGCGGCTCAACAAGTCAGGGCTATCCACGTCACCTTTGATCAAGTTGTGCACAAAAATCACACCAAGCATTTTTCTAAGGTTAACTAAGGATGGAAGGTTTATTAAAAGCGATATACTAGAGTAAGATGGCAATCTCACACTTGCCTCCCAGTTGAGGCCGCGTAGAGTGAAAGAGAGAGCTTTATTATATGAATGCTTGAAATATTCGTATGCCTTCATTAGGCTTAAACCGCGAAGCTGCGCTCTCGGTGACGCCGGCAGCGGAGCAGCCGAATTATATATTAGCTTATGTATATGTATATGCTCGGGGCTGCTGGCAGAGGGAGCGTGAGAAAGATTGTAGTAGTAGTAGTAGAAGTAGAGGTTATTTTATTTTGACAAACAAATAACATAATATAAAAGCTTGGTCCATACCATCAGCTTTTCTATTCTTATATATTAATATCTAATACCTAAAAATCTTCGGTAACTATTTGCCGTCTATATTAAATTGCCCTTTCGATCAGATTGAGCTAAAAAAAAAGATGTAAAATAATTATGTATGGTAAAATTGGCGAATAAATTAAATTAAATTCAGCACATTGCATAGGAAAATATGCACCGGCAGCAAAGTTCAACTTTGGCTTTAATAGGTAAGATTCTAAACAATGTAGCGCCACGTAATATTGTATCCTAAATTTTGGAAGATTTATCTCTTAAATGCTGTTTATTTCATGAAAATATCTTCATTCATTCAGAAGTTATAAGTTTAGCAAGCTGAAATGGCAGAATGTCCCACTATGAGGCGACCATCTCCATCCATTTCGGGGATGGAGGTTTGGCCGTTCCGAAATTTCTCAGTTAGTTCCACCATCCATTTTTGATGTTCCTAAACCGTACGTTTCTTTGCGATATTTAGCCGAAGTTTTCAAATACAACTCTGAAATATTGACATTCACAGCGAAAAAATAGAATTCACTGTTATATTGTAAACATTCACAGCAAAAAAATGGAATTCACTGTTATATTGTAAACAATGAATGATAAGAATAACTGATGTTCTCCAGCAAATGGCGAGGAGCCAAGAGGTTTTTTAATGCACAATTTTCAATTCGAAATGCTCCAATTTCTTCGGGAGAAGAAGGCCAATAATAAAAAAAAAAAAAAATGGTAGCTTAATAAATGTTTAAGTTGTTTAAACAATGTTTTGCTTTTTACTGGTACCGACACTTGGCAAATTTCCTTGGATTTTTCCTCCAATATTGCCGACGCTTCGATCCGTTGTGCAAGGCTCGACTTTTGATATAATGTCGAATCGTTGAACCTTCCTGGAGAGCCCATGCTCACTTGCAAAAATCTATATATGAAGTTAATTAAAATTAAGTACATTTGGAAGACTATGACTAATATATTCTTCTTCATCGAATTCCTCATTTTTGACCAACGCCACCATCAATTTTTGCAGCAACATTTGTTGCTGGTGATATTTTTTGTTTATTTTCACACAAATGTAGAGCAAACATTTTTTGTTTGTTATTGTCAGCTGTGTTTTCAATGGATGGGGGATGGTGGATGGTGGCCTGTGGGAATTGAGGTTTCACATCCGTCAAAAAATCCCACCGTTCCTCGTAAATGTGCTGTGTGGGAAATGGCTATAAGGATATAACTAAATACATACGAAAATGTTAAAAATGCCAAAAAACGAAAATAACAACGGATACTAAGACTCCATTAACAATTACTGAAACACCAAAATATCTGGTTGCAGTTCGTATTCCAAACAAAAGTGCAAAAGTAGTAGCTAAGGCTATATTTGAAAATTTTGTTCTGTTGTTCTCATTTGTTCCTTTATTCATTCACTTCAATAGCCTCCTCTTCCTTCCAGCCTCCCTTACGCTTCTACAAACACATCGGCTTTACCGGCGGCTACCGACACCCGGTACCGCACCCCGCGCACTCGCACGAGGCGTTTCACGCGGCGACCGACGGGTCGGGTTCCGTCCACGGCCCGGACCACCGCCTCTGGCCATTCCTCCTCGGCCACCTGGCACCAACGCTGCTGCTCTGCTGGCTGCCCTTCGGGCATCGACCGCTGCCGCTGGAGTTGCGGCCGGCCGACGGGTGCTCTCGCCTCCGGGCATGAGACATGCCTTGCCAGGACAGGCCGCTCCTGCGCCTTCACATGTGAGGGCCACACCCACGGACCGCGCTCCAACTCCTCCTCTTCAGCCGGTCCCGCCGCTTCTGACTCCGCTGTCGGCTCCTCCGCCGGTTCCGCTGCTGCCGTCTCCGCTGTCGGCTCCTCTGCCGGTTCCGCTGTCACCGCCTCTCCCGCTATCGGTGCACCGTGTACCACCGCCTCTGCTGCGGGTCCACTCGCCTCGGTCGTCATCCCCGCTTTCGGGCTCGCGGGTGTGGATGCACCCGGTTCGTCGGGAGCCCTCCTCTCCTCCGGGTGTCCCCGCGGATCCCGGGCGTTGCTGCACCTCGGCGGCTCCTCCTCCCAGAGTCTGGGCTCCTCGCGCTCCTGCTGCGTCATCGCAATGGCCCACGTGATCTGGATCGTCTGGTGGTGCCACACCACCCCGTCACCGACCACCGAGTGCACCTTCTCCGTCACGAAAGGGCCGTACTTCGCGGCTTCGGGCCCCTGCCACTGGGGCTGCGGCTCCTGCGCCGGCTCCTGCTGGACGTTTAAAAATGTCTGAAGCTTGGTTCCAGTGGAGATCCTTTAATTTGGACTTATTTTCGAGAAATAATTCCCTGATCTCGTTAAAAAGAGTCACTAAATTATGAGTTCGTTTATTTATAGTGCTTGGTTGAGCTGGTCTATTTTGGCTAAGGCGTTTTTACGATTTAGAGAACTCTGTTCTGAGTTCTAGTACTTTAGCACATATAGTCCTCCACTACATGTAAATATTGCAAGGCACCTAGCCCAGATGGAATTGCCGACATCACAGTGAAGCCAGCGATGGCAGCGCGCCCATCGGCTTTTGCGCAAGTCTTCAACATGTGCCTTCGTGAAGTAGTCTTCCCAGAGCCATGGAAGCAACAGAAGTTTGTCCTGTTGCCAAAACCCCATAAGCCTCCCGAAGAACCCTCAGCCTACACGCCCATCTGCCTCGTAGAGGCAGGTGACTTGTCTCCGATGCAGTTCGACTTTAGGATGCCAAGATCGCCGACGGACGCAATCCGCACAGTCAAAGACATAGCGGCAAAAGCTATCGAGGGAACCAAGTGGCTCGGAGGACGGAACCAGTACAGTCTCGTAGTCAAACTCGACGTAAAGAACGCCTTCAACTCGGCTAGGTGGGACGTCATCCTCAAGGCTCTAACCCGGTTAGGAATCACGTATTATCTGATAGCCATCATCGATGACTACTTCAGGCACCGTATCAAAGACAATATAAATAGTAAGATAAATCTCGCCATACAAAATTTTTGGAGTCCATTTTGGCTGGGTGTCTTTTCGTGTGGCTCTTCACAAACAGAGAGAGACAGATAGACAGAGAGAAAGAGAACGAACCGCTCTCTCGTCCCATACGTGAGGCTGAGATTCAACTGTACGTGTGCACACATGTTAGGTCTGCTTGTTTGTATTGGTTGTTGACGACGCCGCGCTCAACGAAATACCGAATACCTTAGAATTCATTGCGGGTTATGACACTATTTGAAGACGCTTGCTCATAATACAAAAAAAGTAGTATTTTGTATACCCCTTATATGCTAATTTTGTTTAATGTACTATACGCGAATATAATGAAGGAATGTACCTATGTAAAAATACATAATCTATGTGATAAATGACTTCACATTCGATAAAATTTCTGTTGGGTATTTGTGGGTCGACTTAATATGCAAAGAATTTTGAAGTTCTTATGCATGCATGTATGTGCGTTTGTACGTAAACTTGTGAAAAGAAGACAAGACAATTTGATACAATTTCTTGAAACGCGAATCGCGGTATAGGGGTTGATTTTGCTATTGAACAGGTTGGATATAACCAAAAATTTTATTGTCTATTATCGTATCAATATTTTACTGGATAATTTTAAAACCATAACAATTGTATACCTAATATCAAATGTTCAAAATGGGTCATATATTTACATTGTATATTAAAGAATTATATTATTATTACTATTTAAATGAATAATGCAATTTTATTATCCGAATGTCAATCGCCAACGAATTTTTTTCCTCCCTCCCCAATTCTCAGCAAATACATTTCTGTCTTGTTTACGTCTCGACAAAATTCTGCAGCTCGCCACAAATACGTACACATAAGTGCTCTGTGTGTACTCACACATGCAAACTCATTCTCTCATATCTTTTTCGTGCGAGCGAGAAAGCGCGCACTTAGGCATATACAGAAAACTTCGCTGCTCACGATTGAAATTGTACGGGCGATACTCATCTTATTATTTATATTGTCTTTGACCGTATGCTACTATACAACACCAGGAGGGGTCTAAGGTGAGCCGCCTGTTCCTGCGAAGCAAAGTTTTCGCGGCATTCCCGCAGGAACTCATTTTTCTTACTTATATATTCCTAAATTCTCTTCCACCTTATTGTTTTCTTTCTGTTATGCTCTCTTATACAATCTTCATCTAAAAAATTGTTTAAAAAATATGTGAATATTTACTTTCTATTAGTTGTATCATTTGATATACTTTTATTTATTGTGTTTCTCTTCTAAACCCTATTTAGATCGTTTGCACTGCTCAAATATTTTTTTTTTATAATTTTGTTATGTTTTACATATAACGGTAAAAGAAGTTGTAAAACGATAACAATAGTCAAAATCAAAAGTAATACCCATAGAGCTTGAATGTTATCTCTGTGGTCTATTATTTTGACATTGTTGACCACGTTGGCCGTATTGTCTTTGGTCTGACTATCGTCAGATCCGAACCAACCCATTTTGTTCTAGTTCTGTACTGATCTGATTGAGGAATAATTTGAATAATTCTGACTATTGATTGGTTAAAAAATGTTCTTTTGATATATATTGTAACGAACCGTTTTCTTCCGTCAAGTTCAGCTGGGCTGGCTCAGCGGTCGGCAGGTTGCTGCAACGAATTTGTATGTGGCCCCACGACAAGCAAGAAATACACGCGGGTCAGGTATTCTAATAGTACTTCGCCTTATTGGTATCTTATGGCTATCTTACGGCTATCTTATGGTTATATCATTCGCTGGGGTATATCGGTGGTACCTCTACCGCCACGACTCCGATGGCACTCGGGCTAGGGGCTCTGACGCGGCTATCGCTCTGTCCGCCCGTACAACTCCGCACCAATTGGGTGTCCTCGGGGCTCCTTTGGGCAACGGCTGGGGGTTCTGTCTCGGCTACCGCTCTGACCACCACTCACAACTCCGCACTCAGGAAATTGGCTCGGTAATTCTCACCTTTGATCGGGCTCGTGGCGTGCTTGTCGAGATCGTTCTCTCGCTGTCTCCTGTATCTCACTCCTACGTCACTCTGTTGTATTTCCCTTGGTTTCACTCCGCACTCGCTTACTCTCCGCACTTGATTCACCCTTCTCCACTGCCGCCGGCCTCCTCTTGTAGGCTCGGTGCGGCCCAGCCTCTGCGCTGCTGCCCAGCCGCAACGTTTAATCCTGGTGGCGTCGGTAGCTTTCCATCGGCCTCCGTTGTGTTCCCACGTCCTCCCCACCGGGATCAGCCTACATGGCCTGCATGGCATGTATGGGCTACATGGGCCCGGCTACATGGCCTACATGGGCCGGCTCACTGTCATCGTTCCCTTCCTCTCGCAGTGTCCGCCTTATGCTCTCTCATAACGGGACCGCCTCGCTCCCGTACGGCGAATTCGCCTTATCCCCTACTAGGGCTTTGTGAGGAATATTAATTCCTCACACTTCCCCCTTTCTTCATTACTGAAAACCCTTGGTTTTCTGTCCCTTTTCCGGCTCACCTTTCGTACGGCCCTCTCTTGACACCGATGAGCCCCCTTTTAAAATTGCGCGCGCGGCCGTTTCCCTCAGGGCGCCCTCTGTCGGTGCTCTGCTCCCATCGCTCGCGAGTTACCGCGGCTGGCGATGTTCACCTATCGGTTCTGAGAACCGATGAGCGTCCGGAATCAGTTCCGATCGTGGAACACCCGATAGGTGCGCGCCGGGCTTGGGCTACCAGACTCGCTCGATACTCACGTGTAATATCCGCCTGCACCGCGTTTCCCGGCCTGCAATCTGGCCACCCCAACCCCTTCCCTCGCTGCTTCCCCAACGCCCGGTGAGTACTACTTCATTTGTTCCTTTATTCATTCACTTCAATAGCCTCCTCTTCCTTCCAGCCTCCCTTACGCTTCTACAAACACCTCGGCTTTACCGGCGGCTACCGACACCCGGTACCGCACCCCGCGCACTCGCACGAGGCGTTTCACGCGGCGACCGACGGGTCGGGTTCCGTCCACGGCCCGGACCACCGCCTCTGGCCATTCCTCCTCGGCCACCTGGCACCAACGCTGCTGCTCTGCTGGCTGCCCTTCGGGCATCGACCGCTGCCGCTGGAGTTGCGGCCGGCCGACGGGTGCTCTCGCCTCCGGGCATGAGACATGCCTTGCCAGGACAGGCCGCTCCTGCGCCTTCACATGTGAGGGCCACACCCACGGACCGCGCTCCAACTCCTCCTCTTCAGCCGGTCCCGCCGCTGCTGACTCCGCTGTCGGCTCCTCCGCCGGTTCCGCTGCTGCCGTCTCCGCTGTCGGCTCCTCTGCCGGTTCCGCTGTCACCGCCTCTCCCGCTATCGGTGCACCGTGTACCACCGCCTCTGCTGCGGGTCCACTCGCCTCGGTCGTCATCCCCGCTTTCGGGCTCGCGGGTGTGGATGCACCCGGTTCGTCGGGAGCCCTCCTCTCCTCCGGGTGTCCCCGCGGATCCCGGGCGTTGCTGCACCTCGGCGGCTCCTCCTCCCAGAGTCTGGGCTCCTCGCGCTCCTGCTGCGTCATCGCAATGGCCCACGTGATCTGGATCGTCTGGTGGTGCCACACCACCCCGTCACCGACCACCGAGTGCACCTTCTCCGTCACGAAAGGGCCATACTTCGCGGCTTCGGGCCCCTGCCACTGGGGCTGCGGCTCCTGCGCCGGCTCCTGCTGGGCCCGCTGCTGCTGCGCCTCTGTCGGCGAAGGCTGCTGCGACGACTGCTGCTGCGGCGACTGCTGCTGCGGCGACTGCTGCTGCGGCGACTGCTGCTGCTGCGACTGCTGCTGCGGCGACTGCTGCTGCGGCGACTGCTGCTGCGGCGACAGCTGCTGCCGTGATTGCTGCTGCCGTGATTGCTGCTGCCGTGATTGCTGCTGCTGCGACTGCTGCTGCGGCGAAGGCTGCTGTGGTAACTTCTGCTGCTGCGACTGCTGTTGCTTTGACTGCTGCTGCTGTTGCGACTGCCACTGCTGCGACTGCTGCTGCTGCGACTGCTGCTGCGGCGACGGCTGCTGCGGTAACTGCTGCTGCTGCGACTGCTGCATCTCGGCGGCCGACCTTATCCGCACGAACTTTGGTGGCGGTGGGGCCTCCGCCTCCTCTCGTCCATCGGCCTGCCGCTCCGCGCTCCGTGCTCTCGCCGCGGTCTGGCGCGGCAGAGCGTCTCGAGCCGCCTGCATCATGGCCGCCTCCTCCCTCGCCTTTCGCTCTGCAGCCCTCCGCTCCTCCTCGCGTTACTTCGCCCGTCGTCCTTCCTCACGTTGGAGTCGCTCCTCCTCGCGCCGCGCTTCCGCCGCCCTTCGGTCGGCGCTCCGTTGGCGTTCCTCCTCGCGCCGCCGCTGATCCTCCTTGCGTTGGACACGCGCCCGTTCACGCCGCCTTACCTCCTCCTCGCGTCGCGCCTCTGCCTCTGCCCGCCGGATCCGCCGCTGGTCCATCCGCTCTTGCCATAGAGCCGAGATGGTCTGTTTGAGGTACTGCTTATCCTCCTCCTCTTCCGCCGTGGACCGTTGCCTACCGGCCAATTCCTGCTGTGCCGGCGTCGGCCGCGCTGCTGCCTGCGCTTTCTTTGGCTCCGCCCGCCTATGCGCCGCCGACCTCGGCTTCGGCGCTGCCAGCGCCGGTGTTGGCGCGACCTGCGTCGGCCTCGGCGCCGCCTGCATCGGCTTCGACGCTGCCTGCGTCGGCTTCGACGCTGCCTGCGTCGGCCTCGACGCCGCCTGCGTCCGTTCTGCCACTGTCCGCGTTTGCTCCGCCGCTGCCTGCGTCGGCTTTGGTGCTGCCCGCCTCGGCTCCTCTCTCCTCCTTTCACGCAGAAACCGCTCCGCAGTCCGGATGGCAATGCCCAGGAACGCCGCGTCCCGCCTGGCCTCCTCCTCCTCCCGTGTGGGCGCCCTTCGTGCCGGCGCTGGTTCTACTGACACCAGCACTACGTCGTCGCTGTCCTCCGACACATCGATTGTCCGCCTACTCTGCGGGGAGTCCAGCGCCGACCACGCGCTCGTCGGGGAAACTCCGGGGCTCCCCATCGGCGATGCCATCAGCTCCAGCTTTGGCGTCTCGGACCGCCGAGCACACCGCTCACCACGCGAGGGCTCCGCCCGTCGCTGGCGGTGTGCCCCGGCCTCTCCTGTGCACACGCTTTGGAACTGCTCCTCCAGGTATCTTTCTTTTCTTTTTTTTTTTTTTTTTTTTATATTTATTTTCCTTGCAGTGTTTCCATTTTATATGTTTTTAATTTTTTTATTTTCTTTTTCCCTTTTTTTTTTTTTATTTTCTTGTAGTGTTCTGTTTCCTATTCATTTCCCACGGGACGCTGTCCCCGGACTGTTCGACCCCCATCGGCCCAGGTGAGTATCCAAGATCGACTCCTTCATCCACTAATTCCGACCCCTCTTCCAGCCCGTCCAGTATCCCAGGTTCGGTTATCGACCGCCGTCATCGCCCGCCGCTAGTAGGCCATCCGACCTCTCGCCCGGGTATACGGCGGCGGTCGCTCCCGACCCACACCTTCTCGTCTGTTTCTGGCTTGGCTTCTTGCGTGGCCTCTGCGCAAAACAACCGCCCCGGTTTGCCGTCTATATTTAATTTTCCTTTCGATGTAGTTTCCCAAATTGTTCGATCCCATATTACAGTTTAGCGCTGAACGTACTTCTTCTTCATTCATGGTGCCTTTTAGAAGGTAATGGCTTCGGAATTGCACATTAAGCATACTCCACCATTTACCATGCTAAAGGGGCAGCTATTTAGCCAAAGGAGGTCTCCACGTGCTTTTAGAAAATTTTAATTGAATATCAGAGCTTACCAATTGGAGAGATGTCAGAGGAAGCATATGAAGCGAGAAACAAGGATTACAAGAAATACAGGTACATGACTACGTGCAAGATATCACAAAAAAACCCAAAACAGCGATCTTTTCAACATGTTTTCAACATGTCATCCATTAGACATGTGAGATCTCAAAAAACAAAATCGGAAAATAATTATTAGTTAGTTTGTTAGATATTCCTCCCTCTAAATTGGAAGTCGAGGCATATTTTACAGAAAACAATATATTAAACCAAATTCCAGAATACAAATTTTTGTTTTGTAAAATCAGATTGAGCTAAAAAAAATAATGTAAAACAATTATGTATAGTAAAATTGGCGAATAAAAGTACTTTATCGATCCATACAAATTTAAATTCAGCACATTACATAGGAAAATATGCACCGGCAACAAAGTTCAACTTTGGCTTTTATAGGTAAGATTCTAAACAATGTAGAGCCACGTAATATTGTATACTAAATTTTGGAAGATTTATCTGTCAAAAAATCCCACCGTTCCTCGTAAATGTGCTGTGTGGGAAAAGGCTATAAGGATATAACTAAATACATACGAAAATGTTAAAAATGCCAAAAAACGAAAATAACAACGGATACTAAGACTCCATTAACAATTACTGAAACACCAAAATATCTGGTTGCAGTTCGTATTCCAAACAAAAGTGCAAAAGTAGTAGCTAAGGCTATATTTGAAAATTTTGTTCTGAAATACGGTCCAATGAAGACGTTCATAATTTTTGATTGTTTACATAAAAATGGCGTCACTTTCTCGGACGAATCTAGCGGCAGATTTCCACTCAATATCTGTCATGCCGCACCGCTCACTCCAATGCCACTCACTCCGTTTACAACGTGTCTCTTTGCGGCTCCCAGCGGCAGAATCTCACTCAATATCTGCCTTGGCACTTCACTCAAACATGGCGGTGTAATCTCCACACCGCTCACTCACGTTGTGGCTTTGTGGGTGCTATTATTCTGAGGGTTCACTGTGAAATCATCCTCTGAGACTATGTGGATATGGGCTGTGTTTGGAGATTCTGGCCGTGGACTTATTGGTCTTTCCCCAGGTTCAACAATAGGTACATACGTTACTGCACTGGTTAACACGGTGGGTAGATGTAAATCTAGGTTGAACCTATTTTTAACAGTGACCAGTTGGTCCCGAAGACGTTTAAAAATGTCTGAAGCTTGGTTCCAGTGGAGATCCTTTAATTTGGACTTATTTTCTAGAAATAATTCCCTGATCTCGTTAAAAAGAGTCACTTAATTATGAGTTCGTTTATTTATAGTGCTTGGTTGAGCTGGTCTATTTTGGCTAAGGCGTTTTTACGATTTAGAGAACTCTGTTCTGAGTTCTAGTACTTTAGCACATATAGTCCTCCACTACATGTAAATATTGCAAGGCACCTAGCCCAGAAGGAATTGCCGACACCACAGTGAAGCTAGCGATGGCAGCGCACCCATCGGCTTTTGCGAAAGTCTTCAACATGTGCCTTCGTGAAGTAGTCTTCCCAGAGCCATGGAAGCAACAGAAGTTTGTCCTGTTGCCAAAACCCCATAAGCCTCCCGAAGAACCCTCATCCTACAGACCCATCTGCCTCGTCGCGGCAGGTTACTTGTCTCCGATGAAGTTCGACTTTAGGATGCCAAGATCGCCGACGGACGCAATCCGCACAGTCAAAGACATAGCGGCAAAAGCTATCGAGGGAACCAAGTGGCTTGGAGGACGGAACCAGTACAGTCTCGTAGTCAAACTCGACGTAAAGAACGCCTTCAACTCGGCTAGGTGGGACGTTATCCTCAAGACCCTAACCCGGGTAGGAATCCCGTATTATCTGGTAGCCATCATCGATGACTGCTTCAAACACCGTATGCTACTATACCACACCAGGAGGGGTCTAAGGTGAGCCGCCTGTTCCTGCGAAGCAAAGCTTTCGCGGCATTCCCGCAGGAACTCATTTTTCTAACTTATATATTCTTAAATTCTCTTCCACCTTATTGTTTTTTTTTCTGTTATACATTCTTATACAATCTTAATCTAAAAAATTTATTTAAAAAAAATGTACATTTTTACTCTCTATTAGTCTTATCATTTGATATACTTTTATTTATTGTGTTTCTCTTCTAAACCCTATTTAGATCGTTTGCCCTGTCCATATATCTTTTTTTTTATAATTTTGTTATGTTTTACATATAACGTTAAAAGAAGTTGTAAAACGATAACAATAGTCAAAATCAAAAGTAATACCCATAGAGCTTGAATGTTATCTCTGTGGTCTATTATTTTGACATTGTTGACCACGTTGGCCGTATTGTCTTTGGTCTGACTATCATCAGATCCGAACCAACCCATTTTGTTCTAGTTCTGTACTGATCTGATTGAGGAATAATTTGAATAATTCTGACTATTGATTGGTTAAAAAATTTTCTTTTGATATTAATTTTTTGTTTAAATCGAAATCTACTCCTATACATTCATCAGAGGAAATATATTGTGTGTAAGTTTGCATATGATCGGTTTACAGTATTGTGCTCTATTTAAAACAATACCAGTCATATGGTTCTAGTAGAAAAAGCCTAACAGATTTGAGTAGTTTTCAAGGCGCGTTTGCACACATCGACTTGTTGGTAGGAGCTTAAAATAAAGACAAATGAGGCATTATCATTAATTAATGGAGCCCTTTGCGACGTTTCTGCTCCACTTCCTTCAGATTTTTTTCCAGTTGGTGGTGCTCCTGGTCCGTCTTTGTTGTATGGAGGAGGTATTTTATTAATTTCCTTTGTTGAAGAAGCTTGATTCGCTTCCCGCTCTTTTTTTCTGATTTTTAGCGGGGGGATTATGCCGTGCCCTCAGCTGTGCTATTCCATTGCAAGTGCGTTGCATTACGATCGAGAGTGAGGTCGCAGCTTCAAAGTGCCGCTAACATAATCTAGGTCTTTTTCCATCATATGGCGTGCTAGGATGTTCGGCAGTCTGGTCGCTTCGTACTCGTAGAGAATTCGCGACATATATTTTAGGTGTAGGTTTAAGCTGTATATGTGTCCCTCCTCCAGCCCTGCATCGATCGCCAAGTGGGTGTATTATCAGGCAATTTTAGAATTCTTTTTACAAAGTATCTATGCAATCTATCCACCTCTTCAAATATCTCACCTCACCACACTTTGGCAGCGTAACAGAGAATAGCTCTGCTTATGGCTTTGCATACGTTCCATTTTGAGTTGAGGCTTACATTTGGTCTATAAGTGAAGCTACTCCACACTGAGTTTATGCTTGCCTTAGCTTCTTTTGCTTTGGCTGCAACGTGGTTTTTAAAGTTCATTGTGGGCGTTAAAAGAACTCCAAGAAATTTAAATTCCGTGGCGATCTTCACAGGCTCTCCTTGAAAGAACCATTTTTCACATGCTGCTAGTCTCCCTTCACTTCGGAAAACCATTATTTCGGATTTGGCTTGGTTAACTTCCATTCCCATATATATATACATATAAGAGAACTCTAACGTTAGTTGATCCAATATTTAGTCCTCCTTCTAGGTGAACGTGTAAATCGTCCAAGTAAAGCTTGAAAAGCAGCAGTGACAACAAATATCCCTGTTTGACGCTTGTTTGCGTTTGAAAAATATCTGAAACTTCATTTCCTGTCCACACCGAGCTCCAGTTATTTTCATACAGACTTCTGATCACAGCAACCATTTTCGTTAACACTCCTAGACGCTGAAGTTTGTATATAAGCAATCCGCTAGGCACCCGGTCAAATGCAGCTTTGAAATCTACAAAGTATGCAAATACCTTATTTTTCTCTGCGATTTTTATTTTGACTATTGATGCCAGGTTAAAGATTCCACCTTCATTTGGACGTTGATATGCAATGACT
The DNA here is from genome assembly GCA_963969585.1 of Drosophila helvetica. Taxonomy (NCBI): domain Eukaryota; kingdom Metazoa; phylum Arthropoda; class Insecta; order Diptera; family Drosophilidae; genus Drosophila; species Drosophila helvetica. The sequence continues at coordinate 27,578,188 of OZ018402.1, read as the reverse complement.
GCACCATCAAGTGGCCCATGGGACACCAGCCGAATGCTGTTACGCGCGAATCCCAGGCCGAAACGCAGCCCTACTCCCACCCAACCGACCGAGGGGTGCTGCCGCATGACGCGCGACTCGTTAACCGATCGTGATCATGCAGGAAAGATAGATGTTAGACTAATATTCGAGGAAAATTAGAACTAATCTTACTAAAGGAACTAAGCATGCATTAAAACTATCGTACACTTACAATTTCTAACTACGAGAAAGGTATGTGAATAATAGTGATTTAAGAAGAGGAAGGGAATTAGTTGTCGATATGATATGGTAGAGAGAATTATATTCTGAGCATAAAACTCTAAAAGGTTCATGCAAGGAATAATTCGATCTACAAATCGGAAGCAACAAAGGTATATAGTTTCTAGAGTATCTAACAGGAATAGTGAAGTTTATGCGGCTCAACAAGTCCAGGCTATCTACGTCACCCTTGATCAAGTTGTGCACAAAAACCACACCAAGCATTTTTCTCCGGTTTACTAAGTATGGAAGGTTTATTAAAAGCAATCTACTAGAGTAAGACGGCAGTCTCACACTTGCATCCCAGTTGAGGCCGCGTAGAGCGAAAATTAAAAAGTTTTTCTGGACTGATTCTATACGGTACTGGTGTACTTTGTACTGAGGGCACCATAAACAAGAAACATGTTCTAAAATCGGACGAACAAGCGATAAATAGAGAGTCTTTATTATATAGGGGTCGTCAAATTCGTTTGACCACCTCTTTATAAACCCAAGCACTCCCATGGCCTTATTTACCATGGTACAAATGTGCTCAGAAAACCCGCCTAGAGTGTAAGGAGCCAAAAAGGCGCTGGAGCGATAAAATCTCATTACTTTACATTTCGAAGCTTTAAGGTATAACAGATTTGACCAATAACATGACTGAAAGCTATTAAGATCGGATTGCAACCTGGATTGAGATAATCCAACCTTGTACTGGACACACAGCTAAACATCATCCGCATACATAAGTACTCGAGAGTATGTTAATAGCGAAGGCAGGTCATTAATAAAGAGTGTAAAGAGTAAGGGGCCTAGATGGCTGCCCTGTGGTACGCCCGAAGTAACCATAACTGGTGAAGACACGGAGTTTATGAAGAAGACTCTTTGGGTCCTGGAACAAAGGTAGCTAGAAATTCATCTCAAGAGATTGGGTGGAAACCCCAAAAGGTAAAGTTTTGTGCTAGGAGAGAGTGGTTTACAGAGTCGAATGCTTTACTGAAATCTATGTAAATGACATCCGTCTGTAGATTACCTTGGAAGCATTTAATGATGAAGGAGGTGAACTCCAATGAGCAGGAGATATAAGTGATCTGCAAAGATGCTGCAGGTGCGGAGCTAAAATTTTCTCAAACACTTTAGGAATAGAGGGTAACTTAGATATAAATTAATACACCGGCTTAACTTTCCGGAGATCATGAAGCAGCGAGCTTTCATTTAGCAAGGGACTGAAGAAGCCGTTCGACCTCGGTAAACCGTATGGGTACGGCTGACCGGAGTAGCATTCCTGAGAATAGGTGGTTTGGAAAAATTGTGCAAACAGATCGACAATTGCCTGATCAGTATTTGCCGACGTGTTAAGAAATGATAGCGAGGATGGATGAGCGGACGTTTTACGCTTACTGTTTACGAAGCTGTAAAACTGCTTAGGGTCCTGAGAAAAACGTATCCTGCATCGAGATAGGTAGTTCTTATAGCACTGGGAATTAAGAACTGAAAAGTTTGACCGAGCCATTACATAGCGAGAGAGAGAAGAAGGAGAGCAAACTTCTTTAAATTTTTTGTAAAGTCTTGATTTTAAGTTTTTTAGACTGGATAACTCCTTGGTAAACCAAGGGGGCTTCCCAGATCTAATAGGACAGGAAAGTGGGACACAAGACTCAAAAAGTGAGTCAAGTGCATCGTAGAAAATGTTTGTGCCTGTCGTAACGTCAGTGCACAAATACAAAGCGGACCAATCAAAAGCCCTAATGAGGTTATTAAGCTTCGCAAACTCGGCTTTACGAAAGCAGCGGACACATCGTGGTAGCCTGCCCGACCGATCCAATGCGGTTGGGGTTATATCGAGCGACACTTCGAAGGTAGGATGGTAGTCGTTAACAACGCTATGGTCGGATCCGTTACAAAGCACAGATCAAGCAATCGACCCAGGGAATTTTTCACATGGTTGACCTGAGACAGGGATAAGTCAAGTAAGCCGTCTATAAAGTCATGTCGTGACATGGGCACTAGGTTATTAGACTCGTTTACCGAAGACCAAACAGTTCCTGGTAAGTTGAAGTCACCAAGAACTATCATATGATCTTTATCAGATAGCGAGGAAGAAACAGCGTTTAAGACGGACAAGTGCTGCTCGCAAATTGCGATATCAGAAGAAGCATGTAATAAAAACTGAAAGAGTGGGAAGAATCAGTTTTACACACAGGAATTCCAGTTCTTGTTGAATCTGGACTGTAAAATGTTCCGACGTGAAGTTAGAGTCCACTGCAATCAGAACCCCACCTGCACGTCGAGACGAACGGTCATTCCTAAACGTTGTGTACCGACCTGCCAAATCTTCAGAACTGATAATTTCCGGCTTTAACCAGATCTAGGTGATCACAATTACATGGGATGCAAATGCGACGCTATCCCGATACAGAGTGCTAAGCTTACTACGCAAGCCTCTAACATTCTGGTAGGTGATTAAGAGAGAGGGAGTTAGTTTTTTGGACGGGTGGAGGTAGACTGGGAAAATGAGGATGGAGCACTGGCCGTTTAAGTGGGATCACCACTTTGGTGGTGGTTTAACTGGTTTTGGCACCAGAGGCCTCGTACCTGTGATGGCAATACTCGGCGGTCCGGGTCGTATATTTGTTGGTGGGATCGGAATGGATGGGATAGCTAGTTGATTCGCGGACTCAACGGACATGGACGCTACAGAAGTTTCTGGCTGTATGTTCTCCGAGGCACCAGCAGCAGTCGTTGCCCTTGGAATAGCAAACGATATCAGCTGCTGCACAATTGGAGTGGTTGGAGTCAGTTGTTCGGCAACGGGCGGCTGAGGGACAGTTGGAGCTTGCAGATTCCGCGGAGTGACCTTTTTTCGCCTAGGAGACTCATTCAGCAGTTGCAAGCTGCTGAATTAAGACTACATTACGAAAAGCAACAACAAAAACACACTAGTAACCGACGCAAAAAAGAATTACTAAATTATGTTTTACACAATGAATGGGCATGCACTCGCGATTCAGGATCGATTTTATGATAGCAGGTTAATTTGTTAGTTTGACAAAGGTGTATTTTAAACAAACAAAATAAGTGAAAAATGAGCGGAGCGCAATGAAAAAACGCCTCTGAACACTACGAAAGAGTTGAGTTGCTGTTGAGTAACCGCTCCTGAAACCCGCTTGGAATTCGTTTAACTTCCCGGTTTTTTCTACCCATGATGTAAGCCTGGAGGTGAGGATCCCCATCAGTAGTTTTGCGGCACAATTCATGAAGGAAATGCCCCGATAGTTTTGTACGTCATTTATATTTCCTTTTTTGAAAATTGGGAAGATGATACTTATTAAAAAAGTGTCGTCGAGCTTTTCCTTTGTTTGTGCTTCGTTATAGATACGGACCAGTAGTTCGTGAAATTCCAGTGGCGCGTTTTGGGAAAATTCGTAAGGAATTCTGTCCTCTCCAGGGCCTTTGTTAGGTTTAACCTTGGACAGTGCTGTTTTCAACTCGTCCAGCGTGATGTCAGTGTGTAGATCTTCCTCATAGCAGTGCATACTGGCATAATGCAGCATTGGGGCGCACTTATGTGTGTTGAGAAGGCTACTAAAGTAAACTTTATAGTTTCACGCGTCTATGGTTGTGCCTATCCTTGATTTTTTTCCTCTTATTTCTTTAGCCAGCCTCCACCATTCTTTGCCCAAGTATACATTTGCAATCTGTGCTTCTAAATGTTGTACATAATTTTCATTGCTGCTTCTGCAAAGTTCTGCATATTCCAACTGAAGTTAAGTTTAGGATTCTATATCTTCCAGAGAGTCTGTTGTCCGGAAGTTCTTCAGTGCAGTAAAAACCTTTTTTCTCTTCTCTTGGCGTTTCTGGTCCGCCTTTCTGTTTGTTTGCACAAGATTTTATTATTTTAGTAGCGCCCGCAATACCAATATTACTCTTGTTGTTTAGCAAATCTCTTATGCCGGTCTGTTACTTTCTATTGGTACGCCTCTTTGTTTTGGAGTTTCCATTGTAGTTTTGGCAGAAGGCTGAGTGTATTCTGGGTAACCCCGCTTCACTCAACTTTTAAACTTAAAAGAATTGGCAAATGGTCTGACCATACTTGTACGCCGACCTCAAACGATAAAACGTGGTCCAAGATTTCGTTGTCCATTGCACATATGTCTTATTCAAGCGTCGCCCGTTGGGTTATTGGAAATATGCTGACGCTGTAACTATGTCGCTCGAGGCATTCTTATGTGATCGTATTTTGTTGCACTAAGATATGTCTGGGACTTTGTGTTATGTAAAGACTGGAACAAAGTGTTACAGTGTGTACTCTCTAAGTACCCTTAGTGGGTACCGGATATATGCGCATTCTAGAATATATTAAACGATGGATGCCCTATAAAGATGACGACGCATTCGCGACGAATGCAATGTAGGATGGCTGAGTTGTGGGAATGGTATGGTAACGCCGCATGTCCTGCCCTCCCAGAAGCTGCTAATGCTAAAACAATGATTTGGCAAGCCCGCCATAAATCAAAAGGAGAAGAAGAAGAGTTACGGACGACGAAAGAGACGTACGTGAGAGACAAACAACAAAGGAGACCAACAACAAGCATATTCATTTTTTAACCCTAACTACATATCTTTGCAATCTTAACAATAAAACAAAAATACATTATCCAAACTGTTATTATTTCTATCGTTATATTAATATAACCCCGGTCCCCGGCCCGGTGTACGGTCCCCGGTAATGTTGATCTGTAACTTATTCTGAATTTATTATCCAAGTTATTAAAAGCCTCCAATCGTAAGAATTAAAATCAGTTCGAATTTAAAGCTCAACTCAAATTTCTAGACTTTTCCTTTAAAGTCTGAACAAAGAAGTTTAGCTTAACCTGTCTATAAAGCGTATTGACATCAGTTTTTGTTAACTTTTTAGAAACGAAAGTTATATATAAAATCGTGATCCTCAAAAAAGAAATCTTAAGAAAGCAAAACAATATGTTCATAATTTTTGAATTTTATTTTATCTATTTTTAATTTAATAAGTATTTAATAAAGAATACAAATAAAGAAATCTATATATGTTGCTAAACAAATTGGCGGCTCTTTAAAAACTCAAGCATGCCTTGAACATTGGCATTGACCTGGGGTTGTGTCAGCTGTTGTCCATTTATAATATTATTGGGCATGGCCATTCCAGAAAGAAATGGCTGTGGTTGAGTGTTGAAACCTACAAAATAATGAAAGCAAACAAATAAATAGAATGTTTAGCTGCTCCTTCTCCGAATAAAATACTACCTTGAGCATTTGGCTGTTGAACCAAATGTTGTAAAAACATGTCTTGCTGTTGTTGAGGATGCGGGGGTGGTATTTGGTTTTGTGGAAAAGATGAAAACTGTCTGAATGACAGTATAGCCGGATCCATGGCAGTCCAGTCAGGATAACTATAAACTGTTAAAAATAAAAAAATATACGCCTTATTATTATACATGAAATATATAAATATGTTTCAGTCTGATGCAACAATATTTTTGGACTTTCCTTTAAGAACCCAAAATCCCAAAAGTACCTCGATGGACCGCGATTTTTTCAAGAGTTAAAGTGTATATTTTTATTTATTTGTATAAATGAGACACATTTGTACCTGTGAAAATAAGTTTTCAGGCAACGACGACGGCAACCCATAACTATCTATACTATAAATTTTTAGAAAAAATTGTGTGTGTAAGGGGCTATCTCCGCCACGCGTACACCAAAAAAAAATTGGTCAAATTAGTCGGGTCTGCTAGTCTATACTATACATTTTTAGAACAAATTGCCGCACAGTGGGACATCAGACGAAAAGAGGTGGCAAAAGTCAATGAATTTTTTGAGCACTTTGAATAAAATAAATACACGCATCTAACAAAGAATTTTCCAGAGCTTTCAAAAATCTGTAAGATAATCTGACTTTTAGTTTAGGAGATATGAGCATTCAAAGTTGAAAATTATTTCAGTGTGTAAAAATGTATTCACCTTTTTTTTCACTTGCTGCATCTTTGAGGATGAATTAAAAGTAAACTACGTTACGTATGATTCTGTTTTTAGTTTGTTTTTTAGGTATATTCATTATTATCAGTAATCAATAACCTATAGACAGTAATAAAGAAAAACCTATATTCAAAACCATCTAATTTTTTAGCTGTTTTTCAACTTCGACCTGACTTTACTCAATAAGTTCATCAAATTTTCCCTACTATCGAAAAAAATAAGTTTGGCTTCTAGATCGACTTAAGTGGCCCTACCTCGCCCGTAAAACAGGCAAAAAAGGGCTGTCGCAGGTGCTAAATCCCATACAAAATCATATTTTTCGAACGAGGTAGCCCCACTTAAATCGATCAGGAAGCCAAACGCCTCGCATAATGGGATTGGGAACTTAGGTAAAGGAATATTCAATAAACATATACAAAAAATATCTCGGAAAAATGTTATAGTTTTTTTGTAAAGTCAAGTCAAAGTTGAAAAACGCCCACAAATTGGGTATGAATGTTATTAATGAATAGACAGGTAGTCCTTTTACCTTTGACCTGAATTTTTTGACCAGATTTTCTAACCTGTCTTTTATTATGCCAAAGTTTGATACATACATAGGATATATATTGCATTCGTTTTGAGCTATTCAGTCTTTTTTTGACTTTTAAAGCATCCAGTTGCGTATAAGTAGCAGTGAATAATTTTATGTAAACATAATTAATAATACAAAAGTTATTCGAGATATTTAAACGTCAAGCACATTAAACGAATTTGTGGAATCTGTTATTAATGAATTGAATTTTGTATCGGACAACCCCGAGCAACATACAAGTATAAGAAAAACGATGGGGAACGTAGTTTTTTTACTTTTTTACTTTATATATGTATGTAAGCTTAAGATATATGTAATTTATTATATGTTCGCAAAAGGAGCGAATTGAATTTCAGACAAAAAAGAAAAAAAAATTAAGTCGAACATTCTCGGAGATTTTTATATATTAGTTGTTTTCCTTTTTGTTTACATAAGTTTTTTACATCTGTCTTTTGTACATGTCTACATCTACTTACTCAATATATATTAGGCTGATCCAAAATTGGACCAACATTTTTTTTTTTTAATTTTTCAAGCGGACACCCCTTTGATCTGTTCTCTATTAGTAAGTAAAACTACACAATTTTTTTCAAATTTGTAGTTTAATGTTTAGGGGTTGCTACCACAAAAAGAAAATTTAAGTTTTTTTATTAAATGTACATTTTTCAAAAATGATTTCTTAAGTTTTTTATATAATATTGAATCTTAAAAACAAGTTTATAATCAAAATAAAGTACTTTTATTAGTGTTTGGAAACTTTTTGCGGAAGTCGTTAACTAACAATAAGAGATACTGTTTTTGTTCTTCATTGGTGGTATGTAATTTATTATATTCCTCCATTAAGGCTACACCTCGCTCTGCAATATCGTTTACTACTCTTATGCTGCAAGCTACTTATTACGGTTATAAGCATCATCGTTATTCCAGCTTTCCACGTCTATTTTTAAAAATTCCGATGACATTCCAGTTAATTTAAAAAAACGGTACGTGTTGCTTGTAACAAAGTCTTCAAGGTTTTTTTCGAGAATTGATTCAGTCAGCAGTGTTGGACGTTTCGGACAATCCTTCGATACGTCTTTATTTAATGCATTCACCATTTTCCTTTTCGTATCTAATGTTATACCTTCATCGAAAAGGGCTAGCCCAACTAGCTCTTTAGACAAATACCAAAGGTCACGTAGCATTTTTTTGAATGCAACGGTTGCTATATTTAAGTTGATTTTTTCATACTGTTTGAGATCCTTTAATAGTTGCAAGCCGTTTCCTGGGGCTGAAGAGGCTGACGGTGCTTTATACCAGTGTTTTACATAGATTAGAACAACAAATGTGCAAATTTCTTTAATACCCTTTAGTTCCTTTTTTGACATTGTAAATTGATCTCTGAATAGAAAGATTTTCAAGGAATAAATGGCTTTCGACATCAAACGAGCGCGATGTAAGCCAGCAGGTGCTTTAATCGATAAATATTTTTCAGGTTTACCTCCCAAAAAAAGGATAATTAGGTAAAGTAATTCCTTGTAATCATTTCTTGGTTGATGTAACAATATTTGTTCCTTTGAAAAGGTAATTATTTGATTCGAATCATCTTTAAAGAGATTACATAGCAATGAATCTGAAAGAACCGATTTATAGTCATTTCTCTTTGAATGTTTCCAAAACTTCTTAAATCGTTTGAAAATAGCAATGTCAGGACCAGAGGATGGCCCCAAAGATAAGTCAACTACCGCTTGAAGAACAATTTCTAGAATATGATGACGACAGGCCAGCCATAGTAGCTCCTTTTTTAATTTTTTTTCCAGCAGAACACAAGCTCCATTTCTAGGCCCTGTGTTACATGCGGTTGTATCAAAACACATACCCTTTATCTTTTCGTTTAAGCCCCAAGAAGATATTGTTTCGAAAACAGCTTCAGCAGCTGCTTCTCCTGATCCACAGCTAAGTTTTGGGACCGCAAGGAGTTGATCGACTAGCTGTCCTGATACTAAAATGGGTAGTCTATACACTATTTCGTCACCGCTTATGTCTTCTATCATTTTTCCGTCCCAGTGCTTAAAACATTAGCATGTGCTACATCAAACAGTGCCTCGATTTTTTCTTTCCAAGCTAAATCTTTTCTTTGCAATGCTGCATTTCGCTTGGCTTTATTTTCTTTATTTTTTTAAGGGCTTGCCATTCTTTAACATCTTTTAGAAGCTTTTCCGTGTTGAAATTTTCGTGTGGGTATGCTTGCTTTTTCCCAAATAAGTACATTGCCGAGAATATTTGTTTGAATCTAATATAGTCACAACAGAAGGAACATCGGGCACTCACTGTTAACAAAGACGCGATTGCTGAAAATCAGGATATTCAGCTAAGTTTAGTATATTTAGTTAAATTTAAAAAAAACGTATGCGGTTTTTTTGTTGCCAATAATCAGCTAATGACGATAGTATTATTGTTATCGATATAAATGGATTTCACTGCAGTATATAATAGATGGCGCAAAACATTTTAAAAATTTTGACCGTTGAAGAAACTTTTGAAATTCGGTAGCAACCTCTAAAAAAAATTTTTTATTTAAAAAAAAATGTTTAATATTACTATCTAAGAGAAGACAATAATATAAGAGGGTGTCCCCTTTAAATTTCCAAAAAAACATTTTTTTGGCCCAGCCTAATATATATACACGGCAGTGTGCGAGAGAGCGAGGAAGGCCACTGAAATTTGATTTGTTCCTTCTGGCTATACTAATGATCCGATCTGATCGAGATTCAACACTCTGATAGATATGGTCATTTTCCATGATTCTGCATTTTTTGTTTTCCCGTATCTTCAAAATTGTAGATTTTGTAACAGTGTGATATCATGGGAGTCTAGATACAAAATTGTGTTCCTCTGGCTTTTTTAGTCTCTGAGCTATAGGCGCTAATGAAGACGGATGGACGGACAAACGGACAGACATAGCTATATCGACTCGGCTATTGATGCTGATCAAGAATATATATACTTTATGGAGTCGGAAACGCTTCCTTCTGGGTGCTACACACATCCATTTTTTCTACAAATCTAATATACTTCTTTTCTCTTCGAGTACCGGGTATAAAAATACAGCCCAAGAAATAATTTTTTTCGACTTCTGAGTTTTCAAAGTAAAAATTTCCGAAAAAATAACGCAAGAAATGATCAAATTTGAATTTGAAAGCTTAATAACTTCCAGACAAAAGATCTTAAAAAAAACTTAAAACACTAGAGTTGTGCCTAGTATCTAATGCGTTACTGAGAGCGAAGAAGTCATCATTCAGGACGATACTGCACCTTGCAATTGGGCGCGCTCTGTAAGTGATTCTTAAACTTTGTGTTATTTGTAATATTCCCATCCGAGAATATACTGCATTACCACTCAGAATCACCCCAATTTGACATCTCATTTGATTAATTTAGGCAATTTTTCTCATTCGAAAATTTTTGAAGTGTCTTTTTGGCAGGTGTCTCTTGCCATTAAAGCCACCTCATTGGCCGAGGTGTTAGAGGTTAAAGAGAGTGATAAAATACTCTCGGTGGTTGAGCAAAAAACGCATTGAGGACAATTCAAGTCGAAGTGTTTTTTCGATTCCGTTTTTACCCTTGTCCGAGGGAAAAACTTTTTTATGTCTGCCTGCAAAAAGGGATCACTTCTTGTGAACTCCATTTAAAAGAGATCAGATTCTTTAAGAGTGTTTAGAATTACAAAAACAAGTATCAACTTTTTCAAGTTTGGAATTTTTTGCCCGAACGTATTTGATAAAAGTTAAGTTCTTTTGGAGGAAATATTAAAAAAAGTTATTAATTTAAAACGAGGGGGAACGTTGTGAGCCGCGTCTCTACTTTATACCCGGTATTCAGTCAGTATATATGTATGTGAGCTTGTTGTAATTTATTAAATGTTCGCAAAACGAACAAAATTTAATTTAAGCAAAAAAAAAAAAAAAACGAGGGGGAACGTTATGAGCCGCGCCTGCGCCGCGGCTCTACTTTATACCCGGTACTCAGTCAGTATATATGTATGTGAGCTTGTTGTAATTTATTACATGTTCGCAAAAGGAAAAAAATTTAATTTTAGCCAAAAAAAAACAATTTAAGTCTCCTTTTCGGAGATTTTGATCTATTAGATGTTTCCATATTTGTTTACATAAATTTTTTACATCTGCCATTTCTACATTTTTTTATCTACTTCCTACATATACATACACGGCTGTGTGCGAGAGAGAGAGGGAATGAGTCTGCGGTTGGGAGGCCACTGAAATTTCATTTGTTCCTTCTGACTATATTTATGATCCGATCTGATCCAAATTCAATACTCTGATATATATAGTCATTTTCTATGATTCTGCGTTTTTGGTTTTCCCGTATCTTCAAAATTGTAGATTTTCATCTTTTGTGGGGGCGGAAGGGGGCGTGGCCAAATTTTGAAATACACTTGTACTGACGTGATATCACAGGAGCATGGATAGAGAGTTTGGTTGCTCTAGCTCTTATAGTCTCTGAGATCTAGGCGCTCATCTGGACGAATGGGCACAGCGCCCAACCCTGTGTGTGAGAGAGAGCGAGAGGGAACGATGCATTTCGAAATGGTTTTCTTCATTGTGGCTATATTTATGATTCGATCTGATCCAGATTCAACACTCTGATAGATATTGTCATTCTCTACGATTCTGCGTTTTTAGTTTTCTCGTATCTTTAAAATTGTGCATGCCACAGATTTTCGTCCTTTGAGTGGGCGGGGCGAAATTTCGAAATACACTTGTAACAGTGCAATAGGACAGTAGTCTGGATACAAAATAGTGTTCCTCTAGCTTTTATGGTCTTTGAGCTATAGGCGCTAATGAAGACGGACAGACGGACGGACGGACAGACGGACGGACAGACAGACATAGCTATATCGACTCGGCTATTGATGCTGATCAAGAATATATATACTTTATGGGGTCGGAAACGCTTCCTTCTGGGTGTTACACACATACATTTTTTGCACAAATCTAATATACCCCTTTACTCTTCGAGTACCGGGTATAATTAAATCGAACCTTTTCGGAGATTTTTATATATTAGATGTTTCTATCTAAAACATACGTTTTTTACATATGTCTTTTCTACATGTCTTAATCTACTTCCTACATATACATACACGGCTATGTGCGAGAGAGAGAGGGAATGAGTCTGCGCTTGGAAGGCCACTGAAATTTAATTTGTTCCTTCTGGCTATACTAATGATCCGATCTGATCCAGATTCAATACTCTAGATGTGGTAATTTTCTATGATTCTGCGTTTTTAGTTTTCTCGTATCTTTAAAATTGTGCATGGCACAGAGATTCGTCCTTTGTGTGGGCGGAAAGGGGCGGTGCGAAATTTTGAAATACACCTTTAACAGTGTGATATGACAGGAGTCTGAATGCCAAATTTGGTTGCTCCGAGATATAGGCTCTAATGAAGACGGACGGACGAACGGACAGACAGACAGACATAGCTATAACGACTCGGCTATTGATGCTGATCAAGAATATATACACTTTATGGGGTCGGAAACTATTCCTTCTGGGTGTTACACACAACGGTTATCACCACAAATCTAATATATCCCTATACTCTTCGAGTACCGGATAGTACATTTAAAAATTATCGCTATTGATTATAAAGAATGAATTCCGTAAAACTAATTTCTTTAATAGCAAAAATGCAAACTGAATTCGAAGTCGAAGTCGTAGATCGACTAGGCAAGAGCCCATTCTGATTTGGGTCAATATAAGCACTTAGTAGGAAGGATAATTTTTTAACCACTATTCTCTCGAACAGCTTTGCGATATTGCTTATTTTAGCAATAGGAGTGTAATTGGAAATTTAAGACCAACTTCCGCATTTATGAACCGGTACAATTTTTAAGCATATAAAGATATAAATTTACTGTAAGACAGCGGAGAAGAGAAAATAATTTTAAGGGGTTGAAGAATACTAAAATGGCATTTTTGAGAAAGAATGAAGATAATCCATAAATATCAGGCTTAGTAGAATCGTCAAAGTGAGCTAGCTAATATTATCTGGAATATTATCTAAAACTTCCTGGGTATTCCAGCTGGAAGCATGCTCGAAGTTGGCAGAGTTGGCAACAATATTTTTGTATGTCATAGTTGACGGTATGGATGTCGATAATTTTGTTGAGTTTATGAAACGACAGAACACATCAGGATTGGACTTTAAGGGGAAGTTTCCGTTCTAGGGCCCAAAAATTGATTACTTTTCATATTTTTTGACACAAAATAAAGAATTCTGCAAAACTTTTTAGCAGGTTTTGTTGGATATTTAAGGAAGTCATTTACTAAATTTTTGTTTGTACGCATTTTTGACCCCACGCGGTACCTTCTACAGCCTCCAAATGTCATCCGAAATTTAAACCCAAAGGAATTCTCAAAATAGATAATAATTGGGGAGCCCTGACGGATTCCGATTTAAAAAAAAAAAAAATTGAAACTAATTTGTTTTTCAGGTTCTTTTTTGCGTTTTAACGTTAAAAAAAATATACGCTCCGTCAGGGCCCTCCAAATTGAATTAGCTTTCATTTGAGTGGTAAAAACATTGAAATCGGTCAACTCCTCGAAGCTGTAGAAGGTACCGCGCGTCGTAAAACGTTGTTTCGAGAAAAACGCGATTAAAGCTGTAGGTAGTGCAATCTCGTTTATATCTCCCACGTATTCTCCATAGAATAAAGACACTAATTAGGCACAAACGAAAAATAAAATGTATATTTTTTTTCTGCTCTGACGGTAACCTTCCCTCCCTTAAGCTATTTTCAACATCGGAATTGTATTGATTGTATAGAAATTTATTCAGAAACTCAAATTCTCGTTTGTGTTGCCGGTATCTATCGCCATCCCCTGGATTACTCCATCTAAGAAATCTTTTTATACCCGGTACTCGAAGAGTAAAGGGGTATATTAGATTTGTTGAAAAAATGGATGTGTGTAATCCCCAGAAGGAAGCGTTTCCGACCCCATAAAGTATATATATTCTTGATCAGCATCAATAGCTGAGTCGATATAGCTATGTCTGTCTGTCCGTCCGTCTGTCCGTCCGCCTATAGCTCAGAGACTGTAAAAGCTAGAGCAACCTTATTTTGTATCCGGACTCCTGTCCTATCACACTGTTACAAGTGTATTTCAAAATTTGGCCCCGCCCCCTTCCACCCACTCAAAGGACGAAAATCTGTGGCATACACAACTTTAAAGATACGAGAAAACTAAAAACGCAGAATCATAAGATAAGATACGAGAAAACAAAAAAAGCAGAATCATGGAAAATAACCGTATGTACCAGATTGCCGAATCTGGATCAGGTCGGATCATTATTACAGCCAGAAAGAACAAATGAAATTTCAGTGGCCACGCAACGCCTTCCAAGCGCGTAGTAAAGACGTATGTATGTAGATATGGAAATGTAGAGAAGACAGATGTAAAAAGCAAATGCAAACAAAAATGGAAAGGGTTCGACTTAATTTTTTTTTATTTTTTGGCTAAAATTCAATTTGTCCCTTTTGCGAACATATAATAAATAACATATGTATGTATATCGTTAGCTCACATACATATGTACTGACTGAGTACCGGGTATAAAGTAGATCCTCGGCCGTAGACGCGGCTCACAACGTTCCCTCTCGTTTTTTTTAAGAAATGTTTTAAAATCTGGTATTTTTTTCCAGAGGTAGTGCTTCTTAAGTGCTTCTTAGTGCTCATTTAATAATAAATTAAGCTATGCGATAAATAGAAGCACAACCTCTGGGAAAAACATGAATAAAAATACCAAATTTCGAAAATTCTTTAAAAAAAACTAAACCATAATTCTTTAAACAAATTTTAATATCGAAATCTATCAGAAAAAGTCATTTTTGGCCACAGCGGGAAAAAAAGTTCAATTTTGTCGAGTAGTGCTATGAGTAGGAAATTGGTGCCAAAATACTTGCTGACATTTGTATTTAACGCTAGAGTACATTCGTTCAATAAATTCCACTAAATAATGGAGAATTATTTAGTAGAAGGTATTTAGTATGTAATTTATATAGTTCTCTTATGTGTAGTTAGAAAACCAAATTGCGTCCCCTGTGTTTCGTGGAATGTAACACACGTTTTGACACCTGCTGACAAAAACTAATAACGCCAGTTTGTACTTATAAATGTCTAATAGCAAAGTAATAGCTTTAGCCCGTTTTGTCCCTTTTCTTTATTAATTTGCGAATATTCAGGCAAGTTCGAGTTTTGTCATAGCGACCTCATCGATATTTGGTGCAGCAACAATCGACAAATAAAATCTGTCTCAGATTGGATTTGCAGTAAAAAATTTGCGTCTAAAATATCAATTACTGTTAATGAAAATTGTAGGACCTCATAGCAAATGGGACGCCCAAACTTATCATACACAAATGCAGGGATAAGATAAAAAGGGATTTTGTGTCTGAGCTTGCAAATGAAAACAGTTTTAACACGAATCTTCTTAAGCATGTTGCAGCAGTTTCTGCTAAGAAAGCATGTAGGAAGGACTTGGCTTTTGTCTTTAACGAAAATAACAATGCTTGAATACACAACTAAAGTGGGAAATCAACTTCAAATGGAAAAACCCACCCCAGCCTTAGCTTACCTCCCGGAAAATTTACTTACAAAGCAGCAATGAACACAATGAACACCATGCTTTTGAATAAAAGTCATCACAGTGACATTTATCTAAGCTATAGTCAAGTAATGGAAGCTAAATTACAGTGCCGGCCCATGGTAATAGAAGTAATGGAAACTTCTGTTCTCAAGTGTCATTGCAAGATCTTTTAGATCATACTGCACATCGAATAATTATATAGCAATCCGAGGTTTTCCAGCAATTTTCGGATAATTCTGAAATCAAATTAATTTACTGGTATGGTTTTGATGGTTCAACGGGTCAGAGTATGTACAAGAAGAAGTTTGAAACTACAACATGTTGACATAGCAACAAGACAGTGCATATCAGCGGAACTGGGAAGCCGAAACGTCATGGCCTGCGTCGAGAAGATGTTAAAACGGCGAGGGCTAGTGCACGTTTACCAATAGGGAATAAAAATTCGAAGCAGGAGCTTTGGATAAGGAGGGCCCTATGCAGCTGCCCCCAAGCTTGGGTGGATGGTGTTTGGACCGGTGAAACATCAAGTAAGTTCACCAACTCAATTCCCCCTAGCATTCCCACAGGACCATTTTCTGGAGAAGATAGTCAACGCTTGCTTTGAAATAGAGAATTTCGGAGTAAAGCCAGCACCGCCAGCCGCAGCCAGCGGTGATGCACGGGCTCTGAAAATTCTCGAGGAGACCACAAAGCGAGCGGGCCAACGGTATCAAACGGGTCTGTTATGGAAGGAGGACGAAGTGGCAGAACATGGTATCTGCCGCATTTCGAGAACCCAAATAAGCCTGGGAAAATACGACTAATATTCGAGGCGGCAGCCAATGTCGATTACGACTACGTAGATAGCTTCGCAGACGAGAAAGAAGCCATTGCTGTATCTACGCGGATAATAGAAATCTATGCTAACGGTGGTTTGGATTTGTGCCGGATTTCTTCCAGTTCGGAAAGTATGGTCAAGGCTTTGAACCCACGACGACCCAATAAGGACGAATGGACCGAAGCAGAGGAGAAGATACTGGGCATGTACTGGTAGTAAGTTAAAGACGAATTCCGATTCAGCGTCAAATACCATCGGGTGCCCAGAAGCGTGATGACAGGAGAACGTGTCCCTACCAAGAGGGAGTTCCAAATCCTCGTCATGTTAAAATTTGACCCGATAGGATTCTTGAGCTGCTACACGGTGACCGCCAAATTGTTGATGCGAGAGATTTGGCGAAGAGGAGTAGAATGGAACGAGCCGTTGCCAGATGAATTGTCCACAGCGGGCGCTTCAGCTGCACGTTTTTGTGGACTCAAGCCAATCGGCTTTTGCTGCGGTGGCTTATTGAAGACCCACATATGATGACGACGACGTGCAGGCACATTTTGTATAAATTTTACCCCAAGAAGAACAACAAAAATTAAGTCGAACCCTTCCGGAGATTTGTATGTATTAGATGTTTCCATTTTTGTTTACATACATTTTTTACATCTGCCTTTTCTACATGTCTTTATCTACTTCCTACATATACATACACGGCTGTGTGCGAGAGAGAGGGAATGAGTCTGCGCTTGGAAGGCCACTGAAATTTGATTTGTCCCTTCTGGCTATACTAATGATCCGATCTGATCCAGATTCAACATTCTGATATATATGGTAATTTTCTATGATTCTGCGTTTTTTGCTTTCCCGTATCTTCAAAATTATGGATTCCACAGATTTTCGTCCTTTGTGGGGGCGGAAGGGGGCGTGGCGAAATATTGAAATACACTTGTAACAGTGTGATATCACAGGAGTCTAGATACAAAATTGTGTTCCTCTAGCTTTTTTAGTCTCTGAGCTATAGGCGCTAATGAAGACGGATGGACGGACAAACGGACAGACATAGCTATATCGACTCGGAGTCGGAAACGCTTCCTTCTGGGTGCTACACACATCCATTTTTTCTACAAATCTAATATACTTCTTTTCTCTTCGAGTACCGGGTATAAAAATACAGCCCAAGAAATAATTTTTTTCGACTTCTGAGTTTTCAAAGTAAAAATTTCCGAAAAAATAACGCAAGAAATGATCAAATTTGAATTTGAAAGCTTAATAACTTCCAGACAAAAGATCTTAAAAAAAACTGTGACTATAAAGCTGAATCGGTTTAATAGTTCAGGGAATAATCAATGCAAAAAAGCATAAAAGGAATATTTTCACTAGAGTTGTGCCTAATATCTAATGCGTTACTGAGAGCGAAGAAGTCATCATTCAGGACGATACTGCACCTTGCAATTGGGCCATTAAAGCCACCTCATTGGCCGAGGTGTTAGAGGTTAAAGAGAGTGATAAAATACTCTCGGTGGTTGAGCAAAAAACGCATTGAGGACAATTCAAGTCGAAGTGTTTTTTCGATTCCGTTTTTACCCTTGTCCGAGGGAAAAACTTTTTTATGTCTGCCTGCAAAAAGGGATCACTTCTTGTGAACTCCATTTAAAAGAGATCAGATTCTTTAAGAGTGTTTAGAATTACAAAAACAAGTATCAACTTTTTCAAGTTTGGAATTTTTTGCCCGAACGTATTTGATAAAAGTTAAGTTCTTTTGGAGGAAATATTAAAAAAAGTTATTAATTTAAAACGAGGTATAACCCGGTATTCAGTCAGTATATATGTATGTGAGCTTGTTGCAATTTATTAAATGTTCGCAAAAAAAACTAAATTTAATTTAAGCCAAAAAAAAAAAATTAAATCGAACCTTTTCGGAGATTTTTATATATTAGATGTTTCTATCTAAGACATACGTTTTTTGCATATGTCTTTTCTACATGTCTAAATCTACTTCCTACATATACATACACGGCTATGTGGGAGAGAGAGAGGGAATGAGTCTGCGCTTGGAAGGCCACTGAAATTTAATTTGTTCCTTCTGGCTATACTAATGATCCGATCTAATCCTGATTCAATACTCTGGATATGGTAATTTTCTTCATCATTAAAGGCTTGCAAGGTAATCTACAGACGGATGTTTCCACCCAATCTCTTGAGATGGATTTCTGGCTACCTTTGTTCTAGGTCCCAAAGAGTCCTTTTCAAAAACTCCCTATCTTCACCAGTTATGGTTACTTCGGGAGTACCACAGGGCAGCCATCTAGGCCCATTACTATTTACACTTTACACTTTTTACACTTTAATAATGACCCGTCTTCGGTATTAACATACTCTCGAGTACTTATGTATGCGGATGATGTTGAGCTATGTGTCCAGTACAAGCATAGTTTATCTCAATCCATGTTGCAATCCGATCTTAATAGCTTTCAGTCATGGTATTATGCAAATCTGTTATACCTTAATGCTTCGAAATGTAAAGTAATGACATTTCATCGGTCCAGCGCCTTTCTGGCTCCTTACACTCCAGGCGGGGGTTCTCTTGAGAGAATTTCCCTAGTTGATGATCTTGGTGTTCTTTGAGATCCCACGCTAAAGTTTTCTGATCCAATTTCTACCATGGTAAATAAGGCTATGGGAGTGCTTGGGTTTATAGAGAGGTGGTCAAACGAATTTGACGACCTCTATATAACAAAGACTCTCTATTTATCGCTTTTTCGTCCGATTTTACAATTACTTATTGACTCGATGTAACCAATGTATGCCGTTTAAAATATTAAATTAAAATCAAAATAGATTTTACAAAAATGTACTTTATATCAAAAAAAAGATTATCTCGACTAATGTGCAACGTTGCTAAATCAAATTTCAATTTCCACAAAAATCTGAAATCGCCACTCTCTCATTTAATTCGTTCCTCGTCGTTTAAATGTGGTGTGTATGTACGTGAGCACATTCACTCACTTAAACTATATCGGCGTAGCATTCGAATTCACTCAATTCATTTTGAGCTTTGGTGATTCGAATATCGGTTATTTGCCATTCATGCAGACTTCTAATATAAAAAACATCCAATCGAAATCAAATCAAATAAAAATACATACCTTTATTGTGAGCAATTTGATGTTGTAACTGTGCATCTCCAATGTGCTGTCCTTGACTCGGGTGTATTGCTGGTAAATTCGCATTCCAGTTTGTTACCTGTGGCACTTGATGCTGGGCTTGAGAACTATTTTTTACTATACTGCTGTTCAAAAATGGCATCATTTTACTAGAATGCAGTCTAGATGCCCCCCCAAAATCTAACGAATTCATATGATTGAAGCCAGGAGGCGGCATTCGAGCCCGTTGAATGTTATCAAGACGCTGGGGATGTGAAGCTTGTGCTTGCTGTTGTAATTTTAATGCGGAGTGTCCATTATTTATACTTTGTTGAACAACTTCGTTTTCCATAAGCTCAGCTAGTCCTTTTTGAGTCTCAATAAAAGGATCGAAGCCTAAATTAAATACTATTAAATTAAAAATCAGTTAAAGCTTCTAATAACCTTACCTAAATCATCATCAACAATAGTGCTTTGAGAAAACCGATTTAGTTGAGATTGCGAGTTTGGCGGTTGGGACTGTAAAAAATTAATTAAATTGTGTAAAAAACTCTTGAAGTGTAATGTTGTAGAATAAATTAATTAATGAAAGAAATCGTGTTTTATCCTGCAGACAGGTAAAAGTATCACAAACAACGGCTAAGGCCGCGGCTCTACTTTATACCCGGTACTCAGTCAGTATATATTAGAGCCCTTCACGAGTTCACAGTCAATACAAAAATTATTCCATCTCAAATAATGATCGCCATGACATAATCGCCAGAGTATTTCAGCAAAAACTCGAGGTTATGATGGATCTGCTTACTAAGTATGAGTTTTTAGTGACACACGTTGTTATATGTACTCGGTGGAATGGCAGAAGCGTGGACTACCGCATGCTCATATCCTAATTTGGTTGCTGAACAAATTACATTCAAATGAAGTGGATGACATCATATCAGCTGAAATTCCTGATCCAGTCACTGATCCCCATCTCCACGACATTCGCAGCGACGCTGATGTACGTTGAAATGCCCAAGTATTACACTTGGAATCAATCAACAAAGAAATTCCAACTGCGCAAACAAGGAACCCCAGTTCCAGATTTTCCACAGGTGTTTCCACTGATGCACTAGGTCGCATGTATACTGTTCATCCTAGAAATGATTAATGTTTTTATTTGCGACTGCTGTTGGTAAATGTACGTGGACGTGAATGGCCACCAATGCCAAACATATAGAGAAGCATGTCAACTATTGGGTTTGCTAGAGAACGATTATCATTGGGATTTAACACTTGCGGATTCAGTTGTTTCATCAAATGCGTACCAAATACGAACGCTGTTCGCCATTATCATCACCACATGTTTTCCTTCACAACCAATTCAGTTATGCAACAAATACAAAGACGACATATGTGAAGATATCTTGCATCGCTTGCGCATTTAAACGAATAATCCTGACATCCAAATAACCGATGAAATCTACAATGAAGGATTGATTCTGATTGAGGATCAATGCTTGACTATTGCAAACAAGCTACTGATCGATGCACGATGCATTCAACCAAGAATTAAATCGAGAGCTGCAATACAATGTTGATACCTTGCAGGAATTCGTTCAAAATAATGTGCCGTTGCTGAATGAACAGCAAAAGCAAGTAAACGAAACATTAATGCAAGCGGTGGACAATAATACTGGTGGTCTATTCTTCCTGGACGCACCTGGAGGAACAGGGAAAACACTTGTCGTTTCATTGATTTTGGCCACTATTCGATCAAGATGTGACATAGCTTTGGCGTTAGCATCATCTGGAATTGCGGCGACTCTTCTAGATGGGGGTCGTACTGCACATTCTGCGCTTAAGTTGCCACTCAATTTAAACACAATTGATACTCCAACATGCAATATTTCCCGATCCAGTGCAATGGGAAAACTGTTGATGCAATGCAAGCTCATTGTTTGGGATGAGTGCACAATGGCACATAAGAAATCACTTGAAGCACTTAACTTCACACTGAAGGATCTTCGGCGAAATAACAACATCTTTGACGGCCTGATGATATTATTGGCAGGCGATTTCAGGCAGACGTTGCCAGTAAACGCCTGCAGTTGAATTGAATGCTTGCCTGAAGGCATCACCTTTATGGAATAACGTAAAAACATTTTCGCTAACCACTAATATGAGAGTTCAACTTCAAAATGATCAAAGTGCTGCACAATTTTCCAAACAATCGTTAGCTGTTGGAAATGGAAAAGTCGCAGTTTATGCGACATCTGGATTAATTACTCTTACCAACGACTTTTGCCGATTTGTAGACTCTCAATTTGCTCTCATTGAAAATGTTTTCCCAAATATTAGTGAGAACTATCAGAATTATGCTTGGTTAAGTCAACGAGCAATTCTTGCCGCAAAGAATAATGATGTACACGCACTGAATTTCACCATTCAATCAAAAATTGCTGGCGATTTGGTGACATACACATCCGTTGATTCCATAACCAATACCGATGATGTAGTAAATTATCCAACGGAGTTTTTGAACTCTCTGGAGTTACCAGGATTTCCACCACATAACTTGCAACTCAAAGTTGGTACAGTTATTATGATATTGCGTAATTTGAATCCTCCGCGACTTTGCAACGGTACTCGACTTTCCGTTAAAAGACCTTTGCCGAATTTGATTGAGGCAAACAGTATTAACGGAACGCAAGTGAAAATGTATGTATTCCTCGAATACCAATGATTCCGACTGATTTTCAGATTCGAAACTCTGATAGATATGGCCATTTTCTATTATTCTGCGTTTTTAGTTTTCTCGTATCTTTAAAATTGTGCAAGCCACAGATTTTCGTCCTTCGTGTGGGCGGAAGGGGGCGGGGCGAAATTTTGAAATACACTTGTAACAGTGTGATATGACAGGAGTCTGGATGTAAAATTTGGTTGCTCTAGCACTTATAGTCTCTGAGATATAGCCGCTCATGAAGACTGACAGACGGACGGACAGACAGACATAGCTATATCGACTCGGCTATTGATGCTGATCTAACGGTGGCATTATGCGAGAGGAAGGACGGCTGCTCTAACGTTACCAATCCGCCAGCCAACGAGGTAGTGCAGCAACAGGGAGAGGAAATCGAGGACCTCGTACGAGAAATAATGGCACCAGACAAGATCACATGGGCCATTAAATCATTTAGTCCCTACAAGTCCCCGGGGCCAGATGAGATCGGACCAGCCATGCTGCACATGGCATGTTCACACCTACTGCCGTGGCTGGAGAGAATCTTTAAAGGATGCCTTCTAACCGGGTACGTGCCCCAAGGATGGAGAGAGGTGAGAGTGGTCTTCATCCCCAAGGCTGGGAAGATAAACCACATTTCACCCAAAGACTACAGACCAATCAGCCTGTCTTCGTTTTTGTTGAAAACGATGGAACGCCTAATGGATCTACATATAAGACATATGCTCATCGAACGAGTCTTCAGCGGCGCTCAACACGCCTACCTTAAAGGTAGATCAGTGGAGTCCGCATTGCACGAAGTAGTTAGCCATAAGGAATACGAACTGGCGGCCTTCCTCGATATAGAGGGCGCCTGCAATAACGTCAGGATCAAGTCAATTACAGAAGCTTTAGCCTATATTAGCACACACCCGATGGTAACCAGATGGCTGGATAGTGTTCTCAGGAGCAGAACGATAAATTCCAACCTAGGTATCTCCTCAACAAGGAAAGCGGTCACAAGAGGCACCCCACAGGGAAGAGTTATGTCCCCACTTCTTTGGAACCTAATTCTCAATGACCTTCTGCAGCTGAGGAGCAGTGGACATATGGTCTCGTCCTACACGGACGATCTAGTGATACTGGTAACGGGCAAGTTCCTGCCCGCAATCAGTGAACTACTGGAATCCGCACTAGGAGCGACCGATAGATGGACACGCCAAAACGGACTAGGGGTGAACCCTCAGAAAACCGAACTGGTGCTGTTCTCACGTAGATATAAGATACCGAGTTTCAAACTTCCCGCGATTGGGAGATCGACACTCAAACTATCGAGCGAACCCAAGTATCTTGCCGTCATCCTTGATTCCAAGCTCCCGGGGAAACGGAACACGGAAGAAAAAAAGAGAACGGCAATAACAGCTTTCTACACCTGTAGGAAGACTTTCGTACGAAAATGGGGCCTACAACCACGCATCATCGGTTGTACGACCCATTCTAACACACGGATGTTAGTACCAGGGAGCATTGCATAGTTTTCTTAATATTTTTGACTGGGCAACTCTTATTTTGATTATGTTGCTTTTTGCAGCAGTGCCATAAACTTGGATCGCATATTTCCATATGGGACTTAAAATGGACTTGTAAATAGCAACTTTACTGAGCAGAGATAATTTGTTTCTGGGGGCAAGCAGCCACGCCATCTTTCCAGCTTTAACCAAAACCGATCGCCGGACCATGGTTGTATGTAATTTGAAGTTTAGAGCCCTGTCCAGTACGACCCCTAGATATTTGTACGAGCTTTTGTGCGAAAGCGTGGAACCCAGCATCGTTATGCCACTGCAGGATTGTGTCCTTGTTGAGAACGTAACATTTGCACATTTGCTGCTGTTGATACCTATGTTCCATTTTAGAGCCCAATTCTCGAAACTTCGTACGTATTGCTGCAGGGCTTGTGTGGCTAGGGTAATGTTTGGACTTCTGGTCAATATTGCAGTGTCATCGGCGTATGTTGCTATCAGCACATCATTCTCTTCCAGCCCAGTGATTGCACTAGAGGAAGGCATATTAGCTGTTCCATTTTTTAAAACCACGTTTTTAAAACCATTTCCACCAGAAACCCTGTCTTATTGTTTCGTTGGTAGAGAACTCGGGTTTCACGCACTGTTGCGTTTGAGATCGCCATTTTTCCTCTTAATAGTTTTACAACGCCTTCCTTTGTGGCATCTTCCTTCTCCAGTCCCTTAAAAATAAGGTTCCGGGCCTTGCTGTTTTGCGCCATTCTGTTAAGCTATTTTCGGTCTTGATCTCTCTCGCTTTTTAGCACCTCATTCTCAGCTTTAAGTGTTTCGAATTGCTCGGACACTGAGTCTAATTGGGACTTTAGCACACCGATATCCTCTTTCGTTGCCAGCTCGTCAAACCATTGGCCCATTTGGTTAATGGCCTGCATAACGTCTCCCAGCGAGAAGTCCGGAGATAGCGCGCTCCCCTTCCGCTTTTCTTGCTGTCCCGCACCACATAGGGGCGTATCTGGGGGCATATTATGAAGTTCGTTGCTCACTTGCGCCTGATTTGGTGCTGGTGGGGTCCTCTTTAGAGACATTCTGGAATTTCTCTTTTGTTGCCGCCTAAAAGTATGCTGTGTTTTTAAATTGACTTACGTTACGGTCTGATCCGCTGTTGAAGCTTTCAAAGCTTAGGGGCAGTTACGTTGCGCGATTGGTCACTCACGCTGCTGGAACAGCTGATTAGTGCAACCTCTCGCTTTGATTTTGTTGCTATCTTGTGTTTTTCTCCCGCGTCAATTTTCACTCAAGAGGCACTTTTACCCACTTTCCACGATGATTTTCAGTTTTCCGGCCTTTGCAACCTGTGTTTTTGATTGATGATATCCGTCTGTGGCTTTTCCCTATCGGTCTGATACCAACTGCCTGGTTTGTAATTGTCTTCCTTTATCTGTTGAGCCTCAGCTGGTGTTTTGTTTTGTTATAGGTGTCTCACAATGTGCGCATGATCCGGAGCACGACACGAAGCACGTCTGAACGGTAGGCAAGAAACAACATTCTAAGTTCAGTGAGTATGGTATATGAAACAATTTAATTGGATGTTTAGGAGCTGCGAGCACATTTTATAGTTTTTGCCACGACCTTTTCATCTAAATTGATGAAACCTTTGCACAAGCTTACGAGTGCCGCCCACAGGAGTTCTTCCTTCGAGGCTTCGTTTGCAAGAGATTTAGCAAGACATAATGTACAGTCACATCTAACCACTGCTTATTATACTATTCGAAATTTGGCAATGTTCCATTACTTCATTTCAATTTTTCCTTCTTTTTAATTCTTTGTATTGTTCTTGAGAATAATCTTTATTATTAAACACATTGTTAAATACGTAATTCTCAACGGGAGTAAACTTTTTGGTAGCAAACTTTTCGTTGTACCAAACAGAACAAATAATTCGTCTTGGGATGGACATTTAAAACAAAATTAAATTACTATTAGTTAGGGCAGCCATTGGCAGATCATATTGGACATCCAAATTCACAATACCTTTAAGAATGTATATAAAAAAGAATTGAAACCCTATCGCAAGCGTCTGACAAGATGCACTCCACCAAACAATGTAATAAGTGTTTAAAACCAGACTTTTCCAAATATCAACTTTTACAGCTATTAAACTAATACATGTAATCAAACGTCAAATTCACATTTTTAACAAATAGGTACAACCCTATAAATTGATAGTTCATAATAAATTTAAGCTAAGCTTTGCTTTTTTACTTTTTGTACAAATTTTTGATAGCTTAACTAAATCGCGCCAAAAGTTGTTCATTGCAACTGTTGCAACATATTTTCGGTTTGACACTTCCCAGCTGTACGAATAATGCGAGAAAAGAAAACAGCAATTACTTTCATAGTCAGTGAGGTATTAGGAATCGATAACACATAAAAGTTTTAACTGATTCTGCCATGAAATTTTGAATTAAATGAAGCTAGATCGGCCATTTCGGCCACTGCGCAACGCCAAGAATCTCGGATTGGAAACTGAGCATAGAGGATAGGGTAAGAAAGGCTACAGTGGCCCTCTATACCTGTAGGAAAACCATCGGACTGAAATGGGGAATGTCCCCGTATATAGTCTGGTATCTCTATAACGCCATCATACGTGAGGAAACCGACTGAAATGGGGAACGACCTCATAGATATTTCGTTGGCTCTACACTGCCATTAAACGGCCAATCATTCTTTATGGAGTGGTCGCATGCTGGCCAGTCCTAGACAAGAAAACTTGTCTATGGCAGAGCTATGTATTACTGGCGGGCTACGTACTACCCTAAGTGACACCCTCAACATAATGCTATACTTTCTTCTTGTAGAATTTATGGGAAAGAAGGCCGTAACTCAGAATGAGAAACATTAAACTATTTAGTGCGGTTAAAAAGAAATGGAAACATAATCACATATGCTTTTGAATAAAATGTCAAAGTTTGCACACTTTTTTATAGGAGTTTTCACATTGAAATCTAAGTTTCGTTGAAAGTTGTTTATTTTTTAATTATGGGAAGTGGCACGGGCTGTAAAATGTTTGTTTCGCGGTTTTTATTGGTGAAAGGTAGCATCCCAAAATACGGAAGGAAGAAATCTCACTACTTTGGGTATTTGGCGATATCCCAGCTTCGCGGTTTCGAGGCGTTTCGCTGTTCATCGCTTTATCGTCGCCCTTTCCACTCTTCGTGTGTCGATTTGCCCGAAGAGGCAATTAAATTGCTAACTAATTTGCCGAATCTACTCTGGCAATGTGATAGTTGCGTAATGAGTAATGATTCGCACTCAAAAACGGATGAGACCATGGGGTAACTTCGTGAACTTAATGTGCAATATAAAAATACTATCGAACGAGTGTGACCAGGTGTGCATGCCCTACGGTTACACTATGTAAAATAAAATCAGTTATAAATTCAAATTTTGTATCAAAGCAAGCAGAAATGTATTATTTGTGGGCGCTGGAGAGGGACAATGCACGGATTAAGCACCGCACCGGGTAAATCCGTTTTTTCGGAACAGAAATGCAAACAACTATTTTCTATTCCCTATTTATCCCCTAAATTTCATCCCTCAACGATTTCCAAGCTTTTTTGTACGTATCACCTGGAATACATACATATGAACATATATTTACATTTTATAATTGTTTTAAATTGTACTCTCTATTCATCTCTGCAGCCATACACTCCTGCGCCTCTTATTGCATTCGAATCAAAATGCTTCTTGTCCGCCAAATTCCATATCACCTGCCTCTGCTCGATTTTCAATAAAAGAGATTATAATCTCCTCGTCCACCACTTAATTTATTTGACCGGACAAATAAATTTGTCGTGCCTAGCAGAATACCACAAATATGATGTGTTGTGTTTGAGGAAGGATGACTATGCGGTTTGAGTGTTGGTTCTAGACTGTTCTTTATTAAAAATTGGCGCTAGCAGATTAATACCTTATATGATAATGCGTTAAGATATTTCTAGCAATTAGAGGCATTATTGCGTATGGTATAGAACTACCGATACATAACATCATGAAATACTTTTCCAGCATATATCGGCAATTAATTTAGTCGAACTGAGTACCCCCAAATCAATGACCCTAGCAGAACCATTCTGCTGGCAGAATGTTTTTATCGGTTTCATACGAATATTAACCCTGATTCTGTTCGATAGCCATTTCTTCTGAACTGAGTACTAAGCTTTAAAGTGAAACTTAAAAGTTTCAGAACGCTTTTCCCGGATCTGCAGATCCCGACTAATGTTAAAATCAATCAGCGGAAGAAGGAGAACAAACCTTTTAGGAAACCTCCGGCTGCATAAACTTCGCATCAAATCAATCCAGTTGATATTGGGGTCCTCTTTGTTAGTAAATTCCTGTTTATAAATCACTTCAATTTTATTCTACCAAAGGCGTATGCAATGCTCGGATTTGTCAAGCGAAATACCGTACTGTTTAGGGACCCATACTCAAGACTGTCAGTGTATTCTGAGTTTTTGCGGTCAAGCGTGGAATACGTTTCCTTTATTTGAAATCCTTCAGGCACTGTACATATCAATAGAATTGAGCGGCTTCAGAAAAAATTCTTAAAATTTGCAATGCGGCTGTTACATTTTTCTGAACCAGTTCTATCTTACTTCAGCCAGCGTTGCCTACTGCATAACTGCATTCTTGAAGATAGGCGCTCGTTAGCAGGCCTTCTGTTTATAAATGTTACAATAATTTGTAATATTCACAGTTCATTCCTAATAAGTTTAATCAAATTTAACGTCCCAGCCAGGAATCTCCGTACCTTGGTCCCATTTAATGGAAGTGCTGCCAGGACCAATTATTCGCGGAATGAACTGTATTAAGGGTTTTGCGGTTGTTTAATTTCCCGCCAGCAAGCATTCGATTTTGTTGGGGACCCAAGAAGGATGTGCTTAGGCAAGCGCTTAGGGAATATTTTGTATTTAATGTTTAGTTTTAGAGTTAAGTTTATAACCTATTAACCAGATAAGGATTTAATCCATTGGCGGAATAAACAAATAAATAAATGTGTAATCCATTGTTAGAAATGAGCATGTGGATAAAGATAGCCTCAACAAATCGCGCGATTTTTTTTAGATATTTTGTTTTTAAGGACGAGGATGAGGAGGATGGTGAAGATGAGGAGTAAGTTTAATGCCGACACTTAGTATGGAATGTAAGTCAATTACTTAATAAGTTTGCAAGAGCAGCAATATTGACAGTTCATTCCTAATAAGTTTAATCAAATTTAACGTCCCAGCGCTAAACTTATAAGGCCTACTTTTGGGGATTGCTGAGCTACTGAGCTTTTTCAGCAGCGCACGTGTACGATGTTTTAATAATAATTCGATGGTTGTTCGGTTTAATATGGTTTATTGTGCGGGATGGTATAGTTTATTGAAAAATGGCGATGAGTCTGATGTTTTAGATCAGATTGAATACACGAGAGTCGGTTCAAGACTGTGACGGTTGAAGAGCTATTCGATATTCAATAGGCGATGTGCAATAAGTGATTGCTATATCCAGACTGTTCAAGGGCAGACGGCACGAATTTCCCGTGCCCTAATGCAAGCGAGAGTGCGACAGATCGAGGCAGCGATAGCGAAGACAAAAGAAAGAAAGAAGGACGAGAGAGAAAGAGACAATAAAACTTAACTATCCACCGTAAACACCTGTGAATTAAAAACATTTTCATTACCAAAGATCTACTGGAAGAGACTTATTAATCGTACGGCCCCCAGATTTGGAAGCGTTGGCTGTCGCGGCAATATACAAGTCGAGGCCGAGTACAAGTCGAATCATTGCGACCGACAGAAAGAGTATCGGTGTGCGACACAGTCAGCTGCGTCACAAGAGATTCAACATTCCAGGTGAGATATCGTCATATAGTTCGACAGAAAAGCTAATCTCTTACATTCGAGCGACACAAGATTCGTGTATAGCCACAATCTAGGACTGTGTGACAAAAGAAATCGTAGTACAAGGAATGGCGTTAACGGTCAGAAGTCGCAATCTGGCGGTGGGAAATCGTGTGGATTAAGAGAAATCTATGAGCCAGAAAATATGCCTAGTACGAGTTCTGATGCTGAGGGAGGCGCAAGAGAAATGCATCGCTTTAGAGATGCGACTATAGACGTTATCTCGGCGGCTAAAACGACCGCACCTAACGTGCCTATAGCAGCTCCAACAAGTCATCAAGTACCAGAGCGTAACAACGGAGGAGGATGGGTTGATCAAGTCTTTTCACCAAGAACGAGCTACAGAAATAACTTGGAAGCGTTCCCTCAGCACAGAGCGGATACTTTAGAAAAGCCGATGCATGCAACGGCCTTCGAGGGAATGTGCCTTTTCTCTACGCATTCCGCACAGCTTCAAGCAGTAGGTCTCTCTACGGTATTGAACGGAGTTTGGGACAGAGTAGTTCCCAACTGGACCAGAGGCCGAATTTCAGGATTCACGGGAGCAAATCGGATGCCTACGAGGCTGAATCCGAACGAGAGAATGCCGATCGGTGCATTGGGTCATCCACTGGCTGCACCGGCGTAAAGTTGGACATCAGACGAAAAGCGGTGGTAAAAGTCAAAGAATTTTATGAGCGCTTTGGATAAAATAAATATACGCCTCTATAGAGAATTTCCCAAAGCTTTCAAAATCGAATTTTCAAGATAATTAGACCTATTCTCGGGTTTGAGGCGTTTGGCTTCTAGATCGGTTTAAGTGACGCTACCTTGCACAAAAAACGGTAAAAAAAAGGGCCTTCGCAGGTATTAAATACCATATAAAAACATGTTTTGACCGTTTTTCATCACTTAAAACAATTTAGAAGCCAAACGCCTAAAAATCGCGAAATGGAATTGGGAACTTAGGTAAAGGAATATTCAATGAACATATACAAAAAATATCTCGGAATTTTTCATTCTTCATTCAAAATTATAGTTCCGGATGAACATATAAATAGAAAACTCGATCCCTCTTTCTGGCCGAATCATACGATTTGCCACTTGTTTACCAAGCGTACCTCTAACCGTGAACTTAGAGTTGGTGTTATTTCTACTCCATCTCCGTCCGCTTCAAAAAACTGAATTCTCCCATTCCACTAAAGATCTCTGATCATGTGCAGTAAGCTTAGCAGCGCAACTTTTTGTTCTGATATTATCGCCTTTACTAAAACCTGGCTCAATTCCTCAATTTCGGATTCCGAGACTTTTATAGACAAATATAACATACATATGGGTATTTCCAGGATCGCGAACGTAAGATTTATACGGTTTTCAATGAAAAAAAAAATGGCAAAACTTGACATATTAAAAAATGTTTTCTAACGAATTTAATGCATTTTATCAACACTATTTTTATTATAAAATACAAGCTTTGAAGACTTGTCGTTTTCGTATTATTTATAGAAAACAATGCATCGCGAACGTGACAAAAAATGAAAGTCATGTTTGACTTAATCTTGCCATATGCGAAAGTCTGCGAAATGTGCCGAGTAATTTGAAAGAAAATACTCTTAAACCATAATAAAAAAATGTAGTTTTCCATTTCAGAAATAGTTTTAGTATGTTATTATCATTTTATTTGTTTTAAAAGTTTTTTTTATTATTTGTAACGTCACATTGCGAACGTGACAAGATTTCCACTGAGTATGGGACAGGAATTTTTAATCAAATTTTATTTATAAAAACAATAATAACAAGTAATACATATTTAATAAGCTAAAAAATATTAGGTAATAATTTTTATACCCGGTACTCGAAGAGTAAAGGGGTATATTAGATTTGTTGAAAATGTATGTGTGTAACACCCAGAAGGAAGCGTTTCCGACCCCATAAAGTATATATATTCTTGATCAGCATCAATAGCCGAGTCGATATAGCTATGTCTGTCTGTCCGTCCGTCTGTCCGTCCGTCCGTCTTCATTAGCGCCTATAGCTCAGAGACTATAAAAGCTAGAGGAACACAATTTTGTATCCAGACTCCAGTCCTATCGCACTGTTACAAGTGTATTTTAAAATTTCGCCCCGCCCGCTTCCGCCCACTCAAAGGACGAAAATCTGTGGCATGCACAATTTTAAAGATACGAGAAAACTAAAAACGCAGAATCGTAGAGAATGACAATATCTATCAGAGTGTTGAATCTGGATCAGATCAGATCATAAATATAGCCACAATGAGAAAGAAAACCATTTCGAAATGCATCTTTCCCTTTCGCTTTGACGCCTAGTTCTCAGAGACTATAAGAGCTAGATCAACCAAACTTTCTATCCAAGCTCCTGTGATATCAAACCGAGACGAGTTTGTTTCAAAATTTTTCCACGCCCCCTTCCGCCCCCACAAAGGACGAAAGTGTAACAAGTGTATTTCAAAATTTCGCCCCGCCCCCTTCCGACCACTCAAAGGACGAAAATCTATGACATGCACAATTTTAAAGATACAAGAAAACTAAAAACGCAGAATCGTAGAGAATGACAATATCTATCAGAGTGTTGAATCTGGATCAGATCAGATCATAAATATAGCCACAATGAGAAAGAAAACCATTTCGAAATGCATCTTTCCCTCTCGCTTTGACGCCTAGTTCTCAGAGACTATAAGTGCTAGATCAACCAAACTTTCTATCCAAGCTCCTGTGATATCAAACCGAGACGAGTTTGTTTCAAAATTTTTCCACGCCCCCTTCCGCCCCCACAAAGGACGAAAATCTACAATTTTGAAGATACTGGAAAACCAAAAACGCAGAATCATTGAAAATGACCATATCTATCAGAATGTTGAATTTGGATCAGATCGGATCATTAGTATAGCCAGAAGGAACAAATCAAATTTCAGTGGCCTTCCAAGCGCAGACTCATTCCCTCTCTCTCTCTCTCGCACACAGCCGTGTATGTATATGTAGGAAGTAGATAAAGACATGTAGAAAAGGCAGATGTAAAAAATGTATGTAAACAAATACGGAAACATCTAATATATAAAAATCTCCGAAAAGGTTGACTTAAATTTTTTTTTTTTTTTGGCTAAAACAAAATGTGTCCCTTTTGCGAACATGTAATAAATTACAACAAGCTCACATACATATATACTGACTGAGTACCGGGTATAAAGTAGAGCCGCGGCGTAGACGCGGCTTACAACGTTGAATTTGAATTTTAATATGCTCATTGTAAGAAACATGATGAATTTGTCTTATCCCGGGAACATTTGGCGACTGTTCCCATTTTTCTTTTAAGATTGATGAAATCACAATTCCAAAAACATTGGTTTTCGCGCATTCGTATAAATCAAATGCACTATGAAGCAAGACTTTTTTGGTTTTCGTTATTTCCCAAACTTTTCTCTTAAATACAGCTCCAACCCCATCGACTGCACCCTTGCCATGCGACGATGCAAAATAGTTCCACTCAACGGCTTTGCATTCAAATTCGGCTAAAATTTTTGAAGCTGTGAAACATAAACTTATTTTTAAAATGCGAGCTACTTCCGAAAACAAAACAATTTTTTCAAAATGTCCGGGATCTTTTTTTAAATAGGTAACGATTTTTGTTAAAAATAGGAAAACTTCAGCCTTGGTTTGATTCAAGCTATCACTAATTACAGCCAGAGATTCTGTTTTGTTTGGAGTCCACGCAACGCAAGTGAAAATTGAGACTTGCTTGTAACTGAAATGCGCGCTTTGAATCTCATTCTGGAAGAGTAACCTATAATTTGCAGCGAAAACTATCTGCAACACGAGTTCTCCGGGCTTTACATTTTTGTGTTAATTGTTTCTAAATATCGTCGTGATGCTTGTTTATTATTATTTTTACTCATCTGCATAAAAAGTAAGCATTTATGGAAAACAAAACTTTTTTGTTCTAATATGTCTAACTTACGATGGCGAACGCGACAAACTTTTATTTGAAATTAAAACTTTCTCTGGTGCGAAAACACAAAATATTTTGTTTAGTTAAGTTAAGCGCAACCAACTTGCTTTAAATATAAATGTTTATCTACGTCCTTCGACTGGATGAGAAGCACTGAAGAAAAATGCATTTTTAGGCTCGCGAACGTGACAAAGAAATAGCAGGGGAAAGAAACAGAAAAATTTACAATTTTTCGATGCTTGCCTTATCTTTTTTTCTACTATCGTATTAGTTTGTTGTTGGTACTAAAATCTTGAAAGAAGATTGCAACCATAACATGAATATGTAATGAATAACAACAAAAACAGCAAAAACAGCAAAAAATGCGTCTGTATTGTTTTTATTTCAGTTGGCTCTCACTGCGCTCGGTCGTGTTTTTCGCCATGCCTCGTCATCAATGCTCGGAATGCAATTTGAACGTCACTGCTGCTCAGCTTCGCTGCTTTGACGTTGTTCGCTGCTCGTCGTTGCGACGCCGCACGGTGGGACATCAGACGAAAAGAGGTGGCAAAAGTCGAAGAACTTTTTGAGCGCTTTGAATAAAATGAATACACGTATCTAACAGAATTTCACAGAGATTTTTCTAGATAATCTGACTTTTAGTTTAGGAGATATGAGCATTCAATGTTGAAAATTATTTCAGTGTGCATAAATGTATATGTTCATTAAGTATTCTTTTACCAATGTTCCAAGTTCCTATTTGCGATTTTGGGGCGTTTGGCTTCTAGGTCGATTTAAGTGAGGCTACCTCGCACGAAAAACAGGCTAAAAAGGGCTGTCGCAGGTACTAAATCCCATGCAAAATCATATTTTGGCCAAAAATTAGGAAAGTAATCGTCTATGCACAGCAAGATCGCGTTTAATCAACGGAACAATGATGCAACAACAACTGCAAATGAACGTCGTGAAATACAAAATCTTCAAGGTGCTGCGTTCAAGTACAATAGTGTCACCGATTACGCATCTCATAGGCATATTATAATTGGTCCAATGAACGAACGTTGTCGCGATTGTCAGGCATATAAATTTAAGGGTGAAGCAGATGAGTTGTGCTGTGCGAGTGGTAAAGTGAAATTGCCTGAATTGAAGAGCTTACGACCATCGAGCAAATTACTTAATGGATTGACACCTGAGTATAATCATTTTTGGAAATATATACGAAAGTATAATTCGAGTTTTCAAATGTCAATGAATTTTGAATTCCATCCCAGGAGAAATCCTGATTGAGTGATCATCCAGCTCTTATTGCGTTCGGTCGTGTTTTCGCTATGTGATGCAGCGATCACTGCTCGGAATGCAATTCGGACGTCACTACTGCTCAACTTCGCTGCTTTGATGCTGTCCGCTGCTCGTCGTTGTGCCGCCATGCATTTCATTTGTCGCGCATTGATTTGCCCTCAGATGCTGTTAAACTTTTAATAAATCTGCCCAACCCGTTGTGGCAGTGTGATAGCTGTGTGGTGGCGAATGACTCGCACTCGAAAATCAACGAGCTCAATGACAAGGTGCTTCAGCTTAAAATCCTTTATCTGGGCCTCAAGTCCGATTTTCTGGCTCCCCGTCCATGCTAACAAGGGGGTGAAGCCGATTGCGCCTAGCAAGGAGGCCAATAAGCCAATCCCGGCTCCACGGGTAATAGCCTCGTCCGTTGTCACTGACCCGATATCAGATGTGGCTCTCCCTTCACTTAAGTGTGAGCACTTAAGTGTTCTGCAGAGCAAAAAGTACCTGCATATCGGTAAATTTTCTGCCGTGACGGAGCCAGAGGCGGTGGTGATATTTGTCGCCGAGAAGCTCAAGGTGCTTATTTGTGCAGAGTTGGTTCGTTGGTTCGTTAACTTCAAGCTTGTGGTCCCTGAGAGTCTATTTCTTACGGTTTTTGATGAAAAATGCTGGCCAGTATCGGTTAGGATTTCCCGCTTTGTGCGTAGACAGAGGCCTGATCTGACGGCAGTTAATCTGCCCGCACTTTTGCCGTTGCAGATGTCTACACCGACTCCGGATGTTCCAGCGCCATCCACTTCAAAAAACCCCTAGTGAGCGGTGCCTATGGTTTCTGGATCGCCGCTTCTTGACAGTATATTCTGCGTACACTTTCCCGCCTCTTCGCAGTGCGGAGCGGACCGCTGCATCGTTTCTGGCATACCTCTACAGAACAACAACAAAATACCGCTTATTCGCATTGCGCTTTGTGCAACATCCGCTCGGCTGCTGCTGGATCAGACGATGCTCTTGCTGGCGCTCTTTCTTGACTGCGTGCGCTTCTGACGTCATCGCTACAACAACATACGCCAATGCAGTTCTTCGTGTGCTTTGCTTTCTCCGACGCTGCACTCGACATTTGGGGAGAGTCAGCAGCACGGCGCTCGCTCTTAAATGGAACACTCTCTTCACTATCAACACCTGGATTGGTTTTTCCTACCGCTGCCCTTCCCAATCTTCTGGTCGAGGATGGTGCACTTCTATTTCGAACTACGACGTTTGGGCAGGTTTCACGCACGAGCCTTGCCCCTCTTGCCGTATGTGATGTTCCTGACCCTCCTCTGGATCCTACTCTGGCGGCCGCTAATCGGACGGCACCGCCACTTCCTGGGACTATGCCGATGGATGGGGCCAAATCCATACGCATTTTCTTTCAAAACATATAGGGTATGCGCACTAAGGCTCAAGCGGTCTACTTGGCAACATCTACATGCGATTTCGACGTTATCATCCTTGTTGAAATCTGGCTCAACGAAAACTTCTTCGACAACGAGTTCTTTGATCCCAACCTCTTCCAAGTGTTTCGTAAGGACAGAGACTGTGCCAAAACGAAGCGCTGCAGAGGGGGTGGGGTCATTGTGGCCGTTAGACGCACCCTACATTGTGATCCGATTTGTCTCCTTGATGGCGACTCTATCTTGGATCAGATTGGTGTGTCGGTGGCTAGTCAGTCGGAGACGTTAGTGGTCAGAGCATCGTATATTCCTCCGAATAGCAGTTATGACATTTACAAGGCGCACACGCAGAAAAAAATTGGCAACATATATGGTAATTTGCGGGACCGCCAGCATCTCTGCGTGGTTGGCGACTTCAATCTGGGTTCGTTGGTGTGGTCCGCCGATCCACAGTCGTCGGCTATGGTGCCGAGCAGTGTGCATTTGCCACATGAAATTCTTTTTTTGGATGACTGTTTTAGTATGGGCTTAACCCAAGTCAATAGCGTCTTTAATATGTTAAACAAGATTCTAGATTTAATTTTTGTTAGTTCGGATATCGATTGTTGTGTTTCATGTTGCGTACTGCCTATTGCAGAATGTGACATGCATCATAAGCCGTTGGTATTCGTCGCTAAATTTCATTGGTACTCGCCATGGGCGGAAGCATATTCTGAATACTGTTTTCCCCATATAGTACTTTCCTGAATAGCATTCATCATATTGTAGATAACAATGCTTCCAAAAGAGTGCGTGGCTCCTATAGGCTACCGTGGTATACGAAGAGTCTGGTCAGATACAAGAATCTGCGTAATAAGTTCTTTAAACGTCTTAGTAACACCCGTGACCCTGCTGATTGGGCAAGGTATGTGCAGCATAAGCTTGAGTTTGTTTTTTTAAACAAATTCTTATATAACCAGTATATTGCCGATGTTGAAAGGGGATTCAAAGTCAATCCCAGGTCGTTCTGGCGCTTTGTGAATTCAAAAAGATCAACGAGCACTATTCCTTCAGATATTAATCTAGGCAGTGTGAGCGCTAATACTAATAGTGGCATAGCAAACCTTTTTGCTTTTTTTTTCAGATCTAATTTTGAGTTATTTTAATTAACTTTAAATTGAATTTTGTTAGGCTAATGGCTTTTCTCTGACCTAAATTTGGCTGCGGGTGGGATCATATCGGATATTGAGCCAATAATCAGCCCTACCGGGTCTGAGTAAGTGCCTTAGTCTCTTGGGATACAATTCGTAAACATAATTTACGTGAAAATGGCTATGGATAATACAAAGTTATTCGAGATATTTAGAAGTTCACGAATTTTTAACGCATTTTTGGAAGCTGTTCTTAATGGATTGAATTTAGTATCGGACAACCCCGAACATACAAGTATAAGAACAAAAATTGCCACTATTCATTATAATATTAAAAAGAAATGGGAGAGCGCATTCCGTAAAACTGAAACGCCAACTGGTTGATTGGAAACAGCTTGCTATCTGAAGAGGCTTTAGCTTTGTTTTTCGATCTGGGAATGTCTACGGAAAAATATTGAGAAATATCACCGTTGAAAAAAGGGTGATTTGGGAAAATATTTGTATTTAATTAAATGAATATATCAAAATATTTAGTATATACTTTTGTGAAGAATTAATTTATTGACTCGGAACTACAAAAATAGACGAATCGAGTAGCATTTGGGCAAACCCCATGCTGGAGAAGTCAAAGATGCATGAAATTTCAGGCTGCGGATTTTTTTTGTCGCTGCGTGTATTCCAATATTGCTTGCAAGAGTTATGGAGTTCATTTTAAAACTTGCATATACAATTTCGCGAGAGGGAGAACCTTTGACAACAGCACGAGAGCCAAGGAAAAACAAAACAATGGAAAAAAATGAACTATGGAAATTCAGTAATTTTGAATGTTTTAAACTGCAAGGAAAAATGTAACACCCGCAAATTTGGTGAAAATGCCTTGAAGACTGCAGAGCTGTTACTGGAAAAAAATTTCCTGAAAATAAGCTACGCTTCATAAAATGTTGGTACATGGCCAAATTTTAATTAAATATCAAAGCCTACTTATTGGAGAGATGTCAGAAAAAGCCCAGGAAACGAGAAAAATATATAAAAAAAATACAGGAATATAAGTACGTACAAGACGACATCACGAGTTCTGTAAAGCGAAGATCTTTTCAACATATTGACAACCTCTTCAGATCCAAATGTTTCAACCATTAGATATGTGAGATTCCAAAAAAAAATCGACAAGTAGTTATTCTTCAGTGTTGTTAAGTTTATTAGATATTTCTCCCACTACATTGGAAGTGGAGGAATATTTTACAGAAAACTAAAAATTAAACCAACATCTAGAATATAACAAATATTTTATTTTAATTTTTTTTAAATCAGATTAAGCTACAAATTGAATATATAAGAGTAATCTATAGTAAAATTTACCATTAAAAGTAATTTATCAATAAAAAAAAAATAAAAATGCAGCATATTACATATGAAACAAATCTAATATACCCCTATACTTTTCGAGTACCAGGTATAAATTTGCACCGGCAAGAAAGTTCAACTATGATTTTTTATTGCTGAGCTTTAGATATTGTTTATTTCATGAAGATATCTTTGTTCGTTCAGAAGTTATTAATTTAGCAAGCTGAAATGGTTGAATGTCCCACTGTGCGGCGACGAGCACTAATTTGTATGGGCAAAACTCCTTCATTCGCGCTCCGGCTGCACAGCATTATCCAAGTACGATTCAAAATATTTCAGATTTCAGAACGCGTACATGAATAGGGGGCCGCGCCTGCGGAGACAGAGAGATGACTGACCACATCCCAGATAGCCACATGACAGGTTATCAACAAGGATCTACAATGCTTTTCTGGCAACCCCGAGGAATGACATATGTTCCTAGTAAATTTTGAGCAATCAACTGAACGTCGTGGATTCAGCAATCAAGAAAATCTCATGAGGCTGCAAAAGTGCCTGAAAGGATATACTCTGAAAGCAGTTCAAGGAAAATGAATGATGCTAGCAACAGTTCTACTAGCAATCGAGACTCTTCGAATGTTGTATGGCCGTCCAGAGGCTATATATCACAACCTACAGACGAAGCTGCGAATGGAACCGTCTGTGAAATCGAGCAGCATCGAATGCCTAGTACGCCTGGCGTTGTCGGTGTAAAACTATCGCGCGACCGTCGACGCGATAGGACTATCCGCCTATAGGCGGATAGCTATCTGAACGATCCAATGTTACTTCGAGACTTGAAACTTCGACTTGAAGTTGACCTGGCAAGACAAACTGCTGGACCTCCGAGGTTGAGTATAGCAGTTTTTGATGACTGGCTATTCCATCACATGGTGCTGGTCACCGAAGGCAAGCTGGAGTCGACAGTGACCGTGGGTCTGCCCAGTGTGATACATCAGACGATAATGCGTGGGGGGGCACCCGAGATACACAATCTGGTGGATATCGGTGTGAAGGACACGGAGATACTGATGCGCCTGCAGATTTGACCCCGTTGGACTATTTTTTGTGGGATAAAGTAAAGGATGAGTGCTATGTCAACTATCCAGAGACGATTGAGGACCTAAAGCACGAAATTGAAGTCGCCATTGAGGCCATTGAGGACCATACTATCGAAAATGTGCTGAAAAATTGGGTCGACCTCCAGTGGCGATAGTGGTATACGGTTCAACTTACCTTTACACCGGCAATTAATCCATGTGTAAGCCAAGGTTTGTGAGGATCAACCATGTATGCGAGTTACGCCATAGGCGGCTCGTAGAGAGCAGTTTTTGATGACTGGCTATTCCGAGTAGCGTCATAGGCGAGCACCGTGATGTCAGTAGCATACGAGAAAGAAGTCTGCGCAAAGGAGAAGAATCCAAGAGTCTGACTTACGGTGCATAACGATAGCAACGTACAACCGCCCTGTCGCAAGAGCAATGGGATCCACAAACTGGAGGAATGTAAGTAGTTTCTAGAGTTAGAAATGGAAGCTCGAGAAAGAATATTTTATCCTTCACAACAGTAATCAGCAAAGTACCATAGCAGATAACAAGAAGAACGAAGGATCTGCAGTCCTACACACAATGCAGGTCGAAGCTGCTCTGTTTAGATATGTCCCCTAAATATTGTATGTACCGAGCGCCCAAATGCAAGTGTTCGCACTGATAGACGAAGGATAAGCCTGTACCATGATCAAGAAAGAAGGCATTGCGCTTAAATTAATGCTGCCTTAACGTCCCAACCAATTGCCGTCGCTGGTAGGAGTAATATCGCGTCTTCGAGAGAAGTCTATTGGCATCTGCGGAGGATCAAAGTTCGCAGCAATTTCTTTGGAGATACGGTAACAACAGTCGAGAACCGGATATCTCACTCGAATACCGTGATGAGAGTGCTCTCGGGATGACGAGGTGACGAATTCGACAAGATGACAACGAGTGCTTGGTGGGTGGTGAGACTCAAGGCGTAACCAGAAGTTTGGAAAACATCACGACAAGCGACGAATTTGCGAAGGGGGAATGTTATGGCATAAACCGGAGTGGAGCGCTGTATATCGCTGCGCCTAACAGCAGAAAACTAGCAAAGTACTATAAAGGGTGAATAGCAGAAGCAAGGGTTACGCAAGGCGAAGGTCAGAAAAAACCGACAAAAGCTGCTAAGGCTAAATCGAGGAGCGGTGAAAGTGTTTGTCTTTTTTTCTCTTTCTCCTTTGTAACTGATTATTTCATTACATTTTTTAAACATTAAAACGTAACTATTCACCCTGAAATCGAGACAACTTTTTTAGCGTTCTCTGCCCTCCCCCAATAGACCTATTGATGCTGCTTCTATTTTCCATATCAACAATGAATCCGGCTCGAAGCAGCAAATGTTGATGTTGTTGATGTTTTTGAGTTGAGTTGTAAATTCGAAATTATTTTCAAAAACTTATGCACTATTAATAGGAAAATATAAGGTAATTAAAACTAAGACAAACGCTAAGAAAAGGAGAGATGTGCGGCACTTGTTCCCACGCTCATTCCTTCTAATGACACCTACTACGTGCAAACCACATGTGCTAATAGTTTTGGATTTGACGTGTCTCATATATATGATTTTATGGTCGAACTCTATGTGTCCTTTTTCTCAAGTGGCCTCCTTCAGGTGGACTGTATTGTTTATGGGGTGGCCTGTTCATGTTTATGAACATATTGCCCGCGGTTCGCTAAAGATGTGATAACTGCAAGTTTGTTGGCCTCCTTCAAGTGGACTGTATTTCATGTGCATGAACAACACCAATATTCGGATGGTTTTGGGGCCCGCAGAGCCCAGAGTCCATTGCGATGTCCAGATATTTGAACAGATAGAGGGGTTCAGCTCATTCGGAAGAGCCCCTCGCGAAAGAATATTGGTCGAAACAAAGCCCTTGCAGAGACTCCACTATGTTCGACGGGTAGAAATCAAGAATGCAGGTTGAGCAGAAACAGGATCCGACGCAGTTCTTAATGTTTTGATGCAATCGGTCAAAAGTATAACTTCTTTTCGCGGCGATTTAAACTTAGATTTAAGTGAAAGTAAAGGCAATATGTTTTTACTTATTTAAAAAAAAATTTGTGTTTTAATTTATCTTTAAAAACTTTGCGCAAATATGATTTCTAAAACTTAATTTAAACTTCTGTCGCACGTCTTGGGTTAATAAAAGTTAAAAAATATACCATTAACCGAAATTGATCACATTATCTGAGTTTATGTTAGATAGTTTAATATGAGGAACAACTTTTATCAAGAATCGTCTTTCTTATAGGAGAAAATCGTAAACATGTCTATACAAATTCCAAAGAAAACATCAAAAAAGTGATGTTTTTCTTATTATATATCATTATATATCTATTGGTTAAGTAAGTTATGTTTCAATCAAATTAGAAAATAATGGAAAAAGGTATTTGGATATATTAGCTTTTAATTGTTTGCTCTCGATGGACCTATCAATGCCCATATGGAAAAAATTCATTTAAAGCAACAACCAGATGAAAATATTTTCTCAAAACTAGTCAAATGCTTCAGTCTAGTACTCAGATAAGCAAAATTTTCTTTCGACAGAATTAGGGATGATATTTGTATGGAAACGATAAAAACGCATTACTGTAATTCTTTCGACAGAAATTTTTGCTGCAAGCATTTTGCAAACGAGTACTCAGATCAGCAAAATAAATGGCCGATTAATACTGGAAAGGCAACGATATATACTAGAAAAGAAAAGGTAGTATTTGCCGGGTTCGAATGAAAGATAGAATTATTCTATATTCTATCGTCATCGACACTCTTGTATCGACATCAACATGAAGAAGACCAATGGCAAGCGGCTTGCGGATTTATGTCAGGAAAGTGCCACCCGGCTAGAAAACTGCAAGATTGAAAACAAATTTAATCTCATTGAAGCCGATTATATGGATATTGTAATTTATGAATTTTATAACCGATACTCATTTTATTTACTTATAATTTTATAGATACTGACTTATCCAATATTGCGGAGCTTTCTATGTGCATTGTCGTTCTCCAGTGCCACAGAACCCATAATTAGTACATTCCCGCTTGCTTTCATACAAAACTTTAATTTTTAACTGATTTTATTTGTAAACAAACACAAACAGTGTAATCGTAGAGTATGTACATCTTGTCACACTGGCCACAGAGCAAACATTTTTCTGACCTGAGCTTTCAAAAAAAAAAAAAATACCAAAGCTATATCTCAGTTATTAGCATAGGTAAAAATTTGTTGGTCTCTATCAACGACCAACCAATGAAACAATTGCAAAACTTAGGAGCGACGCGTAATGTGTTAAGGGCGCGATTAATTATATTGCGTGCACAATATCCTCCATCAGGCCTAGTACTTAGATCCGGAAAAAGAGCTAGCGAACAGAATCAGGGTTGATATTCGTATGGAACCGATAAAAACATTTGTCTTGGCAAATGGTTTTGCTAGAAAAGTTGCGCAGCTAGTACTCAGATCGACAAACAAACATGCCGATATATGTATACTGAACAAATATTTCATGTTATTTGGGGTATTTTTCTAGGCCACTTGTTTTTTTTTAAAATTGCAATACAAGTGAGGTTGTGTACGTGCATATGTGTTAGTACGATAACAACACAATGCTATGTAGTGCAAAAAACAAAAACGTTTTGAGCCGCGTCTAAGCCCGCGGCTCTACTTTATACCCGGTACTCAGTCAGTATATACATATTTATGTGAGCTTACGATATATGTAATTTATTATTTGTTCGCAAAACGGACAAATTTAATTTTAGACAAAAAAGAAAGAAAATTAAGTCGAACCTTTTCGGAGATTTTTATATATTAGATGTTTCCATTTTTGTTTACATACGTTTTTTACATCTGTCTTTTCTACATGTCTACATCTACTTCCTACATATACATACACGGCTGTGTGCGAAAGAGAAGGAATGAGTCTGCGCTTGGGCGGAAGGGTGCGGGGCGAAATTTTGAAATAGACTTGTAACAGTGTGATACAACAGAAGTCTGGATACAAAATTTGGTTTCTCTAGCTTTTATAGCTTCTAAGCTATAGGCACTAATGTAGACGAACGGACGGACAAGCGGACGGACAGACAGACATAGCTACATCGACTCGGATATTGATGCTGATCAAGAATATATATACTTTATGGATGTCATACACATCCATTTTTTTAACAAATCTAATATACCCCTTTACTCTTCGAGTACCGGGTATAAAAAGCTATTAGGAGAATTTTGCCACGACGACATAATGTAATTAATAAAGGCTGTCGAGAAGAGGGAAATGTTGTGAAATTTGGGTCATAAATAGAGAATAGAAAATAGTTGTTTGCATTTCTCTTCCTCAAAAACTGATTTATTCGATATTGAGGTGCTTTATCAGTGCATTGTCGTCCTCCAGCGCCACAGCACCCGCAAATAATACATTTCTGCTTGATTTGATACAATATTTGAATTTTTAACTGATTTTATGTGTATGCAGTGTTACCGCAGGGCATGCACACCTGGCCACATTCGGCAGCTAGTATTTTTATATGGAACTGTTCGCCCAGCAAACGTGTTTTCGGATCTGAGTACTAGGCTTTATGTTTAACATCCGATGCCTCGATAACCGAAACGGGCTGTATCAGTTGTTAGTATGAAAACGCAGTGTTATTGCATTGGCCAATTATTTCAAAGCAAAATTTGAGATTGGGTGACAAAAATATATATGCACAGGGGCGCCGAAAAAATAGCACCGCTAGGTACAACAGTCATTATTGTTTCATAATATTACCACTGTCCAACATTTGTTGCACTTTACTGTAATATCAAGTAGCTTTACATGTCTCCCTCTGAAAAAAGTGTGCTTACTCTCTCAATCCTAACGGTTCTTATTATTTTAGGCAATTTTCTGAAAGAGGAGCAAAATAGAACGCCAACAAAAATAGCACCAAATAACGCTTTTGTATCAAAACTTGTTCTTTTCTGAGCTTTTTGATATTTTAAGTTCTTGATTGAATTAAGTGGCTTACGTTGATTGTCACAAGAA
The DNA here is from genome assembly GCA_963969585.1 of Drosophila helvetica. NCBI lineage: Eukaryota > Metazoa > Arthropoda > Insecta > Diptera > Drosophilidae > Drosophila > Drosophila helvetica. The sequence goes on along the minus strand of OZ018402.1, from coordinate 27,533,325 downwards.
AGTTACAAAATATAAGTAGTTATGGGTCGTGGAAAGCACTGTAGTGAGGAAAAAATCCCAAGGATCACAACTTTAATTTCAGAAGACAGGACCTATACTAAGGTGAGGAAAATTGACGGTTGTTGAAATAAAATGATTCGTAATGCTTCAAATTATGTTGCCAACAAGAAACATGTGAAAGAAAGGCCGCGATATGCAAATTTCTGATAAAACTACTGGTTCGTGAGAGCAAGAAGAACCCATTTAAGCCGCCTACAGAGCAAGAACAGGATTTTAAAAAATCGGCAGGTACCAGCAAAGTTAGGTATTGCTTGCAAGAACATAAATTGGGTGCCAGTAGTCCGAGGAAAATTCAAATTTTGACTACAAGGCATAGGGCAAATCGAATTCAGTGTGCAAAACAGCACTCAAGTTGGCCCAAATAAAAGTGGAGAAACATCCTTGGGTCCGACGAAAGACAAAACTTTTTTTCGGTATTAAAGGGTCTTGATCTTATATAGACGACTATATAATGCAGACTACAAACCCCTGATTCACATGTAAAACCATTAAACATGGAGGAACAAGCATATTGTTATGGGCATGATTTTTGTTTTAGGAAGGTGATCCAATGCGTGGCACAAATGGATGTTGGATCCAAATGTCTATGTTTATATAGAACAAACAGTGATGCTGCCTTATGTGGAATACGAAATGCTGTCGTCCAGCAGGACAATGACCCAAAAAGTACCAGATAAAAAGCTCGAAAGTGGTTTCAGTCCCCAGATTGAACCCCATGGCAAAGATTTGGCGTGAAGTTAAAAAATATGTTTCTAATGTGAAAACAAGGAGCAATAAAGGTCTTTGATGCATCCTGCATGATTTGTGGATTAATATCCCGATGTAAAGATGCGAAAATTAGGTGAACCTTATTGCCGAGACGTTGTGCTGCTGTTCTTGCTGCCCAAAGGTTTACACCTAAATATTAACCTTTAAATACAACTAAAGTAACAGATTCTAATAAAAATTTCAGACAAATTCTTTGTATTTTATATTTAATTAATTTTTTGGTAAATTCGTGCTATTTTTGTTGGCGCCTTAATTTCGGATTTAATCCTTTTCTTTTTAAATATTTTCATTTGGAGTCTTGGATTACATACTAATCTTTGCGATATCTTAATTCACACCTTAAACTTTATATTTAAGTTTTGAAATCATTCATTAGAACCATTGTTTAAACAAAAACCATCCAGACAGATACATAAGACTCATGGTGCTATTTTTTCGGCGCAGCTGTATGTATCAGTCAGGTTCCGAGTTTCACTTTCACATAAATGTTTTCATTTACTTTTGAATTCACATTAATTTGCGCTTTTAACTTCAAAATACGAAAGATTTTGTACATTTCAAAACGTCAACCCTTTCCTATGCGAAATGAAAAGTAAACGGTTTTTTACACATTAAAAAGAATGTTAATTGCAAAAGAAAAAAGTAGATGACTTATTGGCCCACTAAGATAAATTTGACACATTACTATGGAAATTTAGATTGTGACTTCTTTATAATTAATTTTATTGTAACCCAACCCTCAAATTTGATTCAGAAAAAATTGGTCAGCTGACGGAGATCGGAACTGGCAAAAATACATAATTGCGCATAGCAACAAAATAATTCTAAATAACATGCGCTTTACAGAACACTTCGCTAAAGACTAATTTTTTTGGCCAAATTTTATTCAAAATGTAAGTGCAACAAATTAGTGGTTTGACCATTAACAATAAAAATAAAAACACAATAAAAGGCATCAAAACAACCAGATCAGCTGTTTTTCTTTTCCAGAATCGATGAGAAAATAAAACTTATTGGTAACAAGAAAATATGAAAGAGGGAGCTCTTTAAAATGAAAAGTAAACGAATTGGTTGAAAAAGTAAAACGCAAAAGTAAATGATTTTACCTTAGTAAAATGACTATATGTGCAAAAATTATTTTACAATTTTCTTAAAAAGCAATAGCTGCTTGTTTGTTTTGAATATGCAGGTCTTATCTCTTATTGTTGTGCTCAGTAACAGCAAATTCTCGTCTTCTTTGAACACCATTTGTGGTACCGTTAGCTTAGATAAAAGATCAAAGTCGCGCTCTACGTAGAAAATAGAAATATGTGCATTCATGATTATTTATGTTTTGAGAGTCACTGTGTTAGTATCGTTTTAGTAAAAGTGACAAGCGGCTAGATTTAGTACGTAAGCACTCATTATTGCATCAAACCCACCAAAACATTAAAAAATAATTGAATTTTTAGTTGAAAATGCCTCGTGATACTGAATTGTCTGAGGAAGAACAGGGAAGGATCAAGGCAATGCAATTAGCCGGCATGAAAACTGGTCGACATCGAAATACCATTTCGAAATTTTTAAAAGATCTAGACGGTTACCGCATAAATCGTCGCCGTGGTCCAGTATCAACCATTAGCAACCGAAAAAAACGGCACATGCGACAGTTAGCAACTGAAGATGTGATGAGCTGCAACAAAATCAAAGCAGAATTCGGATTAACAATCATCAAGCAACGTGTGAGCCAAATTTTGCACTAAAATTTTAACCTCACATATCAAAACAAAGTTGGTAAACCCCGCTTAACTAAACGCCATAAAGATGCCCGAATGGCTTTTTATGAAAAACAAATTCTGGGACGTCGAATTTGAAAATATATTTTTTAGTGATGAAAAAAAGTTTAATTTAGACGGTCCAGACGGCCATCATTAATATTGGAGGGATCCCCGTCATCCACGGGCAACTTGTTACAAGCGGAACCATGGCGGTGGATCGCTTATGATATGGGCTGCCTTTAGTGCTAAAGGCAAGTCTCCAATATGTTTTATATCCGGCCGGATGAATGCTCAAGCAAATATAGAATTGGTTGATAGTGAGCTTATTCCATTTGCTGAGCATTTCCATGGTGATCAATAGACATTTCAGCAGGATAATGCGCCGATTCATGTTACCCGGGCTACAATGTGTTTTTTTGTCACCTGCAATATACCGTTGATGAAGTGGCAGCAATGAGTCCGGACTTAAATCCAATTAAGGATCTGTGGGGCATCCTTGCAGCAAAACTTGGCAGGTTCAATGCCCCGCAGGCTGCAGAAGCTCCAGGAACATAAGGGCAACTCCATTAATTATTAAGAGAGCTACATTTTCTTTATAATTTTTCTTGGAATTTTTCCATAAAAATTATAAATGGCTGTTAAACCCATTTTCTATGTGAAACGTACAAAACAATTTTTTGTTTGTTTTATAAAAAAATGTAATTGAGTTTATTTCTGCCTTTTCCTTTTTTACTCATTAAGAGCTAACCAAATACAAATATAAAACGAGGGGGAACGTTATGAGCCGCGTCTGCACCGCGGCTCTACTTTATACCCGGTACTCAGTCAGTATATATGTATGTGAGCTTGTTGTAGTTTATTACACGTTCGCAAAAGAAAAAAAATTTAATTTTAGCAAAAAAAAAAACAATTTAAGTTGAACCTTTTCGGAGATTTTGATCTATTAGATGTTTCCATATTGGTTAACATAAATTTTTTACATCTGCCATTTCTACATGTTTTTATCTACTTCCTACATATACATACACGGCTGTGTGCGAGAGAGAGAGGGAATCAGTCTGCGCTTGGGACGCCACTGAAATTTCATTTGTTCCTACTGACTATATTTATGATCCGATCTGATCCAAATTCAATACTCTGATAGATATAGTCATTTTCTATGATTCTGCGTTTTTGGTTTTCCCGTATCTTCAAAATTGTAGATTTTCATCTTTTGTGGGGGCGGAAGGGGGCGTGGCCAAATTTTAAAACAAACTCGTCTCGGTTTGATATCACAGGAGCTTGGATAGAAAGTTTGGTGGTTCTAGCTCTTATAGTCTCTGAGAACTAGGCGTCAAAAAATTCGATCAGGCATAGCGCCTACCCCTGTGTGTGAGAGAGAGCGAGAGGGAACGATGCATTTCGAAATTGTTTTCTTCATTGTGGCTATATTTATGAGTCGATCTGATCCAGATTCAACACTCTGATAGATATTGTCATTCTCTACGATTCTGCGTTTTTAGTTTTCTCGTATCTTTAAAATTGTGCATGCCACAGATTTTCGTCCTTGGAGTGGGCGGAAGGGGGCGGGGCGAAATTTTGAAATACACTTGTAACAGTGCGATAGGACAGGAGTCTGGATACAAAATAGTGTTCCTCTAGCTTTTATGGTCTTTGAGCTATAGGCGCTAATGAAGACGGACGGACGGACAGACGGACAGACGGACGGACAGACAGACATAGCTATATCGACTCGGCTATTGATGCTGATCAAGAATATATATACTTTATGGGGTCGGAAACGCTTCCTTCTGGGTGTTACACACATTAATTTTTTGCACAAATCTAATATACCCCTTTACTCTTCGAGTACCGGGTATAATAAATCAAGTATTTTCGTGTTGAAAAAAAACGTCATTGAAAGCAGAGCACATATAGTCATTTCACTAAGGTATGTATTATTGTTCGGAGCAGCAGCCGTCAATAGATCTTAAGTCATTAAAATTATCTTGTCGAATATCGCTTATGTTCTTAAGTTACACTATTCGACAAAATTTAACTTTTTTTTCCGCTGTGGCCAAAAATTAATTTTTCTGATAGATTCCGGAATTTAAAAATTTTTAAGCAATTATGTTTTTGTTTTAGGCACAGTTTTATTTAAAATAAATTTTGAAATCTGGCATTTTTTTATGCTTTTTTTAGAGGTTTTGCTTTTTTTTCACATTATTTAAGTATCTTACGTCTGGTTGTATTGAACTTTTCAGTTCTGAAAAGTACGATTAATAGCTGCATTTATTATCTTTTCAGAGCGGCAAAGTTCAATACCATTTCGTGCTTTTTTGGAGTCAATTTAAAATTAAATGAGCAATAAGCGGTTTCTAAGGTTGTTAATGATTTTTTTCTGTGAGTTGCAAACTTATATGAATCTGAAACTTGAACAGAGTAAGACTCACCAAAGTATCAAACATTCCTATTAATCTTTGCTTTTGAAATTGCGATTTCGTGGTAAGTCCTTGAATGATAAAGAAAATTTATTCTCACTTGGTCACGTTTAAACATATTTAATCTTACCAGTTTCAACATATGGAGAATTTTGTCGACTGTTCTCTAGTAGTGATGTTACTCGTTGTGGATCACTCACATCCGCATTTCCATTTATTTGGTTCGTATGACCATATGGATACTGGTGGGACTGTTGTTGACTTTTATGAAAGTCAAAAAACTTTGACATATTACCGCCGAATGCATTATTCGGCGAAAGACCATTTTCGCCTGTATTCTGTTGCACTTGGTGCTGCATGACTTGAATTCTATTCGTATCAATTGAGTTATTTCCACGAAAATGACAAAGGATATCTAAAACAAAAGGAGCAACATATGTATATAGAAGCGGACAGTGAAATGTGGACAGTAAAAAAGGTTTTTTTTTTTAATAAGGTTTTGGTTTGATTCGCAAGAAAAAAGCTTTGATTCCAAATGTCCTATTTTCCAAGAGAATCCTTAAATCAAAAAGTACTCACTATGGTATTCTTTTTTATTTCATTAGTCTAATATTTTTTTGAACCTCCTCTGTGTTTTAGAACTACTTTTCTATGCGAAAATAAAAATAAATAACAATTTACTATATTGCAGATTGTTTCCAAATATATCGTTTATATCTTTATGCCAAACTTTTTCAATTATTTTTTTTCAATATAGATCCTTTGGTCTTTTGCGTCTTTACTTTCATATAAAAACGGTCATGATGTGCTAAAGATTCTCGATCGGATTAAGACCAGGACCATTTCCCGGCCATTTTTAAAGAATATTTTAGATAAAAAAAAGAACATTATTGGAAAAATCAAATTTTTTCAATAAATCATAGCACAATACAATAAAATAGTGAAAAAAAAATATTACTGACCAATCTTGAACGCTAGCAAGGAGCCCAATCGTCCTAAAAAGTGCTTTTTGTTACACGGTATGACGTTTTCCTTTGATACCCAAGTCTATAATAGAAACCAAACATCACCAGACCATCCTGCTGTCTCCTTTCCACAGCGATTGTTTTATACTGTCTTTTTTATAGCGTTCTTCGCTTTTTAGTGCCAACAGTGGTATTTTTGCTGAACGATGACCGTTAAAACCTGTCTCCTGAGAACGCCACCGTAAAGTTTTGGTGCTAATATCGGCACCTACCGGCTGAATAAACTTCTGGTATGAACAAACTTTCTAAAATCTTGTGCCATCTTTGATGCTGTGGCGTCTCAGAATACGATCCTACTTTGATGGTCCTTTGGGGTGGTCTTCCTCTTACTTCCTGAAGTGGGTGGAAATTTTACCGAACAACCTTTTTCGAAATTCTTTATAAGTTTATTTAAAGAAGATTTAATCATCCCAAATTTGGTGCTAGTAGTGCTAAAACTAATGTTATCTGACTTCAATACATCTGCGTCATCGGCTTCAGTCATTTTTAACATTTTTATTTTTATTGCTTTTTTATATGAAAAAGAGACGTTTAATAACATCTTGTGAATACAATAAAAATGTTTCCCGACTGACTTTTAAGATTTTGAATACGCGCCATCGTTTTAAAGCTACTTAACATGAGTGTCTACATTTTACAGTCTGCTACTGTATTTTGGATATGAATAATACAGGACGACAACATCAATCTTTCTTTTTCTTGCAGGCCTACACTAAGTTTTTTACGTTAAGATAGGTTTCTCTAAGATGTAATGCATACTGAGTTTGTTGTGAATGGTTTCTAGTACTTGCGCTATTGAAATTACAAAAAAACGAGGGGGAACGTTGTGAGCCGCGTCTACGGCCGCGGCTCTACTTTATACCCGGTCCTCAGTCAGTATATATGTATGTGAGCTTGTTGTAATTTATTACATGTTCGCAAAAGGGACACATTTTGTTTTAGCCAAAAAAGAAAAAAAAATTTAAGTCAACCTTTTCGGAGATTTTTATATATTAGATGTTTCCGTATTTGTTTACATACATTTTTTACATCTGCCTTTTCTACATGTCTTTACCTACTTCCTACATATACATACACGGCTGTGTGCGAGAGAGAGGGAATGAGTCTGCGCTTGGAAGGCCACTGAAATTTGATTTGTTCCTTCTGGCTATACTAATGATCCGATCTAATCCAAATTCAACATTCTGATAGATATGGTCATTTTCTATGATTCTGCGTTTTTGGTTTTCTTGTATCTTCAAAATTATAGATTCCACAGATTTTCGTCCTTTGTGGGGGCGGAAACAAACTCGTCTCGGTTTGATATCACAGGAGCTTGGATAGAAAGTTTGGTTGATCTAGCTTTTATAGGAGTCAAAAAATTCGATCAGGCTAAGCGCCCACCCCTGTGTGTGAGAGAGAGCGAAAGGGAACGGTGCATTTCGAAATGGTTTTCTTCATTGTGGCTATATTTATTATCTGATCTGATCCAGATTCAACACTCTGATAGATATCGTCATTGTCTATGATTCTACGTTTTTAGATTCCTCGTATCTTTAAAATTGTGCATGTCATAGATTCGTCCTTTGAGTGGGCGGAAGGGGGCGGGGCGAAATTTTGAAATACACTTGTAACAGTGTGATAAGACAGGAGTCTGGATACAAAATAAGGTTGCTCTAGCTTTTACAGTCTCTGAGCTATAGGCGCTTATGAAGACGGACGCACGGACAGACAGACGGACAGACAGACATAGCTATATCGACTCGGCTATTGATGCTGATCAAGAATATATATACTTTATGGGGTCGGAAACGTTTCCTTCTGGGTGTTACACACATCCATTTTTTCAACAAATCTAATATACCCCTATACTCTTCGGTTCCCTGTTGAGTTTAGTCCCCTTTAGTCAATCTTAAGGGGAGGTTAATTTTTTTTTGCCTAATTAGTTTCCTTATTTTTTGGAGAATACGTAGGAGACAGGATATTTCGATATCCCATGTAGTTCTCGAGATATACTCGATTTGGCGAAACAGTCTGGGATTTTACAGTACGATTTTTGGACTACATAAAACTTTAAACGCGTTTTTCTCGAAACATCGTTTTCCGACGCGCGGTACCTGATGGAGCGTTTTTTTTTTGGAAATATTTTTATAAATATTTTTTTTCAACATTAAAAAGCAAAAATGATCATGAACAACGACCTTTTTTTGTGAATGGGCGCCAATTGCCTTAAAATGTTGTTTTCAAAATCGGAACCCGTCAGGGCCACCCAAATATCACCTTTTTTTTAAATTTGTTTAGTTTTTAAATTTCAGATGACATTTGGAGGCTGTAAAAGGTACCGCGTAAGGTCACCTCGTGCCAAGAGAGGCTTCATTGGCGGAAGATTATGCCGCCATTTTAAAAAAAAATTTTATAAAAAAAAATATAATAAATTACTTCGTTAAATATACAACAAAACCTTCTAAAAAGTTTTTGCAGAATACTTTATTTTGTGTCGAAAAACATATTTTGTAAAGTACTCCATTTTGGGCCTTAGAACGGTCGCCTCCCCTTAAAGAGAAACCACTGATTTAAAAGAAACATTACATTCTATAAATATTTCGTCCTTTTTAGTCGATTAAATTATAATGAAATGAATAAATGAACCTTTTTGTATTTGAAACTACACCATCTTTGCACAAACATCAAAACTTTAAATAAAATAAATAAATTATTTTTCCACGAATTAGGCTATTTGCTAATTTTTTGTAAAAAAGTTAATTTAGACCTGCAGAAAAATCACTGTCGGTTTGTAACGCTATGAAACACTACATTTCAGCAGTGAACCAAACCCACTTTTTCTGATGGATGTGGAGCTTTACAAATTTTTAATAAATTTATTTTTTGTATGGTTACCTTTTTTACCTGGTACTCGAAGAGTATAGGGGTATATTAGATTTGTTGAAAAAATGGATGCGTGTAACACCCAGAAGGAAGCGTTTCCGACCCCATAAGATATATATATTCTTGATCAGCATCAATAGCCGAGTCGATATAGCTATATCTGTCTGTCCGTCCGTCCGTCTTCATAAGCGCCTATAGTTCAGAGACTGTAAATGCTAGAGCAACCTTATTTTGTATCCAGACTCCTGTCTTATCACACTGTTACAAGTGTATTTAAAAATTTCGCCCCGCCCCCTTCCGCCCACTCAAAGGACGAAAATCTATGACATGCACAATTTTAAAGATACGAGGAATCTAAAAACGTAGAATCATAGACAAAGACGATATCTATAGGAGTGTTGAATCTGGATCAGATCAGATAATAAATATAGCCACAATGAAGAAAACCATTTTCAAATGCATCGTTCCCTCTCGCTCTCTCTCACACACAGGGGTGGGCGCTATGCCTGATCGAATTTTTTGACGCCTAGTTCTCAGAGACTATAAGAGCTAGATCAACCAAACTTTCTATCCAAGCTCCTGTGATATCAAACCGAGACGAGTTTGTTTTAAAATTTGTACACGCCCCCTTCTGCCCCCACAAAAGACGAAAATCTACAATTTTGAAGATACTGGAAAACCAAAAACGCAGAATCATTGAAAATGACCATATCTATCAGAATGTTGAATTTGGATCAGATCGGATCATTAGTATAGCCAGAAGGAACAAATCAAATTTCAGTGGCCTTCCAAGCGCAGACTCATTCCCTCTCTCTCTCTCTCTCTCTCTCTCGCACACAGCCGTGTATGTATATGTAGGAAGTAGATAAAGACATGTAGAAAAGGCAGATGTAAAAAATGTATGTAAACATATACAGAAACATCTAATAGATAAAAATCTCCGAAAAAGTTCAACTTAATTACTTTTTTCTTTTTCGGCTAAAATTAAATGTGTCCCTTTTGCGAACATGTAATAAATTACAACAAGCTCACATACATATATACTGACTGAGTACCGGGTATAAAGTAGAGCCGCGGCTCACAACGTTCCCCCTCGTTTTATTAATAATTTTTGAAATATTGCATTCTATTTTAATGTGTTTGTATGTAGTGATGTAGTGCTTCCTTTTTCCACCAACTTAGGTGTCTTATATTTGGTTTTGTTGAACCTTACACTTCTGAAATGCTGAGAAATGCAGTTATTAATCGTACCTTTTTAATAAAAAAAAAAGTAAGCCATAAGTTAACGAGGTGGAACGTTGTGAGCCGCGGCAAAGACTGCGGCTCTACTTTATTCCCGGTACTCAGTCAGTATATATGTGAGCCTACGATTTATGTAATTTATTATATTTTCGCAAAAGGAAAGGACGAATAAATTTTTGCCAATAAATACAATTTTAAAAAAATTAAATCGAACCCTTTCGGAGATTTTTATATGCAGGCATATTAGATATTATCATTTTCCATTTTTGTTTACATTTGTTTTTTACTTCTATCTTCTCTACATTTCCATGATTCTGCTTTTTTTGTTTTCTCATATCTTCAAAATTGTGAATTCCGTAGATTTTCGTCCTTTGTGGGGGCGGAAAGAGGCGTAGAAGAATTTTGAAATAAACTTGTAACAGTGTGATATCACAGAAGTATGCATACAAAATTTGGTTGCTCTAGGTTTTATAGTCTCTGAGATCTAGGCGCTAATGAAGACGGATGGACGGACAAACGGACAGATGGACGGACAGATGGACATAGCTATATCGACTCGGCTATTGATGCTGATCAAGAATATATATACTATATGGGGTCGGAAACGCTTCCTTCTTGGTGTTACACACATCCAATTTTACAACAAATCTAATATCTATACTATAAATTTGTGTAAAAATAAGCGTGTGTAACGGGCTATTGCCGCAACGCGTGCACCAAATAGCATGCGGTTTTTTAAATAGCCATAGTATGTGGCAAGGTTTTTGTAAAAAAAAATTGTTTACTTTTCTATAAATAAGTTCCTCAAAAGTTAAATATGAGTCAAAAAAATCTCCGATTTGAGCAAAACTCACATTGTGTTTGAACGCCTATTTCATTTCATTATGTGCCATTATGTAGAGCGGAATATTCTTATGTCATTTCGTTTTGTTATATTCTGTAGAACAAAACATTATATGATAGATTTTTTTTTAAAACTTTTTGTGTGAAAAATTGTTTTCTGAAAAACGTTGCAATTTGTGTAAGTATATTTGTTGCTTCTGAAAATGTGTGCGTTTTAAATAAACCTGTATGGTTTTCAAAGTTAAATGTCGAGACGACATTTAACTAAATTCATTTAGAAAAAAGCGAAGCGCGCTAGTTTAATTATATGAATATGATATCAAAAGATCTAATATCTATCGACTTTTGGTATGAATTGATTTATTGACTCAGAAGTACAAAAATAGACGAATCGAGTAACATTTGGGCAAACCCCAGGCTGGAGAAGTAAAAATGCCTGAAATTTCAGAATGCGGCTTTTTTCTTTGTCGCTGGGTGTATCTTGAGTACGTTGTATCTTGAGTATTTCACGACTAGTTTTTACGATTATTAAAAACAAAACAAAATTTTTTTGTAAATAAAAAACTATGTGTAAAAAAAGATTTGACTACAAATTTTGAGGCCAATATCAATCAGAAAATTGGTTTTATTCCAGTGTTTTATTGGCTGTTGCATATTGTATATTCCAACCAAACTTAACAATCTATATTTTCATTTATTTTTAAAATCTATTTATTATATAGCTGTCATTGAAACGATCCGACTGCAATAGAATCAAAAGATTCAGCTGCGGATTCTGGAATGCTTCTTTGAACTGGATTTTAAAACTTACCAGCATTAGAAACATTTAACTGCGTCAGCGCAATATTATTTACCAAGTCGTTTCTTTTTTGTAATTCGTGCATACGGAGGAATTCTTCCTGTTCTTGCAGTACTTGCTGATGCAAATGGTGCTGGTGCTGCTGTAGATTTTGTTGCTGTACAAGTTGCTCCTCCACTTGCCTATTGTTCCGTAGCATTACATTTTTAAAAGCTTCCTCCCATTCTTAATTAAAATTAAAAGAAGAATTTTCCAATATAATATACATTTTGACTGTTATGCGTCATTTGGATTACATTGTCGTAGAGCAAAAAATTAATTAGCGGACGACGAATTTTCGACTATTTTGTTAAAACAGACAGATTATAATACTAGAACTACTTTCTTTATTTAGTAATACAGTTTTACAGAGAGATTTGTTTGCATATAAGCAGAAAAAGTACAGATGGACTTACTGTGGCGCCGAAAAAAATAGCACCGCTAGGTACAACAGTCATTATTGTTTCATAACATGACCACTTTCCAACATTTGTTGCACTTTACTGTAATATCAAGTAGCTTTACATGTCTCCTCTCTGAAAAAAGTGTGCTTACTCTCTCAATCCTAACGGTTCTTATTATTTTAGGCAATTTTGTGAAAGAGGAGCGAAATAGAACGCCAACAAAAATAGCACCAAATAACGCTTTGTATCAAAACTTTTTGTTTTCTGACCTTTTTGATACTTTAAGTTTTTGATTGAATTAAAAATCGGTGGCTTACGTTGATTGTTGCAAGAAAGTTACAAAATATAAGTAGTTATGGGTCGTGGAAAGCATTGTAGTGAAGAAAAAAGCCAAAGGATCAAAACTTTAATTTCAGAAGACAGGACCTCTATTAAGGTGGTGCAAATTGTCGGTTGTTGAAATAAAATTATTCTTAATGCTTCAAATTATGTTACCAACAAGAAACACGTGGAAGAAAGGCCGCGATATGCACATTTCTGATGAAACTACTGGGTCGTGAGAGCTTGAACGACCCATTTAAGCCCCCTACAGAGCTAAAACAGGATCTTAAAAAATCGGCAAGTACCAGCAAAGTTAGATTTTGCTTGCAAGAACATAAATTAGGTGCCAGTAGTCCGAGGAAAATTCCAATTTTGAGTGCAAGGTATAGGGCAAATAAAATTCAGTATGCAAAAGAGCATTCAAGTTGGCCCAAATAAAAGTGGAGAAACATCCTTGGGTCCGACGAAAGACAAAACTTTTTTTTCGGTGTTAAAGGGTCTCGATCTTATATAAGACGACTATATAATGCAGAATACAAACCCCTGATTCACATATAAAACCATTAAACACGGCGAAAAAATCATATTGGTATGCACATGATTTTCGTTTTAGGAAGGTGATCCAATACGTGGCACAAATGGTTGTTGGATCAACATGTCTATATTGATATATAAGAAACAGTGATGCTGCCTTATGCGGAATACGAAATGCCGTCTTCCAGCAAGACAATAACCCAAAAAGTTCCAGACAGAAAGCTCGAAAGTGGTTTGAGAACACTACATTTAATGTAATGGATTGGCCTTTTCAATTCCTAAACTTGAACCCTATTTTTGGCGGAAAGTTCAAAAATATGTTTCTTCTGCGAAAACAAAGAGCAATAAAGGTCTTTGAGGTATCCTACATGATTCGTGGATAAATATCCCGAAGGAAAGATACGAATATTAGGTTAACTTTAATGCCGAGACGTTGTGCTACTGTTCTTACTGCCCAAAGGTATTGCTTGAATCTGAAAATTGGTTCTTTGATTATATTGTTGCGAAATATTAATCCACCAAAACTGTATAAGGGCATCAGATTGGCAGTGAAAAAGTTATTGCCAAATTTGATTGAAGCTACGATCCTAACTGGTAAATCAAAAGGAGAAGTTTGTATAACACCTCGTATCCCTGTGATTCCAACTTATTATACCCGGTACTCAAAGAGTAAAGGGGTATATTAGATTTGTGCAAAAAATGGATGTGTGTAACACCAAGAAGGAAGCGTTTCCGACCCCATAAAGTATATATGTTCTTGATCAGCATCAATAGCCGAGTCGATATAGCTATGTCTGTCTGTCCGTCCGTCCGTCCGTCCGTCCGTCTGTCCGTCTTCATTAGCGCCTATAGCTCAAAGACCATAAAAGCTAGAGGAACACAATTTTGTATCCAGACTCCTGTCCTATCGCACTGTTACAAACGTATTTCAACATTTTTCCCCGCCCCCTTCCACCCACTCAAAGGACGAAAATCTGTGGCATGCACAATTTTAAAGATACGAGAAAACTTAAAGAATCGTAGAGAATGACAACATCTATCAGAGTGTTGAATCTGGATCAGATTGGATTATAAATATAGCCACAATGAAGAAAACCATTTCGAAATGCATCGTTCCCTCTAGCTCTCTCTCACACACCGGGTTGGGTGCTGTGCCCATTCGTCCAGATGAGCGCCTAGATCTCAGAGACTATAAGAGCTAGAGCAACCAAACTCTCTATCCATGCTCCTGTGATATCATGTCAGTACAAGTGTATTTCAAAATTTTGCCACGCCCCCTTCCGCACCCACAAAAGACGAAAATCTACAATTTGAAGATACGGGAAAACCAAAAACGCAGAATCATAGAAATTTACCAGATCTATCAGTATATTGAATCTGGATCAGATCGGATCATAAATATATTCAGAAGGAACAAATGAAATTTCAGTGGCCTTCCAAGCGCAGACTCATTGCCTCTCTCTCTCGCACACAGCCGTGTATGTATATGTAGGAAGTAGATTTAGACATGTAGAAAAGACAGATGTAAAAAACGTATGTAAACAAAAATGGAAATAATATATATAAATCTCCGAAAAAGTTGACTTAAGTTTTTTTTTGTCTTTTTTGGCTAAAACTAAATTTATCCCTTTTGCCAACATGTAATAATGTAATTTATTACAAGCTCACATACATATATACTGACTGAGTACCGGGTATAAAGTAGAGCCGCGGCGGTAGACGCGGCGGTAGACGCAGCTTACAACGTTCCCCCTCGTTTTCCATTTGATTTCAAACGATTACAATATCTTGTGCGTTTATCATTTACGATGTCCATCAACAAGGCCCAAGGAAAACACTTCACGTTTGTGGTGTGAATTTGGAGGAATCATGTTTTTCACATGGCCAACTTTATGTTGTCTGTCGGTAGACAGACGGTACCCCCAGCCGTTTGTTTATTTATGCTCTAAATGGAAAAACAAAAAAAGTTGTTTAACTTTTAAAAGAGCTAGCAATTAATAAATTATTATTTCACTTTATACGTACTGAAGCACGTACGGGGCCGCTAGTTATATATAAAATAAAACTAACCAATAACTACAAATAAAAGAGATCAGCTTCTTTAAGAGTTTTTAGTATTTTCTAAAAAAAAGTCAAAGCATCCATTTTTGAAATTTTTGAACCGACGATTTTTTACGGACGGTCGGTCAAAACAATGGGGAGTGAAACGAAAAAAACCGTCACCGTTAACTCCTCAACGCAAATATTCAAAAATATGGGGAGTGAAACGAAAAAAATCGTCACCGTTAACTCGCCAACGTTAACTCGTCACCGTTAACGTAGCGTTAACTTCCCCAGTTACTTGTGACATTTACTTCAATAAATTAGTAAATGTGTTGCTGTCAATATTAATGTCGTATTGAAATTAGTGCGAAATGGTTTCACAACAACTGATTCAGTAGGATGGCGATGAAGGGACGAGAACAGCGGAGAGTTCTGTTTTAAATACAGAATGTGTAAATAAAACACATATTCACCCAAAGAAGACACGAGCCGAATATTAAAGAGGGTGCAGACTGAGGATCAAAGCTAACCCATTACAAGCAAACAAAAAATCAACACAACATGACAAACTTGAACAGGAAAGAAAAAGAAAGGCTGCGAATTCAAAGGAATATCGAGAGCGTAAAAGGATACTCATTGATCGGAGTAATACCCGGAATTCTGAAGAATCAGCGGCCATGTCTGAAAATAGATATGCCGAAAAACCAATTGAACGACAATAGAATACCAACAAAGCCAAAGGATATATTAAATAACAAAGGTAGTAAGTAACAATATTAAATTAGGTACTTGATAACATGACTTTGGTAAATTACAGTGAATTAAAAGTGAATCAACGCAACAAGATACGCATCAATTCCTAAACCAGAATGATAAGGACATGGTTTCACAACAACTGATTCAGTGGGATGCCGATGAAGGGACGAGAACAGCGGAGAGTTCTGTTATCAATACAGAATGTGTAAATAAAACACATATTCACCCAAAGAACACATGGCGAATATCAAAGAGAGTACAGAGGATCAAAGCTAACAAAACGCATTACAAGCAGACAAAAAACAACACAACATGACAAACTTGAACAGGAAAGAAAAAGAAAGGCTGCAAATCAAAGGAATATCGAGAGCGAAAAAGGATACTCATTGATCGGAGTAACACCCGGAATTCTGAAGAATCAGCGGCCACGTCTGAAAATCGATATGCGAATAAGATAAGAGAATACCAACAAAACCAAAGGATATATTAAACAACGAAGGTAGTACATAACAATATTCAGTTAGGTATTTGTTAACATGACTTTGGTAAATTACAGTGAATTAGAAGTGAATCAACGCAACAAAATACGCGTCAATTCCTAAATCAGTTCCTGAATCAGGGATCCTTTGAGCATGCAAGGCATATAAAAATAGCGTAAAAGGATACTTATTGATCGGAGTGATAAACGGAATTCTGAAGAATCAGGGGCCACGTCTGAAAATCGATATGCCGAAGAACCAAATTAACGTCAAGAGAATACCAACAAACATAACGACAAACATTGAAGTCAACGACGGTTTATCAAAACTTTCAATCGGCAAGCTAGTGCATATGGTGATAATAATGAAATTATAAGAGTTTGGCTAGACTTTATGGAAGACAAATTTGCAAGAAAAAGCTGCTGCTAGGGCGTTTAACTTCAGCAGAAAAGCAGTGCCCATTAATCGAAGAAATACTAGCATTCCAATGAATCGAAACAAAAACATCAATGCCAAGCGAAGTCACTTTCCGTTGATTCACGCAATGGCATTGAGTATTCATAAATCGCAAGGTGGATCATTTGAAGAAATTGTGTATGAATATGAAAATAAACATTCTCCATCACTTCTCAACGTAGCATTGTCACGAGTAACTAATATGGAAGGACTTTATATACCCACGCCTGACAATGATCAGTCCAAATTCAAATTTCACCATGGTTACAGAAACGACTCTTCAAATCAAGATTTAATTGCAGAATTCAAACGGTTGTCTCTCAACAGACTACAGACAGCTGTCATGGATATGAGAGAGTTAATTTCAAACAGAGAAGGACTATCTTTGATTACTCTAAATGTACAGAGTTTAAGAGCACACGCCCTTGATATCACCGATACTGTAATACACCGAAGAACTGTAATATATTAATGTTATCAGAAACTAAAATTAATAATCATGAACAAATTGAAAAGCCTAATTTGAATTGGTTGGAACCGAACTATGCACATGGTGGAGTCGCAATTCTACAGAATCAACAAGATCTAACGAATACAATAACTTCTAATATTTCATTACAATTCAGGACAAATGAATTGGGCGAAATCACTACAGATTTGACGGAAATTGGTAAAATCTGCTCTTCTCATCTTAAACTGCAAGGTGGTGAAAGATTAGTACTAATAGCTATTTATATATCTCCTGGCAAAAGTATGAAAGATATCATTGAATTTCTTGCAAGATCTCTCATGATTTATTCTGAACATGGATCACAATTTGCAGGGACTAATTTATACACAATGCCTATAATTATGGGGGGATTACAATTTAAATTTCCAATAGGAAAATTCGCAGCCATTGGTCAATTTCCTTCGCGAAAAATTGAATCTAGTAGTGAATAATGATCCGAACAAATCGACAACGAAATATGGCACAAAAATAGATGATGTGTTCACTAGATTCATTGAAAATATACAGTCAACAACTTTTGTATCATATTTTAGTTACCACAAATCAATGTTTAGTTTCATTAAGTACGAAGAAAAAAATGGAAATCTTCAGCTATGAGATGAAAATAAGATTTTAGATTTGGATATAAGTCTGTCTTCCGCCTCATAATTTATATTTATGTTTATATTGTCTGTAATTAATTCTTTTGTAAATATAAGTTAGTTGTAAACTAAATGTCAGTGCAGTATGGAAAATTAAAATGAATTTAAAATAGGCCACCACGTGATACGGCCCAATACGTAAAATCTTCGCCTCTTTCGGCCGTCCCACGACGGCTCCTCTTTTTATACCCGGTACTCGAAGAGCATAGGGGTATATTAGATTTGTTGAAAAAATAGATGTGTGTAACACCCAGAAGGAAGCGTTTCCGACCCCATAAAGTATATTTATTCTTGATCAGAATCAATAGCCGAGTCGATATAGCTATGTCTGTCTGTCCGTCTGTCTGTCCGTCCGTCCGTCTATCAGAGTGTTGAATCTGGATCAGATCGGATCATAAATATAGCCACAATGAAAAAAACCATTTCGAAATGCATCGTTCCCTCTCGCTCACTCTCACACACAGGGGTGGGCGCTATGCCTGATCGAATTTTTGGACGCCTAGATCTCAGAGACTATAAGAGCTAGATCAACCAAACTTTCTATCCAAGCTCCTGTGATACCAAACCGAGACGAGTTTGTTTCAAAATTTGGGCACGCCCCCTTCCGCCCCCACAAAGGAAGAAAACCACAATTTTTAAGATACGGAAAAACCAAAAACACAGAATCATAGAAAAGTATTGATCGGAGTGATAAACGGAATTCTGAAGAATCAGGGGCCACGTCTGAAAATCGATATGCCGAAGAACCAAATTAACGTCAAGAGAATACCAACAAACATAACGACAAACATTGAAGTCAACGACGGTTTATCAAAACTTTCAATCGGCAAGCTAGTGCATATGGTGATAATAATGAAATTATAAGAGTTTGGCTAGACTTTATGGAAGACAAATTTGCAAGAAAAAGCTGCTGCTAGGGCGTTTAACTTCAGCAGAAAAGCAGTGCCCATTAATCGAAGAAATACTAGCATTCCAATGAATCGAAACAAAAACATCAATGCCAAGCGAAGTCACTTTCCGTTGATTCACGCAATGGCATTGAGTATTCATAAATCGCAAGGTGGATCATTTGAAGAAATTGTGTATGAATATGAAAATAAACATTCTCCATCACTTCTCAACGTAGCATTGTCACGAGTAACTAATATGGAAGGACTTTATATACCCACGCCTGACAATGATCAGTCCAAATTCAAATTTCACCATGGTTACAGAAACGACTCTTCAAATCAAGATTTAATTGCAGAATTCAAACGGTTGTCTCTCAACAGACTACAGACAGCTGTCATGGATATGAGAGAGTTAATTTCAAACAGAGAAGGACTATCTTTGATTACTCTAAATGTACAGAGTTTAAGAGCACACGCCCTTGATATCACCGATACTGTAATACACCGAAGAACTGTAATATATTAATGTTATCAGAAACTAAAATTAATAATCATGAACAAATTGAAAAGCCTAATTTGAATTGGTTGGAACCGAACTATGCACATGGTGGAGTCGCAATTCTACAGAATCAACAAGATCTAACGAATACAATAACTTCTAATATTTCATTACAATTCAGGACAAATGAATTGGACGAAATCACTACAGATTTGACGGAAATTGGTAAAATCTGCTCTTCTCATCTTAAACTGCAAGGTGGTGAAAGATTAGTACTAATAGCTATTTATATATCTCCTGGCAAAAGTATGAAAGATATCATTGAATTTCTTGCAAGATCTCTCATGATTTATTCTGAACATGGATCACAATTTGCAGGGACTAATTTATACACAATGCCTATAATTATGGGGGGATTACAATTTAAATTTCCAATAGGAAAATTCGCAGCCATTGGTCAATTTCCTTCGCGAAAAATTGAATCTAGTAGTGAATAATGATCCGAACAAATCGACAACGAAATATGGCACAAAAATAGATGATGTGTTCACTAGATTCATTGAAAATATACAGTCAACAACTTTTGTATCATATTTTAGTTACCACAAATCAATGTTTAGTTTCATTAAGTACGAAGAAAAAAATGGAAATCTTCAGCTATGAGATGAAAATAAGATTTTAGATTTGGATATAAGTCTGTCTTCCGCCTCATAATTTATATTTATGTTTATATTGTCTGTAATTAATTCTTTTGTAAATATAAGTTAGTTGTAAACTAAATGTCAGTGCAGTATGGAAAATTAAAATGAATTTAAAATAGGCCACCACGTGATACGGCCCAATACGTAAAATCTTCGCCTCTTTCGGCCGTCCCACGACGGCTCCTCTTTTTATACCCGGTACTCGAAGAGCATAGGGGTATATTAGATTTGTTGAAAAAATAGATGTGTGTAACACCCAGAAGGAAGCGTTTCCGACCCCATAAAGTATATTTATTCTTGATCAGAATCAATAGCCGAGTCGATATAGCTATGTCTGTCTGTCCGTCTGTCTGTCCGTCCGTCCGTCTATCAGAGTGTTGAATCTGGATCAGATCGGATCATAAATATAGCCACAATGAAAAAAACCATTTCGAAATGCATCGTTCCCTCTCGCTCACTCTCACACACAGGGGTGGGCGCTATGCCTGATCGAATTTTTGGACGCCTAGATCTCAGAGACTATAAGAGCTAGATCAACCAAACTTTCTATCCAAGCTCCTGTGATACCAAACCGAGACGAGTTTGTTTCAAAATTTGGGCACGCCCCCTTCCGCCCCCACAAAGGAAGAAAACCACAATTTTTAAGATACGGAAAAACCAAAAACACAGAATCATAGAAAAGTATTGAATCTGGATCAGATCGGATCATTAGGATAGCCAGAAGGAACAAATCAAATTTCAGTGGCCTTCCAAGCGCAGACTCATTCCCTCTCTCTCTCGCACATAGCCGTGTATGTATATGTAGGAAGTAGATTTAGACATGTAGAAAAGACAGATGTAAAAAACGTATGTTTTAGATAGAAACATCTAATATATAAAAATCTCCGAAAAGGTTCGAATACATTTTTTTTTTTTTGTATACTTGTTTTTTTAATTCTAAACACTCTTAAAGAATCTGATCTCTTTTAAATGGAGAAGAAGTGATCCCTTTTTGCAGGCAGACATAAAAAAGTTTTTCCCTCGGACACGGGTAAAAACGGAATCGAAAAAACACTTCGACTGAATTGTCCTCAATGCGTTTTTTGCTCAACCACCGAGAGTCTTTTATCATTTTCTTTAACCACCTCGGCCAATGAGGTGGCTTTAATGGCAAGAAACACCTGCCAAAAAGACACTTAAAAATTTTCGTATGAGAAAAATTGCCTAAATTGATCAAAGGAGAAGTCAAATTGGGGTGATTCTGAGTGGTAATGCAGTATATTCTCGGATGGGAATATTAAAAATAACACAAAGTTTAGGAATCACTTACAGAGCGCGCCCAATTTCAAGGTGCAGTATCATCCTGAATGACGACTTCTTCGCTCTCAGTAACGCTTTAGATACTAGGCACAACTCTAGTGAAAATATTCCTTTTATGCTTTTTTGCATTGATTATTCCCTGAACTATTAAACCGATTCAGTTTTATAGTCACAGTTTTTTTTAAGATCTTTTGAAATCTAGTATTTTTTTTTGTAATGCTTTGTTTAGAAGTTTGTCTGGAAGTTATTAAGATTTCAAATTCAAATTTGATAATTTTTTGCGTTATTTTTTCGGAAATTTGTACTTTGAAAACTCAGAAGTCGAAAAAAATTATTTCTTGGGCTGTTTTTTTATACCCGGTACTCGAAGAGAAAAGAAGTGTATTAGATTTGTAGAAAAAATGGATGTGTGTAGCACCCAGAAGGAAGCGTTTCCGACTCCATAAAGTATATTTATTCTTGATCAGCATCAATAGCCGAGTCGATATAGCTATGTCATTCTGTCCGTCCGTCCGTCTGCCTTCATTAGCGCTTATAACTCAGAGACTATAAAAGCTAGAGCAACTAAATGTTGTATCCAGATTCCTGTCATATCACACTGTTACAAGTGTTTTTCAAAATTTCGCCCCGCCCCTTCCGCCCACACAAAAAACAAAAATCTGTGGCTAGCCCCACAAATTAAAAACGCAGAATCATAGAGAATGACTATCCATTTTATTTATTTATTTAATTAAATTAACAGTTTTCTGCTAATAAAGCGTTAAAAACTAACGAATAATGTGGAAAAGGAAGAAAGACAACGAAATTTGAGATTATTTGTATTCATGTGTGGTGATAAATATTAAATATAATACTCTTGAGGGATAATTCAGGTGATAAGATATGGGAAAGGGTACTAAAATTGTCGCAAAAAACACTAAAAGGTTTATGTTTGGTGTAGTTAGACCTACATAAAGGTAATCTGATAGACCGAAAGGTACGGGTAGGTCGAGAGAGAACGGCAAAGTCAATCTGACTCAAGAGTATTAGGAAGCCCACCATCCCAAGGAGGAGCTTGTGCACGAACATTACCCCATTGTATATTCTGCAATGTTGCAATGAAGGTAGGCCAATAAGTTGTAGCCTAGATCGGTAAGGTGGCAAGATTCTACCAGAGTCGCAGCTAAAATTACGAAGAGAAATAATTAAAAATCGTTTTTGCACTAATCTGAGGATTGATTGTTGCAGTATTACTGCGGGCTCCATACACAAGAACAATACTCCAATTTGTGATCGAAAAGGAAATTTAGACACAAAAAAAAAGTCGAACCCTTTCTATTTTTTTTTTTTGCATTTGTTGTTTACATCTGTCTTCTTTACATTTCTACATCTACATACGTCTTAGCTACGACTCGTGGAGATGTGTGCGAGTCTTCTGGCTATAATAAGTATCCGACCTAAGCCAGATTCAAAACTCTGATAGATATGGCCATTCCCTATAATTCTGCCTTTTTAGTTTTCTCGTATTTTTAAAATTGTGCATGCCAAAGATTTTCGCCCTTTGAGTGGGCGGAAGGAAGCGGGGCGAAATTTTAAAATACACTTGTAACAGTGCGATAGGACAGGAGTCTGGATACAAAATTGTGTTCCTCTAGCTTTTATAGTCTTTGAGCTATGGGCGCTAATGAAGACGGACAGAAGGACAGACGGACAGACGGACGGACGGACAGACAGACAAAGCTATATCGACTTGGCTATTGATGCTGATCAAGAATATATATACTTTATGGGGTCGGAAACGCTTCCTTCTGGGTGTTACACACATCCACTTTTTGCACAAATCTAATATACCCTTTTACTCTTCGAGTACCGGGTATAATAAATGTACTGTTACTTTAAAGAAAGAGGTAAAAAACATGTATTATAGCTGTATTATAGTAATCAAAAAAGTTATTAAAAGATCAGGAGCTTGCTTGAATAACGGCATAAAATTTATTTTAGGTATTTTGGATATCATTTCGTCAAATGAAAAAAATTGGTTAATGCTTGGTTAATTTCAACAACAAAAATATACATACAATTTTTTGTCAAAAGACGAATCAGAATTAAGCCCAACGTGATTGGGGGATGTGCTACATTTTATAAAATACCTTAAATTCCTTAAAATAGAATAGGATGAAATCTTCATCCTTCTCAGCGCGAGCTAGGAATTCATTTTAGACACCTGGTTTCTTGGGGAAAGATTCTTAGAATTCTTCGTAGATTCCGATTCTGGTGGACGCTTCCCACGTTTTTTATACTTCATATTGACTCTTCCTAATGCACATATCTTATTTCTCTGAGGTATATCGCTCTGATAGGATTGACTTTTTTTATATTTAAGAATATACAAAAAAAATTATGGATCCAAAAGTTAGGTTTATCTTTAAACCAACAATAAATAGTTAACTTATATATTAAATTCGTTCAGAATTTGGAAACTTCTGAAACTCATTTTCCGATCAGGGTGATAAATAGAATAGCTGCCATTGGAACCATAGGCCAAATATCGTATTTTTTAACTTTGAGCTCATGTCTGCACCTTTAGTTGTGGAATTTGGCTATAACTTTTTGTTTTATTTTTTTACAGCAAAGAAAAATGTTTAATCCCTTAAACTCTAGGTTTTATCACATTTCTTTTCGCCCGAATAAATAAGCTTAACTCTATTGTACATACATTCATATGTAATCGATTTAAATATAGTAAAGCTTTTAATACAAGACTATTTCGCATATATTAATAAATATTTACCATTTGTATTTGAGGCCTTTTGATTTCCATCAATATCTGAAGTATCCATCAAGTAGAACCGGAAAAAACAGGAAAAAATTAAATTCCTTAAAGTATTTATTTATTTATTTGTTTCAATATATTAGTGCTACAATATTTATAAAAAATTTGAAACGCACTAGTCGCAAAAGCTATGAAAATCTATAAACAAAGATTCGCTCAATACTATCTTAAATTAAATGTTTTCTTGTAGCCTGATTAGTTTTACAACAGTCCAACAACAATAACAAAAAACAAACAAAAAACAGTCAGTATATATGTGAGCCTACGATCTATGTATGTTTGAAAAAATTAAATAATTGCCAACGAAGGAAATTTAGACAAAAAAGTAAAGTCGAACCCTTTCTATTTCTGTGTGCATTTCTTTTTACATCTGTCTTCTTTACATTTCTACATCTACATACGTCTTAGCTACGACTCGTGGAGATGTGTGCTAGAAAGAGAGAAAATGAGTAAGCGCTTGGAAGGTCACTGAAATTTAATTTGTTCTTTCTGGCTATAATAAGTATCCGACCCAAGCCAGATTCAAAACTCTGATAGATATGGCCATTCTCTATTATTCTGCCTTTTTAGTTTTCTCGTTTCTTAATAGTTGTGCATGCCAAAGATTTTCGTCCTTTGAGTGGGCGGAAAGGGCGGGGCGAAATTTTGAAATACACTTGTAACAGTGTGATATGACAAAAGTCTGGATGCAAAATATGGTTGCTCTAGCTTTTATAATCTCTGAGATATAGGCGCTCATGAAGACAGACAGATGGACGGACGGACAGACAGACATAGCTATATCGACTCGGCTATTGATGCTGATCAAGAATATATATACTTTATGGGGTCGGAAACGCTTCCTTCTGGGTGTTGCACACATCCATTTTCTCAACAAATCTAATATACCCCTTTACTCTTCGAGTACCGGATATAAAAAGCTGATAAATGCAGCTAAAAATCGAGCCTAAACACTTTATATCTGCAGCTTACCGTGTCGTAGATATTAGTCTTTCAAATATCGTCTAATCTCTCTCGTAGTGTTCAGACGAGTTTTTTCTTCGCGCTCCGCTCATTATACCCGGTACTCGAAGAGTAAAGGGATATATTAGATTTGTGCAAAAAATTGATGTGTGTAACACCCAGAAGGAAGCGTTTTCGACCCCATAAAGTATATATATTCTTGATCAGCATCAATAGCCGAGTCGATATAGCTATGTCTGTCTGTTCGTCCGGTCGCCCGTCTGTCCGTCTTCATTAGCGCCTATAGCTCAGAGACTATAAAAGCTAGAGGAACACAATTTTGTATCCAGACTCCTGTCCTATCGCACTGTTACAAGTGTATTTTAAAATTTCGCCCCGCCCGCTTCCGCCCACTCAAAGGACGAAAATCTGTGGCATGCACAATTTTAAAGATACGAGAAAACTAAAAACGCAGAATCGTAGAGAATGGCAATATCTATCAGAGTGTTGAATCTGGATAAGATCAAATCATAAATATAGCCACAATGAAGTAAACCATTTCGAAATGCATCGTTCCCTCTCGCTCTCTCTCACACACAGGGGTGGGCGCTGTGCCCATTCGTCCAGATGAGCGCCTAGATCTCAGAGACTATAAGAGCTAGAGCAACCAAACTCTCTATCCATGCTCCTGTGATATCACGTCAGTACAAGTGTATTTCAAAATTTTGCCACGCCCCGTTCCGCCCCCAAAAAAGACGAAAATCTACAATTTTGAAGATACGGGAAAACCAAAAACGCAGAATCATAGAAAATGACTATATCTATCAGAGTATTGAATCTGGATCAGATCGGATCATAAATATAGTCAGAAGGAACAAATGAAATTTCAGTGGCCTTCCAAGCGCAGACTCATTCCCTCTCTCTCTCGCACACAGCCGTGTATGTATATGTAGGAAGTAGATAAAGACATGTAGAAAAGGCAGATGTAAAAAAAGTATGTAAACAAATATGGAAACATCTAATATATAAAAATCTCCGAAAAGGTTGACTTAAATTTTTTTTGTCTTTTTTGTCTAAAACTAAATGTATCCCTTTTGCGAACATGTAATAATGTAATTTGAGTACTGACTGAGTACCGGGTATAATGTAGAGCCGCGGCGGTAGATGCGGCTCACAACGTTCCCCCTTGTTTTTCACTTATTTTGTATAAACAGCCGGTGTTTGTCCAAAATAAACCTTTATCGAACTAACAAATTAACTTGCTAACATAAAGTCTATCCTGAATCGCGAGTGCATGTCTATTTAATGTGTTAAACCCAATTTAATAAATCTTGTTTGAGTCGGTTAACAGTGTGCTTTTGTCGTTGCTTTTCGTAAGTACGCATAACATTATATTTAGCCGCTCTCAGCTTTGGTTGTTCTATCACTCTCTCCCTATAACCCAAACATAAATAACTGTTCTTCCTCTCTCGCTCTCGATTCTTTCCGTGCAGTAGCGCTCTCTATCTCTCTCATTGCAGTTGCTGCAACCGCTCTCCTCGCTCTTTAAGCGTTTGCCTGGCACACTGGTCTGATTTCTATTTGTTTTGAAATAAATGTTGTTTCTCTATTGTATTTGAAATGGAATCCCCTCTTATCTGTACCAAAAAAAACCTGCAAACAGGTGGTCACCCTTGCTCAGCCGAGTATCCCCTGCTATCTTTGCGGAAAAGCAATGCACGCAAAGTGCGCTGGGTACTCAGGCCTCGTGGGTGATGCAATTTCCAAGCATAATGGCTTGTTCTACGGTTGTGAGGCATGCCGGGGGGCTCACATAGAGATGGCCAGGTTTATGGGGCAGACGCGGAATGGCTTTAAGGAGCTGACCGTAGGCTTTAAAAAGCAGTACGATCGGCTCCTAGCCATGGAGTCTTTGTTGAGCAGTTTGCAACTGCTGAATGAGTCTCCTAGGCGAAAAAAGGTCATCCCGCGGGATCTGCAAGCCCCAACTGTCCCTCTGCCGCCCGTTGCCGAACAACCGACTCCAACCACTCCAATTGTGCAGCAGCCGATATCGTTTCTATTCCAAGGGCAACGACAGCTGCTGGTGATGCAAATTCGGCAGCCGAATTTATCACTTCGGAGAACGCACAACCAGAAATTTCCGTAGCGTCCGTGTCCGTCGAGTCCGCCAACATTCCTAATATCCCGTCCACTTCGATCCCACCAACAAACATACGACCCGGACCACCGGGTATTGCCATCACAGGTACAAGGTCTGTGGTGCCAAACCCAAGATTGGTGGTGATCACACCTACACCTAAACGACAAATATTTGTCTCACGGCTTGCCCCTTACACCACTATAGATGACGTCACTGCTTTTATTCAAAGCAATATACAAGCCGTCAGTTTAAAGGTGGAGAAGTTTAACTTCTCTTATGCCAGGGATGTAGCTTCATTCAAAATAAGCGTCTCCCCGACTCATTTTGACACCATTTGCTCTGCCACATTTTGGCCAGAGAACATGGTGGTGAAGGAGTTTAAGGCAAAGAAGAAGAGTAGGCCCCCAATAACTCCTAATACTAGTCAGGCCAGTGCTCCATCCTCATCTTCCCAGTCCACCCATCCAAAAAACGAACTTCCTCTCTCTTAATCACCTACCAGAATGTTAGAGGCTTGCGTAGTAAGCTCAGCACTCTGTTTCGGGATAGCGTCGCATTTGCATCCCATGTAATTGTGTTTACAGAGACCTGGTTAAAACCGGAAATTCTTAGTTCTGAAGTTTTGCCAGGTCGGTACACAACCTTTAGAAATGACCGTTCGTCTCGACGTGCAGGTGGGGTTTTGATTGCAGTGGACTCTAACTTCACGTCGGAACATTTTACAGTCCAGATTCAACAAGAACTGGAATTCCTGTGTATAAAACTGATTCTTCCCGCTTTTTCAGCGGGATATATATATATATATATATATTATATATATATATATTATATTCGTATATTCCACCTTCTTCGGATATCGCAATTTATGAGCAGCACTTGTCCGCCTTAAGCGCTGTTTCTTCCTCGCTATCTGATAAAGATCATATCATAGCTATCTTGGGGATTTCAATTTGCCAGGAACTGTTTGGTCTTCGGTAAACGAGTCTAATAACCTAGTGCCTATGTCACGACATGCATTTATAGACGGCTTACTCGACTTATCCCTGTCTCAAGTCAACCATGTGAAAAATTCCCTGGGTCGATTACTTGATCTGTGCTTTGTAACGGATCCGCCCATAGCGTTGTTAACCCGAGTCCCTCCGCTCACTATACCTGAAGACGCCTACCATCCTACACTTGAAGTGTTGCTCGATATAGGACCAACCGCATTGGATCGGTCGGGTAGGCTACCTCAATGTGTCCGCTGCTTTCGTAAAGCCGAGTTTGCGAAGCTTAATAACCTCATTAGGGATTTTGATTGGTCCGCTTTGTATTTGTGCACTGATGTTACAATATGCACAAACATTTTCTACGATGCACTTGACTCACTTTTTAAGTCTTGTGTCCCACTTTCCTGTCCTATTAGATCTGGGAAGCCCCCTTGGTTTACCAAGGAGTTATCCAGTCTAAAAAACTTAAAATCAAGACTTTACAAAAAATTTAAAGAAGTTTGCTCTCCTTCTTCTCTCTCTCGCTATGTAATGGCTCGGTCAAATTTTTCAGTTCTTAATTCCCAGTGCTATAAGAACTACCTATCTAGATGCAGGATACGTTTTTCTCAGGACCCTAAGCAGTTTTACAGCTTCGTAAACAGTAAGCGTAAAACGTCCGCTCATCCATCCTCGCTATCATTTCTTAATACGTCGCCAAATACTGATCAGGCAATGACCGATCTTTTTGCCCTATTCTTTCAAACAACCTATTCACAGGAATGCTACTCCGGTCAGCCGTACCCATACGGTTTACCGAGGTCGAACGGCATCTTCAGTCCCTTGCTAAATGAAAGCTCTCTGCTTCATGATCTTCGGAAAGTTAAGCCGGTGTTTTCACCGGGTCCGGACGGAGTTCCCGGCTGTGTACTTAGGTACTGCGCCGAGTCTCTGTGTGGACCGTTGCTTAAACTATTCAGCCTGTCCATAAACTCTTCATGCTTCCCCTCCATATGGAAGGAGTCGTTCATAATTCCTCTCCATAAGAAAGGTAGTAAGTCTGACGCGAAGAACTACAGAGGTATATCAAAGTTATCCGCAATTCCTAAAGTGTTTGAGAAAATTTTAACTCCGCACCTGCAGCATCTTTGCAGATCACTTATATCTCCTGCCCAGCATGGATTTATAAGGCGGAGATCAACAACCACGAATTTATTGGAGTTCACCTCCTTTATCATTAAAGGCTTCGAAGGTAATCTACAGACGGATGTCATTTACATAGATTTCAGTAAAGCATTCGACTCTGTAAACCACACTCTCCTAGCACAAAAACTTGACCTTTTAGGGTTTCCAACCAATCTCTTGAGATAGATTTTTAGCTACCTTTGGTCTAGATCCCAAAAAGTCCTCTTCAAAAACTCCCTATCTTCACCAGTTATGGTTACTTCGGGCGTACCACAGGGCAGCCATCTAGGCCCCCTACTCTTTACACTCTTTATTAATGACCTGCCTTCGCTATTAACATACTCTCGAGTACTTATATATGCGATGATGTTAAGCTGTGTCCAGTACAAGGTTGGTTTATCTCAATCCAGGTTGCAATCCGATCTTAATAGCTTTCAGTCATGTTATTGTGCAAATCTGTTATACCTTAAGGCTTCGAAATGTAAAGTAATGACATTTCATCGGTCCAGCGCCTTTCTGGCTCCTTACACTCTAGGCGGGGGTTCTTTTGAGAGAATTACCCTAGTTGATGATCTTGGTGTTCTTTTAGATCCCCAATTAAAGTTTTCTGAACACATTTGTACCATGGTAAATAAGGCCATGGGAGTGCTTGGGTTTATAAAGAGGTGGTCAAAGGAATTTGACGACCCCTATATAACAAAGACTCTCTATATATCGCGCGTAACAGCATTCGGCTGGTGTCCCATGGGCCACTTGATGGTGCAGTCATTGCACGTCAACGTCCAACGAAAAAAATT
This sequence comes from Drosophila helvetica, assembly GCA_963969585.1. Classification (NCBI taxonomy): domain Eukaryota; kingdom Metazoa; phylum Arthropoda; class Insecta; order Diptera; family Drosophilidae; genus Drosophila; species Drosophila helvetica. Next base: position 27,503,126 of record OZ018402.1, on the reverse strand, counting down.
CTAATTTGATAATTTTTTGCAGTATTTTTTTTCCGATATTTTAGTTTTTTGAACACTTAGGAAAAGTAAAAAAAAATGTTTCTTTAACTGAATTTAGATAGATTAATTAATTAGGAGTTGTTTAAGTTGTCTTTTAAAGTCACCAAATCTATGAAAAAGTCATTTTTGGCCAAAGCGGGAAAAAAGTTCAATTTTGTTGAGTAGAGATATCGACGACTTAAGCTAAGCGTCTATTTTCTCAACATTTTGCATAAAAACTCATAAAGAAACATCAAACAATAAACGTAACCTTGTTAAATGTCAAAAACTGAAAGCTCACCATTTCCCGTAAAAAGTTCTCTTTTAGGCTATCCTTCGAGCCCGAGTACGTAGGGAGCGAGCGGCGCACAGTGGGACATTCGGCCATTTCAGCCTGCTAAACTAATAACTTCTGAACAAATTCTTTATTTGTATATCTTCATGATATAAACTGCATTTGAAAGATTATTCCTTCAAAATTTAGCATGCGAAAGTAAATTTTGCTCCAATGTCAGAAAGCTTAACAACACATCGTCAAAGTTTAACTTTTTTCGGTGCATATTTGCCTATTAAAAAAAAACTTTTTTTACATTTTTTTTATCAATAAAGAACGTTTAATTGCCAATTTTTACAAAAAAAACTATTTTTTATTGAATTTTTAATATAATATTTTTTTTTTAGATTTACAAAAAAAAACGTATTTTGGATAAAAAGCTTGTAAAATTTTTTTTTTTTTTAATTTTTATCGACATTTAAATTAGTATCTTATGAGCTTAAATTTACTAAAGAATATTTATTTTGGTATCTCCCATGTCTAATATATAAAATATATGGATGTATTCGTATATGGATCTCATTTATGGGCTGTTTTTCAACTTTGGCCTGACTTTACAAAAAAAAGTTCATCAAATTTTCCCGAGATATTTTTTGTATATGTTTATTGAATATTTCTTTACCAAACTTCCCAATCCCATTTCGGGAGATTGAGGCGATTTGCTTCTAGATCGATTTAAGTGACGCTACCTTGCTCAAAAAACGGCCAAAATATGATTTTGTATGGGATTTAGCACCTGCGACAGCCTTTTTTTGCCTGTTTTTCGAGCGAGGTAGCGTCACTTAAATCGATCTAGAAGCAAATCGCCTCAAGATTATCTTGAAATTTTGATTTTTTAAAGCTCTGGGAAATTATCTGTTAGATACGTGTATTCATTTTATTCAAAGCTCTAAAAAATTCGTCGACTTTTGACACCTCTTTTCGTCTGATGTCCCACTGTGCGGCGGTCAGAGACGAAGGATAGCCCAAAAGAGAATAGGCATAAGCCCCGCGCGCACGTACCATAAAACGTCGAACGCAAATAGAAATTAAATTTGTTCCTGATGCAGTATCTTGATATCGTATAGTCGTTGGTATTACCTTCCAAAACGCAAACAAGTAAAGTGAAACTACATAAGTGTATAATTGTGATACTGTGATAATTGTGAACTGAATTCGATGGGTCGCAAACCAAATTGTATAGTGCGTACATGTTTATTGTCCATGTTCGTGATCATTCGTCGAAGTGCAAGCTGTGTGAACAAAAATTGACTGGAAACTATTATTCTAACATGCAAAGGCATTTGCGGAAACTTCATGAAGAAGAGTATAAAGCTGCAATAAAAGAAGATGATGGTAGTGAAATCGAAGAAAAGAAGATCAAATTTGCTGTTACATTTTCATCAAACGATGTTAAAGAAGCTTGTGTGCAGTTCGTTACCGAATAAGTGCCTTTTAGTCTCTTGGATTCAGTCCATTTAAAAATAAAAAAAACTGAGCAAATATTTAAAGGCCTAAAAATGAATCTCATTACATCGCGAAACGTTATGGGCCATGTAGCCGAAAAATACAAATTGGAAAAGGCAAATCTCTCCAAAATTTTAAAAAAGAGAATAATATCTTTTAAAATTGTTATTGCTTTAAGGCATAATAAGGGCGTTTTGGGTGTAAATGCAATCTGAAACTATTTTCAGAGGCGAGAGGACGTTCCTCAAGATATTTAATAAAATCACTGGAAAAAGACGTTCAAAGAGCATTAGCGAACCCAACCACATCCAGAAATGATGACGCGCAGCTTCCACGCATCACCATTCCAAAGTTTGATGGGGAATTGTTTGCTGGGAATTGGCCTCGGGCTTAAAACATTTATTCTGGAAACAATGGTCTATGGAATACCTCCAAGAAATGCAAACACGGCACAAGGAGAGAACCGCTTCACAAAACGTGCCCGAAGGACTACTTGTTTTGGTGACGGAAGACAACCTTCCAGTAATGAAGTGGCCAATGGGTCGCATCATTAAGAACTATCCTGGGCAAGACAACCACGTCCTAGTGGTTGATGTTAAAACAGCATCAGGCGTATACAAGCGCTCCATCACTCGTCTAGCGCCGTTATTTCCAGAAGACGTAGCAATCAAACGCCCCAACACCGTCATCAATGACATTGCAAGGCCTGATGAGCCACCACCACAGCGCAGAAAGGCAGTTGCACCTTCACTAATATCAACATTGCTAGTGATGCTACTCATGCTTCCATTAGCGTTATCACAGTCAATAAATGTGACACAATCCGCGAACAAACCTGAAATATTCTATGAGAAAATTGGAACCTCAAGAATGACAACGTCTGAATGGACCATGATCATATACTATGACTTGGATCTATGCAAGTAATGTCCACCGGGATGTCCGACCTAAGACACATGTGCCCTGAACTAAAAAATGTTCTAGCGTGCAATTCCATATTTCAACATTTTCAACATTTGTACAATGAGCTACAAACAGGAAATATGTTGCTGAAAACCTCTCGACAACGCCGATCACCGCTTGATATAGTAGGAAACGTGGCAAACAATTTGTTCGGTGTTCTTGAGTCAAAACACGCTGAGAAAATGGCCGAAGTAATCGAAAAGGTAAAAACAAACGAAGACTTTCTACTACATCTACTGCGAAATCAAACCTCGATTGTCGACTCCACAATCAATGTAGTCAGGAAAGATAAGTCAGCCACGGAAAACCGCCTGAAGGTGTTGGAACGGCAAGTGGATACCATCAACAGAGAAACATATCACGGCGATCATCTCACTCAGGCATACCTAGGACTCACAGCACAATTAACTCTGTTGACAACGAGTCTTCAACGTATGCAGTCCGATATAGCTCATGTACTAATCGGTACTCACCATCGGACAATAAGCCCTACGCTAGTTTCCCCTGAACAATTAAGAGATCAACTAGACCAAATACGGAATCATTTGCCACCCGATCAAATGCTTCCGGTTACAACAAAGAATGTCATTCATCTATACAGAATCATGCGAGCCGAAGGAACACCAACTGCAAACCAAGTCGTATTCAAGGTAACGCTACCTCTAGTTTCAACAGTTCAGCTTGAAACCTTCAGCATCATTCCGATTCCTTACTGGGACTCAACAAGTTGGAGCTTTTTCGATCTCAAAACAACTGTAATTACAGTAAACACACATCGAGATCAGTTCATGGGTTTTACTCCAGAGGAATTTCGACGCTGCTTCAGACTGCCCAACGAAGAATTCATCTGTTTTGATCATCAAACGGTCTTTAACGTTGATAATCGCTGCGAGTTCCAGTTGCTTACCAACAAAACAGTAACATTATGTCAAGTCATTCATTTAAAGGCAGACATCAGACTATCTTCAAGAACTTGATGATCTACACCAGCAACTAGCTGCAATCAATTATCAAGAGCTGCCACACCATATCAGCGCAGTACAGCACCACCAAATTGCTGCCTATGCTGCCCATAGCCATGTCAATTCTATTGATTATTGGCTACATTTACCGGAAGAAGTATCAATCATGGAAGCCACGGACAGCATCCCAAGAACCGCGCGGATCTTCAGTTCCTACCGCAATGTCACGCCTTTTTTCGGTTAACGATGGTTGAACACCAGTTCAACGGCCGGGAGAATGTTATCCATAAGAAACATGATACACACATACATAACAATGCAGAAATTTTATGTAATACACATGACACTTTTACCAAAACAACAACTTCACCCGGTCAACAGGAAACATCACGACTCAGCATTATTGCTGAGTCAACAATAAACCGCCTCGGCAGCGATCATTTTTCAGAAGCGAACAACACTGGTGCAATTGCTGACCATCACAATTGCCCAATTTGCACACCAGCCAATAAAATCATATTAAATCAATATTAATTCCAAATTAATTATCATTTTTACCATTGTATCATGTTCTTATTAAATCAACACTTTTTGTACCTTTTGTTACCTAAAAAATAGAGTTAAGTTTTGTTGAATAAAATCAGTATCAGAAACAGTACGAAAGCTGCCTGTCACTCAATTCCCATCACAATCATCAGAGGCTGTCGCCGTGTCTTCAGATCCTCAATTGAGCTCCGCAGGATACCCTCTCCGAAATCCAACTGTTTCAAGTTATAGTTGCGACGACCTAGCTGTAGACGGTTTATGTACCGTATACAACCCAGCTTCATACACGCACACACACACATTAACACTCAGCATTATCAAGATCAGGGCATTAAAATTAAGACACTCGGCTCAATTGAGCTACACAAGAAGCACACTGGATCAAATTTAAGTATGGAAATAGTAAATATGTTGGAAGAGTTTTCAGTTTCGAATCAGCAGATTTATTCCGTAACTTCTGATAATAGGAGAAATGTAATCAAGGCCATCGAATTTTTAAATGTCGATCCTGAAAATGATGAATATTTGTATAATGAAGAGCTTTTGGAAGAAGTAAACATTAACTCGATAGCTTCTATCAAATGTGCGGTTCATTCCATGCAGCTAGCAGTTAAAAGTTTTTCGAAAGACAAAGGACGGGAAGCAATTATCAACAGCGCACGAAGTATTTTAAAAACATTGTGAACTCCAACATTGAGGTAATGTAATAAAAAACATAAACAATTATCCATATTATTAAATTACCCATATTTTTAGACTAGCAATATCTAACCAAAGCTTACTTCAACCGATTATCGATGTTTCAACAAGGTGGAACTCCACATACATCATGTTGGAGACCTTAATAAACTTCAAAGAATTTTTAGAAGAGTTCCTAACTTCAAAAAATCAATTATTAGCATCTCAATGGGATGAAATTAAATTGCTGCTGTCGGTTTTGAGCCCATTTATATTGCCACACAAAAACTGAAAAACGAGCAGCTTTATCTTGGCGATTTTTATAAACTTTGGCTTGAAACCAAGTTAACAATCCAAGCTATGATAAATTGTCATAGTGAAGAACTTGCCAAATGCCTTGAAATTCGGGAGGAGGGTCTTACTAAATATGAGGTTGTTTTAGCAGCATATTTTGATCCCAGGATTCGTATGGTTTTAATGAAAAATCTAATTTAACAAGTGAATGCGGCAAATACTTGCCGTAACTAAAAAGGTATGCTTATGGTGCACAATCTTAATAACCATATGATTTTTTATTTTATTATTATTTAGCGGGACAGTAAATTAGGAAAGAGAAAGGATATAGTTGAACCTAAAACTTCCGATCAGACACTCGACAATACTTCGCAAAGCACATGATCACTTTTAAAGGATTATATTAAATCGATTGATTCGGAAGACGATGATGATCCCGAGCTGTATTTGGTAACCATCGAAATATACGGTTATTTTCCAAAAGCAATAAATATTGACATGGATATTATGAAATTTTGGGAGGGACAAAAATTCATTTAAGATGTCTCGGTGGAAAGAGCATTATCTTCCCTAAAATTGTGAATATCGGACTTATGGTGCACTTTGTCGTCAGAATCAATTAAAAAACGAGGGGGACTGTTGTGAGCCGCGTCTCTACTTTATACCCGGTACTCAGTCAGTATAGTGTATTTGAGTTTGTTATAATTCGTTCGCAAAAGGGACAAATTTAGTTTTAGCCAAAAAAGAAAAAAAAATTAAGTCGAACCCCTTCGGAGATTTTTATATATTAGATGTTTCCATTTTTGTTTACATACGTTTTTTACATCTGTCTTTTCTACATGTCTAAATCTACTTCCTACATATACACACACGGCTGTGTGCGAGAGAGAGAGAAGGAATGAGTCTGCGCTTGGAAGGCCACTGAAATTTCATTTGTTCCTTCTGGCTATACTAATGATCCGATCTGATCCAGATTCAACACTCTGTCTGGTATGGTAATTTTCTATGATTCTGTGTTTTTGGTTTTCCGAAAAAAGGCGGAAAAAGGGCGTTGCCAAATTTTGAAACAAACTCGTCTCGGTTTGGTATCACAGGAGCTTGGATAGAAAGTTTGTTTGATCTAGCTCTTATAGTCTCTGAGATCTAGGCGCTCATCTGGACGAATGGGCATAGTACCCACCCCGGTGTGTGAGAGAGAGCGAGAGGGAACGATGCATTTCGAAATGGTTTTCTTCATTGTGGCTATATTTATTATCCGATCTGATCCAGATTCAATACTTTGATAGATATGGTCATTGTCTCATAGACAGTTTCTGCGTTTTTAGATTCCTCGTATCTTTAAAATTGTGCATGCCACAGATTTTCGTCCTTTGAGTGGGCGGAAGGGGGCGGGGAGAAATTTTGAAATACACTTTTAACAGTGCGATAGGACAGGAGTCTGGATACAAAATTGTGTTCCTCTAGCTTTTATAGTCTTTGAGCTATAGGCGCTAATGAAGACGGACAGACGGACGGACAGACAGACATAGTTATATCGACTCGGCTATTGATGCTGATCAAGAATATATATACTTTATGGGGTCGGAAACGATTTCTTCTGGGTGTTACACACAATCGTTATCACAACAAATCTAATATACCCCTATACTCTTCGAGTACCGGGTATAAAAATTGAAAGAAAATAAAATAAAATAAATAATAATGGTCAAATGTTGAATTGAAAAAAAAATTGTCTTCCCACTTTTCAGTGACAATTTTTCTCGCAGTGTTTCATTAAATAGTTGAGCAGCGTGGTCTTTCTTTGTCGTCGTCTGAACAGCAACTGTAACTAAAGAGCGAGATAGCAAGAACCGAAGTCGCATTGCCGAAGCCACACGAAGGCTTGCTGCTATTTTATACTGTCCGTGAGCGGCAGCGCAGCAGCAGAGGCTTGTTCATTAGGCTTGCTATACTCATTAGATAAGGCCGTGCCGAGCCCTGTTCTAAAGTAATGAAAAACAAGCAGATGGAATAGAAATAATATGGGATTTCTTCAGGATTCTAATTCCTACATTCCAGGCTTTCTAAAAAGGTATCATTTGTTCAATTTGGAAGACTAAAAATAAATCAAAAATCTTGAGGGCTGATCACAGGTGTATATTGTTTTTCCTTGAACCCACCACCTCACCCACCACGCAATCATAGGGTAAACCGTCATTGCGTTCGATGCTAGAGTTTAAAGTAGAGTAACATAGAAACGACGCTGGTTGACGCTACGTCATAAATATTTTATGGAGTCAAATGAAATAGAAATCTTACCGTTGATTAAGTCCGGTAAATGAGACTGCCGCATTTCCACTTCTAGTTTATTTCTTAAAATGGGAGTTTGCTGGAATGCTGCTGATGACGAAAAAAAACTAATTGTATCATCGTAAATGTTTAGTTTGGAAACTTCATCTGAAATAAATATCACATAATTTTAAATGTTATTTTCTTATATTTTTGAATTTTTTTTCATACCGGTCAATTGGTTTCCGTTATCTGGTGGATTCAATGGACTTTCTCTTAAATAAAACCCATTATTAATAGTGCTGCTTACAGATGAGCTTACATTTTCGTTTACTACTGATTTACACTCTGATACTGTTTTACCATCAACATTCCTTGACTCCTTATTTTTATTGATGCTTTCTACATTCTTTATATTCTCTTGGTATGTTTCAGAACTTGTAATATTGCACTTGTTCTCCTGATAATCACCAGGTAAACTCTTTTCACTCACGCTGCTTTCTGAGACATGTCCTTCACTATTTTCACTACAAGAGCTTAGTGACCTTTGAACGCTAGAAGCCGATCTATTTTGTTGTGAAATGATTTCACAATTTTCCCTTTTTTTCTGTTCAGTTGAATTATCCTTATCTTTTGCGCACTCGACCTCGTTTTTTGTTTGTGTAATTTTAACATTTGGGTTATTTTCCCTTTGTTCATTAGAAATAGGCTCATGGTAAGACTCTTTGTCTTTATTTCTCTCTGTTCTTGATAGATCGGATGAAGTGTTTGAATTGGTTTTCGTCGAAATAATTGTATCCGCAGTTGCAGATGTAAGTTTTTCAATATCTCTTGGATCTGGAATAAAGTTTTCCTTGTTTGATGTATTCGAAGTTAAGTTTCCACTATTTTTATTTTTGTATTTAACTTTTTCGTGTCTGCTTTTTTCATTTCGAAACTTGTCTTTTTTATTTTTTCCATTAGTGTTGTTTGTGCTTGCAGTGGTCTCTTTTCCATTAATAGGCGAGACGGATAAACTAGGCCAAGCTTCTTTTTGCTGAACATTTACTGCATTTGAAGCATTACTTGCAGCTGACAGAGATGACGATGAAGGTGTTACTGAAGACGCCGTCGTAATCGATGCTAATTATGAATATATCTATATAAACAGTCAAAACAATTTTTTTTAATATAATTACCATTCGTTTTTGGAATTCCTGGGGAATTTTGTCCAAAAGATGCAGTGAGAGCATCATGTAACCGTTTTTCATACTCCTGGTGCTTTCCCTGATGCATTTGCTTAAAAGCAAAAAACATAGAATGTTCATAGATATTTCAAAATTGTTCAGAAGTATATCAAACCTCTTTTGTAAAACTGGCTTCGGGATCTCCTAGTTCGTGCAAGTACATGCAATCGCCTTTGGGACATTGTTGATTTTTCATGAAATGGCTACAGTACTTTGTTGTCCCCAAGCTGGTTTTGATAAGGCGACCATCTATCATAATGTTATTAACACTTTGTATAGCCCGAAGTGCATCTGCATTGTGAACGTAGGTAACATAGGCAGATGCTGATGGACCCTTTAAGAAAACAACATATTTAAAATCAACAAATAGAAGCGATTCAACCGAGTATTAAACAATGTGTAATAGTTATATAGAGCAAGCAAAATGTAACAAATTAAAAAACAAAACAGTTTTTCAGTTTTCACTTTTGCAAAAATTTTCCGATTTTTAATTGCAAAAGAAAACAAGCAACGGGGCAAGTGTCGCGGCTCTACACTTATATCCGATATTCAGTCAGCATATACATTAGGGAGGGTCAACTTGTATGGAGTAAAAACGAGGGGGAACGTTGTGAGCCGCGGCTCTACTTTATACCCGGTACTCAGTCATATGTGAGCTTACGATTTCTGAAATTTATACAATATAGCTTATATGTATATTATATGTTCGCAAAAGATAATTTGGACAATTTAAATTTTTGCAAAAAACAAATTTCAAAAAATTAAGTCCTTTGGGAGATTTGTATATATTAGATGTCTCCATTTTTGTTTAAATATGTTTTTTACATCTGTCTTATATATTTCTACATGATATCTACGTCTCTGTGTGAGAGAGATGGAATGCGTAGGGGCTGGGAAGGCGTAGAGTAGCCACTGAAATTTAATTTGTTCCTTCTGGACATAATAATAATTCGACCTGATCCAAATTCAGTAAACTGGTCAATATGGGCATTTTTCATGGTTCTGCGTTTTTAGTTTTCTCGTATCTTCAAAATTGTGCTTGCCACAGATTTTCGTCCTTTGTGTGGGCCGAAGGGGGCGGGGCGAAGTTTTGAAATACACTTTTAACAGTGTGATATCACAAGAGTCTGGGTAACAAATTTGGTTGCTCTAGTTCTTATAATCTCTGAGCAATAGGCGCTAATGAAGACGGACGGGCAGACAGACATAGCTATATCGACTCGGCTATTGATGCTGATCAAGAATATATATACTTTATGGGGTCGGAAACGATTCCTTCTGGGTGTTACACACATCACCTTTTAGCACAAATCTAATATACCTATACTCTTCGAGTACCGGGTATAAAAACGTGGTAAGCGTCCACCAGAATCGGAACCTAGGAAAAATTATAAGAATCTTTCACCAAGAAACCATGTGTCTCAAATAAATTCCTAGCTCCCGCTGAGAAGGAAGAAGATTTCAGATTGAGGTATTTTACGGTATTTTAAAATAAATTGTATACCGTTTTTCAAGAAAGCTACATTCACCCTGAGGAACATAGGATATAACTATAGTCGCAATACAGCATAACCACCACGTTGTTGAGACATTGTTTCTACTTTTTCAATGTTTGGTGTTAACATAGCAGGCCACGTATTACTTATACTGAAGTGTAAATTAAATTCATATTATAGTGCACATTTAACAATATGTCTGCGAAAAAAAAGGTCTCAACTATCTAAACGTAGCTCCCAAGCGAAATTAACAAAACTTCGACGTATTGGAGAATCATCTTCTGAAAATTCAGATCGTCTGGCAAATCAGAGAGCGTGTGCGGCGAATTGCTGGATCAGCTGAATCAGCACAAAATGCCCAATAATCAGAACTACACGAAAGACAATCGAGTGCTGAATGTTCGCAGCGCCTTTCTGTCGCAAACGCGTGCCCGGGAAAGAGAAAGCCGTAATATAATTTTAGCCTATAGTAATAGATCGGCATTCAGTTACGATCCACAAATTGATTATCAGCATCAGAGCAGCATCTAAATTGGAGCAATGAATATGGTATGTTCTAAATATTTTGCTAAAAAATGGAATGATGAAGCGAGCGGCATGTGCTACGCGTCTGGGAAAGTTATTTTTTCTAACATTAAAGAGCCACCTGAACCGATAAAAAGCCTATTGACTAATAATCACTCATTTTCTGCAAATTTTATAAATAATGTAAGTAGATACAATAGCCTTTTTTATATGACTTCGTTTGGGGCGAAAGAAATTAGAGAGGGATATTTTATGCGTACCTTTAAGGTAGAAGAGCAAGTCTACCGTCTTATAGGTAGCCTCTTACCGCCAGCAGGACAAAATGTCTGCAAATATATTTTATTTCAGAAGCTGACCAACTACGATTACGATCAAGTATCGCCCCTATGCTAAAATTGATCTGATCAACGAATTGCAGACTGTATTAAATAGCCACCACATGTACATACGAAGTTTTAAACAGAGTATCGAACTTAACAACACAGAGAGTTTAAAGTTAATCATTCAGTCTGATCGCGTACCTCAGACAGATATAAAGCTCCTTCCATAAATGAAGTGGTCGTTCTATTGGTCGAAGAAGACAAAGGATCCAGGGATATTGTACTGCATGGTAGAGATGGACAACTAAAACGAGTGTCAGAATTGCACCGCGCTTACGATCCGTTACAATATCCACTAATATTTGTATCAGAAGCCGACGGATATTATGTGACTATTCCTCAGCAGAATGCCTTACGAAATAACACGGTATCATGTATTAAATATTATGACTACCGTTTAATGATTAGGACCAACTGTTTTAACAGTTTAATCAGTACTGTGTGGATATAATGGCGAAGATGATTTCAGAAAGGTTACATTTTATTTTCCATAACCAACAAAAGCTTAGAGCAGATGACTATATTCATTTGAGGGATGCTTTGAACCAAGATGCAAGCATAAATGCCGCTAATATAGGTCAGCATGTTATCTTGCCGTCATCATTTATTGGGTCTCCGAGGTATCTCCATTAAAAGACGCAAGATGCTATGACATATGTGCGCAATTATGGAAGGCCTGACCTACTTGTAACTTTCAGCTGTAATCCGGAATGGAAAGAAATAAAGCAGGAACTTTTTCCCGGTCAGCGATTTTTCGACAGGAATGACATCATCGCTCGAGTGTTTCACTTAAAAATGAAAAAACTCATAAAAATTATCACAAAAGACTCGAATTTTGGGCCGGTCAAATGTTTTATGCTTACTGTATAGTGGCAAAAAAGAGGACTGCCGCATTGTCATATGTTATTTTAGCTCGACTCAAAAATACAGCCCGATGAAATGGATAAAATAATAGTAGTTGAGCTACCTAATAAAGAGGAAGATCCAGAGTTGATTGAAATAGGCAAAAAAAATATTATACATGCGCCATGTGGGGAAGAAAATTTGACTTCGCCGTGCATGAAAAATGGCATATGTTCAAAAAAGTATCCACGACGTTTCGTAACTCAAACCCTGACCGGTGAGGATGGATATCCCGTTTAACGACGACGCGACATCGACAACGAAGGAGAGGTAGCTACCTTAAACGTGCGAGGGAGAACAGTTAATATAGACAATAAATGGATCGTTCCATATTCTCCAATATTGTGTCGACCTTTCAACGCTCACATAAACGTTGAATATTGTCATTCTGTACAAGCGATTAAATACATATGTAAATACATCAACAAAAGATCGGATCAAGCAACTTTCAGTGTCACAAATGCTCAAAACAAAGTTGAAAATTATTTGAATGGCTGGTATCAGTACATCTGAAGAAATGTATAGGTTAGAATTTCCTATACAGACACCCTACCGTAGTACACTTAGCGGTACACTTAGAAAACGGACAACGAGTATACTTCAGAGCGGAAAATATGAAAAATATAGTAGAAAATCCACCAAAAACGACACTCACGGCTTTTTTTGATCTGTGCCATAGTGACGGATTTGCTAAATTAAGCTATGAAGCTAACTGGTAAATCAAAAGGAGAAGTTTGATACCGTGTACCGTGATTCCAACTGATTTGCCATTTGATTTCAAACGAATCACTTCACGTTTGTGGTGTGAATTTGGAGGAATCATGTTTTTCACATGGCCAACTTTATGTTGCCTGTTCCAGAGTCGGTCCCCCAGCCGTTTGTTTATTTATGCTCAATATGGAAACAAAAAATATTGTTTATCCAAATGTCTTGGATTAAGTTTTGGAAGAGCTAGAAATGAATAAATTATTATTTCACTTTATAGGCTTTTTACACTGCCGCATCATTGCCGAAAGTGCGGAAAAATGATGCGAGGCGTTCACACCTAAGCCTCATCTTTTTCGCATCATTTTGTCAGCTGTTCGGGCTGCTAAAGTAAACAAACGCTGTGAGTAAGAAGAAAAGACGAAAATAATTTTTATTGAAATTTAAAGAAATTGTCAAAATAATGATCGATTTACTTTTTAATGTGGAAAACGGTGCATTTGGCAGTTTTACTACGAGCACCCAATTGTTTATGGAGCTTGTTAAGGAGGAGTGCGATGTATATAAAGCTATCTTTGCTTCATCAAACAAAAGTTGTGTGCTGACGACTTTAATTTTCAAGTGGCACTTTTAAAGTTGGAATCAGTGCATCACGAAAGATCTTTGTGGACCCTTGTAAGTTGTTGTGTTACCATTTTGTTGTTTGCTATCAGATTTGTATCTATCAAATTTTAATTTAAATGTTTAGGAACGGTTTGGCGGTTATTGTCTGACAAAAACAGATGTTTCCTCTCGATACCCCGAATAATTCCAGTGTTTTGTAAAAATACTACACAGAATGTGGTAAACCTTGCGAATGATGCACCGCATGATTAAAGATGCGGCCGCATTATTGTCTTCTATCCACAGGGCTCTAACCGGCATCATTGTCGCATTTTCCATTTAACGGAAAAATGCAATGATGCGAAGCACGCACCGGGCAGCTAGTTAATAATATTTTGTGAAATTATGGAAATATGTATTAGAGTAATCAAAAAAGTAACTAACAGAGCAGGCGCTGAAGCTCCTGCAGCGCCAGAACCTAGAGATTCCATCAGGGGACTGGAAGTGGTTACACACAGGGAGCCCACTACTCAATGAAGGGGGCCAGTATGTAATACTACAAATAAACAAAGAGGCTGAATACCTCCTGTACCCCAGGTTCGGGAAGATGGCGTGGGGAATGGGCAGTGTATACCTGCGCCTGAAACGCCACCCCGGAGATCAAGACGCGCACACCATGCAGGCAGGCGTGGTGGAGAAATACTTAGGTCTGGAGAGCATCGTGGAAGCCGCCCAGTTCTAAGCGACTCGGAAGACTCGGAGGACGGAGACCTGACGTTGGTAGTCAACCCGTCAAGTGCAGTTGAGCCAGCCACCACTGACGCTGAATGTGCTGTAGCTCTACTTACATAAAAGCAAGATCGCGTCAGCGGAGCTTCTCATGACCATGGAGCAAAGGCCCGCTGACATAGCTTTAGTCCAGGAGCCCTGGATTGCGTCAGGCAAGTCAGTGGCCGGACTAAAGTCCTCAATTTACAGCTTGTTCTACCCAACACCGGTAAGTAGGAACAGAACCGTCGTACTCGTACGAAAGGGAATCCACGCTCACCTTATGTCTCATTACAGCACGGACGACCTGACAGTGGTGATTCTAGAGAGTGAGGAGAAGCACCTTTTGGTAGCATCCTGCTACATAGCACGCGACAGGCCCGCGCCACCTGACAAACTAAGGAGCCTGGTGGAAGGCGCTGACTCCAAAGACTACCAACTCCTCATTGGTACGGACGCCAATGCCCACCATAGAGTGTGGGGAAGCCCCGATATCAACGACCGAGGTGGGTCACTCTTCGATTTTATACTATCAACTGACATAGATGTAGCAAACGTGGGAGAGGAATACACCTACGTAGGTCCCACCTCGTCCAACGTGCTAGATCTAACCCTCGTAACGGGAAAAAGTACCTTGGTATCTGGATGGAGAGTCCTCGAAAGACCATCCTTCTGAAACCATAGGTACATTCAAACCCGGAACACAAACTGGGAGAAGTTTAGGATGACCGTTGCCTCGAAGCTCGCGAATCCGGGCACAGTGAAATCTGCGGAAGACATAGAGAAGTCCTTAGAGACCCTTTCCAAGGAACAACTGGCTGCTTATCAAGGAGCATACCCGCCATCAAGAACAAGAAAGAGGACCAAACCACTCTGGTGGAGCCGGGACCTCTCTCTCAAGAGAAATAACCTCACGGAACTCTTCAAACTCGCCAGAATAGCGAACGAGATCATCAACGAGGAATACACAACGCTACTCAGAGACTACAAGAAGGAAATACGCAAGGCACAACGTACCTCGTGGAGGAACTTCTGCTCGAACATCGAGAAAGTGACTGAAACAGCAAGACTCAGGAAGCTGCTCTCGAAGCAGCCCACAATACAGAGTCAGCTCAAATTAAATAACGGACAGTTGTCAGGCCCACTTCGCGGTATGCACCGATGTCACTGATGCCGAAACGCAGCAGGACCTAGCAACCGAGGAACAAAACTCCCCCCCAACAGACCTGATAACCCACAAGAAAATGCAATGGGCCATAGATTGGACCTGGACTGGACGGAATATTCCCAGCCATGCTGCTGATGACCAAAGAGGTGATCAACCCATGGCTTTTCGCAATATACTCGGCATGTCTACGTACAGGCTATATCCCAATCCAATGGAGAACTTCTAGAGTTGTCTTCCTCCCAAAGGCAGGAAAGTGCAGCCATGTTAGTCCCAAGCATTATAGACGGATAAGCCTCATCTCTTTTCTACTAAAAACACTGGAAAAGCTGCTGGATGTACACATCAGGGGGACTGATGTCAACCAACCAGTATGCTTATACCAAAGGGAAATCGGAATCGGAAATCGGCACTACATTCGATAGTAGCTACCGTCGAGAAAGCTCTCAATAACAAAAAATATGACCTAGGAGTATTCGTAGATATATCCGGAGCATTTTATAATGTGGCTACGAACGCAATTGTGGATGGCCTAGAAGGGACCAACATACACCCAGCAATCAACCTATGGATAAAGAACCTCCTGAGTGTTAAACGTGTGCAATCAGAGTGGGGCGCCGCTTCCATGGTAAAGGGAGCACACAGAGGCACAACTCAAGCTGGAGTCCTGTCCCCCCTCCTGTGGAATCTGGTGGTCGACGACCTCATCAAGAGATTCGAGAAGGCCCCAAAAAAAACAGCTTATGCAGACGACATAAGCATACTTATTACGGGTGACAAACACAGGTCAAATACCTCCGCACAGTTCTGGACAGCAAACTAGCATGGAGAACCAATGTTGTGGAAAGGGTGAAGAAGGCCCCCATTGCGCTTTATGCATTCAAGAAGATGCTTAGCAGCACATGGAGCCTGTCACCTGCTCTAATGCACTGGGTTCCTATATGAACTGGGTTCCTATATGCACTGGCACCATATGGATGTATTAGTATATGGATATTATTTTGGGCCTGCTTTTCATCTTTGACTTGACTTTGCAAAAAAACTTCATCCAATTTTCCAGAGATATTTTTTGTAATGTGTTGCCCTCGGACACGACAGAAAGTGGAATCGAAAAAACACTTCGACTTCAAATGTTCTCAATGAGCTCTTTGCTCAACCACTGAGCTTATTTTGTCGCTCTCTTTACGCATCTGTTCAATTGAGACACTGCTGATAAAAATTTGCCGAAAGTGTGTTTTGCAAATGTATGTATGTGTGTCTATCTCTTTCTCCCTCTTTCTTCCACGCTTTGTCAGCTATGAAAAACAAAAGCAACAACAAAAACCTAACGCAAGTACAACAAAAACGACACTTACTGATGCTCAGCTGTTGAGCGCCGAACAAAAGTGTCTTCTTCACAGTGCCTTCGTAAGACAGCTTCTTGTATTTCTCTCGCCAATCAGCACGAAACGGAAAACACAAAAGCAACAAAAAAAAATGGTTTGTTCATAGAAATAATTCGTAGAGCATATTTTGCGAGCTCTGGTCAAAAATGGTTGAAATTTAAGAGTGCGGCTTTTTTTTTCCGCTGGGTTTATGAAAAGTTGTCATAGGGAAGAACTTGCCAAATGCCTAGAAATTCGGGAAGAGGGGCTTACTAAAAATTAGGTTGTTTTATCAGCATTATATTTTGATCCCAGGATTCGTATGGTTTTAATGGAAAATCGAATTCAACAAGTGAATGCTAGAAACCATTTAATATCCTTTCGTAAATAAAAAGTTAAGCTTATGGTGTACAACCTTAATAGCTATATGATTTTAAATTTGTTTATTATTTATCCGGACAGTGGAGCAAGAGAGAGAAAGGATAAAGTTGAACCTAAAACGTCCGATGCTTACTTTTAAAGGAATATATTAAATTATTTTAAAATTATTTTTATTTTAAATATATTAAATATAGGACAATTATTAATTATATTTTCTTTTTTTAATGGGTCCTTTAAGGACTGGGCTGTTTTCTAGGGAATAAGCCACAGTAAGGCAGAGCAACGTTTCGATATCTAAAGATGGTCAGAGCTCTCTCTTATTTACGGGCGATCCTTACTGTGTCTTATTTCTTCGAAAAGGACGAGCGTTAATGCTAGGTCAGCGGAACATCGCAGCCGCTCACCAAAAAGAGTCTTCGTTTGCCTTTCAAAGTCAACAAAACAGTTCCAACCGGCCGCGCCTAAGCCCGCCTTGCATTAACTTCCCAAATATTTAAGATTTTGTATAAGTAACCTGCGCATTAGATTTGAAATAAATATATAATAGGCAGTCTTGCTCATTACAAAATTATGGGTATAGGTTCCCCCGAGCCGTTTTGCTCAAATTGAAGTTCGTAACGAGAACTTTAAAAGGCCATATGACACATCAAAAGAAAGTTATTGAAGATCACAAATATATATCACTTTTCGTCAGACACCATTCCGTTCAAAAGATATTTGAATTTGATTTTGATTATTGATTTTTTATTATAGAAATCAGAAATAATTTTTTTTTATTTTTATTTTAAAAATTAAATAAAACAAATTTAAAAAAATAACATATTTCTGAGAATCTATAAATCAAAAAGTACTTACTTTGGTATTCACTTTAATAAAAATTCATTTTAGCTGTTTGGTCAGGAAATATAATTTTTCTGTTATTTCGTTTCATTCATTTTGGGAATCAATATTTTTTAAAAATTATGGTTGTTTTGTATGTGTTTTTTTAAAAGAATTTTTGAATTTTGGTATTTTTTTCATGGTTTTTTCAGAAGTAGTACTTCTATTTTTCACATAACTTAAATACAGTACACGCTTATAAGCTTTCTTTCACGTCTCGTACAACTTTTGTAGGAAACATAAAGAAAAAATTAAATTCACTCTAAGTTTTCTAACCTACAGTAGATTGTAGAAATATTTAACACGAGCATTTTTCACTTCACTTTAGAGATGGGCACGGGCCGGGCCGGGTCTGCGGGCCCGGGCTTTGGGAAAAAAAGCCCGTCAAGCCCGTAAAGCTGAGTATATCTGAAGTTCAAGATGATGTAGAAATTCTCTTAATAGAGAAAAATGAGGTTCATCGAACTGCTTTCTTGGATTTTTCATTGTTGGAATCGCTTTTAGAAAAAATGAGTTTCGACAAAGAGCCCATTCATATATATCCGTTATGGTATGCAAAATTGGTTTAAATATGCTCAACTGACCAAATGGACTCGGCATTAATAAAATATTTAAAAAACCAAACTTTAAGAAGTTTGGAAACACGTTTTGTGCCCACCACTACGCAATTTGTTGGATTGTTTCTACAGGGGTGCCCAAAAGTATTTGAGCAACATATTTTTATTTTCATTTTGCACTTTAGCGGCATTTGTTATTGTGATTGTAGGTCTGATGCGCAAAAGCAGCACACCGTTAGAAAGCTTGGTCTGTCTAGAAGCATATGAAAGAAGAATTGATAAAGATAAAGACGCATAAGACAAAACCAAAGCAAACGAAAAATTGCCTATCTCTTTTCAAAATTATTTGAGCACATTTTATGCGCGTCAAAATTATTTGGCCAAAACGTTAAGTTGATTTTTTATTGTTTTATTAGCAACTTCAAAGAAAATTTAGTTTGTAACAATTAATTACATTTTTTAAGAGAACTAGAACTTAACTAGAAATGTGTAACATTGCCTTTGACATCGATAACTTTCTGCAGTCGTGCAGGAATAGAATTAACGAGATTACGCGCAAATTCCACGGTCAATGTTGACCAAATTTTTGTCGTTTTGCTTTGTTTTTCGGGCTTATGTCAACAATCTTCCGGACCACGAACGTTTTTATGTTAATTTCTTTCGTCCTGCGATAGATAGTGCTACTGCTGACTTTCTTGCCAATTAAATTTTCTGATGCCGCTGCGACTTTTACAGGACTTATTGATGGATTCTCTGCAATCTCTCCCAATATTCGTCTACATTGCCTCGGTTCAAGTGCACGTCTCCGCCCAGATCTTTTTAAATTCTCAAAATTTCCCTGTGCTTCCTTTTTTTTGTTCAAAAAGTACACAGTATTTCGTGAAATATTATAAATTTGTGCCAAGGCCGAAGCGGAGGTTCCATCCTTGAATTTTGTAACGATCTCAGATCGAACCTCAGCCGAAAGCTCTTTAGTTTTAACCATTTTAATTATGTGTCACCAGCAAAGTACACTGCAGTACTGCACTTCCGGACGCCAATCAAAGAATAAATGCCACTTTTGCACTGCCCAAATAATTTTGACACGCATAAAATGTGCTCAAATAATTTTGAAAAGAGATAAACAATTTTTCGTTTGCTTTGGTTTTGTCTTATGTTCCGTTATCTTTATCAATTCTTCTTTCATATGATTCTAGACAGACCAAGCACACCGTTATGCTGCTTTTGCACATCAGACCTACAATCACAACAACAAATGCCGCTAAAGTGCACAATGAGAAAAAAAATATGTTGCTCAAATACTTTTGGGCACCCCTGTATAACCACCATTTAAAGAATAACTTTTTTTATCTGAGGAAAAATGGGTCATGACTTTTAGATTAAGAAAAAATGAATGAATATTTAAAATGTATATACGTTTTTGTTTTATATATAGTTATACTTTTTTATTGAGAAAAATTTAATAAACAGTAATACCTTGAATACTAATTTTGTTAATTTTTTGGGGACTTGACCGGGCCGGGCCGGGCCCTTTCGAAAAATTGTCGGGCCGGGCCGGGCCTTAAAATATGTGCTGCGGGCTTCGGGCTTGCCGGGCCTTGAAATTGAGGCCCGTGCCCATCTCTACTTCACATATATAGATTGTGATCGATTAAACCTAAAAAACATAAAAAGGGGTGGTCAAAATAATAAGTGCACCAATTCTACAAAGCCAAAAACTCGAAGGGTATCAACATTTTCTTATTTTTAGTAATCGTATGCTAGTATCCGGTATAACCACTCCTTTTTTGTTTGACTTTGGCGATTTTTTTGGCATACTAGCCATAAGCTTGCGGCAAGTCTCTACTGAAATCTCATACCACGCTTTTTTCTAAAAATTCCAACAATTCTCGGGCTTTTTGAATCGGGTTTGTACCAATTCGACGTTTTGAGTCTACCCATAGGTTTTTAATTCGGTTTAAGCCAGGAGACTGACTTGGCCAACTCATAACCTTAACACTGTTCTCGCTAAACCAAGCCATGACAAATTTTGAGGTGTCCTTTGGGTCGTTATCCTGTTGAAAGACCCATCGCAAGGAATTGATTTCCCTAGCATATGGTTGCATTAAGTCTGTCCATCTGTTTTTATACCCGAATTGGCTCATAGTATCAGTTGTGCGATGTATCGGTCTAACGCCATGCCGAGAAAAACAGTCCCAGACCACTATACACCGGCCTCCGTGCTTAAACGTTTTCTTTGTGTACCGGACTTCGAATTCTTTGTCTTTGCCGACGTTGCATATGTATATTCTGAAGTCATTAACACAAAGTTATTTTTTTTTCGTCGCTTCATAACATATTATTCCACTTTTAAGACCCATTTTTCCTCGGAGTAAGGCAATTTTTTTTGCCTATACGTCCTGGTAAGTCTGTATATTGAAGTCTCCGACGAACCGTCCAATATAATGTATCATTGCCAATTTGAGAGGAAATGGCCTTCGAAGACATGAAGAGATCCGTTTTTGCAGGACTTTCAACGCGGGTGTCCGTTGTTTGTGAAGTTTTTTTTCTTCCGTCCTTGATTTTCAGTAAGCATCCATGATTTTTAGGAATTCTGAACAAAACATGCCAATTGTCCAATAACTTTCGCACTTTTCCAAAGGATTTTCCCTTCATTTTGAAGATTCATGGCAACCTTTTCTACTTCAGTGGTGCAATACTTTTTTCAGCCCATCTAAAGATTTTTTTTAAACTCTCATGTACTTAAAAATGCAATATGCAATAAAAACCAGCAAACCTTTGACCAGATCCTGATAAAATCCTTTAAAATTTGTAAATAACACAAGTGTACTTATTTTTTAGACCAGACCGAAAATGACCATCCAACACAAACTTAAGCTTGGAATGGAATAAAGAAGATTCGCTACTTTAATTTTTGATTTAAATGTTTGTCAATACTGCAACCTTTCAAAATATAAAAAATTGGCAGATATGCTTTCAAAAAAATTTGAGATATATAATATCAAACTAGCACGATACCTATATACTTATTATTTTGGACCGTAGTGTATCTGGTTGCATAGAACTTTGCAGTTCTGAAAAGCTGATGCAGCTATAAATCCCACCCAGACACTTTGTAGCTGCAGCTTAACTATATTAAGCTTTCAAATTCAAATTTGATAATTTTTCGCGGTATTTTTTTCAGAAATTTTGACTTTGAAAACTCAGGAAAAGTCGAAATGTTTTAGAAATGTACATTAATTAGGAGTCGTTTAAGGTATCGTTTGTAAAAATCTATAGATAAAGCCTAGTACTCAGACGAGCAAAATTTTCTTGCGCAAGAAAGTTGCCTATATTTTGCTGTGTGACCATTGGGACTAGATGTGCATGATCTACGGTTACACTGTTTTATGTTTGTTTACAAATAAAATCAGTTGGAAATTCAAATTTTGTCAGCGAGCAAGCCGGAATGTACTATTTATGGGCTCTGTGGCGCTGGAGAACGACAAAGAGCATAAAAAGCTCCGCAATATTGGATAAATCAGTATCTATTAAATTATAAATAAATAAAATGAGTATCGTTTATAAAATTGATAAAAAACAATATCCATTTAATCGGCTTCAATGAGATTCAATTTGTTTTCATTATTGCAATTTTCTAGCCGATATCTTCATGTTCTTCATGTTGATGTCGATATACGAGTGTCGATGACGACAGAATATAGAATAATTCTATCTTTTAGTCCAGCCCAGCAAATACCACACTTTCTTTTCTAGTATATATCGTTGCCTTTCCAGTATTAATCGGTCATTTATTTTGCTTGTCTGAGTACTCATTTGTAAAATTACAGGCATGCATTTTTATCGTTTCCATACGAATATCATCCCTGATTCTTGCGCAAGAAAATGTTGCTTGTCTGAGTACTAGGCTTATACAGCTAAGTTGCAGCCGTTTGACCGTTAGAAGCACTACCTCTGAAAAAAACATGACAAAATTACCAGATTTTCAAAAATTCTTTAAAAAAAACTATAATTAAAAAAAAAAAATGTAATTCCTAAAATCGATCAGAAAAAGTCATGTTGGGTCACAGCGGAAATGTCGTGTTGACTAGTGTTATTGAAGAGTATTTAATGAATTAGTTTAATATTTTTTTGAATCTTCTCTGTACTAGATTGTTGACTAGTGTTATTGAAGAGTATTTTATGAATTAGTTTAATATTTTTTTGAATCTCCTCTGTACTAGATTGCAGATTTTTTCAATATATATCGTTATGCCAAGTTTTAGGCCTTTGCTTTCATATAAAAACGGTTATGATGTGATTTTTATTTTTGATATATATATCGGAAATAAGTTTTTATACCCGGTACTCGAAGAGTAAAGGGGTATATTAGATTTGTGCAAAAAATTAATGTGTGTAACACCCAGAAGGAAGCGTTTCCGACCCCATAAAGTATATATATTCTTGATCAGCATCAATAGCCGAGTCGATATAGCTATGTCTGTCTGTCCGTCCGTCTGTCCGTCCGTCCGTCTTCATTAGCGCCTATAGCTCAAAGACCATAAAAGCTAGAGGAACACTATTTTGTATCCAGACTCCTGTCCTATCGCACTGTTACAAGTGTATTTCAAAATTTCGCCCCGCCCCCTTCCGCCCACTCCAAGGACGAAAATCTGTGGCATGCACAATTTTAAAGATACGAGAAAACTAAAAACGCAGAATCATAGAGAATGAGCATATCTATCAGATTGTAGAATCTGGATCAGATCGGATAATAAATATAGCCACAATGAAGAAAACCATTTCGAAATGCATCGTTCCCTCTCGCTCTCTCTCACACACAGGGGTAGGCGCTATGCCTGATCGAATTTTTTGACGCCTAGTTCTCAGAGACTATAAGAGCTAGAACCACCAAACTTTCTATCCAAGCTCCTGTGATATCAAACCGAGACGAGTTTGTTTTAAAATTTGGCCACGCCCCCTTCCGCCCCCACAAAAGATGAAAATCTACAATTTTGAAGATATGGGAAAACCAAAAACGCAGAATCATAGAAAATGACTATATCTATCAGAGTATTGAATTTGGATCAGATCGGATCATAAATATAGTCAGAAGGAACAAATGAAATTTCAGTGGCCTCCCAAGCGCAGACTGATTCCCTCTCTCTCTCGCACACAGCCGTGTATGTATATGTAGGAAGTAGATAAAAACATGTAGAAATGGCAGATGTAAAAAATTTATGTTAACCAATATGGAAACATCTAATAGATCAAAATCTCCGAAAAGGTTCGACTTAAATTGTTTTTTTTTGACTAAAATTAAATTTTTTTCTTTTGCGAACATGTAATAAACTACAACAAGCTCACATACATATATACTGACTGAGTACCGGGTATAAAGTAGAGCCGCGGTGCAGACGCGGCTCATAACGTTCCCCCTCGTTTTTTTTGATTTTTTATACCCGGTACTCGAAGAGTAAAGGGGTATATTAGATTTGTGCAACAAATTGATGTGTGTAACACCCAGAAGGAAGCGTTTCCGACCCCATAAAGTATATATATTCTTGATCAGCATCAATAGCCGAGTCGATATAGCTATGTCTGTCTGTCCGTCCGTCCGTCCGTCTGTCCGTCTGTCCGTCTTCATTAGCGCCTATAGCTCAAAGACTATAAAAGCTAGAGGATCACAATTTTGTATCCAGACTCCTGTTCTATCGAACTGTTACAACTGTATTTTAAAATTTCGCCACGCCCACTTCCGCCCACTCAAAGGACGCAGAATCGTAGAGAATGACAATATCTATCAGAGTGTTGAATCTGGATCAGGTCGAATCATAAATATAGCCACAATTAAGAAAACCATTTCGAAATGCATCGTTCCCTCTCGCTTCTCTCACACACAGGGGTGGGCGCTGTGCCCATTCGTCCAGATGAGCGCCTAGATCTCAGAGACTATAAGAGCTAGAGCCACCAAACTCTCTTTCAATGCTCCTGTGATATCACTTCAGTACAAGTGTATTTCAAAATTTTTCCACGGCCCCTTCCGCTCCCACAAAAGACGAAAATCTACAATTTTGAAGATACGGGAAAACCAAAAACGTAAAATCATAGAAAATTACCATATCTATCAGAGTATTGAATCTGGATCAGATCGGATCATAAATATAGTCCAAGCGCAGACTCATTCCCTCTCTCTCTCGCACACAGCCGTGTATGTACAGTAGCGGACAAAGAAATCCGGACACCTAGGTATGGCCTCTATATGCAAGCTTTGAACGGGCGTAAAATATGTAAAAAGGGTTCAATCGGCTTGGATATTTTTTCGTGTTATCTATTAAGTATTTAGTTTTAAAATACCACCCAGTTTGGTGCATCCTAAGCTTTAGATGTGAAAAAAAAAATAAAAAGTGAAACATGTCGAAAATGACTGAAGCTGATAAAGGTGCCATATTGGCTTTGCGATCGGAAAATTTAAGCCTTCGTGATATAAGCGCTAAAGTTGGCTTTAGTAAGTCTTCAGTCGGGGATTTCTTAAAGAATTTTGAAAAAACCGGAACTCTGAAGCGAAATCCCGGGACAGGAAGAAAGAAGAAGACCAACGACCAGGAAGATCGTATTCTGAAGCGCTTAAGCATGGACAATCGATTCAAAACTGCAGAAGACATAAGATTTGAGTTTTTTCAGTCGGAAGGAGTCGATATTAGCACTCGAACAGTACGAAGACGCCTTCAGGATGCAGGACTTAATGGGCGCAGACCAGCAAAAAAACCGTTTGACCGTTAAAATGCGTAAAAAACGGCTACAATGGGCTAAAAAGCACGAATCTTGGACCTTAAACGATTGGAGGAACGTTATATTTTCAGATGAGTCCAAAATAAACCTTTTTGGTTCCGATGGTATGTCCTACGTGAGACGTAAAGTCGGAGAAAGGTTCAAAAATGAGTGCCTACGACGGACGGTCAGGCATGGTGGATCCCGTATGGTCTGGGGATGCTTTTCTTACTTTGGAGTTGGAAATCTGGCACTAATTGATGGAACAGTAAACGCCGCAAAGTACCAACAAATTTTGGAGGATCATCTTGTACCATCTATTGAGGAGCATCTTTCGTAAGCCGATGATATCATTTTTCAGGACGATTCTGCTCCTTGCCATCGTGCAAAATCGGTAAGTCATATTTTTTTTAAATTCCTTTATTTATTGTATAAATGATACCTAATCTCTTAAACTTACAATATTTTTTCTTCTTTTTAGATTACAAAATATTTGAAGCGGGTTGGAATAACTTCATTGGACTGGCCAGGCAATAGTCCTGATTTAAATCCGATTGAGAATCTTTGGCATATTTTAAAGGTTAACATAACGAAGAAGAAACCCAAAACTTTTAGAGAGCTTGATTCAATTGTGGAAAATGTTTGGTACAACGATTTAACCGTTGAAACAATCCAGCATCTAGTGGATTCTATTCCGACACGGATAAAGGCGGTCATAAAAAACAAAGGAGGTCCAACAAAATATTGAAAGATAATTTTTTAAGTAGAATAATATTCCATTCAAAAAAATATAATTTTCAAATAATTTGTAACTTGCTTTAAAAGTAAAAAAAAAAAATTGTTTTTGTTCCTCAGTTTTTGAAATATTATCAATAATTTTAATTTACCATTTTTCCTAAAAATCAAACATCACTGAAATCTAAATAATAGTTGTTTTGGTTAGCAAATACATTCATTTAATAAGTTTAATACAAAATGTCTTGAAACAATAAACACAATTTGAAAAAATTTACGAAACGAACATTTTTTTGCCTGTCCGGATTTCTTTGTCCGCTACTGTATATGTAGGAAGTAGATTTAGACATGTAGAAAATACAGATGGAAAAAACGTATGTAAACAAAAATGGAAACATCTAATATATATAAATCTCCGAAAAGGTTGACTTAATTTTTTTTTCTTTTTTGGCTAAAACTATATTTATCCCTTTTGCGAACATGTAATAATGTAATTAATTACAAGCTCACATACATATATACTGACTGAGTACCGGTTATAAAGTAGAGCCGCGGCGGTAGACGCGGCTCACATGGTTCCCCCTCGTTTTTATTTTACAAATTGCAAAATGATTTTTATTTCAGATTTTTATTACAAAAAATCAAAAATATAACTTTTTCTGATTTTTAATATATAAATACAGTTCGTATCCTTTCGTTTTCATTGGTCTAATGGACATAGCTTGCGAGCATTGTAGGGCATTGAACTTTGCTGGAGAAACGTCTGGATTGCGCTGCCTTTATAGCAAAGTGAATTTGCCATTATTAGTTCCGCCACTGCATTCCTAGACATTTTCTAGCGAACACTTAATAATCTACAGGCAGGTTCCGGGTTTCACTTACTTTTGCTTTTTAATTTTTCAGCCCGAGATCCCCCTCTTACGTATTTTCTTGTTGTCGATGTTTAATTTTCTTATCGATTCTGGCAAACCTGACCTGGTTGTTTTGTAAATATACAGCGTGGTAAAAATGACTTTTGAAGCAAAGCGACAGTTTTACGTGCTCGATTTACGTAGATCAAGATAATATGTCTTACGAACTGTGAGTAACATCATGCATATTGATAATTGAATTGCTAATGGTCAGACAATTAATTTGTACTTAAATTTAGAATACAATTTGGCGGGAAACATCAGTCTTTAGCCAACTGTTCTGTTACGCAGCTGTAATTTAGTATTATTTTAGCTATTGTTTAGTAATATACACACAAATGTAATCTAAATTTCCATAGTAATGGTGTCAAATTTATCTTAATGGATCAATAAGTCATCTGTTTTTTTCCTTATGTAATTAAGATTCGTTTTGTTGTATAAAAAACCGTCAACTTTTCATTTCGCAGAGGAAAATATTGACGTTTTGAAAAGTAAAATTTGATTCGTATTTTGGACTTACAGATTCAAGGCCAGATTCACCATCGAATTGGATCATTACAACCTCTTGAAGCTTCAGATATTGTACTTACACGTCAACTCTGGGCAACTTACAAAAACATATGAAACACACCGTTCATATGACGAGTTGCAATACCCGCTGATGTTTTGGCAAGGAGACGATGGATATCACTTCAATATCTATTTTATTTACTCCATTAAATGGTGAGTCTCAATACCATATTAGTTCGATGAACTATTATGCATATCGTTTGATGATGCGTAAAATGCTGACAACTATTTGTTGCGATTTCGTCGATTGTTTCAACAATTTTCCGTCGACATGTGATACAAAATTGAAACAGCGCCTAACTTTCATTAGGTTGAACCAAGGTGAATTGCATTGGGAAGAGTATATCCATTTACGCGATGCAATTGACGCCGTCGCCGGCTCGCCGGTAGTCTATATAATGCATGTAATGTTGTTTTATTGACTATTATAGGTAGCCAAAATAATATGATCGTGGTGTCTCAAAAGCTAAAACATCAACACAGGTTACGAATAAAGTAGGAAAATAATTCTAGTTGGTAACTAACTATTTTTTGGCCGAACCTTTTTGAAGAATTGAGAAAACCGACCTCCAAATACTCAAAATTGGTAATCTTCTTGGAGAAGAAAAAATTTAACGCCCGGTGCGGAGCGTCAGTGGTTGTTAGTTGTAAATGGTTTCTTGGGAAGAACCAGAGTGATCTTTGCTTTGGAGCTAGTATAATTTTTAGCCCAAAATAGTTTTTTCGAACACAATAGATGCTTTTGTTGGGAAAGGGCTGAAAAGAATAAGATGAAATGAGGTAGGTCCGATTCAGAGAAGAGAATAATTGTCTGCCGAATACCTGCCCTTGAAAGAAAGAACTTACACAAGGCGCACACAACTTAAAACACAGTTCGCCGAACAAAATTGTTTGCGTCTTGGCGTGCAAGAAAACTCAAAAGTGACAAGGTACCAGCAGATTTGAGCCATCTCTTGTATTTTAGCATTGAGCATGTTGAAATTTGAATTGTAACCATAACATGATCTGTGTGGCAACGCTAATTAACATAATGTACATGAACAGCGAGAGCCTATGTTATCTCTCGCATCTCCTTTGAATTCTTATTCGTATGTACATATCTCATCTTTTTAGTTCTGAATAAACCACTGATGTATACAGACGTCGTTCGCTCTTTAATACGCGAGAAGCGCATATTACAATAGGTTATGGGCCCAGATCACCGAAAGATCGGGCGTGTATTAAAGACATTTTAAGCGTGTATAAAAAACCGTGGTTGAACTGCAAGTTAACATTTTGTTTGATGCAATTGCAAATAAATCGTGCACCAGTTAGAAAGTGACGTGTGGCAATTAAAACAAAATGAGTGTGTCTCTGCAAATTGAAAAATTGGGTGAAGACAACTACGATGTGTGGTCAATGTCCATGCGTAGTGTGTTGATCACAACGGATTTGTGGACACATGTTAGTGGTAAAATCGAAAGGCCACAGGAGGAAGAACAGTTGGCACAGTGGGACAAGTTTGACCAAAAGGCACTGGCATGCATTATATTAAATGTAAAACCAACGCAGTTGATGCACATTAAGTCATGCACAACGTCGAAGCAAGCGTGGCAAAAATTACGCGATGTTCATGTGTCAGTGGGACCAGTGCGAAAGGTACAGTTATACCAAAAACTTTTGCGGCAAAATATGCAAAACGGTGATAACGTGGTACAATATGTAAACTCTTTCGTGGAAATTACTGAAAAGTTAGCCGAGCTTAATATCGAAATTCAAGACGAGCTAAAAGTAATAATGCTGTTGTTAAGCTTGCCCAGCGGTTGGGAAAATTTCGTCGTGGCGATAGAAACACGCGACACTCTGCCCTCGTTTGAAACGGTAAAAGTAAAAATACTTGAAGAAGGAGCACGTAAAAATGAAAGAGACGACCGTGAACTTGCTGTACAGGCTGTGTACGCACACACACAGACTCAAAAAAACAACGGTTCGCGTTCGGAGAATTACGGCGCCAGTCGAAAAGACAGCAAACGAGACGGCAAGAAATCCAACGAGCATCGCGAGTTTCGAGGAAAATGCTACAAATGTAAACAAAGCGGGCACCGCGCATCTGAGTGCAAAAGCAATAAAGAGAATTCGAAACAGTGCGCAAGGGATGAAAGATCTAACTGTTTAATGCACAGCTGCGTCTCTACACAGCGAAAAAATTCTTGGTGTATCGACAGTGGAGCAACATCGCATATGTGTTGCAATAAAGATTTGTTTGAAACCTTTAAAAAGACAAGCACAACAATTATGTTGGCTGCAGAAAAGTATATTGAGTCCCCAGGCTTTGGAACTGTGAAAATTAAATCTAATGAAGCAAATATAGAATTGCGAAACGTGTTGTATGTGCCGGATCTAAAAATGAATTTTTTGTCGGTGAGCAAAGCAGCCGAGTTCGGGAATATCACAACATTCGGAAATGCAGAAGCTTTAGTGCGAAATAAACACGGACATATAATGTTGCGTGCGGTACACAAAAACAATTTATACGTTTATGGAGTGGAAAAAACACATGATGCAGTGCATTTAATATCCGATATATCTCTTGCAAAGAAATGGCATAGCCGGTACGGGCATTTAAATTTTCAAAATTTAAAGAATCTTTGCGAAAAAGAACGTGTGATCGGAATGAAAATTAAAAACGTATCCGTAGACACAAATTGCGACACATGCAATAAGGCTAAAATATGTGCATTGCCGTTCCCACAAAAGGTAGAACGTGTTACGAAAAGTGTTCTCGAATTGATCCATACCGATGTATGCGGACCTATGAATGTTAAATCTCTGGCTGGAAACCGTTATTTTGTTACATTTATAGACGATTACTCGCGAAAAATTCACGTATATTTTATGCGCGCCAAAAATGAAGTTTTTGAGAAATTTAAAATGTATAAAAGTTATTTCGAGTGCCAAACCGAAAAAACAATTAAAGCTTTGCGTAGCGATAATGGTACTGAGTACATAAACAATGAATTTACAAATTTTTTAAGCACGTGTGGAATAAAAAGAGAATTAACGGTACCTTACACACCTCAGCAAAACGGCGTTGCTGAGCGCGCAAATCGTACAATCGTTGAAATGGCCAGGAGCATGTTAATTCACGCAAATTTAAATGAATTTTTGTGGGCCGAAGCAGTACACACTGCAGTCTATTTGCGAAATAGATGTCCGACTAGAGCGTTAAATGGATGCACCCCCTTCGAGGCTTGGAATCAGCGCAAACCATCGGTAAACCATCTGAAAATATTTGGTTCACGCGCATTTGCACTGGACAAAACAAAAAAAAGGCAAATTTGTTGCCAAAGGAAAAGAGTACATTTTTGTTGGCTACTCTTTTGCAGCAAAAGCATATCGATTATATGACCCAGAAAAGCGAATAGTAGTGGAACGTCGAGACGTCAAGATTGTGGAGGGTGAGTTCGTCAATGAAGTAAATGATATTCACGAAAATGGAGATCAGACTGAGGACCTTGCTGAAATTATCATACGCTTTGAGTCAAACGAAGAACCTGTGCAGGTACAAACTGTTGATGAGCCCGAAGACGAAACGGAAGGCAACGTTGACAACAGCGATGATGAGGAGGAGGAGTACTTCGTAAGTGCAAGCGATCCAGAACAGAGCCGAAGCTCAGATGAAGACATCCCACAAATACGTGGCCCAGGAAGGCCAAAAATCATTCGTACTGGTCAACCTGGCAGACCAAAGAAACAGTACAATGTTCTCAACAATCTAAGCTGCTCCGATGACATTGAAACTCCACGGACCGTTGCAGATGCGTTGCATGGCCACGATGCAGAAGAATGGAAAAAATCGATGCAAAAGGAATTTGATGCACTCGTGTCAAATAATACATGGACTCCTGTTAATCTTCCGCCGGGACAAAAGGCCATAGGCTCAAAATGGGTCTTCAGAATCAAACGCAACAAAAACGGTGACATTGAAAGGTTTAAGTCGAGACTTGTGGCACAAGGATGTAGCCAGCAGTTTTGCGTAAACTACTGGGAGACATATTCTCCAGTGATACGCTATGAGACAATCCGAATGTTATTTGCGATCGCTGCAGAAAAGCAGTTACACATGCATCAGGTGGATATCTCTAACGCGTATCTCAACGGTAAACTCCAAGAAGTCGTCTATATGAAGCAACCCTCAGGCTTTATAGATGAGCAGAACCCGGAAAAGGTACTCAAACTTCAAAAGGCTATCTACGGGCTGAAGCAGTCCGGATATGTCTGGAATGACACATTGAAGGAGGTGCTGGTGAACATGGGCTTTAAAAGAAGTCAACACGAGCAATGTCTATACGTCAAACAGAATCAACAAGGCTTCAGTTATATAGCAGTTTACGTCGACGACCTGATAATCATCTGTCCTAAAGAGAAGGACGTCAGCGCGATCAAGCAAAAGATCGCATCCGTATTTGAGATGAAAGATGGAGGCCAGCTCAACTTTTTCCTAGGCCTGGAAATTCATCGAGAAGGCAAACAAGGCGCCATCAAGTTATGCCAGACAAAGTATATTGAAAGCGTTTTGAATACTTTCGGTATGCTGGATTGCCGTCCAGTCGCAACACCACTTGACCCAGGTTTTCACGTTGGTTGTAAAAATGAAGAATGTGCAAAGGTAAATATGACATATTATCAATCACTAATTGGTTCGCTCATGTACTTAGCAGTTTTGAGCCGACCCGACATTCTTCATGCTGTAAGCAAACTATCACAGCGAAACCAAGACCCTCATGTGGAGCACGAAACTGCAGCTAAGCATGTGTTGCGCTATTTGCGCGGCACTATGAATATGAGCATCATCTACCAAAAGTCTGGAGCGCCAGTAAAAGGATTCGCCGATGCTGATTGGGCCAACGACAAGCTGGACCGAAAATCATATTCTGGATACGTTTTCTTCCTAGCTGGTAGTGCGTTTTCATGGACATCAGCAAAGCAGAGTGTCGTCGCCATGAGCAGCACCGAAGCAGAGTATGTGGCGCTATCAACAGCTGCTAGAGAAGCAGTATATCTACAAGGGCTGTTGCAAGAGATTGGATACTCAAATCAAGAGCCGATGACCATCTATGGTGACAACCTCAGTGCGCATCATATTGCGAAAAATCCTATTCACCATAAACGCACAAAGCATATAGATTTAAAATATCATTTTGTTAGAGACAAAGTAGAAAGTAAAGAGATAAAACTTGAATACGTATCCACACAGAAAAACGTTGCCGATGTATTAACCAAAAGTTTATGTAAGCAAAAGCATTACGGATTTGTAAAATCGCTTGGATTAATTGATTAATACATTGTAATCATATAATATTATGTTTAAGCAAAAGTGTTGAAATTTGAATTGTAACCATAACATGATCTGTGTGGCAACGCTAATTAACATAATGTACATGAACAGCGAGAGCCTATGTTATCTCTCGCATCTCCTTTGAATTCTTATTCGTATGTACATATCTCATCTTTTTAGTTCTGAATAAACCACTGATGTATACAGACGTCGTTCGCTCTTTAATACGCGAGAAGCGCATATTACAATAGAGCACTGTTAAGTTTTGAGTCTAAGAACATTTCTTTATTTCCAACAACATGTCATTGCTTTATGTAAGACTAGCAGACCTGCGCGTTTCGGTGCTAACTAAATGAATTGAATTAAATGTCGTCTCGACATTTAACTTTAAAAACCATACAGGTTTATTTAAAATCACACATTTTTAAAAGCAACAAATACACTTACAAAAATGTATACAAAACGAGGGGGAACGTTGTGAGCCGCGTCTACCGCCGCGGCTCTACTTTATACCCGGTACTCAGTCAGTATATATGTATGTGAGCTTGTAATAAATTACATTATTACATGTTCGCAAAAGGGATAAATTTAGTTTTAGCCAAAAAAGACAACAAAAAATTAAGTCAACCTTTTCGGAGATTTATATATATTAGATGTTTCCATTTTTGTTTACATACGTTTTTTACATCTGTCTTTTCTACATGTCTAAATCTACTTCCTACATATACATACACGGCTGTGTGCGAGAGAGAGAGGGAATGAGTCTGCGCTTGGAAGGCCACTGAAATTTCATTTGTAACTTCTGACTATATTTATGGTCCGATCTGATCCAGATTCAATACTCTGATAGATATGGTCATTTTCTATGATTCTCCGTTTTTGGTTTTCCCGTATCTTCAAAATTGTAGATTTTCGTCTTTTGTGGGGGCGGAAGGGGGCGTGGCCAAATTTTGAAATACACTTGTACTGACGTGATATCACAGGAGCATGGATAAAAAGTTCTAGCTCTTATAGTCTCTGAGATCTAGGCGCTCATCTGGACGAATGGGCACAGCGCCCAACCCTGTGTGTGAGAGAGAGCGAGAGGGAACGATGCATTTCGAAATGGTTTTCTTCATTGTGGCTATATTTATGAGTCGATCTGTTCCAGATTCAACACTCTGATAGATATTGTCATTCTCTACGATTCTGCGTTTTTAGTTTTCTCGTATCTTTAAAATTGTGCATGCCACAGATTTTCGTCCTTGGAGTGGGCGGAAGGGGGCGGGGCGAAATTTTGAAATACACTTGTAACAGTGCGATAGGACAGGAGTCTGGATACAAAATAGTGTTCCTCTAGCTTTTATGGTCTTTGAGCTATAGGCGCTAATGAAGACGGACAGACGGACAGACGGACGGACGGACAGACGGACGGACAGACAGACATAGCTATATCGACTCGGCTATTGATGCTGATCAAGAATATATATACTTTATGGGGTCGGAAACGCTTCCTTCTGGGTGTTACACACATTAATTTTTTGCACAAATCTAATATACCCCTTTACTCTTCGAGTACCGGGTATAAAAATCTATCATAAAATGTACGTTCTACAGAATGACTCAAAATGAAATGAAATAGGCGTTTAAACACAATGTATTTTTGTCTCAAATTTGAGATTTTTTCGACTAATTTTGAATTTTTGAGGAACCTATTTATAGAAAATAAAAAAAATTTGTTATAAAAACCTTGCCACATATTCTGGCTCTCATTCGCATGCAATTTTTTGCACGCGTTGCGGCGATAGCCCGTTACACACACATTTTTTTCTACAAATTTAAAGTATAGATTTCCGTTAGCAGTTTAACTCGTTCATTATACTATCAGCTATGCTCCGGTTATAGCAAATTTTTTCGGTTACGGATTCGGAAAAATTCGTAAGAATTGAAATCTGTGTGCTCCGGTTCTCGCAACTTTTTGCTATCGATAGTGCTTCATTCCCAAACTGTTTTGCATTATTTCAATTC
The DNA here is from genome assembly GCA_963969585.1 of Drosophila helvetica. Lineage (NCBI taxonomy): Eukaryota > Metazoa > Arthropoda > Insecta > Diptera > Drosophilidae > Drosophila > Drosophila helvetica. Next base: position 27,468,375 of record OZ018402.1, on the reverse strand, counting down.
ATGAAAAAATGTAGTAATCTTTTGGAAATTAAAATATATTGTTCAAATATGCCTTGGTTTTGGAAATCTTATTATATCAAACCAAATATTGATATCGATATATTGTCTTTCAAAGGGAATTCGCAACTCGTTGTTGTTTTGGCTTATTTGAGTGGGTTAAAATTTCAGGTGTCATTAGAAATTAATTAATTGAATACATTAATTTATACTAAAAGAAATTTCCAATGTATAATATAAACCTAAAACATTAGAAAATATGTTTATATTTCTTTCAGGCTTATACAAATTTGTATTTATGTGCAATTCCTTTTTGAAATAGCAACCAGTTTTAAATCGTAAGAATTTTACGATTTGCGAAAATCAGAGCGCACACTTTTGCGATATGTCAGTCAATTCGCATTTATTTGCGATTTGCGCTAACCGGATCATAGCTGTATATAACAAAATGTCTAACAAAAAAGTTCCTGAATCTGACAAATCTTACCTGCACCCCGGCATATGTGGTACTCGGGTTTATTACGACTTTATGAATTTTCCCATATTTTCCGAAATACTCGTGCTTTTTTAATATCTAAAAAATATATTTTGTGATTTGTAAGCTTTTTAGTTTAAATTGTTACATACGTCTGCATCCGCAAGTCGAGGCGGCAAGCCCACTACAAACACCAAGTTCCGCTGAACCACGCGTACGTTTGCCAAATGTTTTCGATTCTCTGTTATCTTGTGTTTTCGTTGTTGATCCCTTTGACGCTTTTGCGACTTAAAAGCTATCATCTAAACAATAAAATTTATTTGTATTATTTAAAACATTTTATTAAATTATTAACTTACTTCTTCTTGTGATAATGGCTTAAAATCCGCAGGATTTTCAGGATATTCTTTTCGACATGCCGGGCATAACTTGTTCTCATCCGTGCGGATTCTGTGCCAGCAGAATCTACAAATCTGAAAATATATGTGTGCATATATTTCTATATACATTTTTACATATAAATTTATGTAGTTGTTATGTCTACCTGGTATCCGCAGGTACATGGAAAGAAAGTCAGATCATCTACTTCAAGCGGCTCCATACACAAAGGGCACTCGACTGAGTCATCATTGCTGCCCATGCCGTTCATTTTTCAGTGTATTAACAGAGTTTGCAGTGGTAGAATTGTAATCGATCACTGTAAAACTGATACAGAAACATTTATTTGTTTTCAAGTCGATAAAAGTTACGCCACCCTGAAATTTAAAAAAAAATTGTTTCAGGTAATTTCGAAGCCTTTTTTCTTACAATTACTTAAAGATGACGACTTAAAAAATATCTCATTAAATACAAAATTTACGGTCATTAGAAGCGAGCGCTGAAGGGAGTACATTGAAGTACTTTTTATCTTTTTTGCTGTTTTCTCGAAACTACATTTTTTGGAGCTATGTACAAGTTCCCTCAGAAACTATTTAACAATAACATTCTCTATGGTGTCACATTGTCACTTTTTTTATATAATTTTTTAAAAATCATTTTTTTTTTACCAAAAATTCATCGTTTTTTAAACACTGCTTTAGGAACCACCATAGTTAATTTAATTTAGTATGTATAAGAAACCTCATACAAAACACTTTTTTTGTTTCTCTTGAGCTATTCGGTCTGACTGTTTGGCTCAACCGAACAAACGAATCGGTCTCTCAATAAGATAGATAGATATAGCAAACAAAAAAGAACACAAAAATACTGACATTTTGAAATGGTTGACAGTTATTTGCGAGCTCTGGTTTTGGTCATTAAAGTAAAATTATCCCGTTTCTGCGAATGAGCGAAGTTCTGGTGATATGTTGTTGCTGTTATTCGACCAAAATGTTTTCTTTCTCGTTTAATTCGTTGTTCCGTTGCTTTAAAAATGTGCGCGAGCTTTCGATGCTGCATTATTAATAATTATAAGTGCACATCAGTGCTAGCTGATCGTGTTGTGCCTTTCAAGAAATTAAGTTGCAAAAATTTGTTTGACTTACTTAATGTAGGTATGTAATTGTTCAAAATTGTGCATTAGATTTGAATATTTTGCAATTGGTTAGGTAAAATGATACGTGGAACTAGTTTCTTAGACCATGAACAAGGAACTATAAAAGGAATGCATAAAAGCGGTGCAAAAATCACAGAAATCGCAAAAATACTAAACCAGAATACGAACTTCATTTCCAATTATATAAAAAACCCTGCTAAATATAGTACAAATCAACAAAGTGGTCGGAAGACCAACATCGATATATTGTGCAAAAGGCACATTCAGCGACTTGTTGTGGTTGATTCCAAATAACAAAGAATTGAATAGTCCAAATTATACATACAAATAATTTACTTAAGTATATCTCCATGGTGCCTAAGCGGCACAAAAAGGCTCGCTTGGGTTTGCAGATAAGTACCGTTTTTGAGGCGATGAGTGGCATAATGTAATTTCTAGTTATGAAAAGAAGTTTAATTTCGATGGAATAAATATTGGAGAAGTGTGCGACAGGATAGGCGATCCTGTTTCAAGTGATGTTTTGTCGGTGGTACTGTGATGATATGGGCTGCGTTCTTCTACAGAGGAAAGTCACCTATATGTTTCGTCTCTACCCGAATAAATGCAGAAATTTATGGGTGTCTTCTGGACAGTGAGTTGATACGAGTTTGGTGGGAACTTGTATGGCGATGACTGGATATTCCTACCGGACAATGCGTCAATACGCGCAGCTCGAGTTACCAAATTCTTCTTTACAGGCCATACCATAGAGGACCTTTGGGGTATCCTCTCTGCCAAAGTGTTCAAGAACGGAAAACATTTTAAGACAGCAAGGCATCTTAAAATGGCAATAGAGCATGAATGGGCGAAATATTATCCAACCACCCTTAAATCCCTAGTCGATTCCATGCCAATTCGTCTAAATTCCATAATACTGACTAAGGGTAGCGATATGTTTAATTTTATCATCTTTTCTGACAACCAAAAACAGCTGACCTGGCTATTTTGTAAAAACAGAGCGTGATATTTTTTCAATTACTTGTTTTTAAGCAAAGAGACGGCAGACATCCTAGATGCAACACCTGTGCATTTAACATGTCTGACGAACTGTGAAAAAAAGCATGCAAATTGAAAATTGAATTGCTAATGGTCAAACAATTAATTTTTTGCACTTACATTTTGGCGGGAAACCTCTGTATTTAGCCAAATTTTCTGTTACAAGTACAAGTACAAGCTGTTATTTAGTATTATTTGAGCTGTTATTTAGCATTTTTTTTGCTTTTATTTAGTATTATTTGTGCTGTTATGCGCAAAAAAAAATTATTTTTTGCCAGTTCCCATAAACGAATCGACATGCATCAGCTGTTACCACGAATCCGAAAAGTGTATTTGCCCTGCTTAATTTTTTCCGAGTAAACTTTGAGGTTGGGTCACAAAACAAAACTATTTATAAAGAAGTCACAATCTAAATTTTCATAGTAATGGTGTCAAATTTATCTTAATGGACCAATAAGTCATCTATTTTTTTCTTTTACAATTAAGATTCGTTTTGTGGTATATAAATCCGTTTACTTTTCATTTCGAAGGAAAAAATGTTCACGATTTGAAAATTACAAATTCTTTCGTTTTGGGAAACACAAGAGCTTAAATTGTTTTCAAAAGTAAACATTTTTGTGAAACAGGAAAGTGCCTGAATATCTTTAAAATTAAAAAACTAAAAGTGAAATAAAAAAACATACATACATTTACTACGAAGACTACTTTTGATTTAAGTTCCTTATTAAATGTAATAAATTGGACAGATAGACATGGATATATCGACTCGGCACTTGATGTTGATCAAGAATATATATAATTTATGGGGTCGGAAACGCTTCCTTCTGGGTGTTACACACATCCACTTTTGGCACAAATCTAATACACTCTTATACTCTTCGAATACCGGTTATAACCGGTTAGTGGCAGTATAAAAATAGCACACCACAAAATTGCTAACCATTTTGTATCCTAATACGCTCTATTTCTTCCTTTTGGATTAAAAAACGCACCGGAAAAATTCATACGACCACATACAGTGCCGAGAATGCATGGATACATGTTCATCACTTTTCAGTTTAAACGCCTGTACAATTTTGAAAGATGACTCAATGTTTGCGATTTTTTTTTTTAGTATTGTTTAATTACATGATAGTCAAATAAAACAGTAATTTCAATTAAAAGAGATCGGGTTCCTTAGTTTTTAGTTTTTCCAACAAGAGTCAATTTTTTTATGTTTATAACCGCTGCAGCTTGTTTTGGTTAACTCTTCTGCCTGGTAGTCATTACGTGCTGCATAGCACGAGCATCCCTGTTTGTAAGCACACGTGGTCGTGTTCTGACGTTCTAGATACGGACAAATTTCGTAATTTTCGAACTTGAAGATCAGTTTGGTGACAAATAACAAGAGACTTTGACATTTCCATTATTTAGTTTTCCATATTTGTAGTGATTTTCCCCATTTTTAGTCATATATGAGATTTGAAGAAAAATTCGCGGATATTGCAATCAATAGCAGTCAATTTGTCTACTATTTTTATCCTATCAATGTGTGAAATGCACGAGAACAGCCAATTTTTGGGAAACCCCCTAATTGTGTTACAAAAAGCTTCAAAATATGGGTTGAAAAACTAAAAAAAAAATAAAACGTGAAAAAGTGAAAACGTATTTGACTTTTTTGAAAAAAACTAAAAGCTCTTAAGAAACCCGATCTCTTTAAATTAAATTTATTGAATATCGAGTTCCAATCAGAATGTAGCACATAAAACATGCATGATCACTCTCATGAATCAGCTTTTGAGAGCCGCGCCAATTTGGAAAATTCAAACAAAATTATAAAAGGAAAAAATGAACTCTGATCATGAAGGGATTGTGTTGTTGGTGTATATGTAGGACCGTGGTTTATATTTGAATATTCCATCAGAAATAATAATTGTTCCGGTAGTTTAGATCATGTATATAATGCTTTATTGCTTAGATTAGTTAGATTGGTTTAATAATTGATTGGGAGCGTCGTTTTCTCCTTCGCGTTGTTCGTCTTAATTGCTTTTTTTTGAGAGCGTTTCTCGCGCACGTCTTGTCTCGTCGTCGTTAATTATTTTTCTATATATGGCAGGCTTGCCAACTCGTCGTTGTTCGATCAGCTGCTTTTTGTGAGGGCAGGCCATGCAGCGCTACCATACCATTCCCACAACTCGGCCATCCTACACTGCATTCGTCCCGAATGCGTCATCATCTTCATATGGCATCCATGGTTTCATGTATTCAGCGCAGGTGCTCGTTTGCTTAGGACCTTCGCTAAACACGTCTTCTTTCGTTACGTCATAGGTATCGTTTGGCTTATCTCTGGTAATTCGGTAAGGACCAAGGTATTTTGGCTTTAACTTTAGTCCACCACCTAGCTGCGTTCTTTTGATAGCCACTAGATCACCAGCGCTGTACTTCTTTGCCGGTTTACGTAGTAGGTTTTTTGTTTTCGTCTTGCAACTGGAGAATATGTTGCTTGGTTTGTTTTCTGAGATCATCTCGGCTATCGTTGAAAGTCATTTCTTTAATTTTGATGTCGGCTTTTATGCGCATCTTTGTACCTGTGAGTAAAGTTGGCGTCAACTTAGTACTTCTAAAGAACGTTGAATTGATAGTTTGCTGTATGCTGCTAACAAACATGTACCATTTGCTAAGATTATCGATTGAGAGTTTTGATAAAACTGCAATGGTCGTCGAATTCAGTCTTTCCACTTGGCCGTTGGCCCGTGGTAGGCCTGTCGTTATGGCGTGATGCTTAACGTCTTCGCTATCGCAGTACTGCTTAAACTCGTCGGATGTGAATGCTGACCCTTTGTCGGAAATGATTTGTAGTGGATTTGCAAATTTCCCATTGCCTCTTTTGCTGAAGTACAGCCAACAAAATTTGGTAAAGCTGTCGATTACGGCCAATATATGCTTATATTGCTTGTGTGTTGATTCGAGTGGACCTAGAAAGTCGATGTGGTACGTCTGTAAGGATTGTTCTTCTTTGGGCAGTGGATGTAGTTCACCTTTTTTTCCCGCTTCCGGGTGTAATGCACCAACTTATGTGTTTCTGAACTTTCTCCTTAAGTTTTGGAATATAAAATTCCTTAGCAATTATTTCTTTCGTATTCTGCTTATCAGCTTAAAGTGTAGACCTAGTAAATACACACAATTTTCTCAAGGCTACTATAACTGCTAATATTTCTAGTTCGTAACTCGTAAGCTTTCTTTCGGCATCGGAGGTCTTCTTATTCATATAGTATACAGGGTGCAACTGGTTATCGTCAGGCGACTTTTGCAAGAGAACTGCGCCGAATCCGTCGATTGAGGCGTCTGCATGAAGTTTGGTTTCATGCCGTTGATGGAAAATCTTTAGTATCGGCTTTTGCGTGATGATCGACTTTAACTTGTTAAATGCGGATAGTTCCATTTCTCCAAACTGAATCTTTGCATCGTTTTTGGTAAGATCTGAGAGGGGCTTCGCGATTTGCGAGAAATTGGCGATGAACTTTCTGAAGTATCCCACTAGACCTAGAAAGCTCTGGAGCTTTTTGAGGTTGGACGGAATCGGGAAGGACGTGACCGCTTTTGTCTTCGTTAATATCTTCGCTGATATTCGATAATGTGGCCTAAATACTCGATTTTAGTTTTCAGGAAATTTCTTCATTTTTATCATCAGTCCATATTCTTCACATCGTCCTAGAACCTCCTTTAAATTGGCTACGGCCTCGTTTTCAGATTCTGCAGGTATAATAATGTCATCTATTGAGCTAAATATTAGCGAGTTTTGGAGTCGATCGAGTTGGTCTTCAATTAGGGGCAATGGAAAGCGGTCTCGGAGGATGATTTTATTAATACGTCTATAGTCGACACACAGTCTATTCGTTCCGTCACGCTTTTTTACGAAAACCACTGGGCTTCTATATTCAGACTCGGATGTTTCTATGATGCCGTCCTTGAGCCATTGATCGGTTTGGTTGTCTATTATGCATCGCTCGGCGAATGAAAATCTACGTGGCTGCGAATTGATTGGCGTATCTTCTTTCAATACTAAACGCATTTTAATGTTCGTTGTCTTCGTGCTTACCGGATTGTAGTTTTTTAGGATACTCAAAATTGTTTCTTTCGCTTGTTTACTTGCTTTTACGTCGATATCAGAGTCTAAATTTTCATGATTTTCGATTTCAATTTTCATCATGGCACTTACATCGGAAGTTTGCGGTTTGGATATTGTCACACCTTTATTGTTTATTGAGACTTGAGCTTGCTTGCAAAATTCCTCACCAAGTACCATTTCCTCATCTAGGAATTGCGAGTCTACCACCAGAAAATTTGTTTTGAATTCGTATCCGTTAATCACAAACTGTTGTTCAACTGAGCCCATTGGCTTTACTTTGGATTGATTTTTCTTTCCGAACCCGATTAAGTATAGATTGCACTCTCTTAACATTGGTTTCCGTAATTTTGTATATGTTGAATCAGGTATTAAATTATATTTACTGCCGGTGTCAATTAGTGACGTTTATTTATTGTTATTTACCGTGACTTCTTGACACATAAATTCATGAGGTGATGTGACTTTGCGCGTATTGCTTGAGTCAAACTTTTCACCTTTATTTGGGCATTCTTTTGCAATGTGCCCGAAATTGTTGCATTCAAAACACTTTCTGCCCTTGCTTTTGATTTCCCACTCAGCTGATGTATGTCCTTTGGCACCACAGTTGTCACATTTCATGTCTTTGTTTACATGTTCATTTTGTATCGCTTGGTTTTTATATTCGTGCTTTTGGTTATTTTTGCTGAAACTGCCATGACTCTTATTTTCATTTTTTGCTTTTTGGAATAATTTTGTAATACTTAAGTTTTTCCTTAAAATCCCGCAAATTTCTAGCGTTGTACAATATTGATTTATTTTGCACTCGAGCACTCAGTGATCGCAATAAGTCTTCGATTTCACGAAAGTTAAGAGCGAACCTCGGCACGTCTGACATTGAAAATGCATTTTTGTTTTGGTTATCTTCATTCTTTATGCTCACGAATTCACTGCTGTCTCCGTCCTCTTCTTTCTCTTTCTTTACGCCTTCGACTTCGTCTCCGCTTTCCTCTTCGTTTTTTCTTCGCTCATATCTTTTAATAGGCTACCCTTTTTCATGTTCTGGAAAATACATGCGCTCAAGTAGTCTTTATTGTTATAAGGCAGATGCAATATATTGCAAATTATCGGCAGGTCGTTGTCGGACAAATTTTCGGCAACATAACTCATTTTGTCGTTGAAGCGTTCGTCAATTTCGCTGTACTCAAACCCTTCGAAACGTTTTCTGTTGATAGAGGGGATAGGGGATAGGGGAAGGGGATAGCCCCTTCCTTCTCGAATACGAATTTATGTAACAGTGAAACATTATACTTTTTCTCCGTATGAAGCATGTCTTTAATGCAGTCGAAATCTGTAAGTCGCGACATTTTTCGTATTAGTCTTTGTTTTCCACGTTTTTCTTAACTTTTTTCACTCTTTCCTTTTATGTGTTGTGCGCATAGTTTTTTTTTGTTTTAATGTGTTTGAATGTATGTGTGATCTGCGTCGTTTTTTCTTCTATATACTGCCGTTTTTAGTGTGGCTCTCCACGTATGTGTAAATGTGTGTGTGATCTGCGATGTTTTTTCTTTGAAATGTTGGTTTTCGTTGCACAGCAAAAATTTGGTACTTTTTTTTAGGTTGAGCCCCCAAAATATGTGGGACCGGGGTTTATATTTTAATATTCCATCAGAAATAATAATAGTTCCGGTAGTTTAGATTATGTATTTAAAGCTTTATTGATTGGGATCGTTGTTTTCTCCTTCGCGTCCCTCGTCTTAATTGCTTTTTTTTGAGATCGTCGTTTCTTGGGCACGTCTTGTCTCGTCGTCGTTAATTCTTCTTCTTCTTCTATATATGGCAGGCTTGCCATCTCGACGTTGTTCGACCTGCTGCTTTTTGGGAGGGCAGACCCTGCAGCGTTACCATACCATTCCCACATATATTGTGGCCAAAAAAACAAAAGGGTAAGTACACCCAGCCGCACTCTGAAATTTCATGCATTTTTGACTTCTCCAGCCTGAGAGAATCTAATAGAATCAGGGTTGATATTCGTATTAAACCTATAAAAACACTTTTCTTGGCAAATGGTTTTGCTAGAAAAATTCCGCATCTAGTACTTAGGTCGACAAACAATCATGCCGATATATAAAGGAAAAATATTTCATGGTATTTTTCCAGGCCCCTTGATTTTATTCAAATTGCAATACAACTGAGGTTGTGCAAAAAACAAAAACCGAAAAAGCGATTAGAAGAATTTGGCCACGACGACATAATTTAATTAATAAAGGATGTCGAGAAGAGGGAATTGTTATGAAATGTAGTCCATAAATAGAGAACATAAAATAGTAGTTTGCATTTCTTTTCCGCAAAAACAGATTTATTGCGGTGGTTTATCAGTGCATTGCCGTCCTCCAGCGCTACAGCGCCCACAAATAATATATTTCTGCTTGATTTGATACAAAATTTGAATTTTTAACTGATTTTATTTGTATACAGTGTTACCGCAGGGCATGCACACCTGGTCACATTCGGCCGCTAGTATTTTTATATGAAACTGTTTACCTAGCAATCGTGAGCCAACGATTTATGTCATTTATTATATGTTCGCGAAAAATTGTATAATTGCCAAAAAAGGAAATTTAAGGCCAAAAATAAAGTCAAACCCTTTTGTTTACATTTGTTTTTTACATCTTTTTTGTCTCATTTATACATCTACATATGTACGTCCTAGCTATGACTCGTGGAGATGTGTGTGAGAGAAAGACAAAATGAGTAATCGCTAGGAAGGCCACTGAAATTTAATTTGTTCCTTCTGGCTATAATAACAGTCCGACCTGATCCAGATTCAAAACTCTGATAGATATGGCCATTCTATATTATTCTGCGTTTTTAGTTTTCTCGTATCTTAAAAATTGTGCATTCCACAGATTTTTGTCCTTTGTAGGAGCGGAAGGGGGCTTGGAAAAATTTTGAAATACACTTGTATTGAAGTGATATCACAGGAGCATGAATAGAAAGTTTGGTTGCTCTAATTCTTATGGTCTCTGATATCTAGGCGCTCATCTGGACGAACAGGCATAGCACCCAAACCAGAGTGTGAGAGAGAGCGAGAGGGAACGATGCATTTCGAAATGGTTTTCTTCACTGTGGCTATATTTATGATCCGTTTTAATACAGATTCAACACTCTGATAGATATGGTCATTCTCTATGATTCTGCTTTTTTAGTTTTCTCGTATCTTTAAAATTGTGCATGCCACAGATTTTCGTCCTTTGTGTAAGCGGAAGGGGGCGGGCCGAAATTTTGAAATACTATAGGCGCTAATGAAGACGGACGGACAGACAGACATAGCTATATCGACTCGGCTATTGATTCTGATCACATCCATTTTTAGCACAAATCTAATATACCCCTATAATCTTCGAGTACCGGGTATAAAAATGTATTTCGCTCTGCCAGGTCTGTGACAGTTTGTAGATGACTGATACCACATTATTTATATGCAAGAAGTCCTAGAGAGCTACGCATTTGGAAACGAGAAGACATGGGAGCACAACTTATGTTCGCGTATTTGACATTGTCATCCTACTTTAGAATATATTACAATAATATTCCATTTGAAAAATGCTTCTCAAAAGGATCTTTCAACACGATGAGCATCCGAAAAAATCGACTTTTTGCCTGTCTAGCTCAGTCACTGGATCTTAAACTCATCGAAATCTTTTGGAGAAATGTCAAAAGCATTGAAGCAACTGCAAGTGGTTTAAGAATTATTGGCTCAAATCTTGATGAATCTTTGGCAGGACCTTATTAACCCATACCAGGCCGGGGCCAGGCCGTAATGAAAACAAAATTATTTAAGAACTAAATATTAAACCACAAGAAACATGTATAATATCTAACATGAGTTTTAATTTAAGTTTCGTAATTTTGTGATTTTCGGGAAAAAAACGAGAGGGAACGTTGTGAGCGAAAAAAGGAAATTTAGAGACAAATCTAAAGTCGAACACTTTCCATTTTTGCTTACATTTTGTTTTTTACATCTGTCTTCTCTACATTTCTACATCTACAGCTGCGCCGAAAAAAATAGCACCATGAGTCTTATGTATCTGTCTTGAAGGTTTTTGTCTAAGCAATGGTTCTAATGAATGATTTCAAAACTTATATATAAAGTTTAAGGTGTAAATTAACATATCGCAAATATAGGTATGTATTGCAAGACTCCAAATGAAAATATTTAAAAAGAAAAGGATTAAATCCGAAATTAAGGCGCCAACAAAAATAGCACGAATTTACCAAAAAATTAATTAAATATCAAATACAAAGAATTTGTCTGAAATTTTTATTAGAATCTGTTACTTTAGTTGTATTTAAAGGTTAATATTTAGGTATAAACCTTTGGGCAGCAAGAACAGCAGCACAACGTCTCGGCAATAAGGTTCACCTAATTTTCGCATCTTTACATCGGGATATTAATCCACAAATCATGCAGGATGCATCAAAGACCTTTATTGCTCCTTGTTTTCACATTAGAAACATATTTTTTAACTTCACGCCAAATCTTTGCCATGGGGTTCAATCTGGGGACTGAAACCACTTTCGAGCTTTTTATCTGGTACTTTTTGGGTCATTGTCCTGCTGGAAGACGGCATTTCGTATTCCACATAAGGCAGCATCACTGTTTGTTCTATATAAACATAGACATTTGGATCCAACATCCATTTGTGCCACGCATTGGATCACCTTCCTAAAACAAAAATCATGCCCATAACAATATGCTTGTTCCTCCATGTTTAATGGTTTTACATGTGAATCAGGGGTTTGTAGTCTGCATTATATAGTCGTCTATATAAGATCAAGACCCTTTAATACCGAAAAAAAGTTTTGTCTTTCGTCGGACCCAAGGATGTTTCTCCACTTTTATTTGGGCCAACTTGAGTGCTGTTTTGCACACTGAATTCGATTTGCCCTATGCCTTGTAGTCAAAATTTGAATTTTCCTCGGACTACTGGCACCCAATTTATGTTCTTGCAAGCAATACCTAACTTTGCTGGTACCTGCCGATTTTTTAAAATCCTGTTTTTGCTCTGTAGGCGGCTTAAATGGGTTCTTCTTGCTCTCACGAACCAGTAGTTTTATCAGAAATTTGCATATCGCGGCCTTTCTTTCACATGTTTCTTGTTGGCAACATAATTTGAAGCATTACGAATCATTTTATTTCAACAACCGTCAATTTTCCTCACCTTAGTATAGGTCCTGTCTTCTGAAATTAAAGTTGTGATCCTTGGGATTTTTTCCTCACTACAGTGCTTTCCACGACCCATAACTACTTATATTTTGTAACTTTCTTGTGACAATCAACGTAAGCCACTTAATTCAATCAAGAACTTAAAATATCAAAAAGCTCAGAAAAGAACAAGTTTTGATACAAAAGCGTTATTTGGTGCTATTTTTGTTGGCGTTCTATTTTGCTCCTCTTTCGAAGAATTGCCTAAAATAATAAGAACCGTTAGGATTAAGAGATAAAGCTCACTTCTCGCAGAGAGGAGATATGTAAGGCTACTTGAAATTACAATAAAGTCCAACAAATATTGGACAGTGGTAATGTTATGAAACAATAATGACTGTTGTACCTAGCGGTGCTATTTTTTTCGTCGCCACTGTACATGCGTCTTAACTACGACTCGTGGAGATGTGTGCGAGAGAGAGAGAGAGAAAATGAATAAGCGCTTGGAAGGGCACTGAAATTTCATTTGTTCCTTCTGGCTCTAATATCCAGATTCAAAACTCTGATAGATATGGCCATTCTCTATTATTCTCTATCTTAAAAATTGTGCATGCCACAGATTTTCGTCCTTTGTAGGGGCGGTAGGGGGCGTGGGAAATTTTTTAAATACACTTGTATTAAAGTGATAACACAGGAGCATGGTTAGAAAGTTTGGTTGCTCTAGTTCTTATAGTCTCTGAGATCTAGGCGGTCATCTGGACGATCGGGCATAGCACCCACGCCGGTGTGTGAGAGTGAGCGAGAAGGCTATCGACTCGGCTACTGATGCTGATCAAGAATATATATACTTTATGGGGTCGGAAACGCCTCCTTCTGTGTGTTACAGACATCCATTTTTACAACAAATCTAATATACCCCTTTACTCTTCGAGTACCGGGTATAAAAACTTTTTTTTCAATGAACAGCAGATTTCATGGGTAATTGTCTAAAGTAATGAAAAACAAGCAGATGGAATGGAAATGTTACGGGATTTCAAGATTATAGTGTTTACATTCTGGGCTTTCTAAAAAGGTTTAATGTGTTCAATTTGGAAGACTACAAATACCTCAAAAACGGGTTTGAGGATGGTGACGTGCAGCACTGCTATTTAATTGAACACAGTTGTATGTATAGTTCTTTAGAATTTCAACACAATAATCACCTAGTAGGTTAATTTTAATATTGTGACCAGATGTTCATGCTCTACGGTTGCACTGTTACGTGATCTTGTTTTTGTTTATATATTTGTTGCTTTAATGATTCCTAGACTGGCCGACTGGACATAGAGAGCAACAGAGTGCGCCGAGGGACGAAGAGCCGTCGACGAACAAGGCAGCTCTGGCTAAAAACGACAGTATGCGGTCATCGGTCGATTCCAATTCCCTGGGCTATGTCTGATGACAACATATAGAATAACTACATTTTTTTACTCGAGCCCGGCAAATACCACCTTTTCTAGTATATATTGTTGCCATTCCTGTTTTAATCGGCCTGGACTGAGTACTCGTTTGCAGAATGCATGTAAAAAAAATCGCTGTCAAAGAAAAGACAGGCATGCATTTATATCGTTTCCATACGAATATTATCCCTGATTTTGTCGAAAGAATAGTTTTTGGATCTGAGTACTAAGCGTAATATCCTTTTCCCACACAGCACATTTGCGGGGAACGGTGGAATTTCGTGACAGATGTGAAACCTCGATTCCCATAGGCCACCATCCCCCATCCATGGAAAACACAGCTGACAATAAAAAACAGAAAACTTGTGCTCTACATTTTTGTGAAAATAAACCACAAATATGGAAAATTTAATTATGTCGTCGACTGTGAATCCCCAGCAACAAATGTTGCTGCAAAAATTGATGGTGGCGTTGGTCAAGAATGAGGAATTCGATGAGGAAGAATATATTAGTCATAGTCTTCCAAATGTACTTCATTTTAATTTACTTCAGATATAGATTTACGAAAGTGAACAAGTGCTGATAATAATTAGTTCTTCTCTAAGGGCGCGCGCACACTGTAGCTGAAAGCGGAGCTGAAAGCAGAGCTGATAGCTTTTTTTTCAGCTCCAAAAAAACAAACACACTGCACCGGTGCAAGTGCGCACATTGCTGACTGAGCTGAGCTTAAAGCTGAAAAAGCTCCCTGAAATCAGCTCAGCTTTGTTTGATCGAACAAGCATGTTTGTTTTTTCAGCAAGCGGATTGCTGATAGTTACCATCAATGTTATCTTTCTATGCGATATAGTGGTCCGAATTTCACCAAATTTTCGTGCGTTATGTACAATCAGGTAGTTACACAAATGGGCTGACTACTTTAAAAAATAAAGAAGTTTTTCATAGAAAAAATAACTTTATATAGATATGGATATCCGATCTGCCCCATTCGAAAAAATGCTTGATAAAATCATAAAATATAGCCATGTACATGAAACGTTTTGTGGAGATAGTTCTTAAAGTGAAATAATAGTTTAGTAGAAACAGACGGACGCATTGCTATCAGTTCATCTTTCAGCTCAGTCGACAGTGTACGCACCTGCCGGCTGATTCTGTCTGAAAAAAGCTTAGAGCTTTCAGCGCCGTTTTCAGCTCTGCTTTCAGCTCCGCTTTCAGCTACAGTGTGCGCGCGCCCTGACCGTTGACCGATCACCACGTATAGTTTACTTAGATGTCGAGATACGAGTACACATTTGCTGCTGGATTTAAAATAAAAAACTCTACCCAAAAGTGGGTTTCGATACATTTGTTACATTCATTAAAAATTGACGACGCATACAAAATATTTATTTAAAAAATCGCGCGATTTGGTTTGGTTTTTGATACATTTGTTACATTCATTAAAGATTGACGACGCATAGCAAATATTTATTTATTTTTTTTCTAACTATTTTTTTTATTTTAACTATTTAGAACGAAAACTCATGAAAGTTTGACGACGCAAACAAAATATTTATTTAAAAAAAACGCGTATTTTCTCCATTTTTAATTGATTTATCAGGTAGGTTCCGGGTTTTATTTACTTTTTCAACCAATTGGTTTACTTTTCATTTTTGTCCATATGACTTTGCTAAATTTTCTGCGAAGAGAGAGATAGCATGATAGAAAAAATACAAAATGAATGTTCGTAGTCCTCTCTAAGCCCGACTCTCAGTCGAATAACTGAGGCCCAATTTGTAGCTAAATGATATTTTCGAACATACACAGCCCGCCAGCAAAATCGTTTCTAAAAAGTATAGCAATCAATAAACTCTGCCGCAGTGCTGCTCCAAGCTCAACTGGAAATACAACTGGACGCATATATCTCTTTCGCTCTCACTGCATGCTTTTAGCATAAGGCTGTCTCTATATTTGCAGCTAGTCTGTCCAGCTTCAAAGTCTTATGTCATACGGGTATTACAAATTTTCTTGTCATCGCTATGTTTAATTTTATCATCGTTTCTGACAAACAAAAACACCTGATCTGGTTGTTTTGATGCCTTTTATTTTGTTTTGAAGCAAATCGACGGCAGGAAGTGCGCGATTTTAGAAGATCAAGACATCGCAGATGCAACACCTTTGCATTTTATATTTCTGACGAACTGTGAGGAGAAACAGCATACAAATTGAATTGAATAAAATTTGAGGTTGGGCTACAAAAAAATTACATATTTTTTAAGAAGCTGCAATCTAAATTTCCATAGTAATGGTGTCAAATTTATCTTAATGTATCTATTTTTTTCGTTTTCCAATTAAGATTCGTTTGGTTTATAAAAAATATTTCGTATGTTGAGCGTAAGAGCGCCAGTTTATGTGAAAGTGAAACCCGGAACCTGCCTGTATGTATTAAAATTGGCTTTGTTTACAAAACACCGCTGATTCATGAGAGCGAGACCAACCTTTCTTGAAGTACTTGGTCGAACTGTTTCAGTATCGTTCAACACAAACTAAATAAATATCAGATTCCTGGCAGTAATTTTCTGCAGTGCTGGATACTGGGCTTAAGAAGGTGATATTTTAATTTAAAAAAAAAATAATAATAATCAATATTTACGGTATTTAAGGTAAACAATTTTTTTCCCTAGATTTAAGTCTGACGTTTACATTTTTTATTTTGGTACATCAAGATTTTTGAATCTTATTATGAAACTTCAAACAAAAACTTTCCTTCACTGAAGCAATGTTGAAAAATACGAAAATGTCGTTTCTATTATTTTTCCGTGAATGTATATATTTGTACTGTTAAAGTACAGTTTTATACAAGAATTCAGCCTGAAGTTCCAGAGAGAAAACCAACTTCTGCAACTTTTTCATATATTTACATACATACATATGCTTAGTATATATTATTACCATTACCATTAACCATCAACCATGTACTTTCGTGTAAATATGAATGTATGTCCCAACTATATTTGAAACGCATACCATGCAATAAACTTAAAAATGTAGTTGAATTCCCTATATGTATATGATTGGAACATGATTTTCGAATTATATTTAAACTAATTTTGCACTTTCTGGAATTATTAGAGAAATAAATAAAACAGAAATAATATTCATCCAATAGGGTAATATCAACAAATAATATATGAAAACACATACGTACACATATGTACACGTAACACGTATGATTGTAGGTGTGAAGCCGAAATTTTCTCTATACACTCTTAATAAATTTTCAGAAGATTTTTGTAATTGCAAATTGAATTCTCTTGCACGTTTATTTTTGTATTCTAGGTTACGATAATAAATTGGTTTGAAATGAATCAAACAAAACTTATATGCCTGAAAATATACGCAAGATAAACGAATAAAATTGTCAATTTAAACAAACTATCGATAATTTATACTGCACGATATTATATTGAAAATATCGCTACCATACCATTCATTCGCTATTTAAATTAGTATTACCACTAACCATATCGCCATTTCCATTTACTAGAAACGGTGGGAAATTTTGACAAATGTGAAACCTCGTTTCCAGCAGTCCACCATCCATTAAAAACTCAGCTGACAATAAGAAACAAGAAATTTGTGCTCGGGATTTTGTCAAAATTAAACAAAAAATATGTTCGAAGCAGCAGCTGGCAGTAGCTCTGAAAACTTTTAAATCAGATAAAATCGCCTGTCTTATGCTCTTAAGAGTTTGTCGCGCTCATGTAAATCGTTTTTTCTTTCTTACACGCCCACACATATATTATCCATTAAGTGCATTATTCTTGCGTACAGTCAGTCAAACATTCGTAAAGGCGCAGCATCACGGCAAAGCAATCATCAAGCTCAGCGCGAGTTGATGGAATTGTCAAATTCGCGCTTTAAGGGTTTATGTTTTCGGCTACTTAAAAATTGTAAATACTTTCAACAATCTTGAAGTTTCGGCCACGGCTTTTAAAGATCGATCGAACAATAAACCCCAATTTAAATCAAAAAACGGAGAACTTTTATTTCGTAAATGTGGAGTCAGAGTTACCGAAAAAGCTCGGCAGCTTCCAACCAAATATATTTAATTATGGCTTCGACTGTGCATCACCAACTGCTAATTTTAGTTATGTTTGTCAGTCATTGTTAACATTTTCGCTGTGGATTTCATTTGTTTCGTTGTGAATGCCAATTTTTCAGAGAATGTTTGTCTTGCAATGGCAGATCTTATCATTTCTGCAGACTGATTAAAGTCAGTAGAAGTGATCCGATCGGGCTGTTCAGGTTGCTCCCTTGAATTCAGCAGAACCCAGTTCTTATTAGTGGAGCGGTTGTGTTTTTGCAACAATTTTGCCGACGCTTCGATCCGTTGTGCAAGGCTCGACTTTTGATAAATTGTAGAATCGTTGCACTTTCCTGGAGAGCCCATGTTCGCAAACGCCAATTTATATAGGAAGTAAATTGAAAGTAAATACATTTGGAAGACTATGCCGTAGACAAAAAGTGCCGCATCGCTTCTAAAACACTTAAACTTTGTATTGTACATTCAATTTTACTTGGATTGCAATTTACTTACTTGGTTATCCCCACCAAACATTTTTGCAACAACATTTGTTGCTGTTGAACCACACTCGAAAAAATATTTCAATTTTTCATATTTGTTGTTTAATTTTGACAAAATGCAGAACAAAAATATTTTGTTTGTCAGCTGTGTTTTCAAAGGATGATGGCCTGTGGTAATCGAGATATCACATCTGTCAAGAAATCCCACCGTTCCTCGTAAATGTGCTGTGTTGGAAAAGGCTATTACACTGTATACCAAAAAATCAATTGATAATTCCAATGAAGAGCGAGAAGAAACTGGAGAATAAAGGAATAATTTGAAGTTAAATTATTTGTTTTATTTGGAATAAAAAAAATAAAAAACATTAATTTTCTAACTATTAATATTGACCGCAATAATAGCGACCACAGCATACAGGGGCGGATATCGATACAAAATCCACCCTTCTTGTTTCTTTCCCGCAAATATGGATTTACCCAATTTGGCGGGTATGTCAAGTTCTGCAAAAAAAAATAAAACACAGCCCACTAAATGGTGTAACCGTAGACCAAACACATCTGGACACACTGGTCACCGAGCAAAATAAAAAATACTGTCGACAGAAAATTCTGCTGGCAAAAGGCCAGGCCTCGAGAGTCCCAGAGAGGCACCGAAGTCAGCGCTGCTGAACTCGTCCGCTCGTTAACATCGGCTTGCAGGGCAAGCATAAAGCAGACAAGGACTCACTCTCGCCAACGCGAGCCGGTGTTCTGGTGGACTACAGAGAATTCACCAAAGCTCGCAGCGACTGCATCCGTGCTAGAAAGCGCCAAACAAGCGCGAAGGGAACCCCGGCCTTCCATCCGAATTCCCAAGAATACGCCGAGGAACGCCGAATCCTCAAAAAGGCTATCAGACGAAGCAAGAGGAAGTGCTTCCTTGAACTTTTCGAGTCAGCGGAGAATGCCTCTGGGGCCTAGCATACAAGGTAATAATTAAAAAGCTCAACGCGGTAAAGCCCTTCACCGCGGCTGATTTTGCAGGATGAAAGAAATCGTCGAATGCCTTTTCCCCAATGTCACCTCAGCTGCCAGCCCAACACGAACACCGTATTGCATATTGGATGGGCCGACATAACGGCAAGCGAGATCCTGGACGTTGCAGCAGAAACCCCGACCAGCAAGGCGCCTGGGCCAGATTGTATTCCTGCAGTGAAGCTGGCAATGACTGCGCATCCATCGGCTTTCGCGCACGTATTCAACATTTGCCTTCGCGAAGGGGTCATCCCAGAGACATGGAAGCAACAAAAGCTTGTCCTTTTGCCGAAGCAGCATAAGCCTCCCGAATAACCCTCATCCTAAAGGCCCATCTGCCTGATAGACAACGTGGCCGAGGCGCTGGAGCGATGCATATGCAGGAAACTTCAGAAAGCGGTTGTTGAGGCAGGTGACCTGTCTCCGATGTAGTTCGGCTTCAGGAAGGCAAGATCGACGACGGACGCGATACGCATAGTAAAGGACATTGCGGCAAAAGCTATCGAGGGAACCAGGTGGCTCGGATGACGGAAGCACTACTGTCTCGTGGTCAAACTCGGCGAGGTGGGACGTCATCCTCAGGGCCCTAACCCGGCTAGGAATCCCGGACTTCCTGGTAGCCATCATCGAGGACTACTTCAGAGGCCGGATGCTAATTTACAACACCACTGGCGGCACTGTGCAGTACCCGGTGACATGCGGCGTTCCTCAAGGTTCGGTCCTGGGACCAACCCTGTGGAACGTGATGTACGACGCTATCCTCAAACTCCAACTACCAAGAGATGTCCGCATAGTAGGATTCGTAGATGACGTCGCGGTGGTGGTGGTAGCCAAGCATCTCGGCGAAGTGGAGGCTCGCTGTAACCAAGCGGTAGCGGAAATCCAGGCGTGGCTAAGCTCTGTGGGCCTAAATCTGGCTGAGCATAAGACGGAAGCGGTTCTTATATCCAGCCGCAAAAAAGAAGAGGTAGCGCCTGTCCAAGTTGGCTCAGTCGACATCACTTCATCGAGAGCAATCCGATACCTCGGAGTAATGCTGGATACTCGCCTCTCATTCCGCGAGCACCTTCAGGCAGTCAGTAAAAAGGCAGCCGACCTGGAAAGAGCAGTGTCGCGCATGATGTTAAACACGAGGGGACCCAAACAAGGCCGTGACTACTTCTTCAGTCAGTCCGTAAATCGGTTACGATGTATGCGGCACCTATCTGGGCAGAGGCGGTGAGGACAAAATCATACAGGAGAGGGCTGGACGCTACTCACCGGCTAGGGGCTCTGAGAGTCTGCTGCGGTTTGCGAACCATCTCGGATGACGTGGCCCTGGTGTCAGCAGGAATGCTCACTGTGGCGGATCTCGCAGAGGAAGCCAAAGAAATTTCTGCAGAGCTTGACGCAGCGCCCTAAAACTGCTCCCCGGCACAAAGGAAGCAAATAAAGACGGCAGCGAGAGAAAGGAGTCTAAGTAAATGGCAGGAACGATGGGCCAATTCAGCGAAGGGCTGATGGACTTTCCGCCTTATACCGGACATCGCTACGTGGATGAATAGGAAGCATGGAGAAGTTAACTTTTGGCTAACTCAACTGCTGAGCGGACGCGGCTGCTTTAGGGCACGACAGCGACGCTAACTGCCCGACGTGCGGCGTAGAATAGACCGCTGAGCATATTCTCTTCAACTGCCCAAGGTTTGCTGAGCAGCGAAGCGGCATTGGCGGTGATACGCTGAACGCCGAAAATCTAATTAACAGGATGGTATCGAGCAAACGCCACTGGTCCATGGTATCCGGATTTGCATCAGAGGTCATACGGAAGTTGAGAGAGCTGGAGCGGAGTCGCAACGGCACAGAAGGAGGGGTCTAAGGTGACCCGCCTGTCCCTGCAAAGCAAAGCTTCCGCGGCATACCAGAAGGAACTCAGGCATTTAAAATCTATATATTCTCTTCCTCCTTATTGTTTTTACTTTCTCACTGTTTTTCTTCTCTGTTGTACTCGCTTTTACAGTATTAAACTAATAAAATGATATAAAAAAAAAAAAATCCACCTGCAGAACCTCGAAAACCAAGTGCAAAGAACGCAATGGAAAACTAGCTCACAATCTACTGCACCTTCCACGGAAAGACTGCTAGTGGGAATACTCACAGGTCACTGTCTGGCTGCGGCGCACGCAGACAAGCTAGGCATCACCAACAGCGAAAGCTGTAGGAAATGTGATGATCCCGGGGCTTTCGAGCCCCTGGCAGGCCCCTCGAGGCAGTTGCACTGCCCGGCTCTCTCACGGGCAAGAAAAAGATACCTAGGCGCACCGGAGATGGTATCACTGGAGGATGCCTCCAAGAGGACGCCGAAAGAATTACTTGCCTTTACTAAACACACCTCGATTCTCGAGGACTTCCAAACCTCACCAACACCCCCGTAAAGGTCCATTCACATCCGGATAACCAAGGGCCATATTGGCCTATTGCTGAGGGCCGTCCTGGTTAACATAACCTTTTGTAGCGTCGCACAATTGTTACATGGTATTCGGGCACTACGTATGGTTTTTGAGCACTGTACTTGGGGACTTAGTTTTCGCACTGAGTTTTGATTTTGGGCTGGACACTGTAATTTGTTTCGCGCAATATGGTGGGCCAACTGTTCTGTGTAATTGGGCGTTATATTTGCAATAAGATTACTTTTCCGACCGGCACTGTGTTTGCTTTTGCTCTGATTTGTGGTTTTATCGATATTGGCACTGTGTTTGCACTGTGATAAGCCGAAAGGCTGGCGCGGTACTTGTACTGCGCTAACTTTTCGGACCTACACTGTTGCTGGCAATTTGTACCAATCACTTAAAAATATTTGTAAACATCTTTAAAATATTTTTTCTTTTACTATGGTCAGACTGAAGTATTTGTCTATCGATAACAAATGGCGATAAATCAATCGGTAATAAGAAGAGAGAGAGTGTTTAAAGGAAGATATCAAATTATCACCTAGGTTCATATTAAAAATCGCACGATAGGTTATTTTAGAATATAATGTATGTTTATTGTGTTTGGTGATCGGAGCTGCACTAACTCTAAGCAGAGAGGCCCGGCTGCAGCAGCAGCAGCAGCCGAAAGCTCTGATCAGACAAAACGCAAAACGAGAGCGCAAGCTTTAGCGGGGAGGGAACTTATGACGAGAGAGATATTACATGTATTAGATAATAGCAAACAAATCCAAACAGTGATGCTCCATGGCATTTACTTTAAAATGATTATTTGTCGTTCTGCTCCGAACAGAGAGGACAACACGAAATTTTGTAAGCGTCGCTGCTGTCCTTACTGTTAAATGAATGTATATGCAATAAAGGTTATTAAAAATAAAATTGGAAATTTGGCTTTCTCTAAAACATCGGAACGGCTTTTTCGACTTTGCCGGTACAATTCTTAAACAATTTCTTGCTAGTGACAAATGCATGTGTACATAATTGCTCCACACATACATGCAAAATCGAATTTCACAACTTGATTTTTTCACTGCAATCACGTTGGTTTGCCCGTACTTATAAGTACAACAGCGAGACATCAAAAGTTGAGTACATAATAAAATATATAAATAAAAATAATTTCATTTAAGCATTTACGTGCAGAATAAATCCATTTACGTACTGAATAAATCGTAACAAAATATGGATGTGTGCGGAGTCTGTAACAAACACTCCACCAGGAAGGGTTTTGGAGGCTGTGTTTAGTGTGACGAGTGCCAAAAACGGTTTCATTTTGAGTGTTTTGGAGTCGACGATGCGCAGCGAAACTGGATATGTAGCACCTGTAGCAACACGGACGCAGTACATATCTCAGGTACCAATTCCAAAGGTATCCTCAATGGAAACAGCGCTACATGCACCATTGATTCAAACTGTTCAACAAATCACCACCGAAACCCAACAAATGTCACCAATATTTAAAAAGTGTGACAATGAACCAAAACAGGAGCCATTCAGCGCAATAAATCTACAAAAATTAATGTTGGCGATGTTGGAGGAGAAACGGGCTGCAGAATAGCGTTATATAGAACAAAAATATCGACTTATGGCTGAAATCATACCTAATATCTATACCAGCAGAAACCAACGCACCATCAAATGCTCAACTGGCTGCACGACAAGCGATACCCAAGGACTTGCCGAAATTCCATAGAGATTCCGAAGAATGGCCGATGTTTATCAGCACATATGACCACAGCACTTTAGTCGCAGGATTTTCCAACGTAGAAAATATGTTACGCCTGCATAAATGCCTTGCAGGCAAGGCCCGGGAACTGGTTAAGGAGAAGCTTCTTCTTCATCAAATGGTTCCTGACGTTATTAAGACATTCAAAATGTTTTTTGGTAGACCAGAGCACATCCTGGAGAGAATGATTGAAAAGGTGAGAAAAATGTCGCCCCCTAAAGACAGACTTGAATCGTTTATAGAGTTCGCATTGGAGGTGCGTAACATATGCGCAACAATGGAAACTTGCAAACTGGAGGCTCACCTCAATAATCCCATGTTCGTGAAGGAATTAATTGACAAGTTGTCGAATAAGCACAAGCTGGAGTGGGCGATGCATCCGAAGGGTTCTAGACCACCTGTTCAAGAGTTCATCGATTGGCTCTACAACATAGCCGAGGCGGCTTCAACGGTGGTGTGTCCTTCTAAATATTAAGCAAGTCCGGTAAATACTCACTACGAAGATCATAGCGCCATACGTCCAAAGCATTATACAACAAAATGCATGGCATGCGGAACATCTGATCACAGCGCGGCTTAGTGTAATCAATTTAATCAGTTGTCAATAGATGAGAGATGGCATAAGGCAAAAGCTGGGAAGGTCTGTTATCGTTGTCTTAAACATCATCGCAAGGGCTGTTTCATAAAGAAGGCATGTGGAGTAAACGGTTGCACCAAAAGCATCATCCATTGCTTCATAAAGATGCGCTCGAGACCAGTACAATGAATGAGGACACGACGGATCAGGCCATCGTAAGCACACATAACAGTACGAACAAAAATATCTATTTTCGCATATTTTCAGTAAACCTTCATGCTACTGATAGAATTATTCAGGTGTATGCGTTTCTAGACGAAGGCTCCTCCGTAACTTTTAAACATGAAGCAATCTTTAATAATCTCGGCGTTGAGGGCTTGCCTGTGCCTATATGTTTGCAATGGACCAGTGAAGCTACGCAGAACGAGAGCTCATCCTTACGAGCATCAATGCAGATTTCTGGCTCGAATGGCGACAGACGTTATTGGCTGAACAACGTCCACACTATTAGTAACCTGGCTCTCCCTCAGCATGTCAGTGAATGCCGACGACCTGCGAAAGAACTATCCGTATCTTAAAGATGTCCCACCACGATCTTTCGACAACATTCAGCCTATGTTGCTCATCGGCCCAAACAATTTGAAAATTGCAGTTCCATGCAAACTACGCGAAGGAAGACAGAATGAACCAATTGCGTCAAAATGCTTGTTAGGCTGCGGCGTTCAGGGTACGTCGAACTCGATCAGACACTGGACTAAGTATCAATGTGAATGCGATTGGCAAGAGTTACACGATATTGTAAAGGAAAGCTTCAGTCTAGAGACAGTCAAGCCCCATACTCTGCAGTCAAAAGACGACGAAAGAGCCTTGGATATTCTGGATCGAACATGCGTGAAAGTAAATGTTCGATTTGAGGTGAGACTTTTGTGGCGCGATAATAATTGCATACTTCCCGAAAGATACCAAAACGCGCTCAATCATCTAAATTGCTTTCAAAATAAGATCAAGCGCGAACCCAATCTGTATGATAAGATCGCTTGCTAAGTAAAAAACTTAGAGCAAAAAGGGTACGCAATCCGGCTGACTAAGGAAGAGACGGGCGCGTTCAACCAGCGTATTTGGTATTTACCAATATTCATCACACTCAATCCGAACAAACCTAACAAAATCAGGCTCGTTTGGGATGCAGCCGCCAAAGCTCAGGGAACAGTGCTAAATGACTTATTTCTCACAGAACCAGATCTACTGACGCTACTTTTGGAAGTTCTTCTGGCATTTAGAGTGGGCAAAATAGCAGCTTGTGGCGATATTGCCGAGATGTTTCATCAAATCAACATTCGGAAAGAGAATAGGCAGGCACAGAGATTTTCGTGGTACAACAGAGGTAGCGGAGAAACCATCTCATATGTTATGAAAGCAATGACTTTCGGTATTAGCTGCGCGCCATGCATCGCAAACTACGTGCGAAATTGGAATGTTGAACCATATCGCCAGAAGTACCCACAAGTATACGAAGCTATCCAAAAAGCACATTATGTTGATGACTATATTGACACCATGGACAACGATCAAGAGGCTCTGAAAATAGCAAATCTCGTTCGGGAAGTTCAACAGGCCGGCGGCTTCGAAATTCGAAATTGGGTATCAAACTCTGACAATGTTCTTAACCAACTCGTGTCCGTTGACTTTGCGGTGCATTCGAACGTCCAATTCGGTGATACTGAGAAGATCCTTGGTATGTATTGGGAACTACGCTATGACCTTTTCAAGTATATTCTCAGGCTTGCACGCCTTCTACGAGACGTGCTGGCTGAGAGTATCACTCCCACCAAAAGAGAAATACTGCAGGTGCTCATGTCAGTCTTCGACCCATTGGGTCTGGTATCCTGTTACACCGTTGGACTGAAGTACTTCTGCAGCATGTATGGCGATCCAATGTTGGGTGGGACGAAGAGCTCCCTCAAACTCTTTACGATAGCTGGAGACAATGGAAACGATTATTACCACAAATCCAGTTGCTCGAAAGCTGCTATTCTCCTTAATAAGGCAACGCAAGTGGATCTTCATGTGTTCGTCGATGCCAACGAATACGCATATGCAGCAGTTTGCTACGTTCGTGTTCAGCTAGATGCGGCCATACATGTCACATTGGTGGCAACAAAAAAAAAGGTGGCCCCACTAAAACCGATGTCCACCCCATGAATGGAGCTGCAGGCTGCAATAACTGGAATACGGATGGTGCAAAAAATCATCAACATCACTTATTGGTCGGATTCCAAGACTGTCTTACAATGCAAATGGACCCTCGAAACTTTCAACAGTACGTAATGCATCGCGTTGGGGAAATACTAGAAAAATTCGATATCAAGCAATGGCGCTGGATCCCGCCAAATTAAACGTTGCAGACAAAGCTACCAAAGTTACTAGCTCATTGGAAATTCTGCAGTGGTTACAAGGACCTGGTTTCTTGACATCCCAGGATAATCAATGTCCAGAATATAGTTTTAGTTCTAAAAAAATCGATACAATGGAACTAAAGAAGCATGTATTTGTTACGACAGGGAAATCCATGGAACTTATAAACGTCGAGTACTTTTCTAAATGGTGACATTTCTTCTGTACATCGACAGGTTAAAGGCTCTAATGCAGAATCGGACCGTACCAAACAAGTTCAATCAAGATTTGATCAGTCGAGCAGAGAATCTACTCTTTAAGCAGACTCAAGCAGGCGAGTATTCCAATGAGGTCAGCACGTTATCAACGGGACTGCCGCTTAACAAGCAAAGTGAGCTAAGAGGACTGAATCCGTACATCCATCATAAAGGAGACTTGCGGGCGCAAGGTAGATCTATCGAAATTAGCTGCAGTGACGATGCCATTATACTACCAAGACGAAGCCATATTACGTTCCTTATCATTAGGAACTACCACGAAGAGCATCAAAATATGGCTCATGAGACGATCATCAACAGCGTAAAATCATCGTATTACATCCCGAAACTTCGCGTCTTATACAAAGCTGTACGCAGTGCATGTCAAAAATGCAAAAATAATGCAGCAGTTCCAAAGCCACCACAAATGGCACCGGTTCCACCAGCAAGATTTGCCAGCTATGAGAAACCATTCACCTATACCGGCGTGGACTACTTCGGGCCAATTCTTGTAAACGTTGGCAGGCATAAGAAAAATAAATGGGGAGTTCTGTTTACGTGCTTAACACTTCGCGCAGTGCTCTTTGAGATCGCATACAAATTGGACTCCAGCTCGTGCATTATGTGCCTTCGCAATTTCATGGCAAGAAGTGGGACTCCGTCAAAAATCTTCTCAGACAACGGAAACAATTTTAGATCTACAGAAAGGGCACTAAAAGAAGAACTACACAATATTGATTTCGACGATATCGCGGTGAAGTACGATCGCATCAAATGGCACTTCAATCCTCCGGGTGCACCTCACATGGTTGGCACCTGGGAGCGCTTA
The DNA here is from genome assembly GCA_963969585.1 of Drosophila helvetica. NCBI lineage: Eukaryota > Metazoa > Arthropoda > Insecta > Diptera > Drosophilidae > Drosophila > Drosophila helvetica. The sequence goes on along the minus strand of OZ018402.1, from coordinate 27,440,777 downwards.
TCAGTTCAACAAAAAATGTGCTGAAAGCCATTTGCCTTAACTATGCCTTTAACGACTAAACTCTGCGGAGCGCACTAATGGAAGCCGAACTCATCATCAATTCACGCCCACTAACATTTGTGAGCCTTGACTCGGCAGATGATGTGGCTTTAACTCCAAATCACTTGCTCTTAGGTTCAGTTGATGGCTATAAGCCAATATGAAGCATCGACATGGACTTGCGACAGCGCTGGAACCAAGCTCAGCTTTTCGGCGACCTCACTAAACGCATAAAATGGTTTGAAAAGTCCGATCCAATAGTCGTCGGAAACGTTGTTATTGTCGTCGATGAAAATTTGCCCAGGAAGCTATGGCCGAAAGGACGTATTATCAACGTAGTCGCCGCAAAAGATGGACAAGTCAGGCGTGCAACCATACAAACTCATCGAGGTATCATGGAGAGGCCTGCTACGAAAATAGCTGTACTGGATGTTGGCGTAAAAGTGGGTAAATAAAGCCCATATGCCTCATTTACGAAGGGGGGGAATGTTGCCGCCAATATATACCAATAGGTTAGGTTAGGTTAACCCGGACGTCTCTCAGCGGGGACTTTCATAGGCCAGTCTGGCCCTTAGTGATCCGGATGTAGATGGACCTTTACGGGGGTATTGCTGAGATTTGGAAGTCCTCGAGTATCGAGGTGTGTTTCGCAAAGGCAAGTAATTCCCTCGGCGTCCTCTTGGAGGCATCTTCTAGTGATGCCATCTCCGGTGCGCCTAGGTATCTTGTCCTTGCCCGTGAAAGAGCCGGGCAGTTGCAGATGAGATGTTCCAGGGTTTCGATAGCCCCGGATTCATCGCATTTCCTACAGCTGTCTATGTTGGTAATGCCTAGCTTGGCCGCGTGCGCCGCAGCCAGACAGTGACCTGTGAGTATTCCCACTATCAGTCTACAGTCTTTCCGTGGAAGATGCAGTAGATAGTGAGCTAGCTTTTCATTGCGCTCCTTGCACATGGTTCTCGAGGTTCTGCAGGTGGTTGCGTTCCTCCATCTGTTCTTGGTTTGTAGGGCGGCCTGCTTCTCTAGATCGCTTTGTAACGTTCTAAGGGAGATAGGCACGTTTTCGATTCTTTCGCTCGTCAGCCCAACGCCTTCCTTAGCCAGAACGTCCGCAGCCTCGTTTCCTTCGATGCCCTGGTGGCTGGGAACCCAGTAGATTCGCACTGACTTGGTCGTGCATAATGAGTCTAATGCCTCCCTGCTTGCCAGGACACTTCTGGAGCCGACTGCGAACGACTGCATGGATTTTATCGCTGCTTGGCTATCGACGAATATGTTCACCACGTTGTGTGGTCGCTCTATTTGCTGAGCGACCTCTGCTGCCTTCTTTATAGCGAAAACTTCCGCCTGGAATATGCTGCATCGGTCTGGTAGCCTATATGACACCCTTATTTCGGGGTTTGTACAATATAAGCCCGCTCCTACTCCTCCGTCCATCTTGGAGCCGTCGGTATATATGTTGAGGTGTTGAGTCTGGTCCCGTCCCTTTTTCCAGTCTTCGGGTCCCAAAAATGTGTTGGTTTTGACCTCTAGGCAAGTTCGGGGGGTCATGTAGTCTGTATGACTGGTCATGTTCCTCCCAATTGAACTGTGCCCGTATCCTTGGGGTGACATGTTCCCCGATGCGATAAGTCGCTGTGCGGCTTTACCCGCAGTCAGCCGAGCGTGGATGTCGAGGGGATCGATCCCAAGTATGGTTTCGAGTGCTATAGTTGGGGTTGACCTCAGCGCCCCTGTGATACATAGCAGAGCCTGTCGCTGGGTCCTTTCCATAAGCTTGTGGTACGTCTTCTTCTCAGTTGCTTGCCACCACACTAGGACTCCATACAGCAGAGTTGGTCGCACCACCGAGATGTAGATCCAATGCATTAGGGCGGGTGACAGGCCCCATGTGCTGCTAAGCATCTTCTTGGATGCATAAAGCGCAATGGTGGCCTTCTTCACCCTTTCACTACATTGGGTTTCCATGCCAGTTTGCTATCCAGTACTGTGCCGAGGTATTTGACCTGTGTTTTCGGAGTTAGCCTTGTTTGGTTGATTTTTGGGGGGATCCATGCCGGTACCTTGTACCTCTTTGTAAAGAGGATGAGGTCCGTCTTGTCCGCGTTGATATCGAGTCCTACTTCGTCCGCCCACTCGCATATCTCCCTGAGTGTTCGTTCCATTATGGAGCTGAGAGTCGATGGACATACGCCCGTAATAATTATGCTTATGTCGTCTGCATAAGCTGTTATTTTTGGGGCCTTCCTCTCGAATCTCTTGATGAGGTCGTCGACCACCAGATTCCACAGGAGGGGCGACAAGACTCCACCTTGAGGTGTGCCTCTATGCGCTCCCTTTACCGTGGAAGCGGTGCCCCACTCAGATTGCACCCGTCTACAACTCAGGAGGTTCTTTATCCATAGGTTGATTGCTTGGTGTGTGTGGGTCGCTTCAAGGCGATCCATTATTGCGTTCGTGGCTACGTTGTTAAATGCTCCGGATATATCTACGAATACTCCTAGTGCATACTTTTTATTGTTGAGAGCCTTCTCGATGGTAGCTACTAGTGAATGTAGAGCTGTTTCCACCGATTTCCCTTTGGTATAAGCGTGCTGGTTGGTTGACATCAGTCCTCCCACCTCCTTCCTGATGTATCCGTCCAGCAGCTTTTCCAGTGTTTTTAGCATAAAAGAGGTAAGGCTTATCGGTCTGTAGTCCTTGGGACTAGCATGGCTGCACTTTCCTGCCTTTGGGAGGAAGACAACTCTAGCCGTTCTCCATTGGATAGGGATATAGCCTGTACTTAGACATGCCGAGTATATTGCGAAGAGCCATGGGATGATCGTCTCTTTGGTCGCCTGCAACATGGCTGGGAATATTCCGTCCAGTCCAGGTGCTTTGATGCCCGCAAAGGAGTCTATGGCCCATTGGATCTTCTTGTGGGTTATTAGATCTGTAGGGGGTGTTTGTTCCTCGGTTGCTAGGTCCTGATGCGTTTCGGCATCAGTGACCTCGGTGCATCCCGGGAAGTGGGCCTCCATTAGTGCTGTCAGAGCCTCTTCGCTGTCTTCTGACCACTGTCCGTTATTTAATTGTAGCTGACTCTGTATGGTGGGCTGCTTCGAGAGCAGCTTCCTGAGTCTTGCTGTTTCAGGCACTTTCTCGATGTTCGAGCAGAAGTTTCTCCACGAGCTACGTTGTGCCTTGCGTATTTCCTTCTTGTAGTCTCTGAGTAGTGTTTTGTATTCCTCATTGATGATCTCCTCATTCGCTACTCTGGCGAGTTTGAAGAGTTCCCTGAGGTTATTTCTCTTGAGGGAGAGGTCCCTATTCCACCAGAGTGGTTTGGTCCTCTTTCTCGTTCTTAATGGCGGGCATGCTCCTTGGTAGGCAGACAGAAGTTCCTTGGAGAGGGTCTCCAAGGACTTCTCTATGTCTTCCGCGGATTTCACTATTCCCGGATTCGCGAGCTTCGAGGTAACGGTCTTCCTGAACTTCTCCCAGTTTGTGTTCCGGGGGTTCCTGAAGACTGTCACCTTCGGAGTGTATTTGAAATCGCACTCGAACTGAATGTACTTATGGTCCGAGAAGGATGGTCTTTCAAGGACTCTCCATCCAGATACCAAGGTACTCTTTCCTGTTACGAGGGTTAGATCTAGCACGTTGGACGAGGTGGGACCTACGTAAGTGTAGTCCTCTCCCACGTTTGCTACATCTATGTTATTTGATAATATAAAGTCTAGGAGTGACTCACCTCGGTCATTGATATCGGGGCTTCCCCACACACTGTGGTGGGCATTGGCGTCCGTACCAATGATGAGTTGCTGGTCTTTGGAGTCGGCTTTTTCCACCAGACTCCTTAGTTCTTCAGGTGGTGCGGGCCTGTCGTGTGCCATGTAGCAGGAGGCTACCAGAAGGCGCTTCTCCTCACTCTCCAGCATCACTACTGTCAGGTCGTCTGTGCTGTAATGAGACATAAGGTAAGCGTGGATTCCCTTTCGTACTAGTACGACGGTTCTATTCCTGCTTACCGATGTTGGGTAGAACGAGTTGTAGTTTGCGAACTTCAGTCCGGCCACTGAATTGCCTGACGCAATCCAGGGCTCCTGGACCAAAGCTATATCGGCGGGCCCTTGCTCCATGGCTATGAGGAGCTCCGCCGATGCTACCTTGCTTTTATGCAGGTTGATTTGCAGCACACTCAGTTTCATGGGCGGCTGGCTCAACTGCATACGACGGGTTGACTGTAATCGTCAGGTCACCGTCCTCATCTTCCTGGGAGTCTTCAAGAGCCAGACCCTGGGCGGCCTTCACGATGGTGTCTAGACCGAGGTCCTTCTCCACCTCGCCTGCCTGCAGGGTGTGTGTGTCTGTGTCTTCGGGGCGGCGCTTCTTGAGGCGCAGGTACACACTGCCCATGCCCCACGCCATTTTCCCGTATCTGGGGTAAAGGACGTCCTCTGCGTCTTTGTTGATCTGGAGGATCACATGCTGGCCTCCCTCGTTGGGTAGTGGGCTACCAGCGTGCAGTACCTTCCAGTCTGCGGTTGGTATGTCCGGGTTTTGACGCTGAAGGAGCTTCAGCGCGCGGTCTACTTGGATGACGATGGGGAAGAGTACCTTCGCCTTTGGAATGGACGGGATTAGCTCCCTGTCCACCACCTCCAGCTTGGCCCCCTCCCACAACGCCTCCAATTGGCAGACCGTCTGCGTCAGCCACCTCAGCGTCGGGTCGTCATTGCATTTCAGGATTTTGACCCCATTCAGCCATCCAGCGCCATCAAAAGTGGGCATGGGCACTGTGGGGTCTTCCTCCATCCGTGCAAGCAGGGAGTCGACGAGCCGTGCGTGGACCAGTTTCCACTGCGCCGCCGTCATCTTCCCGTTCTCATCACGTCTGTCGATGAGAGCTACGATCAGGTGTCTCTTGGACACATCGCTGACCTTTGAAGCATTGACAGACCTCTGCTTCGCCGTTTTCGGTGGTGGTGGGGATGGTTCCGCTCTCTTGGGCCCGCGCTGCCGCTTGCCTGCCGGGGTGGCGGTGTTGTCGGTCGAGCGCTGCCTCTTAGTAGCTAGCAACTCCTCCACCTTATTTGCGTGTTCACTAGTGGAAGCCTTCATTTGAGGCAACCGTGCGTAGTATCTACGGCCCTCTTCCACCTTCAGCTCGGCCCAAGCTAGCTTGGATTTCTCCTCCGGGGAGATATTTGCCTTGCCTTGTAGCCTGCTAAAAATCTTCAGGGCCGCCTTATACTGAGCTTTTGCCCTCATCCCCTCCCTCGAACGCTTCGGCCCTTCCCTACGCGGGGAGCTGGAACCTGGTTCAGGCGAGCGGAGAAGGCTTTCTTCCTCCGTTTTGCTGATTGACAGCACGCTCTCCAGATCCGTGTCTGTATCGACAACGGCATCCGTGCGGCTCAGCTTGGAGTGATTGAGTGTGGTGTTGGCAGTAGCTTTACAGCTGACTTGGCCTGCTCCCGCCACGTCAGAGGTGTGACCGCTGGCGACACGCAGAGAGGATTGCTCCTCTCCGTGCCCGCCGGTGGTAGCAGCCACGCTTCCCACCGACGTTTGGGTTGACATCCCAACCCTTGTTTTCCCTTTTGTCCCCTCCATGGTTGGCCCGAAGGTCCATGCGGCTAATGTTTTTCGGGGGAGCCACCCCCTAGCGTTTTAGGCCTGACCGCCAGGCACCTCTAGCCATGGCTCTGACCCAGCGCCCCCGACTCGAGATCGAGAGGACGCTGAATCATTGCCTTAGCTAGACACTGCATTGCCTCGGACAGAGCAAGCGACAATGCATTACCCTTGTCCGGGATAATGCAGTGCCCATTGCCCAGCCGGCACCCTCGGGGAGGGTTCAGCTAGAGGGTTTCTTGCCAGCTTATATACCAATCACTTACAAATATTTTAAAGCATCTTTGAATTATATTTTAAATATTTTTCCTTTTAATATGGTCAGACTCAAATATTTGTCTATTGATAACCAATGGTGATAAATAAATCGCTAATAAGAAGAGAGAGAGAACAACATGAAATTTTTTAAGCGTCGCCGCTGTCCATACTATTAAATGAATTTATATGCAATAAAGGTTAATAAAAATAAAATAACCAAAAGTGCGTTGGATTCCATGGTCTTGAAAATTTGGCTTGCTCTAAAACATCGGAACGGCTTTTTCGACTTTGCCGGTACAGACACTGAACAGCTGACAGCTGTTTGTCGAGACTGACACTGCGATTACTTTTCGTAACGGCACTGTACTTGTTTTCGCGATTGACGCGATCACCATGCCTGTGTGCGTGTGAGGTCTCTGCACGTGTTTCTGTTTTGAGCTTCCGGGCGCATGTTTGTGAGTGTGTCTTGTCTGTGAGGGTGCGTGTTTTTACTTGTCCGGTGGCTGGACGTACTTTGCTCTGACTGTACTTCAAGCACGTCTGTGGGTCTGGATTTTCGCTACGCTAACTGTTTTTTTTTCCCTTGAATAATATCACCCTAAATTCCCTGCTCTGGCGCCACTTATAAAGAACCAAGTTCATGTTGGGGTAAGCTCAGCCTGTCCAGGGTCGTCTACAAAAAATTCGTAGCTTATAAGTAGACTTTAGGTGGGGGAAGGAACAGCAAACGTGATCGGGACGGAGCGGCGGCGTGGGCGCTGGGCTTGTACAGAATAGAATGGTGGGCGATAGGTCAACTAAACGTGAGGTATGCCAGGGGCCAGGGGAGTGGCAACGCGCTGTAGGAAAGGTCCGCCAGGCTGTGGACCCAGGGAAGAGGGATTTTACAGAGAAATGCGTCGTCACTAGAGCTCGTTAAGCCACTGGTACAAGGGAAGGGCGAAGGAGGTTAGTAGAGTACTGCGTCATAGCTAAAACTTGCTAAGCTTATGGTCCAGGGGCGAGGGGAAGTTTGCAGAACAGTGCGTCGTCGCACGGTCAAGGGGCTTGGTTTCCTACGATCAGGGTGCTTTTTACATGTACATGTGGTTTTTCAGACTCAGCAGCGAGCGAGGTTACTTAGTGCGCGCGCGTCGTTGTTTGGTTCTCGCAGAAGTGTCGCGCTACCAGCCGGTCTTGTAATTTTAATTGCAATTGTAATTTTATTTAAATATTCCTAGTGCTACAAGTTATACACTTTTAAATCAATGCACTAGTCGCAATCGATTTTACGCGACAAACAGTTAAACTTAACTTTAAGAAACTTGACTTTAAAAACTTAAATTATAATTTAAAGTTCGAAATACTAACAAGTCACATTAAAAAGCAGATAGTTTAAAACATTTAAAACATTATTCTTATAAATAAATTTAAAATTTTGTAATATATGCCTATTGGTGATCAGATAGTAATGTTTTGATTTTTTAAATAACTTTATAATTTATTGTTAAACAGTGGTGCGCTGAAAGTTTGATTCTAAAGCAAGCAATATTATTGGTCCTCTGCGACAGATTAAAACGCAACTTTTCAAACAGGTAATCTGGAGTCTTAGTGAAAATAATTATTTGAAGCTGTATTAAAATTTTATAATTCGTCCAGTTATTTATGTCCAAGTCAAAAATTCTATTAGCAGAACTAGTAACGTGATCTGTACGACCTAGTGAAAACACGAATCTAGCTATGCTGTTAGAGGCTACTTTCATCTTTCGCTGGCTGGCGGCCTCACACTTACAAAAAGTTTCTATACCATACATTAGGACTGGGATAATTAATGCTTTTGCAACCATCATTCTAATATTGAGTGGCAAAAATGGTTGTGCCTACGTCTTTCCTACAGTTTTGTTTGTATGGTCTCACCAGGAGAGAGTGTTATTAATTGTAATGCCTAAGTTATCTGCCTTATATACATAACTGATTTCTGCATTGTCAATTACTAGTTTACTTAAATTGTCCGTGTTCAGGTACTTTTTGTAGATAACTATACATTTAGACTTAGAAGGATTTAGACATAAGCCATTATTACTTTCCCACTTTGACACGCAGGTCAGTTCATAATTGCTTAATCTAATACATTCATTTATTTGACTAAGAGGACGACTCACATACATTTGCACATCATCAGCGTATATATGGACATCACACATAGATAGGATTTTAGGCAGATCATCAACATACATGGTAAACAACAACGGGCCTAGTACCGATCCCTGAGAAAACCCACATAAATTGACTAGAACATTAGATCTCGAATTTGTAATTACTGCTTGTTTTCTATTAGTTAAGTAAGAAGTCATCAATTTAATCGCAGTAGTGGAAAAATTATATAATTTTATTATCTTGGTAATGGTATCAAAAGCCTTACTAAAGTATAGTAGCGTCATTTTTTGTCCATTTTTTTTCTAATGTCCTCGACTATTTTAATTATTGCTGTTGTGCAGCTTCTACCTTTTCTGAACCCGGATTGCTTATTATTTAAAAGTTTATTTGTTACTAGAAAGTTTTTGATTTGTTTCTCCATTATATTTGCGAGGGTTTTAGAGAGATATGGCAGTATAGAGATTGGTCTATAGTCGTTATTCGTCTTGGGTATCGGTACTCTTCTTGTTTCTTTCCACTGATCTGGGAAAGTCGAAGAGGTTATTGATTACATGTGTAATGTGCCGAATAATTATAGGTAGCAATAGTTTTAAGAATTTAGGATCGATTTCGTCCAGCCTGTTGGCGTTGGATTTAATTTTAAGCATGGCTTCTAAGACTTCACACTCACACAGGAAAACTCAAACATATTAACATTCATCGACGGGACAGAACTAATATATGGATTGCACGAGCCAACAGGAATATTTAAGTTTAAAAATTGCTGATTTAAAGCATTCACATCGAGGTCTTCACTTATCACTGATTTAGTTTTGCCTTTCCCTAAGGTATTTAATGTTTTCCAAGTTTGTCTTGTGTTTATTGCACTAGTGAATTTATTACTGTAGTAGTTTCTGCTTGTCACTCAATTCCCACTGCAATCATCAGAGGCTGTCGCTGTGTCTTTAGACCCTCACCTGCACATTAAGGGATACCATTTCCATCGCAATCGTCAGAGGCTGTCGCCGTGTCTTCAGATCCTCAATTGCGCACCGCAGGATATCCTCTCCGCAGTCCAACTGGTTCAAGTTCTAGTTGCGACGACCTAACTGTAGACGGTTTATGTACCGTATACAACCCAGCTTCATACACGCAATTCGGCAATTCCGACACATTCGGAGTAAAGCCAACAGCAAGAAATCTATGTTCGATTGCTAACCATGCGATCGACATTATCTGCTGTACGTGCGTTCCATCAACTGGAACCAGCACAACCCCCTCCATCCAATAGGTCAAGTCTGCTTGTACTTCTTTGACTAACAACGGTTGCGATTCGGAGCGTAATCCAGCTGCAAAGCAAATAAAACACTCCCATCGGGTCAGAAGTACAAAGAGACGAATTGACAGAATGGATAATCCACTGGAGGAACAAGCTGCCGCCACAAAGGCATTCAATATGCAGCAGGAAATTGGCGAGGAAATCTCGAAGTACATTCGAAACTTCAAAAAAGATACTCAAGAAAGGAAGCAAAAAGCTTCATACTTTCAAGCCAAAATATCAGCACTCGAAAATGCATGGAATCGTTTCAACACAAACGACTCCACAACTCGAGAGGAAGATAAAACTGAAAAATACATAAAGTTCTCTATTGACCTACGTAACACATATGAAAAATACGTTGCGATCTTTACTGAGAACCTGGATAAGCTGGAACAGGCATCAAGCAATCTTGGGGAAAATCAGCCCATCTCCAGAGAAAATGACCTCAATCAGCAGTCAAATGTAGATTACAGCAAATTGCCTTCGCTATGTCGCCGACAAAAAGCCATAGTCGAAGCCATAAAACGAAGCCATATCGAAACTATTTTCAGAGGCGGGAGGACATTTCCCAAGTGATTTGATAAAATCACTATGGACTCAAGCACAAGAAGTCCATTTCAGCATTCATGAAGAATATGAGAACCCAGTAGCAGGAGGATACGACATAAAATCGTACCTATCACTGAAAAATACGTTCAAAGGGCACTGGCGAACCCAGCCACATCAAAAAATGATGACGCGCAGCTTCCACGCATCACCATTCCAAAGTTTGATGGGGACATACTGAAATGGTCCCAGTTCTATGACTTGTTCTCATGTATGATTCATGAGACAAACATGCCGACAGTACGGAAGATGTGGTACCTTAAAACCACCGTTACTGGGGAGGCAGAAAGATTGATAAGACATATCGATCTAAAAGAGGACTACTATCTAACAGCCTTGGACATTCTTGTTGAAACATACAACAATCTCAGAGATGTTGCAAATACGGTACTGAACCGTTTCCTCAATCATAGTACAATCAATGACGATCCCAAGTCATTAAAAGAGTTGTACATAACAACAATAGAGTCACTTGCATCCTTAAAAGGGCTCGGCATTAACATATCCACATGGGATCCAATATTGATTGCCATAATCAGAAACAAACTAGATGTCAAAAATAAGGCCTTGTATGAGCCATCATTGCGAAGCTCAAAAGATATACAGCCATTGGACGCAATACTTCAGTTCCTAGAGCAGAGAATTCGAGTTCTAGGAAGTGGTCGGAAGCCACAAACATTGAAGAAAGGGCCAAAAGGCACGGCCTGCGCATCAGCAAACACAGGACATGCACAATCACCGTTATGTTCATTTTGCAAGAAGGCAAACCATCGGCTTTACGCATGCAAAGAGTTTCGCTCCAGATCTCCAGCAGAACGACTAAACTGGGTACAAAAGCAAAAAATGTGCGTTAATTGTTTTAGAACAAAAAAACAAAACTAACGCATGCCCAGGTCGAACCTGCCTCAAGTGCAACAAAAAAACAACACGATGCTGCATCTGGAGACAGCATCATTCGCATCCACAGAACCAAAGGCACCAATGGTTTGTGCAGCAAGTAACAATAGTTACAACCTACTGGCCACAGCAAGAGTGGCAGTAGAAGCCACCAACGGACAGGTTGCTAACTTCAGAGCATTGCTATACTCGGGATCAGAGATAAATTTGATCTCTGAACGAATGGCATCAATGTTGTCGCTTAAACTTAATAACACAACATTGCGCATCGAAGGAATTGGAGGACAATCAAAGACCAGCAGAGCACGAGTAAATGTGCTTATAAAATCTCTTCACAGCGGTTTTACGCATAGAATTGAAGCGTTTGTACTGCCTCAAATAATGGCAAATCAACCAGCTCAGGCAGTCGATTCGGTGAACTTAAACATACCAAGCAAGTTCCCACTGGCGGACCCGAACTTCCATAACCCAGGAAAAATCGACAAGCTCATCGGAGCAGAACATTTTTATTCCTAGCTCCTCCCAAATCAACATCACCTTAAGATAGGCGGCCCTTTGATGCAAAATACGAAATTGGGATGGATTATAGCAGGAAAAATGTCTGACTACAGTTCTTCGCACATTTGTGCAACGGGAATTAATGAACTCATGGAACGATTCTGGACTCTGGATAACCTTGAGACAGACGAAAAACCACGCACACCGCTCGAGACACAATGGGAAGCTCATTTCTTAGAAAACTTACAAACTGCAGCTGATGGCCGGCTTATAGTGAAACTCCCTTTTTCCGAACACTCTTCAGCCCTGGGGGGGTCTTTGGAAATTGCAACTAAAAGATTTCTGGCACTAGAGCGACGGACTACACCAGACACTTGGAAGAGCTATGTGGAGTTCATGAACGAATATGAAGATCTAGGACACATGAAGATGGTCCCAGCATCATACATTCCGGAAAGGCATTACTTCATACCACATCACTGTGTGCTCAAACCTGAAAGTACCACAACAAAGCTGCGAGTGGTATTTGATGCATCATGCAAATCAGCAAGCGAAAAGTCCCTGAACGACATTCTACATGCTGGACCCACAGTTCAGAGTGAACTTCTGTCCATTCCATTACGATTTTGGACTCATAAATACGTATTCACAGCGCACATAGAAAAGATGTACCGACAAGTGTGGATAAATCCGGACGATCAATTCCATCAAATGAACGTCTGGAGAAAAAATCCGTCTGAGGACATCAAGTACTATCGGCTAAAAACTGTCACATACGGGACAACAGCTGCTCCGTTTCTGGCAACAAAATGTCTGGATCACTTGGCAATATAAAACAAGCACAGACTACCAGTAGGATCATCAACATTAAAGAATGATTTCTACGTCGACGATTGTCTTACTGGGGCAAACACGATTCCAGAAGCAATCAAAGTGCAACAAGAACTCACAAGGATATTGTCACCTCGCGGATTTAAACTCCGCAAATGGTGCTCTAACAATGAACAACTTCTTCAAGGAATCCCCAAAAAGGACATTGTAAGCGAAGTCAAACTGGGAGAGACACTAGATCACTACAGCGTGAAAACCCTAGGTCTTATCTGGATCCCAAAGAAGGATCAACTACGCGGAAGAAGCCATAAAAGCCAAGCTGCACGCATCACAAAACGAGTGGTATGCTCCGAGCCAGCCCAAGTCTTTGACCCATTAGGACTTTTTGCACCGGTGGTGGTCAAGGCCAAGATCTTTATGCAACAACTTTGGGAGTAAAAGCTGGACTGGGATAACGAATTACCTCTACAGCTCCAACACGAATGGAACGACTACCGTGAAGACCTACAAGCATTGAACGAGATGCAGATTCCCCGGCATGTCTATGACGGCAAGGTTCCAGTTACCCCAGAACTACACACTTTTGTAGACGCATCAGAAAGAGCCTATGGCGCATCAATATACGCTCGCGCTACATACAAAAACAACCAAGTGTCAGTGCGACTGCTCTGCTCCAAGTCACGTGTGGCACCGACAGCCAAGCAATCAATACCACGGTTAGAACTTTGCGCTGCAGTCCTTGGTGCCGAACTCACACACCGAGTCCGAACGGATCTTCATATGAACATCAACACGGTTTAAGGATGTTTTTGGACTGACTGCACCATTGTGCTATCCTGGATAAACGCACCGGCATCGACATACCATACGTTTGTAGCAAATCGAATAGCCAAAATACAGGCATTGTCTAACCAACTACAATGGCGTCACGTTTGATCGACCAATAACTCAGCCGATGTACTGTCAAGAGGAATTGCAGCAAGCAGATTAGCAGATCACAATCTGTGGTTATACGGACCATTATTCCTCCACGGATCCCGATACAAATGGCCGACAGCAACAATCAGTGAGCCTACTAATCTCGAGAGAAAGGCGAAGCATGTCAGCTTGCCAATCACACCCAGCGCACTTGGAGAAGAACTATACACATGCAGACATAGCAACTCATTTTACAAGCTTCAAAGCATTGTAGCAAACATGTTACGCTTTTGCTACAAAACCAATAGATCGGCTACAACGACACTCTGCACAGGAGAACTGAATAGTGCTTGCGCTGTAATCTTGCGAACTATCCAACAAGTCGAGTTTACCGCAGACTTAAGGCAGCTACAACGCTATAAGACTGTGCACAAAAAGAGCTCGATCATATCGTTATCTCCCATACTAGGAGAAGATGGGCTCATCCGAGTTGGCGGTAGACTAGAAGAAGCTCTACTTCCGTACAACGCTAAACATCAAATTATACTGCCATACAATGATCCGATGGTCAAGATGATTATGCGAGAACTCCATGAGGAGAACATGCATTGCGGTGCCCAAGCCCTAAGGGCAATAGCAAGACAACAGTATTGGATCATCAACGATAAAACGATGGCTAGAAACATCATTCACAGCTGTGTTAGATGCACCAGAGCCAGACCAAAGCTAATGAACCAGATTATGGGCAATCTTCCAGCACAAAGAGTCAAACAAGCACGCCCATTTTTTAATGCAGGCGTTGACTACTGTGGACCGATTGCGATCCACCATAAGATCCGAGGAAAAAGGCCAGACAAGGCATACATCGCCTTGTTCTGCTGCTTTTCCACAAAGGCAATGCACCTAGAATTGGTGAGCGACCTAACCACAGATGCATTCTTGGCAGCTTTCCGTCGATTCTTAAGCAGGCGTGGGAAATGCCAGACTATTCATTGCGATAATGCAACCAACTTCATAGGTGCAAACAATCAACTTAAGGAATTAAAAGAAGCCATCTTCAGCGAAAAGGCACATGATCTAATAACGAATCACTGCAACAAAAGACAAGTGGACTTCAAATTCATTCCTCCCCGGGCTCCATCGTTTGGAGGATTTTGGGAAGCTGCTAAATCACAACCACAAACACAGCATCCTTGACATTTGAGGAACTAAACACAGTAATTATTGAAATTGAAGCAATTCTCAATTCTCGACCCATTACTCCAATGTCAAACGATCCAACTGACATGACAGCGCTCACCCCAGGACACTTTTTTATTGGTGAACCATTGACAACCCCACCGGACGTCAACACTGAGCATCAAGAAAAAACACTGAAAAAGCGCTGGGAATTGGTATCACGCTTAAAACATTCATTCTGGAAACAATGGTCTATGGAATACCTCCAAGAATTACAAACACGGCATAAGTGGAAAATCGCTTCACCAAACGTGCCCGAAGGACTACTTGTTTTGGTGGAGGAAGACAACCTTCCAGTAATGAATTGGCCAATGGGTCGCATCATTAAGACCTATCCTGGCCAAGACAACCACGTCCGAGTGGTTGATGTTAAAACAGCATCAGGGGTATACAAGCGCTCCATCACTCGTCTAGCACCGTTATTTCCAGAAGACGTGGCGATCAAACGCTCCAACACCGTCATCAACGACATGGCAAGGCCTGATGAGCACCCACCACAGCGCAGAAAGGCAATTGCACCTTCAATAATATCAACATTGCTAGTGATGCTTCTCATGCTTCCATTAGCGTTGTCACAGTCAATAAATGTGACACAATTCGCGACCAAACCTGGAATATTCTATGAGAAAATTGGAACCTCAAGAATGACAACGTCCATGACTTGGATCCATATTGGAAAGATATGCAAGTAATGTCCACCGGAATGTCCGAAGTAAGACACAGGTGCCCGGAACTAAAAAATGTTCCAGCGTGCAATTCCATATTTCAACATTTTCAACATTTGTACAATGAGCTACAAACAGGAAATATGTTAATGAAAACATCTCGACAACGCCGACCACCGTTTGATATAGTAGGAAACGTGGCAAACAATTTGTTCGGTGTTCTTGACTCAAAATTGACTCAAAATGGCCGAAGTAATCGAAAAGGTAAAAACAAACGAAGACTTTCTACTACATCTTCTGCGAAATCAAACCTCGATTGTCGACTCCACAATCAAGGTTGTCAGGAAAGATAAGTCAGCAACGGACAATCGCCTGAAGGCTTTGGAACGGCAAGTGGACCATATCACGGCGATCATCTCACTCAGGCATACATAGGACTCACAGCACAATTAACTCTGTTGACAACGAGTCTTCAACGTATGCAGTCCGATATAGCTGATGTACTAATCGGTATTCACCATCGGACAATAAGCCCTACGCTAGTTTCTCCTGAACAATTAAGAGATCAACTAGACCAAATGCGGTATCATTTGCCACCCGATCAAATGCTGCCGGTTACAACAAAAAATGTCATTCATCTATACAGAATCATGCGGTCCGAAGGAACACCAACTGCAACCCACGTCGTATTCAAGGTAACGCTACCTCTTTCAACAGTTCAGCTTGAAACTTTTAGCATCATCCCAATTCCTACCTGGGACTCAACAAGTTGGAGCTTGTTCGATCTCAAAACAACTGTAATTACAGTAAACACACATCGAGATCAGTTCATGGGTTTTACTCCAGAGGAATTTCGACACTGTTTCAGACTGCCCAACGAAGAATTCATCTGTTTTGATCATCAAACGGTCTTTAACGTTGATAATCGCTGCGAGTTCCAGTTGCTTAACAACAAAACAACAACATTATGTCACGTCATTCATTCAAAGGCGGACATGTTGTGGACAAGAACTCAGCAACAGAACAAATGGACCTTTGCAACACACTCTACAATGAGACTTCAAGCAGTCTGCAACGGATCTCCATCAACCATACAGTTGGAAGGAACTGGCTTACTTTCGCTATCTCCTGGATGTACTGCTCGCAACACAGAAATAAGCATTAGCACCTTCAGCACTACAAACAGCGAGGTAAAATCAATCTACACTCGATTTGGAGACATAAGTTCAGCGGTGACATCTCCTTCACCACCAATAGTACACCAGCAGAACCAGACTTCAGACTATCTCCAAGAACTTGACGATCTACGCCAGCAACTAGCAGCAATCAATCAGCACGAGCGAGCTTAGGTGATGGTTGAACACTAGTTCAACGGCCGGGAGAATGTTCAGTCGGAGAATTATGTATAAGCAACATGATACATACATACATAACAATGCAGATATATTATGTAATACACATGACACTCTTACCAAAACAACAACTTCACCCGGTCAACAGGAAATATGACGACACAGCATTATAGCTGAGTCAACAATAAACCGCCTCGGCAGCGAATTCTGCTGACAATGCGATCATTCCTCAGAATGACCCCCAAAGAGTCCTCTTCAAAAACTCCTTATCTTCACCAGTTATGGTTACTTCGGGCGTACCACAGGGCAGCCATCTAGACCCCCTACTCTTTACACTCTTTATTAATGACCTGCCTTCGGTATTAACATACTCTCGAGTACTTATGTATGCGGATGATGTTAAGCTGTGTGTCCAGTTCAAGGACAGCTTATCTCACTCCAGGTTGCAATCCGATCTTAATAGCTTTCAGTCATGGTGTTGTGCAAATTTGTTATACCTTAATGCTTCGAAATGTAAAGTAATGACATTTCATCGCTCCAGCGCCTTTCTGGCTCCTTACACACTAGGCGGGGGTTCTCTCGAGAGAATTACCCTAGTTGATGATCTTGGTGTTCTTCTTGATCCCAAGTTAAAGTTTTCTGAACACATTTCTACCATGGTAAATAAGGCCATAGGCGTGCTTGGGTTTATAAAGAGGTGGTCAAAGGAATTTGACGACCCCTATATAACAAAGACTCTCTATGTATCGCTTGTTCGTCCGATTTTAGAAATGGTTCTTGTGTATGGTGCCCTCAGTACAAAGTACACCAGGACCGTATAGAATCAGTATAGAAAAACTTTTTAATTTTCGCTCTACGCGGCCTCAACTGGGATGCAAGTGTGAGACTGCCGTCTTACTCTAGTAGATCGCTTTTAATAAACCTTCCATCTTTAGTTAACCGTAGAAAAATGCTTGGTGTGATTTTTGTGCACAACTTGATCAAGGGTGACGTAGCCCTGACTTGTTGAGCCGCATAAACTTCAAGATTAATGCATGATTAATTGCTTTAGTAAGATTAGTTCTTATTTTCCTCGAATACTAGTCTAACATCTATCTTTCCTGCATGATCATGATCGGTTCGGTTAACGAGTCGCGCGTTTTGCGGCAGCGCCCCTCGGTCGGTTGGGTGGGAGGAGGGCTGCGTTTCGGCCTGGGATTCGCGCGTAACAGCATTCGGCTGGTGTCCCATGGGCCACTTGATGGTGCAGTCATTGCACGTCAACGTCCAAACAAAGCCAAAACACTGGTGCAATTGCTGACCATCACAATTGCCCAAATTGAGCACCTGCCAATAAAATCATATTACATCAATATTAATTCCACATTAATTATCACTTTTACCATTGTATCATATTTTTATTAAATCAGCACTTTTTGTACCCTTTGTTACCTATAAATAGAGTTAAGTTTTGTTGAATAAAATTAATCTCAGAAACAGTACCAAAACTGCCTGTCACTCAATTCCCACTGCAATCATCAGAAGCTGTCACTGTGTCTTCAGACCCTCACCTGCACATTAAGAAATACCATTTCCATCGCAATCATCAGAGGCTGTCGCCGTGTCTTCAGATCCTCAATTGCGCACCGCAGGATACCCTCTCCGCAGTCCAACTGGTTCAAGTTCTAGTTGCGAAGACCTAACTGTAGACGGTTTATGTACCGTATACAACCCAGCTTCATACACGCACACACACACATTAACAGTTTCTCTTGGCATTTGATATCAAACTATTAACACTACGTCGGGCTGCTTTGAAAATAAGATTACAACTTTCCGTTTTATAGCGTTTCCACTTGTCATAAGCCTCATTTATCTTTTTAATTGCACTTTTAATTAGACTATTAAACCAACACGCGATGGCTGGCTTTATAGTGCTAGTTTTTAATGGTACAAATTTATTGTACAGATAGCCAATGTTAGAGTTTATTAATTTTAGTTGGGGGCCAACCATCGGAAGGAAATATATGATGTATGATATGATATGATAATCGCAGAGACGGCAATCTTCAATTAAACTAGTATAGTCAATCTTTTTGAATTCTCTGTATTGGATGGTCTGTTTGTTACTGTCAATTTACATATCATACGTTAAAAATAAGAGCTCATGTTTTGAAAAAGCAGGTACTGAGTCTTGGTCATATAGCAAAATGTTTTCTGGTTTGTTGACAACAATTACATCTAATAAAGTGTTAGTGGTCTTCGGGAAATGCGTCGGTGAGATTGTGTTCACAGGGCTCAGTCCAATGGACTCCATTTTATTTAGTAGATGTTGCTCTTTTAATATGTTACTATTTAGGTCACCTGTTAGTATAAGTCCGTGTACGTCAGTGTTAGGTTAGTTATTAAATCTATCAGGTTTGAGTAATCAATATTCTTATGTATTCTATATATACAGCCGACTAGCATTTTTATATCACAGTTAAAGTTCATAAGCTCTAAAAACATATATATGTTTATATATACATATATTATTTTGGATTTCAGTCATTTAGTTACGAATATTGCCACTCCCCCTGCATGACCAACACGATCTGAACGGAACACATTAAAACCATCACATAGAATATACGAATTACTCAAATTTGGGACAAACCACGTTTCGGACACACAAACAACATCTATATTTGAGTTGACAAACATATAACGAAACTCTTCTACCTTATTCACTAAGCTTTGTGCATTAAGACCAATTTTCTGCTTGCCCAGAATCCTAACCATTGCATGGCTGTTCGCTCTGGTTGAACTGAAGTTACCTACCATTTAATAGAAAATGTAAGAGAAAACTAATTAGTTGCGCACCTAATATACAAAATATTATTACTAAGAGAACTAAGAGAACAATCATTACACTTAAGAGACATGTATTACACCTAAAATTTATAAATACTAAGCATTTGATAGAGAAGCTATCCAGCCGTTGACTCCGGCGCGCTTTTGACGGCCCGTGCGCTATTCAGTTGTGAAAGCTTTTGAAAGCTATCAACACAGATCACCTCTCCTCTCTCGCTCTGTTTTACAAAAACTTGCTCGTTCAAGTAGATTTGAGCAGTAGATTCAAGGCCAAATAACTGCAGTCTTAGTTGTTGTTTTGTCGCCCTCCTAAACTCGCCTGCCGCTCGAGTGATTCTACCTCCGTGACCGGCATACCGTGTAACCGACGGTCATTAGCCACACTTGCACGTGCTTGTGCTGAGAGCTTGGCCTCCAATGCGCATACCTGGGATTTGAGCCCATCGATATCTTTCACGATCTGCTCCAAATTCTGTAGCTGCTTCATCAAAAGTCCAATTTCGTCGATCATGACGTCCAGACGCTCGTTTATCCCGGCCAGCATGCGCGCCTCCTATTCCTTCAAGGTTGCTGCAATTTTCTCAGCCTGCTCATTAAATTTGCGGCTGATGATCTGGTTGAGTAGGGCAGCATCCACTGCCTTGGTCGCCTTCAGCTCGCCAGAAGAGTTTACCCTTACGCGCTTACTAGCAGAAGACATCGTTTTTTTTTTTGATGAAACGAAAGTTTTGTTGAGTGGTGTAGGGGAGTGACTTCTGTCTGACAGCTTAGCGACGTTGCGGTAGATTGTTGTGTTAGGTCCGCGTCTTGTCAGCTGTTGTAGAAGTCTCACTCAACTGATTGTTGTTTTTGTTTACTTATACCGCGCTGCGCTTTGTGTTATTATTAATATCGACTTGTAGATTTTTATAAACTTTAAATACGGTTTAGTTGCCGGACCTTAGTTAATTAATTTTTGCGTTTTTGTGATAATTTTATCAAATAAATCCAGGTAAATTCGTGAAAATAGTGGAGCACAAGAAAAACGCGTCTATATTCTCCTCTCTTTTGGTTTTATCCCTTTTCCTCCTCCCATACTTCGATATTTCCACTCGCTAATGACGAGGGCCCCTTGCATGATGAGACTGTGATGACATTGCTGGTGCATTTTGCTATGATGTTCTAGGGTAGCCTGATCATTATTTTTTGTGTGCGATAGGGAACCGAGACTCGGTGAAGGCATTAATCTGTGTTTGGGTTCTTGAGTTTATGGCTATCTGTCTTTTGTTTGCGTTTTTTAGATCTTGCTCAACCTCTTTTGTTGTAAGTCGTCAAATTCCTACGTCTCTGCGATAGTCTGCAGAGCTTAACCCAGGACGTTTAAAGTCCTCGCAGGCCTGTTATAAACTCCCAGTGCCGCATGCAGTGTCCGTAGACGTCTCGCAGCTGTTTTTAGTATTTTCCTCATGTGCGTCTGTGGGAATACGTCCGTCATTTCTATTTTCTGTTGAATGTACTGGTCATATTCCGTCAAGTTTTTAGAGTGTTGTGTGTCGAAGGTCCCGCTCCATTTTACCGTTCGTCCGTCAATTTTAGGGATGTAATCCGTATGTGAGTAGTCTGTTAGTTTTGTGTCGGTCAGAGTTGTCAATGGTATGATTGTTAGCAGGCAGAAATATCGGGTGACCTATACAAAATGAGAGGCACGACAACTTATGAACTATGCTATACCATTCATTTTAATTCCTAGTGTGTCCTTGTGGACCTTTAAGTACTGCTAGAAAATCTTATTTTTTAAACCTAATTACTTACCTAAACCAAATCTTTGTAGATCTGCCTCTATCTTCTGTTCAGCGCAGAGGGGAGTTAGTTTATTTCCTAACCTCCGATTATTTAGGCCGGGTTATTCCTAGAAAGTTGTTTCTGTGGGGTCTTTACTAGCTTAAACATTATTTCCTCCTCCATAACCATGAGTGTATTGATTGTGACGGATCGGATTGGATTCAAACACCTAGATTTAAACACCAGGAAATCTCTAGCAATGTGCTGTGAAAGCGCTACACTTGTCCGTTTGATGTGCTATGCAACGGTGGAGCTTTCGATACATTAACGTTGAATTGGGTTTTCAATAAAGACCGAATGGTCTCCGAATTGAAGTCTGGTGTTTGGGAAGATGTTTACCAATTGAGTATAGGGGTATATTAGATTTGTGGTGATAGTGGATGTAAGTAACACTCAGAAGGAAGCGTTTCCACGCTTGTAGACAAAGTAAAATTTGCGACCTGGAAGCTGCTTAAAATTCATTTTGATGTACGTTTCATCATCCATTATTATGAACCCTTGAAATTTGGTTAGAACTTGGTTATAGAGCCAACGAGCACATGCTTTTGCGTTTAAGTTTTGTTTATCCGACCTGTTTGGACATTTTGCGCATATGTAGGCCTTTATACCTTCGGAAAGTCGTACTCGTCGAATAGTGGATGCGCCTGTTTTCAGTCTTTTTACTCTATCACCGTCACTCAACTCAGAATTTGCTCGTAATGACTTTATTACCTTTGGTCTTGGCTCACGGATTTTACAACCACGTTTCGGTGTTTTGTGCTTGGCTCTTTTTATAGTGTGAGTCTCCTTATTCATTCACGGTTGTGTTGGCGATATTCAAAGCTTTTGCGCTCTTTGAAAGTGAGAGGGTAATAATTTTGTGCGTTTCCTTACTGACTGCTTTGGTGTTCAATCAACATAGCTTGATCCTTGGTCTCTATGGTTTGACATTTGAACAATGATGCATCCTGCTATTTTCTGCGTGATACCCATCGATCTTAATGTGTGTATGTTTTTAGTTAACCCATCTTCAAACTTATCCTGCCTCAGAATCTCAGCGACGTGGACCTAACAGATTAAACGTTTATTATAATTATCAATGTTTCAATAATTATTGAAACGATTGTTTAAAATGTCCAAAGCGATATTATAATTTCTTTCCCATACTTCCAACGAGTGAAAAGCCTCTAGGGCAGGTCCATCCCAACAAACATCCAAAGCGCAGATGCTAAAACTTTTCAATCTTTGCTAAAATTTCCTCCTGATCTATAACTGTGCTAAACATTGTGTAATCATTCATTGATTGATTCACTCGAAATCATCAAAGTGAAACGGCTTTGTTGAAATATGAGCGTGCCATCAGTTTGTAAAAAAAATACCCCGTTTTGCCGTCATGTCATTGTGTGAAGGCGCTACCCTAGCGTATAGTATAAATAACCAAGGAATAAGTAACATTATCTAGTTTTAAGTTGCGCGCGAAGCCCACTTTCATTTTCACCCGAAAGGAGCGGAGAAATGTATGAATTTTCGCCATTGGCAACCCCAAGGAATCGCACACTGGTTATAATTTTCCACACCAAAAAATGGGGCCTGTATAGGAGTCCCGTTAGCGAGGCCCACGGCAATCACCACCAGCGCTGTTGGAAGGGCGAGCCGAGATGGCCGAGTTTGGGATTACGGTACACTTCCGAAAGCTCGGCAAAAGCTGGAGTGAAAAATTGGTTGGAAGATCGAGGCGAGAATGAAGAGCGGTCACTTAGCAGAAGACAAGACAAGGAGACAGTCAATTTAAACAGTGCGCGAGAAAACAAAACAACGGAACTGTGAAAATGCTGAGTGAAATGAAAATACAAAGCGTGGACACAGAGTATAGACCACAGA
This sequence comes from Drosophila helvetica, assembly GCA_963969585.1. NCBI lineage: Eukaryota > Metazoa > Arthropoda > Insecta > Diptera > Drosophilidae > Drosophila > Drosophila helvetica. Next base: position 27,417,903 of record OZ018402.1, on the reverse strand, counting down.
TTTGGGTGAGCGAGAATATAAGGATAGTTCTGGTGCAGCCTAAGGCTTATATTTGAAATTAATTTCTTTTATTTATTCACCTCAGTCATCCATGAATTCGACCAGCCATCCAGTTTGCCCGCTCGGTCAATCTGTCATAGATGTTTTTCAGCCACATTGTCAAATACTCCTAAAAGGCAGATGCTCCTCGCAACCGCGCGAATCTTCATACGGAATCCGATCAATGGTCTTCAAGAGGTCATCAATGCTCTCATCGACCAGCGTATCTGAGCATGTGGCACAAGCCCTTCATCTATAAATACAGGGTACCCGTGCATTCATTATTGGGGTGTGGCCGCATTAAGTCTATGGTGAATTTTCAAGCATTGAGTATTATTAATCCGCGGTTTTCTTTAAATATACCCTCGTAGTATTTATTCTGCTCATTAACGCCTTACCTTCCGAGTCAAAGCTTTCCTCCGAAACAGTGGGATCACATCCTGGGACTCCAACTGTCAGATCCTAAATATTACCGATCAAAACAAGTCAATATAATTCTGCGAGCTGACTAGATGGAACAAATCATGATATCTGAGACCAAGATTAAGCTGCCTAACGAACCTATGGCTCAGAACACTTACTATGGTTGGATGCTATTGGGCAAGTAAACGTAATGGGAGAAACTACCAGCTACACTGTCATACAATTTTTTGGACACGGAGTACCTGCTCAGCAAGTTTTATGAAGTCGAAGCCGTACCGGAAAGTTATCTTCAGCTGTAATCGAAGAGGTTTTGTGGTGTGAATCGTTTTTCCAGAAAACATACGTGCGCACACCGGACGTACGCTACGCAGCGGGATTCCCGACTAAAGCATATGGGGAACAAAACATGGCGTTAAGAAAAGTATATCAAATGGCGCTTAATTGCTTTTTGCAGTTAGAAAGATGGCTTTCTAATGCCCTGGAGCGATGGATGCGATATAGCTGCAAAATAGAAGAGAACTTTGCATTGGGTCAAATCAGTCCGACTCTGGTCAATGAAAGCAGTTTGACAATACGAAAGAGTACGCATACTCATATTAATTCGTGCATACTTCATCACCATGAAATCTTTAAGAACAAAAATATGTCCACCAAGCAACGCATAGGTTTTGACGGTTCTGCAAAAACAAGCACTGATGTTCATTAAACAATATACTTTGTTAAGTACACTTAAAAACGACATATCTTCGGACATCGTAAACTACGAAGTATTCTTTATTTAAAAGGTCTATTTAGCCTGATTACAATCCATTTGTAAGGCTATTGCTACCCGAAGGGCCAGGCAGCTTCTGTGTCTATCAAGGCATGGCGCAGCATTATAATGCTTCTTGGAATGGTCAGTTAATTAGGTGTAACATGTATTCGGTCCATAATATCGGCAGCATTGCCGATCTGCTATCAGCGTCGTTGTGTCATCAGCTTCGGCGATGAACAGTTTTCTTCCGTCAGATTCAGCTATGCTAACTCAGCGGTCTGTGGGTTGCTGCAACAAATTGTTAAGTTGCCCCTGTGACAATCAAGAAATGCCCTTGGGTGGATTCTCTTAACGGTACTTTTCTTTATTGGAATCTTATAGCCTGTTTACACTACAGTTGAGTTATTGAGTTATTGAGTTTCGGGCAAAACTCGAGTTTCATTTACATGGGGCAGCATAGGGGCCTTAGAGGTGGCAAATAAGTTGAGTTTAGGTTGAGTTTCAATCGAGTTTTCCGATTTTCCGAATATTTCAACCCTGATTAATCAAATGTGATTATTTAGAAAAAAGGTAAACAAACAAATATTTCCTAAAAACAATACTTTTAATACAATTTTATCCCTAGATACGAGATTTGTTTGGTCACTTAAGGCCTTACAGGCATTCCTGGACTTTTGGCACATTTTTAAAAATAAATAAACAAATAAATGAAACAAAATTTTACTTTTTTCAATTTTTATTTACATATATGTTCATGAAATGGCGTTTGACACAGCAAATAGACACACTACAGTATGATATTCCGCAGAGGATCCTAGGCAATGGCTATTCTCTTCTACAGAGGGATTGTCAGTCGAAAAGGAGTGTCTTTCTTTTGGAGTTTGGGCAACAGTCCATCAAGTATGTTGAACGCATGCCTTTCCAGGAGGAAATTTTCCTTAAAAAAGGCATCAGAGTTCTTCGCAACGTCCTCCTCCCAAAATGATCCATATCGCGGCTATTATAATTCAATATTATTATAAAATAGAAGCAGTGGAAAATGAAATGCCAATTTCTTACCAGGGTCCAAATGCGTGTATTTAAAATGTTATCCAAATACTCCACAGTTTGTGCACACATTGTCGCCAAATCAATATATCGCACCATCGCTGCTTCTAGCTGCGCCGAATACAACATAAATGTTTCCTCGAAGTTCATATTTGCGTAATTTAATAATTTAAACAAAACAACGCACGCTCGTGTTTGCCAGCAAGCAAAAACTCAATAACTCAACTTTTGTGTAGTGTAGACACCAGTTCTGAGTTATTGAGTTTCCTCGGTTATCGATAGGAAACTCACTGTAGTGTAAATAGGCTATAAGGTTCCGAAATTTCCCAGTTAGTTCCACCATCCATTTTGGATGTTCCTAAGCCGTTCGTTTCTGTGCGATATTTAGCCGATGTTTTCAAATACAACTCTGAAAAATTAACATTCACAGTGAAAGAATGGAATACACTGTTAAATTGTAAACAATGAATGACAAGAATAACTGATGTTCTCCAGCAATTGGCGAGAAGCCAGGACGTTTTTTAATGGCGGATGCTATATTTTCAATTCGAAATGCTCCAATTTCTTCGGGAGAAGGAAGGTTGTAGCTTAACAAATGTTTTTATTTGTTTAAACAATGTTTTGCTTATTATTGGTAGAGACACTCGGCAAATTTCCTTGGATTTTTCCTCCAATGTTGCCGACGCTTCGATCCGTTGTGAAAGGCTCGACTTTTGATATAATGTCGAATCGTTGCACCTTCCTGGAGAGCCCATGCTCACTTGCAAAAATCTATATCTGAAGTTAATTAAAATGAAGTAAATTTGGAAGACTATGACTAATCTATTCTTCCTCATCAAATTCCTTATTTTTGACCAACACCACCATCAATTTTTGCAGCAACATTTGTTGCTGGTGATTCACAGTCGAAGCCATAATTAAATGTGCCATATTTGTTGTTTATTTTCACAAAAATTTAGAGCAAACATTTTTTGTTTGTTATTGTCAGCTGTGTTTTCAATGGGTGGTAGATGGGGGATAGTGGATGGTGACACTCGCATACCTCCCGCACTCGGTCTTAATCCGTCCACTGTCCACTGCCTTTGGCCTCTTTTTATAGGCTCGCTACGGCCCAGCTTCTGCGTCGCCATCCAGCCGCAACGGTTAATTCCTATGGCATCGGCAACACTAGTCAACACAACATTTCTGATAGATTTGGGCGCTGTGGCGCTGGAGGACGACAGTGCACGAAAAAAGCACCGCAATATTGGACAAATCCATTTTCGTGAAACAGAAATGCAAAGAAATATTTGGTATTCCGTATTCATCCCTCAACGATTTCCAAGCTTTTCTGCACGTATCACCCGGAATTCATACCTATGAACATTCACTTACATTTTATAATTACTTGAAATTGTACTCTCTATTCATCACTGCAGCCACAGACTCCCATGCGGCTCTTATTGCGTTTGCATCTAATTGCTTTTTATTCGCCAAATTACATAGCAAATGCATCTGCTCGATTTATTTAATAATAATAAAATCTCCTCGTCGCTAAACTACCCCAATCTCTTTATATTTTGCTTTTTGAACTCAATAGCTTTGTGTTTACGTTTCGATTTCGATTGTAATCAAACACATATGCACGCACACGACTTCATTTATTTCACCGGCCAATTAAATTTTTCGTGCCTGGCGGAATACCACAAATATCATTAAATACTTTTTTAGCATATATCGGCAATTATTTTGCTCGTGCTGAGTACCACCAAAATTATGACCCTAGAGGAATAGTTCGGCTGGCAAAATATTTGTATCGGTTTCATACGAATATCAACCCTGATTCCTTCCGATAACATTTTTTGCTGGTCTGAGTACTGGGCTTAAGGACAGTGTTTTGCTTCCATTCCTCCCTGTCCGGTATGTGTCCCCTGAATTTTCTTTTCCACGAGAGCTCTGGCACACAGTAGTCATTCAACCTCACCGCTCCACTCTCTTCCTCACGGAGTATAGTGGCATGGCCGTAGTGCGATGGCTTGAAGAACCGCGCCGCCAGAAGTCTCGTAGCACTTGCCTCCGCCTGCCACTTCAGATGAATGTCTATCGGTGTCAGATTCAACGTGGTGTCTAGAGCCGCCTGGAGGGTGGATTTAAGAGATCCGGTGACCTCGAGGCATGCTACTTGTTGGACTCTACGGAGGTTTTCTAGGTGGGATTTAGTGTTGACTGCTTCCCACCATACCAAACATCCGTGTGTTAGAATGGGTCGTACAACCGATGATGCGTGGTTGTAGGCCCCATTTTCGTACGAAAGTCTTCCTACAGGTGTAGAAAGCTGTTATTGCCGTTCTCTTTTTTTCTTCCGTGTTCCGTTTCCCCGGGAGCTTGGAATCAAGGATGACGGCAAGATACTTGGGTTCGCTCGATAGTTTGAGTGTCGATCTCCCAATCGCGGGAAGTTTGAAACTCGGTATCTTATATCTACGTGAGAACAGCACCAGTTCGGTTTTCTGAGGGTTCACCCCTAGTCCGTTTTGGCGTGTCCATCTATCGGTCGCTCCTAGTGCGGATTCCAGTAGTTCACTGATTGCGGGCAGGAACTTGCCCGTTACCAGTATCACTAGATCGTCCGTGTAGGACGAGACCATATGTCCACTGCTCCTCAGCTGCAGAAGGTCATTGAGAATTAGGTTCCAAAGAAGTGGGGACATAACTCTTCCCTGTGGGGTGCCTCTTGTGACCGCTTTCCTTGTTGAGGAGATACCTAGGTTGGAATTTATCGTTCTGCTCCTGAGAACACTATCCAGCCATCTGGTTACCATCGGGTGTGTGCTAATATAGGCTAATGCTTCTGTAATTGACTTGATCCTGACGTTATTGCAGGCGCCCTCTATATCGAGGAAGGCCGCCAGTTCGTATTCCTTATGGCTAACTACTTCGTGCAATGCGGACTCCACTGATCTACCTTTAAGGTAGGCGTGTTGAGCGCCGCTGAAGACTCGTTCGATGAGCATATGTCTTATATGTAGATCCATTAGGCGTTCCATCGTTTTCAACAAAAACGAAGACAGGCTGATTGGTCTGTAGTCTTTGGGTGAAATGTGGTTTATCTTCCCAGCCTTGGGGATGAAGACCACTCTCACCTCTCTCCATCCTTGGGGCACGTACCCGGTTAGAAGGCATCCTTTAAAGATTCTCTCCAGCCACGGCAGTAGGTGTGAACATGCCATGTGCAGCATGGCTGGTCCGATCTCATCTGGCCCCGGGGACTTGTAGGGACTAAATGATTTAATGGCCCATGTGATCTTGTCTGGTGCCATTATTTCTCGTACGAGGTCCTCGATTTCCTCTCCCTGTTGCTGCACTACCTCGTTGGCTGGCGGATTGGTAACGTTAGAGCAGCCGTCCTTCCTCTCGCATAATGCCACCGTTAGATCAGCATCAATAGCCGAGTCGATATAGCTATGTCTGTCTGTCCGTCCGTCTGTCAGTCTTCATGAGCGGCTATATCTCAGAGACTATAAGTGCTATGGCAACCAAATTTTACATCCAGACTCCTGTCATATCACACTGTTACAAGTGTATTTCAAAATTTCGCCCCGCCCCCTTCCGCCCACACGAAGGACGAAAATCTGTGGCTTGCACAATTTTAAAGATACGAGAAAACTAAAAACGCAGAATAATAGAAAATGGCCATATCTATCAGAGTTTCGAATCTGAAAATCAGTCGGAATCATTGGTATTCGAGGAATACATACATTTTCACTTGCGTTCCGTTAATAATGTTTGCCTCAATCAAATTCGGCATAAGTCTTTTTACGGAAAGTCGAGTACCGTTGCAAAGTCGCGGAGGATTCAAATTACGCAATATCATAATAACTGTACCAACTTTGAGTTGCAAGTTATGTGGTGGAAATCCTGGTAACTCCAGAGAGTTCAAAAACTCCGTTGGATAATTTACTACATCATCGGTATTGGTTATGGAATCAACGGATGTGTATGTCACCAAATCGCCAGCAATTTTTGATTGAATGGTGAAATTCAGTGCGTGTACATCATTATTCTTTGCGGCAAGAATTGCTCGTTGACTTAACCAAGCATAATTCTGATAATTCTCACTAATATTTGGGAAAACATTTTCAATGAGAGCAAATTGAGAGTCTACAAATCGGCAAAAGTCGTTGGTAAGAGTAATTAATCCAGATGTCGCATAAACTGCGACTTTTCCATTTCCAACAGCTAACGATTGTTTGGAAAATTGTGCAGCACTTTGATCATTTTGAAGTTGAACTCTCATATTAGTGGTTAGCGAAAATGTTTTTACGTTATTCCATAAAGGTGATGCCTTCAGGCAAGCATTCAATTCAACTGCAGGCGTTTACTGGCAACGTCTGCCTGAAATCGCCTGCCAATAATATCATCAGGCCGTCAAAGATGTTGTTATTTCGCCGAAGATCCTTCAGTGTGAAGTTAAGTGCTTCAAGTGATTTCTTATGTGCCATTGTGCACTCATCCCAAACAATGAGCTTGCATTGCATCAACAGTTTTCCCATTGCACTGGATCGGGAAATATTGCATGTTGGAGTATCAATTGTGTTTAAATTGAGTGGCAACTTAAGCGCAGAATGTGCAGTACGACCCCCATCTAGAAGAGTCGCCGCAATTCCAGATGATGCTAACGCCAAAGCTATGTCACATCTTGATCGAATAGTGGCCAAAATCAATGAAACGACAAGTGTTTTCCCTGTTCCTCCAGGTGCGTCCAGGAAGAATAGACCACCAGTATTATTGTCCACCGCTTGCATTAATGTTTCGTTTACTTGCTTTTGCTGTTCATTCAGCAACGGCACATTATTTTGAACGAATTCCTGCAAGGTATCAACATTGTATTGCAGCTCTCGATTTAATTCTTGGTTGAATGCATCGTGCATCGATCAGTAGCTTGTTTGCAATAGTCAAGCATTGATCCTCAATCAGAATCAATCCTTCATTGTAGATTTCATCGGTTATTTGGATGTCAGGATTATTCGTTTAAATGCGCAAGCGATGCAAGATATCTTCACATATGTCGTCTTTGTATTTGTTGCATAACTGAATTGGTTGTGAAGGAAAACATGTGGTGATGATAATGCCGAACAGCGTTCGTATTTGGTACGCATTTGATGAAACAACTGAATCCGCAAGTGTTAAATCCCAATGATAATCGTTCTCTAGCAAACCCAATAGTTGACATGCTTCTCTATATGTTTGAAATTGGTGGCCATTCACAGTTTTCAAATGCGCAAATGATTTTGGTCCACGTACATTTACCAACAGCAGTCGCAAATAAAAACATTCATCATTTCTAGGATGAACAGTATACATGCGACCTAGTGCATCAGTGGAAACACCTGTGGATAATCTGGAACTGGGGTTCCTTGTTTGCGCAGTTGGAATTTCTTTGTTGATTGATTCCAAGTGTAATACTTGGGCATTTCAACGTACATCAGCGTCGCTGCGAATGTCGTGGAGATGGGGATCAGTGACTGGATCAGGAATTTCAGCTGATATGATGTCATCCACTTCATTTGAATGTAATTTGTTCAGCAACCAAATTAGGATATGAGCATGCGGTAATCCACGCTTCTGCCATTCCACCGAGTACATATAACAACGTGTGTCACTAAAAACTCATACTTAGTAAGCAGATCCATCATAACCTCGAGTTTTTGCTGAAATACTCTGGCGATTATGTCATGGCGATCATTATTTGAGATGGAATAATTTTTGTATTGACTGTGAACTCGTGAAGGGCTCTAATATATACTGACTGAGTACCGGGTATAAAGTAGAGCCGCGGCCTTAGCCGTTGTTTGTGATACTTTTACCTGTCTGCAGGATAAAACACGATTTCTTTCATTAATTAATTTATTCTACAACATTACACTTCAAGAGTTTTTTACACAATTTAATTAATTTTTTACAGTCCCAACCGCCAAACTCGCAATCTCAACTAAATCGGTTTTCTCAAAGCACTATTGTTGATGATGATTTAGGTAAGGTTATTAGAAGCTTTAACTGATTTTTAATTTAATAGTATTTAATTTAGGCTTCGATCCTTTTATTGAGACTCAAAAAGGACTAGCTGAGCTTATGGAAAACGAAGTTGTTCAACAAAGTATAAATAATGGACACTCCGCATTAAAATTACAACAGCAAGCACAAGCTTCACATCCCCAGCGTCTTGATAACATTCAACGGGCTCGAATGCCGCCTCCTGGCTTCAATCATATGAATTCAATAGATTTCTAGTAAAATGATGCCATTTTTGAACAGCAGTATAGTAAAAAATAGTTCTCAAGCCCAGCATCAAGTGCCACAGGTAACAAACTGGAATGCGAATTTACCAGCAATACACCCGAGTCAAGGACAGCACATTGGAGATGCACAGTTACAACATCAAATTGCTCACAATAAAGGTATGTATTTTTATTTGATTTGATTTCGATTGGATGTTTTTTATATTAGAAGTCTGCATGAATGGCAAATAACCGATATTCGAATCACCAAAGCTCAAAATGAATTGAGTGAATTCGAATGCTACGCCGATATAGTTTAAGTGAGTGAATGTGCTCACGTACATACACACCACATTTAAACGACGAGGAACGAATTAAATGAGAGAGTGGCGATTTCAGATTTTTGTGGAAATTGAAATTTGATTTAGCAACGTTGCACATTAGTCGAGATAATCTTTTTTTTGATATAAAGTACATTTTTGTAAAATCTATTTTGATTTTAACTTAATATTTTAAACGGCATACATTGGTTACATCGAGTCAATAAGTAATTGTAAAATCGGACGAACAAGCGATAAATAGAGAGTCTTTGTTATATAGAGGTCGTCAAATTCGTTTGACCACCTCTCTATAAACCCAAGCACTCCCATAGCCTTATTTACCATGGTAGAAATTGGATCAGAAAACTTTAGCGTGGGATCTCAAAGAACACCAAGATCATCAACTAGGGTAATTCTCTCAAGAGAACCCCCGCCTGGAGTGTAAGGAGCCAGAAAGGCGCTGGACCGATGAAATGTCATTACTTTACATTTCGAAGCATTAAGGTATAACAGATTTGCATAATACCATGACTGAAAGCTATTAAGATCGGATTGCAACATGGATTGAGATAAACTATGCTTGTACTGGACACATAGCTCAACATCTTCCGCATACATAAGTACTCGAGAGTATGTTAATACCGAAGACGGGTCATTATTAAAGTGTAAAAAGTGTAAAGTGTAAATAGTAATGGGCCTAGATGGCTGCCCTGTGGTACTCCCGAAGTAACCATAACTGGTGAAGATAGGGAGTTTTTTTAAAAGGACTCTTTGTGACCTAGAACAAAGGTAGCCAGAAATCCATCTCAAGAGATTGGGTGGAAACATCCGTCTGTAGATTACCTTGCAAGCCTTTAATGATGAAGAAAATTACCATATCCAGAGTATTGAATCAGGATTAGATCGGATCATTAGTATAGCCAGAAGGAACAAATTAAATTTCAGTGGCCTTCCAAGCGCAGACTCATTCCCTCTCTCTCTCCCACATAGCCGTGTATGTATATGTAGGAAGTAGATTTAGACATGTAGAAAAGACATATGCAAAAAACGTATGTCTTAGATAGAAACATCTAATATATAAAAATCTCCGAAAAGGTTCGATTTAATTTTTTTTTTTTTTTGGCTTAAATTAAATTTAGTTTTTTTTGCGAACATTTAATAAATTGCAGCTCACATACATATATACTGACTGAATACCGGGTATAAAGTAGAGACGCGGCTCACAACGTTCCCCCTCGTTTTAAATTAATAACTTTTTTTAATATTTCCTCCAAAAGAACTTAACTTTTATCAAATACGTTCGGGCAAAAAATTCCAAACTTGAAAAAGTTGATACTTGTTTTTGTAATTCTAAACACTCTTAAAGAATCTGATCTCTTTTAAATGGAGTTCACAAGAAGTGATCCCTTTTTGCAGGCAGACATAAAAAAGTTTTTCCCTCGGACAAGGGTAAAAACGGAATCGAAAAAACACTTCGACTTGAATTGTCCTCAATGCGTTTTTTGCTCAACCACCGAGAGTATTTTATCACTCTCTTTAACCTCTAACACCTCGGCCAATGAGGTGGCTTTAATGGCAAGAGACACCTGCCAAAAAGACACTTCAAAAATTTTCGAATGAGAAAAATTGCCTAAATTAATCAAATGAGATGTCAAATTGGGGTGATTCTGAGTGGTAATGCAGTATATTCTCGGATGGGAATATTACAAATAACACAAAGTTTAAGAATCACTTACAGAGCGCGCCCAATTGCAAGGTGCAGTATCGTCCTGAATGATGACTTCTTCGCTCTCAGTAACGCATTAGATACTAGGCACAACTCTAGTGAAAATATTCCTTTTATGCTTTTTTGCATTGATTATTCCCTGAACTATTAAACCGATTCAGCTTTATAGTCACAGTTTTTTTTAAGATCTTTTGTCTGGAAGTTATTAAGCTTTCAAATTCAAATTTGATCATTTCTTGCGTTATTTTTTCGGAAATTTTTACTTTGAAAACTCAGAAGTCGAAAAAAATTATTTCTTGGGCTGTATTTTTATACCCGGTACTCGAAGAGAAAAGAAGTATATTAGATTTGTAGAAAAAATGGATGTGTGTAGCACCCAGAAGGAAGCGTTTCCGACTCCATAAAGTATATATATTCTTGATCAGCATTAATAGCCGAGTCGATATAGCTATGTCTGTCCGTTTGTCCGTCCATCCGTCTTCATTAGCGCCTATAGCTCAGAGACTAAAAAAGCTAGAGGAACACAATTTTGTATCTAGACTCCTGTGATATCACACTGTTACAAGTGTATTTCAATATTTCGCCACGCCCCCTTCCGCCCCCACAAAGGACGAAAATCTGTGGAATCCATAATTTTGAAGATACGGGAAAACAAAAAACGCAGAATCATAGAAAATTACCATATATATCAGAATGTTGAATCTGGATCAGATCGGATCATTAGTATAGCCAGAAGGAACAAATCAAATTTCAGTGGCCTTCCAAGCGCAGACTCATTCCCTCTCTCTCGCACACAGCCGTGTATGTATATGTAGGAAGTAGATAAAGACATGTAGAAAAGGCAGATGTAAAAAATTTATGTAAACAAAAATGGAAACATCTAATACATAAAAATCTCCGGAAGGGTTCGACTTAATTTTTGTTGTTCTTCTTGGGGTAAAATTTATACAAAATGTGCCTGCACGTCGTCGTCATCATATGTGGGTCTTCAATAAGCCACCGCAGCAAAAGCCGATTGGCTTGAGTCCACAAAAACGTGCAGCTGAAGCGCCCACTGTGGACAATTCATCTGGCAACGGCTCGTTCCATTCTACTCCTCTTCGCCAAATCTCTCGCATCAACAATTTGGCGGTCACCGTGTAGCAGCTCAAGAATCCTATCGGGTCAAATTTTAACATGACGAGGATTTGGAACTCCCTCTTGGTAGGGACACGTTCTCCTGTCATCACGCTTCTGGGCACCCGATGGTATTTGACGCTGAATCGGAATTCGTCTTTAACTTACTACCAGTACATGCCCAGTATCTTCTCCTCTGCTTCGGTCCATTCGTCCTTATTGGGTCGTCGTGGGTTCAAAGCCTTGACCACACTTTCCGAACTGGAAGAAATCCGGCACAAATCCAAACCACCGTTAGCATAGATTTCTATTATCCGCGTAGATACAGCAATGGCTTCTTTCTCGTCTGCGAAGCTATCTACGTAGTCGTAATCGACATTGGCTGCCGCATCGAATATTAGTCGTATTTTCCCAGGCTTATTTGGGTTCTCGAAATGCGGCAGATACCATGTTCTGCCACTTCGTCCTCCTTCCATAACAGACCCGTTTGATACCGTTAGCCCGCTCGCTTTGTGGTCTCCTCGAGAATTTTCAGAGCCCGTGCATCACCGCTGGCTGCGGCTGGCGGTGCTGGCTTTACTCCGAAATTCTCTATTTCAAAGCAAGCGTTGACTATCTTCTCCAGAAAATGGTCCTGTGGGAATGCTAGGGGGAATTGAGTTGGTGAACTTACTTGATGTTTCACCGGTCCAAACACCATCCACCCAAGCTTGGGGGCAGCTGCATAGGGCCCTCCTTATCCAAAGCTCCTGCTTCGAATTTTTATTCCCTATTGGTAAACGTGCACTAGCCCTCGCCGTTTTAACATCTTCTCGACGCAGGCCATGACGTTTCGGCTTCCCAGTTCCGCTGATATGCACTGTCTTGTTGCTATGTCAACATGTTGTAGTTTCAAACTTCTTCTTGTACATACTCTGACCCGTTGAACCATCAAAACCATACCAGTAAATTAATTTGATTTCAGAATTATCCGAAAATTGCTGGAAAACCTCGGATTGCTATATAATTATTCGATGTGCAGTATGATCTAAAAGATCTTGCAATGACACTTGAGAACAGAAGTTTCCATTACTTCTATTACCATGGGCCGGCACTGTAATTTAGCTTCCATTACTTGACTATAGCTTAGATAAATGTCACTGTGATGACTTTTATTCAAAAGCATGGTGTTCATTGTGTTCATTGCTGCTTTGTAAGTAAATTTTCCGGGAGGTAAGCTAAGGCTGGGGTGGGTTTTTCCATTTGAAGTTGATTTCCCACTTTAGTTGTGTATTCAAGCATTGTTATTTTCGTTAAAGACAAAAGCCAAGTCCTTCCTACATGCTTTCTTAGCAGAAACTGCTGCAACATGCTTAAGAAGATTCGTGTTAAAACTGTTTTCATTTGCAAGCTCAGACACAAAATCCCTTTTTATCTTATCCCTGCATTTGTGTATGATAAGTTTGGGCGTCCCATTTGCTATGAGGTCCTACAATTTTCATCAACAGTAATTGATATTTTAGACGCAAATTTTTTACTGCAAATCCAATCTGAGACAGATTTTATTTGTCGATTGTTGTTGCACCAAATATCGATGAGGTCGCTATGACAAAACTCGAACTTGCCTGAATATTCGCAAATTAATAAAGAAAAGGGACAAAACGGGCTAAAGCTATTACTTTGCTATTAGACATTTATAAGTACAAACTGGCGTTATTAGTTTTTGTCAGCAGGTGTCAAAACGTGTGTTACATTCCACGAAACACAGGGGACGCAAGTTGGTTTTCTAACTACACATAAGAGAACTATATAAATTACATACTAAATACCTTCTACTAAATAATTCTCCATTATTTAGTGGAATTTATTGAACGAATGTACTCTAGCGTTAAATACAAATGTCAGCAAGTATTTTGGCACCAATTTCCTACTCATAGCACTACTCGACAAAATTGAACTTTTTTTCCCGCTGTGGCCAAAAATGACTTTTTCTGATAGATTTCGATATTAAAATTTGTTTAAAGAATTATGGTTTAGTTTTTTTTAAAGAATTTTCGAAATTTGGTATTTTTATTCATGTTTTTCCCAGAGGTTGTGCTTCTATTTATCGCATAGCTTAATTTATTATTAAATGAGCACTAAGAAGCACTTAAGAAGCACTACCTCTGGAAAAAAATACCAGATTTTAAAACATTTCTTAAAAAAAACGAGAGGGAACGTTGTGAGCCGCGTCTACGGCCGAGGATCTACTTTATACCCGGTACTCAGTCAGTACATATGTATGTGAGCTAACGATATACATACATATGTTATTTATTATATGTTCGCAAAAGGGACAAATTGAATTTTAGCCAAAAAATAAAAAAAAATTAAGTCGAACCCTTTCCATTTTTGTTTGCATTTGCTTTTTACATCTGTCTTCTCTACATTTCCATATCTACATACATACGTCTTTACTACGCGCTTGGAAGGCGTTGCGTGGCCACTGAAATTTCATTTGTTCTTTCTGGCTGTAATAATGATCCGACCTGATCCAGATTCGGCAATCTGGTACATACGGTTATTTTCCATGATTCTGCTTTTTTTGTTTTCTCGTATCTTATCTTATGATTCTGCGTTTTTAGTTTTCTCGTATCTTTAAAGTTGTGTATGCCACAGATTTTCGTCCTTTGAGTGGGTGGAAGGGGGCGGGGCCAAATTTTGAAATACACTTGTAACAGTGTGATAGGACAGGAGTCCGGATACAAAATAAGGTTGCTCTAGCTTTTACAGTCTCTGAGCTATAGGCGGACGGACAGACGGACGGACAGACAGACAAAGCTATATCGACTCAGCTATTGATGCTGATCAAGAATATATATACTTTATGGGGTCGGAAACGCTTCCTTCTGGGGATTACACACATCCATTTTTTCAACAAATCTAATATACCCCTTTACTCTTCGAGTACCGGGTATAAAAAGGTTTCTTAGATGGAGTAATCCAGGGGATGGCGATAGATACCGGCAACACAAACGAGAATTTGAGTTTCTGAATAAATTTCTATACAATCAATACAATTCCGATGTTGAAAATAGCTTAAGGAAGGAAGGTTACCGTCAGAGCAGAAAAAAAATATACATTTTATTTTTCGTTTGTGCCTAATTAGTGTCTTTATTCTATGGAGAATACGTGGGAGATATAAACGAGATTGCACTACCTACAGCTTTAATCGCGTTTTTCTCGAAACAACGTTTTACGACGCGCGGTACCTTCTACAGCTTCGAGGAGTTGACCGATTTCAATGTTTTTACCACTCAAATGAAAGCTAATTCAATTTGGAGGGCCTTGACGGAGCGTATATTTTTTTTAACGTTAAAACGCAAAAAAGAACCTGAAAAACAAATTAGTTTCAATTTTTTTTTTTTTTAAATCGGAATCCGTCAGGGCTCCCCAATTATTATCTATTTTGAGAATTCCTTTGGGTTTAAATTTCGGATGACATTTGGAGGCTGTAGAAGGTACCGCGTGGGGTCAAAAATGCGTACAAACAAAAATTTAGTAAATGACTTCCTTAAATATCCAACAAAACCTGCTAAAAATTTTTGCAGAATACTTTATTTTGTGTCAAAAAATATGAAAAGTAATCAATTTTTGGGCCCTAGAACGGAAACTTCCCCTTAAAGTCCAATCCTGATGTGTTCTGTCGTTTCATAAACTCAACAAAATTATCGACATCCATACCGTCAACTATGACATACAAAAATATTGTTGCCAACTCTGCCAACTTCGAGCATGCTTCCAGCTGGAATACCCAGGAAGTTTTAGATAATATTCCAGATAATATTAGCTAGCTCACTTTGACGATTCTACTAAGCCTGATATTTATGGATTATCTTCATTCTTTCTCAAAAATGCCATTCCAGTATTCTTCAACCCCTTAAAATTATTTTCTCTTCTTCGCTGTCTTACAGTAAATTTATATCTTTATATGCTTAAAAATTGTACCGGTTCATAAATGCGGAAGTTGGTCTTAAATTTCCAATTACACTCCTATTGCTAAAATAAGCAATATCGCAAAGCTGTTCGAGAGAATAGTGGTTAAAAAATTATCCTTCCTACTAAGTGCTTATATTGACCCAAATCAGAATGCATTTTTGCTATTAAAGAAATTAGTTTTACGGAATTCATTCTTTATAATCAATAGCGATAATTTTTAAATGTACTATCCGGTACTCGAAGAGTATAGGGATATATTAGATTTGTGGTGATAACCGTTGTGTGTAACACCCAGAAGGAATAGTTTCCGACCCCATAAAGTGTATATATTCTTGATCAGCATCAATAGCCGAGTCGTTATAGCTATGTCTGTCTGTCTGTCCGTCCGTCCGTCCGTCTTCATTAGAGCCTATATCTCGGAGCAACCAAATTTGGCATTCAGACTCCTGTCATATCACACTGTTAAAGGTGTATTTCAAAATTTCGCACCGCCCCTTTCCGCCCACACAAAGGACGAATCTCTGTGCCATGCACAATTTTAAAGATACGAGAAAACTAAAAACGCAGAATCATAGAAAATTACCACATCTAGAGTATTGAATCTGGATCAGATCGGATCATTAGTATAGCCAGAAGGAACAAATTAAATTTCAGTGGCCTTCCAAGCGCAGACTCATTCCCTCTCTCTCTCGCACATAGCCGTGTATGTATATGTAGGAAGTAGATTTAGACATGTAGAAAAGACATATGTAAAAAACGTATGTTTTAGATAGAAACATCTAATATATAAAAATCTCCGAAAAGGTTCGATTTAATTATACCCGGTACTCGAAGAGTAAAGGGGTATATTAGATTTGTGCAAAAAATGTATGTGTGTAACACCCAGAAGGAAGCGTTTCCGACCCCATAAAGTATATATATTCTTGATCAGCATCAATAGCCGAGTCGATATAGCTATGTCTGTCTGTCCGTCCGTCTGTCCGTCTGTCCGTCCGTCCGTCTGTCCGTCTTCATTAGCGCCTATAGCTCAAAGACCATAAAAGCTAGAGGAACACTATTTTGTATCCAGACTACTGTCCTATTGCACTGTTACAAGTGTATTTCGAAATTTCGCCCCGCCCCCTTCCGCCCACCTCAAGGACGAAAATCTGTGGCATGCACAATTTTAAAGATACGAGAAAACTAAAAACGCAGAATCGTAGAGAATGACAATATCTATCAGAGTGTTGAATCTGGATCAGATCGACTCATAAATATAGCCACAATGAAGAAAACCATTTCGAAATGCTTCGTTCCCTCTCGCTCTCTCTCACACACAGGGTTGGGCGCTGTGCCCATTCGTCCAGATGAGCGCCTAGATCTCAGAGACTATAAGAGCTAGAGCAACCAAACTCTCTATCCATGCTCCTGTGATATCACGTCAGTACAAGTGTATTTCAAAATTTTGCCACGCCCCGTTCCGCCCCCACAAAAGATGAAAATCTACAATTTTGAAGATACGAGAAAACTAAAAACGCAGAATCGTAGAGAATGACAATATCTATCAGAGTGTGGAATCTGGATCAGATCGACTCATAAACATAGCCACAATGAAGAAAACCATTTCGAAATGCATCGTTCCCTCTCGCTCTCTCTCACACACAGGGTTGGGCGCTGTGCCCATTCGTCCAGATGAGCGCCTAGATCTCAGAGACTATAAGAGCTACAGCAACCAAACTCTCTATCGATGTTCCTGTGATATCACGTCAGTACAAGTGTATTTCAAAATTTGGCCACGCCCCCTTCCGCCCCCACAAAAGATAAAAATCTACAATTTTCAAGATACGGGAAAACCAAAAACGCAGAATCATAGAAAATGACCATATCTTTCAGAGTATTGAATCTGGATTAGATCGGATCATAAATATAGTCAGTAGGAACAAATGAAATTTCAGTGGCCTTCCAAGCTCAATTTCATTCCCTCTCTCTCTCTCGCACACAGCCGTGTATGTATATGTAGGAAGTAGATTTAGACATGTAGAAAAGACAGATGTAAAAAACGTATCTAAACAAAAATGCAAATAATATATATAAATCTCCGAAAAGGTTGACTTAATTTTTTTTTGTCTTTTTTGGCTAAAACTAAATTTATCCCTTTTGCGAACATGTAATAATGTAATTTATTACAAGCTCACATGCATATATACTGACTGAGTACCGGGTATAAAGTTTTTTTTTTGAAATCAGATTGACTTAAAAAATGTAAATAGATGTGAAATAATTACATATGTATAGTAAAATAGACCAATAAAAGTACTTTATTGATCCAAACATATTTAAATTAGGCTCATTACATAAGAAAATATGCACCGGCAAAAAAGTTCAACTTTGGCTTTTTATAGTTAAGCTTCTAAACAATGTAGCGCCACGTAATATTGCATACTCAATTTTGGAAGATTTTTCTTTCAAATGCTGTTTATTTCATGAAAATATCTTCATTCGTTCAGAAGATATTAATTTAGCAAGCTGAAATTGCAGAATGTCACACTGTGCGCCGTACGACGCCCTTTGGGAACCCGCTGGTCCACGTACTAGAGCAGGGCACAGTGGGTCATACGGTCTAACTAGCTTATATAAGCTAAAAGCGTCGAAAGTAAAAGAGATATTGAGTTCGTGTTTTTTCCTACGTTGATTAAGTGAATCATAGAATTTGTATGTAACTCAAAATATAAAAAATATTAATCAAAATCAGATTCTGATCGGATTTAGATGCTAAAGCAGACTTAAAATTGCGGAATTCTATGAAAAAGTGCATGTTTTGAAGCAATGAATATAATATATCTAGTATTTCTATTTCACAGTAAAGCAAATTATTTTAACAATTTCTGTTTATTTATGAAAATTACACACTTATTTGCACCGGGGGAACATTTTAACAAACATTTTTTTTTTGCTCCAGGGTTAACATATGTGTACTTTGAGCGCACAATTCCGTAAATATCGATGTTAAAATTATGAAAAAAATATCCACAAAGTCTATTATGTATTCTGTATCGAATGTTAAAAAAAAACCTTTTTCGGTTTTTGAAAAATAGGTTTATATTAGCTAGATAGGCCGTTTGTACCACTGTGCAGGGGGGGAAAGTACACAGACGCCAGCTGGTGTATCCAAAAGGTCGAGGCACTCGCCGGACGGCACCTTCCGGTACACGCTGGTCTACCCGCTACGGAGACTCCAAAAGGCCGAGACAGGCGTCGGACGGCACCTCTGGAACCTGCGTTACTACACACTACAACAGGGGAAAGGGTGCGGAGAGAAAATCCGATACGGATTACATACGGATTTATTCATTTTATTTCCACTTCATCTGTATTATTTGGCTGCCATGCCTACTGCACCGCTCAGCTACCCCGTACTCACGACGTGAGACTTGCTTACACCAGCTCAATATCTTCTCCGGCCACGTTTGTTCGTCGATGACAAGTGTCTACTTTACCTCCACTTCAGGGAAAAGTCTAGCCATATCGCTTCCACAATATCCTTCCGGCGCGTCGTCGTATCCTGTCTTCCTGCTGCCTCTTCTCCTCAGTCACTGACGGCATTTAACTCTCGGTTCTTCTAAGCGTTTTCTTGTCCGCGAACATGTCTGTGCTCTTTCAGCTCCGGCGACCGACTTTCTTTCTGCTACTTCGCTTCGCGCTCTCTAGGGCTACGATTGGCCCGTTCTTTGCCGGCTTTTTACACTCTCTCTGTCATCGGCCCAGCGCCAACTTCAGTGGCTTGGCTCTCCCGGCTCAGCGTCAGCGGTATCTTTCTTTCTCATCACTGTCAACGACGGGATTTTTGCTCTCCTTTTCGTCGCTATAAAAGCCGTTGGACCTCTCTCTCGCCGTCGGTGGCGTGGGTGTCTGGGCTTTCGCTTTCCTCTGCGTCGCTATAATCGCCGTTGGGCCTGGACTTTCGCTCTCCTCTTCGTCGCTATAATCGCCGTTGGGCCTCTCTCTCTCTCTCTCTCGTAGGTGTGAGTGTGCGTGTCGGTGGTTGGCTAGAGAGGACATTTTAGTGGTACCCGTCGTGATCCCAATACCCCTTGCCAAATTACGAGATGACTCAGGTTCTTATTGGCCCTTCGTGCCATGTAATTAAATCAAGTAATTCATGAAGTGTCAACACTCAGGGCGCGCGAGTTATGTCCTGTCCTCGTAGGTCGTGAGAACTCGGAAGGGTTATATATGTTTTATCTCCATCTATTTGGTTGTGAGTGATCAAGGGAATTCGTACGATCTTCGGATCGAGATTGAATAGAAGCGTTTCGTTTGGAAGTTGGAAATCAAGTGTATTATTCTACATATTCTTGGCTCCGCCGAAGCTCGGCCCTTACTCTAAGAAATGCAGCATAAGCATTTCTGTACAAATGTATATATGTCTAAGTGTAAGAATATCGCTGTATGTATGTATGTATGTATGTATGCATTTATGTATGTATGCCCGGCCGGAAGTATATGTGCCGTTGACCGGTGGAGAGGCCGTTGACCGGTGGAGAGGGTTGCTCAACCGGTAACTCGCGCACACTGTAGCTGAAAGCAGATCTGAAAACGGCGCTGAAAGCTCTAAGCTTTTTTCAGACAGAATCAGCCGGCTACGCACCTGCCGGCTGATTCTGTCTGAAATTCTGTCGACTGAGCTGAAAGATGAACTGATAGCAATGCGTCCGTCTGTTTCTACTAAACTATGATTTCACTTTAAGAACTATCTCCACATGTACATAGCTATATTTTATGACTTTATCAAGCATTTTTTCGAATGGGGCAGATCGGATATCTATATCTATATAAAGTTATTTTTTCTATGAAAAACTTCTTTAGTTTTTAAAGTAGTCAGCCCATTTGTGTAATTACCTGATTGTACATAACGCACGAAAATTTGGTGAAATTCGGACCACTATATCGCATAGAAAGATAACATTGATGGTAACTATCAGCAATCCGCTTGCTGAAAAAACAAACATGCTTGTTCGATCAAACAAAGCTGAGCTGATTTCAGGGAGCTTTTTCAGCTTTAAGCTCAGCTCAGTCAGCAATGTGCGCACTTGCACCGGTGCAGGGTTTTTTTTATTTTTGGAGCTGAAAAAAAAGCTATCAGCTCTGCTTTCAGCTCCGCTTTCAGCTACAGTGTGCGCGCGCTCTTAAACCTAGAAAATATCAATACTAAACTTAACGTTGAATACAAGCATCAATGGGCGTCATGCAAACATCTAAACTTAAGTCTAAAAATCGAAAAATCAACGGAGTCCATGGGAATATCTATGATTAATTCTAGTAAAAGTAAACGATGAGGTATAATAATGAAAACAAGGAATAAATGGCCCTCCAGGGGTATCTCATTATAACTAGATAAAATGCGGTCCCTTCTGTTGGGAAAAATGTGGACAGTCTCTCCTGTCGAAAAATATGGAGGAACGTACGCTTCTTCGCAGATCGTAGAGACTTTCATAGAGCCTTTTGTGCATTTTGTTAAAAAGTGGCAACGCCCTCCCATTGTTTTGATTCCGTATTGCACTTATATTCATTGCTAATTGCTTTTATTCAAAGAAATGCACTTTACGATTCCGAGTTTCTTTCTTTTCTCCTTGTGGCCGCCAAGGTGTATAGTAGTGCGATATTATGGTGCTCGGTGTGATAGCTGGCCCTTAACTCTTTGCACAGCCAGACACCACGGGAAGTGATTGCGTTCTAAATTAGTTTTAATTACTATTCTTAAGCTGAAAATCAACGTGAGTATGATCCGAAAACAGACGATGTCTATTTGTCTGAAATAAAGTTCATTTTCAAAGAATTTTGCGCTATACCGCGGAGTATAACCGTGGCCGTGCCGTGCGTGGCCAGGCCCTTCTTTGCGATCATACGCCTGGAAGAAATACAAAGTTCGAAAGCTATCTCGATTGCAGTAGCGTATTTCCCTCTGTGGTAAATATCCATCAAGCTAATTCCAAATATAGAAACCGACTCCTCTGGTGGCGTGCTCATACTCCAAATGCGAATATCTTGGAACACCTTCGTTCGATATTCGTGCGTGAGCCAGATCTCGAGGATGGAGTTCCTCACATGCTCCCCAAAACAAATAATCTGATGCCGCCTGCAGCAGATGAGAATGAACTCGCCATCCAGCTTTGAGACATCGATCGAGCAGCTGAATTAGTTTAATTTACTTTTTTGACGATTAGAGACCCGATACAAAAAACATTTTTTTAATTTCATCCGATTTGAGGTTACAATTTCGGTTGGATACGGCTAAAACCGGAAATTTTACCCTTTATAACGAGATAGAAGAAAAGATATTCATGTCCATGGTCTAAATCGCAAAGGAACCTTGTGTATATTGTATTAATATTGTATTAACATTACAGTCATAATTTTGGTTACCCCGCATTCATCGCATCATCTAATAATCTGTTTATACAATCATCCAGCCATCTAAACAATGATAGATTTTTCTGCGTCGGAGTAAAAATAAATATCGGTATCGTAAGTGATTAACATGGTATCAAACATGAAAAAATTAATTTGCGGTAACTTATATGTATATACCGTGACCTGGCAGGAATCTCAAAATTACCATATACATATCTCTTTTTCGTTTTGGTTTTGCATTGACCAACATTTAAGCAAAAGTGTAAATTATGAACGTTGTTGAATGTTCCTAAATATTTACTCTAGTTGCGGCATCCATCATATCTATACTATAGGTTAGGTTAGGTTTATAGGGCTGCTCGACCGTATTCGAGGTCACTCGGTGGCAGATCTGCCCATTGTGATGCCCTTACTTGTCATGTGATGGTGTTCTCTAACTAGGGAGGTTTTTTACCATCCTGAGGCATCAATAAAGAGTGCCAGTTTCCAAAGCGGCATGGTTGCCAGGCTGTCCTGGTCCTCAAAGAAAGCTCTCCCGAGGGTACGGTGCCGCCTCAGGACAGCCACAGAGGAGGTGCTGGACACTCTCTATCTCCTCCTCATCCATGCAGCTGCGGCAGAAGTCATGGTGGGGTAGTCCGTATCTCGTGGCCATGCGGAAGATGACACAGTGCCCCGTTATAACTCCCGGCAGTGTGCACACCTGGCTTTTCCTGAGACTCAGGAGAGTCTCGGTGCGCTTATGGTCGTAATGAGGCCAAAGCGAGCGTGAGATCCCACAGTTTGAGGTGGTGTTCCACCGCCTGTCGGCTCTCGTTCTCGAGATAATGTCTCGTAGTGGTCTCCGTATATCGCTAACCGCATCCGCAATCGGCTTTGCCGATCCTGCTCTGGCACACTCATCGGCACTCTCGTTTCCCGCGATGTCACTGTGACCCGGGACCCACGTGAGCGTGTCCTGATTTGGTTAAGTGCTTCCACTGTCTCGCGTACGAGTTTACTAGTAGTTTTGCAGGATACCAAGGCTTTGAGAGCAGCCTGGCTGTCAACGCAGATTACTATGTCCCTCGGAGATATGTCCAAGGTGTATGGCAATTTCGCCGCTTGCCACACTGCATATATCTCTGCCTAGAATGCACTGCATCAATCAGGTAGTCTTATGGATATGTTGGTCGCCAGATTTTCGCAGAATATCCCTGCTCCTGTCCCCTCGGCTGTCTTTGAGCCGACAGTGAAGATGGACAGCTCGCTCTGTGTAAAGCCTAGTACTCAGACCAGCAAAAATTCCTCTGGCAAAATTCGCAATATAAGAATACTGGCGACCGAGTGTGACCAGGTGTGCATGCCCTACGGTTACACTGTGTACAAATAAAATCAGCTAAGAATTCAAATTTTGTATCAAAGCAAGCAGAAATGTTTTATTTATGGGCGCTGTGGCACTGAATGACGACAATGCACGGCTAATGTACCGCAATATTGTATAAATGCATTTTTGCGGAACAGAAATTCAATCAACTATTTTTTATTCCCTATTCATCACCTAAATTTCATCCCTCAACGATTTCCAAGCTTTTCTGCACGTATCACCCGGAATTCATACCTATGAACATTCACTTACATTTTATAATTACTTGAAATTGTACTCTCTATTCATCACTGCAGCCACAGACTCCTATGCGCCTCTTATTGCGTTTGCATCTAATTGCTTTTTATTCGCCAAATTACATAGCAAATGCATCTGCTCGATTTATTTAATAATAATAAAATCTCCTCGTCGCTAAACTACCCCAATCTCTTTATATTTTGCTTTTTGAACTCCATAGCTTTGTGTTTACGTTTCGTTTTCGATTGTAATCAAACACATATGCACGCACACGACTTCATTTATTTCACCGGCCAATTAAATTTTTCGTGCCTGGCGGAATACCACAAATATCATTAAATACTTTTTTAGCATATATCGGCAATTATTTTGCTCGTGCTGAGTACCACCAAAATTATGACCCTAGAGGAATAGTTCGGCTGGCAAAATATTTGTATCGGTTTCATACGAATATCAACCCTGATTCCTTCCGATAACATTTTTTGCTGGTCTGAGTACTGGGCTTAAGGACAGTGTTTTGCTTCCATTCCTCCCTGTCCGGTATGTGTCCCCTGAATTTTCTTTTCCACGAGAGCTCTGTCACACAGTAGTCATTCAACCTCACCGCTCCACTCTCTTCCTCACGGAGTATAGTGGCATGGCCGTAGTGCAATGGCTTGAAGAACCGTGCCGCCACTAGTCTCGCGGCACTTGCCTCCGCCTGGCACTCAAGATGAATGTATATCGGTGTTAGATTCAATATGGTGTCTAGAGCCGCCTGGGGGGTGGATTTAAGAGATCAGGTGACCCCGAGGCATGCTACTCGTTGGACTTTACGGATGTTTTCTAGGTAGGATTTAGTGTTGACTGCCTCCCACCATACCAAACCTCCGTATGTCAGAATGGGTCGTACAACCGCTGTGTAGAGCCAATGGATGATGCGTGGTTGTAGGCCCCATTTTCGTTCGAAGGTCTTCCTACAGGTGTAGAAAGCTGCCATTTTCTTGAATGACGCCAGGATACTTGGCTTCGCTCGATAGCTTGAGTGGCGTTCCCCCGATCGCGGGAAGTTTGAAACTCGGTATCTTATATCTACGTGAGAACAGCACTAGTTCGGTTTTCTAGGGGCTCACCCCTAGGCCGTTTTGGCGTAACCATCTCTCGGTCGCTCCTAGTGCAGATTCCAGCAGTTCACTGATTGTGGGAAGAAACTTGCCCGTTACCAGTATCACTAGATCGTCCGCGTAGGCCGTGACCGTATGTCCACTTCTCCTCAGCTGCAGAAGAACTAGCTTCCACAGTAGTGGGGATATAACTACTCCCTGTGGGGTGCCTCTTGTGACCGTTTTCCTCGAGGAGGAGATACCCAGGTTTGCATTTATCGTTCTGCTCCTGAAAACGCTATCCAGCCATCTGGTTGCCATCGGGTGTGTGCCAATATTGGCTAATGCAGCTGTAATTGACTCGATCCTGACGTTATTGAAGGCACAATCTATATCGAGGAAGGCCGCAGGTGCGTATTCCTTATGGCTAAGAGTCTTTTCAACTTGCCCAACTACTTCGTGCAATGCGGAATCCACTGATCTACGTTTAAGGTAGGCGTGTTGAGCGCCGCTGAAGACTCGTTCGTTGAGCATAGATCTTATATGTAGATCCATTAGGCATTCCATCGTTTTCAACAAAAACGAAGACAGACTGATTGGTCTGTAGTCTTTGGGTGAGACGTGGTTTATCTACCCTCCATCCTTGGGGTACGTACCCGGTTAGAAGGCATCCTTTAAAGATTCTCTCCAGCTAAGGCAGTAGGTGTGGACATGCCATCTGCAGCATGGCTGGTCTGATCTCATCTGGACCCGGGGATTTGTAGGGACTGAATGATTTAATGGCCCATGTGATCTTATCTGGGGCCATTATTTCTCCAACGAGGCCCTCGAATTCCTCTCCCTGTTGCTGCACTACGTCGTTGGCTGGCGGATTAGTTTCGCCGCTGGTAACGCTAGAGCAGCCAGGGAAATGGGTTTCCATTAGGAGCTCTAGGGATTCTTGGCTGCTTTCCGCGAACCTACTGTCCTAGTTCCGCAGTAGGCCAGGTGTGGTAGGCGCCTTTGACATCACTCTCCGAAGCCTTGAGGCCTCGGTGGTGCTGTCTATTGATTCGCAGAAGGCTGCCCATGATTCCCTTTTCGCTCTCCTACAGGCACTCTTGTAGACATTGAAGCTGTGATGATATGCATTCCAGCCTTCCGGTATGTTCGTCACTTTGGCCTTGTTGAAGAGTTTCCTCGACTCCTTCCTGACTTCGCTCAACTCTCGTGTCCACCATGAGTTGCTGGGATTGGGCAGGATATAAGAAATGCCTTCTGTAGAGCCTTGGTGACGTTCTGTGCCGCTTCCTCAAGTGCCCCCGTGTGGAGGATGTCGCCTTGGATGAGGTCGGGTAGCATCCTCTTCACTGTATTTGAGAAGCGAGACCAGTCTGTCCGCTTGGGATTTCGGTTTGGACTGACCTTTTCTCTCTCCCATTTGATATTGTATAGTATCCTGTAGTGGTCCGAGAACGAGCACTCGCTGGACACGTGCCAATCCTCAAGGGCGAGGGAGCCGCTGTTCGAGGCCAAGGTTATATCTATAACCTCTACACGGTTCTTGTTGCGGAAAGTGGGGTAACCTCTCCGGTTACATATAACAAGATTTGTGGACAGGATGTACTCGAACAGCGACTCTCCTCTAGAGTTTGTACCCGTACTCCTTCCGCGCTTGACGGACGAGGGCCCTGACATCCTCCGAGGGTGGATCTTCTTCGTCGTATGGCAGATAAACAGAGGCCAGGTATAGGCTTTTCCCGTCCTTCCTCTCGCATAGTGCCACCGTTAGGTCCGGACTGCTGTACCTGGAAGACAACAAAACATTTAAGTCGTTCCTTACCACGATACAGGATCTTGGCTTACCTGCAGATTGTAATGTGAGAAGACGGTAACCGCGACCACTCAAACCCCCAACTCTTTCACCAACGATCTAGGGCTCTTGGATGAGGGCCACGTTTACCGTCTTCTCGTCCATAAACCGCAGTAGGACATATATTTTATAATTGTTTTAAATTAAACGCCCATGCACCTCTTATTACGTTTGCATCAAAGTGCTTTTTATCCGCCAAATTCCATATCACCTGCCTCTGCTCGATTTGCTTTAATAATAATATAATCTCCTGGTCGTTAAACTCCCCCAATCTTTCTATATTTTGCTTTTTTCTGTTAAAGCCTAGTACTCAGACCAGCAAAAAATATTATTGGAAAGAATCACGGTTGATAATCGTATGAAACCGATACAAATATTTTGCCAGCCGAATTATTCCTCTAGGGTCATAATTTTGGTGGTACTCGTCACGAGAAAAATAATTGCCGATATATGCTAAAAAAGTATTTAATGGTATTTGTGGTATTCCGCCAGGCACGACAAATTTAATTGGCCGGTGAAATACGTGCATATGTGTTTGATTACAATCGAAATCGAAACGTAAACACAAAGCAATGGAGTTCAAAAAGCAAAATATAAAGAGATTGGGGTATTTTAGCGACGAAGAGATTTTATTATTATTAAATATATCGAGCAGATGCATTTGCTATGTAATTTGGCGAATAAAAAGCAATTAGATGCAAACGCAACAAGAGGCGCATGGGAGTCTGTGGCTGCAGTGATGAATAGAGAGTACAATTTCAAGTAATTATAAAATGTAAGTGAATGTTCATAGGTATGAATTCCGGGTGATACGTGCAGAAAATCTTGGAAATCGTTGAGGGATGAAATTTAATTGATGAAAAGGGAATACAAAATAGTTGATTGCATTTCTGTTCCGCAAAAATGCATTTATACATAATTTCGGTACATTAGCCGTGCATTGTCGTCATTCAGCGCCACAGCGCCCACAAATAAAAAATTTCTGCTTGCTTTGATATAAAATTTGAATTCTTAACTGATTTTATTTGTACACAGTGTAACCGTAGGTCATGCACACCTGGTCACACTCGGTCGCCAGTATTTTTATATTGCAAATTTTGCCAGCAAAATTTTTGCTGGTCTGAGTACTAGGCTTAAAAATGTAATCGATATTTTCTATTGAATTAGCAGCAATAATCTGGAGACACTGCCGTATATGTACGTATGATGAAATGTACTCATTTATTCCCACTCTCAAAAAAATGTTCAACTGAACCACTACGCGTCTCTCAAATAAATGTTCAACCGAACCACTACGCGTCTCTCAAATAAACCCAATATATATCTAACATTGGTTATGGGCCAGAGTTCCTTGTTTTCGGTTTTATAACTGACTAGAAAGCGTCTAAGTTTGAGTGTCGGTTGTGCTAAATTGTCAATAGTTAGTATCGTTTGCAAATTAACACGGAACAATAAGCCTACATGAATTTGTCAAATCAAATCGAAAAACTTGATGAGAACTGTTAAAAATGTAATCGATAGTTCCCATTTAATAAGCAACAATAATCTGGCCACACTGCTTTGTATGTACGTATAATGTATGGTTCTCATTTCCGGACACACTCAAATAAATGTTCAACCGAACCACTACGCGTCTCTCAAATAAACCCAATATATTTCCAACATTGGTTATGGGCCCAGAGTTCGTTGTTTTCGGTTTTATAACTGACTAGAAAGCGTCTAAGTTTGAGTGTCGGTTGTGCTAAATTGTCAATAGTTAGTATCGTTTGCGAATTAACACGGAAATATAAGCCAACATGAATTTGTCAAATCAAATCGAAAAACTAGATGAAAACAATTACGGTGTGTGGAACATGGCCATGAAAAGTGTCCTAGTAATGGCAGACTTATGGGATGAATTGTGTGGAAAAAAGATTGGAAAAGATGACGCATCTGTTAAATGGGAAAAATTGGTTCAGAAAGCAATGGCGTACATAACCCTAAATATTAAGGCATCGCAGTTGGTCACATAAAGACGTGCGTAACATCTGAACTATGTGGAAAAAATTAATGGAGCTTCACATGCCAAAAGGCCCCATTCAGAAAGTGCAACTTTATCAAAAACTAATTCGACTAAATATGCAGCAAGGCGATGATGTGTCCGCCTATGTCAATTCTTTTGTAGAGAAAATTAAAAAATTGGCTGTACTGGATACGAAACTCAACAAAGAGCTAAAAATGAATATGTTACCAAGCAGTTTGCCCGATTCATGGGAAAATTTTGTAGTCGCGATTGAAAGGCGTGACGAGCTGCCAAAATTTAAAGCTGTTAAAGTAAAAATGATAGAAGAAGGCACTAGAAAACAGGACAAACGCGAAAATCATTCGACCACACAAGCAGTATACACACATACACAGCGCAGATCGCGAGAAAACGAGAATGTCGAGAAGAGCGGTACAAAGAACGACGGGAACATAGGCGCAAAGCAGCAATTCAAGGGAAATGTTTCAAATGCGAAAAAACTGGTCATCGAGCAAACGAGTGCAGATCCAAGAAAAAGGGTAGCAAATCAAGTGGACAAAGAGAACAGGCATGCAGTTTAATGCACTGTTTTGTCGGAGAGAGAGTTTGGTGCGTAGATAGTGGCGCAAATCAAGTGGACAAAGAGAACAGGCAAGCAGTTTCTTTAACTATGTTGAGAAGGAAACATCGATAATGTTGGCTACAAATAAATTCATCTCATAACCCGGATCTGGCAATGTTAAAATTAAAAGTAAAAATATGATCATATACTTGCAAAATGTGTTATACGTCCGCGAATTACACATGCATTTTTTCTCAGTGAGCACAGCAGCAAAATTTGAGAATTCCACTTCATTTATTGGAAAAGTAGCACTGATTTATTATAAAGAAGGAGAAACCATCATAAAAGCCAAGCAAGAAAACAACTTGTATGTCTACAAGCAGTGCTCAGAAAAAAGTGCAGTTTGTTTGTTGAACACAGTTTCACCGGCAATCAAGTGGCATAATAGATTTGGCCATCTTAATTTCCAAGATTTAAAACAGCTGAGCGAAAAGCAGCTTGTTTATGGCATGAGCCTTTTAAAATGGAAATTTTTCGTGATACATGTAACAGGGCAAAAATGTGTACATTGGCTTTTCAACAGAAGTTAAATCGTACAACGAAGCAAGTGCTTGAGCTAGTGCACAAAGATGTATGTGGCCCAATGAATGTAAAATCGATCGGTGGCAATCGCTATTTTGTGACATTTATTGATGACTACTCGCGCAAGATATTTGTTTACATTATGCACGCGAAAAGCCAAGTTTTTGAAAAATTCAAAATATTCAAAAGTTTTGTGGAATGCCAAACGGGCAACAAAATAAAGGCTGTGCGCAGCGATAATGGAAGAGTATGTAAACAAGGATTTTTCAGATTTTTTGAACGAGTGCGGCATACAAAGGCAATTGGCGGTTCCCTACACCCCTCAGCAAAACGGTGTAGCCGATCGAACAATTGTAGAGATGGCAAAGAGTATGCTTATCCATGCAAATCTGGATGAGTTCTTGTGGGCAGAGGCTGTTACTACGGCAGTTTACATCCGCAATAGATGCCCCACAAAGGCCTTAAACGGCGGTATACCATTCGAAGCCTGGAAAGGACGCAAGCCGTCAGTAAAACACCTGCGAGTATTCGGATCTCGCGCATTTGCTTTGGATAAGACCAGAAGAAGCAAATTCCAGGCAAAGGGCAAAGAATATACTCCTTATCTGCAAAAGCTTACCGGCTGTTCAATCGAGAGAAGCGGACAATAATTGAAAGGCGTTGCCACAAGAGAATGCAGTACAGCGTGGGCGTGGCAGAGCCAAAATCATCCGCAGTACCAAGCAGTGCTCAATAGTCTTCTCAATCAGGTGGATAACACTGAGACACCGCAATCAGTTGCTGATGTGTTTTAAAGCCATTATTCTAAAGACTGGGTAGAATCAATGCAAACGGAATACGACGCTCTACAGGAAAATAACACGTGGTCATTGTGTGAACTTCCCACAGGACAAAAAGCCATTGGCTCCAAATGGATTTTTCGAATCAAGAGAAACAAGGATGGTCTCATTGAGAAGTTCAAATCTCGATTGGTTTCTCAAGGCTGTAGCAAACAATTTGGAGTAAATTATTGGGAAACATTTTCACCTGTAATTCGGTACGAGACCATTCGCATGTTATTCGCAATAGCTACAAAAAAACAGCTGTATATTCACCAACTGAATATATCAAATGCTTACTTAAACAGTAAACTCCAGGAGACTGTGTACATGAGGCAGCCTCAGAATTTTGTCGACAAAAACATCATCCAGAAAAAGTTATAAAGCTGCGTAAAGCACTTTACGGACTCAAGCAATCCGGACGTGTCTGGAATAAAACGCTGGACGAAGTATTGTCTTCCATGGGCTTCAAGAGATGCAAGAACGAGGCATGCTTGTACGTCAAGAAAGATAAACAAACATACAGCTATATTGCAGTATACGTCGACGATTTAATTATTGCGTGTCCAAACCAAAATGACATGGCCGTAATTAAGAAGAAGATCGCATCAAACTTCAAGTTGCACGATGGCGGCACCATAAACTATTTCCTAGGAATGGAAATCGAGCGAGACGGTGAACAGGGCTCGATTTCGCTTTGCCAGAAATCGCATATTCAAGGACTATTGGAGACGTATGACATGAGCAAGTGCCGTCCAGTCAGCACACCGCTCGACCCAGGTTATCAAGTTGACTGCATTAACGATAGTTGTGTCAAGGTGAATATAACAAAATATCAGTCATTAATTGGTTCCCTTATGTATTTAGCAGTCTTAAGCCGACCGGACATTTTGCACGCAGTAAGCAAACTGTCGCAACAAAATACTGACCCCCATGCTGAACACGAGACTGCTGCAAAACACATTCTAAAGTATCTGGCTGGTACGAAGAATTTGGGTATCACATATTGCAAACGTGGCGAACCAGTATGAGGCTTCGCAGATGCAGATTGGCAAATGATAGGCTTGATAGAAGATCTTATAGTGGCTACGCATTCTTCCTAGCAGGCAGTGCGTTTTCTTGGTCTTCAGCTAAGCAAAGTGTTGTCGCATTGAGCAGCACTGAAGCTGAATACATAGCTCTATCTTTGGCTGCTAAGGAGGCCGCTTATTTATGAAGACTTCTGAACGAAATTGGTTGGTCAACTGTTGCAGAGCCGCTTACCATCTATGGCGACAACATAAGCTCGCAGCATATTGCACATTGATATTAAGTATCATTTTGTTCGCGAAAAAGTAGAACTTAATTAAATAATACTGGAATACGTATCTACAAACGGCAATGTTGCAGATCTACTGACAAAACGTTTAAGCAAGCAAAATCACGATGACTTTGTTAAACTACCTGGAATGACTAACTTAAACATGCGTTAGTTTAAAATTGTTATATTTAGCTTAAGACGAAGTGTTAAAAATCTAATCGATATTTTCTATTGAATAATGGGGCCTACAGTGCCTAAAGAGAGCCCCCCCCAGTTACAAACTTAAAAACGTCAGTGTTTAATTTTTGTACAGTGTTGTCTAGTGTGTGCATAACATCATTTTTTGGTCTATTACATTTTTAATGTTATTTCCAAATACGGCCCACCTCATATAGCCCGCTGTGAGCCCCCTGTTTTTGCGTGTGTTTCGTCGAGAAACTGCATAATATAATTTTCTATGTTATCGTGACATATTTTAACACTGTTTTGAAGCATTTTACTTCAAGTAAACACCGGCAGACTTATTTAATTAAATATATTCATATCAATAAATTAATTTAATAAAAATTAATTTAAATTTTCTAAGCCATAAGCTATGCGCAGCAAGAAAGAGTATGCCAGTGAAGTCTCTGAAAATAAATACATTTCAGTGTTCTCTTTATCTAACGTGCTTTCCTTTCATATTTCTTAATTATTCGTGGATTTTGTGACGGCCCATATTTAAAAAAAAATTTTTTTTTTACCTATTTACGTGCACCGAGCTGAAGCTGCAGCTGATCTGCATGCAGTAGGAAGGTAGGAGGAGAGAGCTAGAAAGCTTTTGTCGTGAGAGCGAGCTTTAATGCTCTAGATGATGCTCTAGCCCTTGAGCTTTAGCAACGTGCATGGAGAAGGTAAAGCCGAAACCAAAGCTTAGGACCTAGAACATTCGATCTGTGCCAATGAGTTGTGTAAGGTCAGTTTTGTGTATATATATGTATATGAGTGAAAGAAAACCAGAACACGTGTCATTTTTTTTCTTGCAAACTCTAAAACGCTATAAAGATCAGCGCATCGCTTCAAGACTCATTAAGGCAAGAGTTAATCATACCGATTGTATTGTAATAATTCGAAAAACAAAAATAAGTGAAACTATCCAGACCAAAGTGATTTTCTCAAGGGGGCATGATGCACATGATAAGGCAATCTCAATTGATTTGTGTACGAATCAGATAGATCTATCTTCCGATTTAAACCCAGTTTCGAGCCAGAATGGTAATAACTATTACATAATCCCCACCTCGACATGTGGCTAATAAAATTTGTGTTTTTTCTAAGCTCTTTATTATCTGCCAATTCAACGCTCGGCTTTGCTTCAGTGTTCGCCCATATGCCACATTGGTTTGGAATTCAACTCCGAAGAAGTTTCTTTAGTGTGATTTTCGTTTTTCATTGACCTTTGCTAACCTTGGAAAACACACGTGTACCCTCCAACAGTACAGTCAACACCAAGTACGACGGACAGTTTTGTCAAAGTCTGGATAGACATCGTCGTACTGGATGTTGGAAAAGAAGCAAATGACGGATGATTTAAATTTATTTGTTTTCCTTATGCTTAACCCCATTTATATACTTTATACACATGATATTCTTATCTAGGAACGTCAATGTATGCAGGCCTGTTGCAGCGATGGAAAATAAATTGTAAGTCACGATAGAAGAAAAAAGAGAGAACACAAGGTAAAGCAAACTTGTAGCGCTGCTGTTCCATTAACTAACATTTCGATTTTTTTCCTTTATCTTCATCCATTGCAATTATATAGCCCACCCATCTATTTTTAATCAATATAACAACTATTTAGTCCAACCTAGAATAATGTAATAATTACCATAAGAATTTATATTCTCCTGTACTTTGTTAAGCTTTGGAAACATGTCTTTCGAGTGGAAAATATATTGAAGTATTGTTGAGAATGGATATGGAATATAGTAAAAAGAGAAATGGGGTATTGAGAGAGGAACATGTAAAGAATAAGGGTTAATACGGAAAAAAAAGATCAGCATACGACAATTCGACTAACAATTGAACACCTAACGGCCAGGTTAGCACGACTTCTTCTTGTATTTGGTAACAAGGACAACAGAAAGATCCCCCCCATCCGACGAGCCCTAGCCGAAAGATTCCCCCTGCGCTAACCATGATCTTAGAAACGTTGACTAGTTTGTGGTTTGTGTTATAGCAATCGCCACACCAGAACACCAGGACACATTAAAATTTTTAAAGGGTTCCCGATACAGGCTATATAATTTGTATTTTAAAAAAATGATCACTTAAGTGAATTCTTGATAACTTTTACTATTCGAAGGACTCAATTTAGTTCACTGATGTTTACATCTAGCTTTTACTTCGTATACATAAGTTTGTATAATATGCTCTTGGTCAAAAGTTATGAGGCACAAAAGCAAATCGGGGCACATAACTGGTATGTTTACATTTGCATTCCATAGCTTTGTGTTTCAGCATGCATCGGTAATTAATTTTGTCGATCTGAGTACCACCAGAAGAACCGTTCTGCTGATAGAATTTTTGATCAGTCCATACGATCTTCAACCCTGATTAAAAAAAAATTACGCCTGAAAAAAACCATAATTGCTAAAAAAATTTAGATTCCCAAATCTATCAGAAAAAGTCATTTTTGGCAACAACGGGAAAAAAGTTAAACTTTGTCGAGTAGTGTAATTTGTCATCGGCCTCCCAGTCTACATGGCCTACATGGGACCGGCTACATGGCATACATGTATGGATTATATATCCTCGTTGTATATTTATTAGTGGAAGTTTAAGCGGATTATTCTGTAGAGTGCGGTGAGGTAAAGCGGTTCGGTGGGGTGAAGCGGTTCACCTATGAAATATTGACAGTGCGCTTACATAAATCCAAATCTCATACTGTCACGTGATGCTTTCATTGCCGCAAAGTTTTTCATGATACGGCATACATTGTATAGCTTTTCCAAGACTATGGTGAACATTTTTTTTTTAATTTTTTTTTGATGCAGTGAGTTTATTGTGTTTTATGCGAACTTCTCAACACAAATTCAAGGAAAAAATATCAGTCGTCTAATGTTGTTCTTCAAATATATAAAGTGTTGGTGAAATATCTAGTGTTCATGTCATGGCAGCCGTTTTTTAAAAATGCCCATGAAGGGGTAAATCTGTTCACTTGTAGTGGGGTGAAGCGGTTCACCTCACAAACTAATGCGTACATACCTCTTCAGAAGAAGAAGACCTAGATTTCGGCTTGCAGTGCTAGGAATTAATGCCAAAGAAAATTGAATTCGAAAAATGCAATGCACTGCAACAAATGTAACCGGCCATATCAAATGAAATGCGTGGCTAGCCGTGCTTACCACACCTGTTGAAACTGCGACTCTGACCTCGACATTAGCAATTAATAATACATTTTCTTTTTTTTTATATTTAATCGCCTTAGGACGAATGGAATGGTCGCAAGAGGATGACTCTGCAATGACCAGATGCTTCAACTTTGTTTTTTTTAAGATTATATGTTTTTACGTCGACTGACGGACACGAAGTGTGTAATACATTTTCAGTCGTATTTTTACAAATTTGGCTGCGCTTACACAGGGGCTGCGTCTTCCTTCTCTGCGTCTTCCCAGAGACGCAGAAAGTTACTTCGGTTTCCGACGCAGTTGTGTCTATTCGATAAGTTCGATTTTTTTTGCACTTAACAGCACATTTTCGTACTTTTCTGCCTATCAACGAAACTGTCACCACTAGCTACAGCAAAAAACAGCAGATTGAAAATCGAATTTTGGCGCGTAAGAATTACGGCTGAGGGAAAAGGTACAAATATACATATAATCCTTAAAAATTCTGCTGGCTCGCTGACGAAGCGAGCCTGTTCTCCTTGTCCCGCTTGTCTTCATACTTGGTTCATTCCCGTGGATTATACTCGACTTGATCACTGCTATACTTCACTCGCGAGCGCACTAAAAGAGAGCTGCTGTAGGCGCCGACCTCTTTATATAGGCCGGCCCTAACGGAACCCCCGGTGCAAGTGATTTTCCATCGGCTTTTCCGTGGGATTCAAGCAGTTTCTAACCTGACCTGGCCGATGGCGTGCCCGCATGACCATATTTGGACATGCGTCGAGCCACTGGTGGCCCTTTCCCGTCATCCCGCTGCTCTCGCATGGGCCGGCTCCTCTCGCCGCCCACGCTCACCTATCGCTCATCCGCGGCTCTCTGAGCGGTCCCGCGGTGAATTGCCGCCGCCGGATGTTCGGACTATCCAGGTCGCCCGCCATTCGATATTTATCGTTTATTCGGCCAGTGGGGAACATGGTTCCTCACATTAGTTTCTTGTTAATTTAGCAGTCTTTCCGGGGCCATTCAATCGATTTATGTTCATGTTCATACATGAAAACGGAAGATTTTTTTG
The DNA here is from genome assembly GCA_963969585.1 of Drosophila helvetica. Taxonomy (NCBI): domain Eukaryota; kingdom Metazoa; phylum Arthropoda; class Insecta; order Diptera; family Drosophilidae; genus Drosophila; species Drosophila helvetica. Next base: position 27,381,632 of record OZ018402.1, on the reverse strand, counting down.
GTGAACCGCCTCACCCCACCCATCATTTGTTATTGAAATCCAAAATTTTTAAATCCAAATGCATAGAAATTAAGCAAAATGTCCATTCTTTCGATTTCGGATAAAAGAAATTCAAAAATTAAAAAAATTGACGGTTGCTGTGAGCCTCAACTTTCTGACAACTGACAACTTTTTGGTTTTACAACTTCTTGTCGAATGTTCTCGCTCTCCTCTCTGCCATCTGCTTCTTCCTTCTTAGTGATGGTAATATCGCCAACAATCGGTTGGTGAATAGGACCTCCTTACATTAGGACCTAATTTTCATCTACATATCGCCATAAGTTCATATTGTCACAGCAGGGTGCCATAACATTCGACCCTTCTACGTTTGCTGCTTTTCTAACATCGCAGCAACCATTTCGCTTGACTTTGGTGATTCCGTAGAGACCTGGAAATTTGCCTGCAAGCTTTCGCCCAGCCACAAGCTGCGTTCTTTTTATGGCTACAAGATCGTTCAGCTTTACGTTTCTTATCGTAATTTTGTTTGTAGTCTAGTTGCGCTTGCTTTATATGTTTACGCCCTTTTTCACGCAATTCCTGACGTTCTGATATAAATTAAGATGTCAACTCTTCATCCAAAAACTCCAGTATTCGTTATTTCTTCATGTTGTGAATTTTTGTACCAAACGCAACTTCAAATGGGGATGTCTTGAATGAAGCATGTACATTAGGGTGGAGTGAAACTGAACAAAAAAAAAAAAACTAAGAGCTACTTTATAATGCCCATATGACATTAGACTTTGCTAAATTTGCTGCGAAGAGAGAGATAGCATGATAGACATCGATATATTAATGTTGGTAAACGTCGCGCAGTAGTTGAACATATGTTTTGCTTTGCGGCGGGAAGCATTTGTATACTGTAAAAAAATTTTTACTAAAAATGTTGTGAACGGAGGAAGCTACAGTGTTCCTTATAAATCTTGATAGGAACTCCCCTCACGTTTGGGATTCTTCGCATACCCGATATAAAATCAGACACCTAAAGCAGGCTTACCTGTACTTACCTTATGTACTTACCTTCTATTTCGCGTTTCAATAGCCCTTTCGCCGACCAAATATTTCTCTTTTTTTTGTTCTGCTGTGGCAGCATGTGACACGCAATCATATTATTATTTTGAACTATTAAAAAAGCTGCACAAAGCATTTTTCGTCTGTTTAAATCCTATATGCTTGCCATTTTGTTAGTTATTTACATTTTTTTCATCTTCTTCTTCCTCTTTTTACGAATTATAAACACTGCATTTATGATATTATACAACACACATTGCCAACAAGCCAGCAAATCGTATCTAGAAACTATAGCAATCGATAATCTCTGCCGCAGCGCTGCTCCCAGCTCAACTGGAAAAACAACTGGACGCATATATCTGTCTCGCTCTCACTGCATGCTTTTTGCATAAGACTGTCTCTATTTTTCAAGTTAGTCCAGCTTCCAAGTCTAATGTCATATGGGTATAAGTAGTACTCTTGGTAGGAACGACAGAGAACAACCATAAACATCAATAGTAATCGCATATCAAAATAATCGATCAAAATAAATATCGTTCGAACTATTGTACGTGAACTTCCCGCCTTTTTGCACGTTTTTTTTTGTTTACTCCACGGACTGGTAAGTTATTTGTTAATCTAAGCCTATTATACGTACATATATAACATTTACAACCGTTTAGGTGATCGGCATTTGATATATGATATACGTACATAGTATTACATACACACAATTCGTCAAACAAACTATATAACAAACTATAAAATGCGAAATGCCTAATACTCGACAAGATGTGCGCTGCCCTATATTTGGTGATCCAAAAAAAATTAGTGGAAATACTTTGCCAATACATTGCGATATTATGAAACATTACTTGTGGACAAGAATCGACTTTCTTGAGTTGAGTAATGGAAAAGATCCTGCAGTGAAGGAAATATATGACGTGATTGCTACTGACATCGAAAACATTTTGAAAAGTCATCTATACCGTCAATTAGTCAACAACAAGTTGTCAATAGGCTAATTCTGTATCACAAAAAGTATCAAGGTATTAGGAAATTACGCGCGGTCAACAAAAAGCAGACTTTTTACAAAGATTCACTCACTAAATTATTTGACATCGCAACATGTAAGTGTGCTTCCAGAGCAGTATGTAAATGCCCAACCAAATGCCCTCCATCAGAAGAAATATTCTTAATTGACCAACGAAGTGATCGGAAAATGTATATTGGTAATGTGGATACAACTGTGATGAAATCTATTCACCGTAATGAAACCCGAAAGCGAAAGTACGACGAATTTGCTAAGAAAGCGGTCGACTGTTTAAGTACCACTTCGTGCGCACAACAGATGAGTTTTTTATCAGATACATCTTCCAGTGAATCTTCAGAGTCCGATGAAAATGGGAATTTTACAAAAATATCCCCAAAAGAAGGAAAAAAAAAAAAAAAGATCTCAAACAGACAACCATCAGATGAGATATAGTCTGCAAAACCTTGCTACAGCATGTGATAGAACTGGAGTTTCTGATCGATCAGCTGCTTTTATAGTAAACGCTGCCATGGTAGATATGAATATGATTAGTTCCAACAACTCATTTAATGTCATAGACCGAAGCAAGATTCGTCAGAAGCTTGAAAAAGTTCACAAAGATTTGCAATGTGTACAACGAGATAAACCTATGATGGCTATTTATTTTGATGGTCGTAAAGACAAAACTCTATTTATGACCTGTTCTAAAAATATTTCAACTCGAAAGACTATCACTGAAGAACATTTGTCAATAATATCTGAGCCGGGCTCAAAATATATCGGTCATCTTTCTATTGATTCGAGAAAAGCAGCCACAATTGGAAAAAATATTGTCGAGTTTTTAGAAAAATCATTTGAATTTCGTGATGGAACTGCTGTAAACACTGGACATAAAAATGGAGTCGTTTGCCCAATGGAAAGAAATCTTAATCAACCCTTGCAGTGGTTTGTGTGCTTGTTGCATGCGAATGAATTACCCCTGCGCCATTTATTTATTACTATGGACGGCACGACAACAGAGCCGAAAAGCTTTACTGGAAGCATTGGCAAAATGCTGGAAAAATGTCTTGATCTTAAACCAGAAGCTTTTGATACTATACCTATTCAATTGCCAATCGTCGATAGTGGTTTGTTAAGCAGCGATCAAAAATATCTGTACGACATATGCTCCGCAGTTTCTTCAGGCTCCGTATCACAAAACTTGGCTAGCAGAGACCCAGGTACCCTGGCACATTCACGTTGGCTAACTTGCGCAAACAGGATTTTTCGAGTATACATCGGAACAGCAAAGCCCACACAATCCCTAATAGATCTGGGCACTTTCGTTTTGAAAGTATACGCACCAGCTTGGTTTGACATCAAAACAAAGTCATCTTGTAAATATGGACCCGTCCACATATTTAACATGGTCAAAAGAGTTTATATTTGAAAGATCGTCTAAAGAGCATTGTTTTGAAACCCATACAAAGAAATTCCTTTTTCGCACACCCAGAAAATATTATAGTGGCCATGTTACAAGATGATGCTTCTCATATAAGGGAACTGGCTATCCGAAAGATACTGAAGGCGCGAAAGGAGGCCAAAATAATTCAAATTCGGGATTTTCATCTTCCAGAACTTCAAGTTAATGCCTCAGTTTATTATAATTTAATAAATTGGGCTAAAGAAGAAATAAGAGAGCCTCCGATGACAATGACGTATACAGACAGTGAAGGTGAGAGCTGGATATCATCAGGTACTGATTTCCTACAATTCGATAAGTTTCCTTGCCACACTCAAGCTGTAGAAAGATGTGTCAAGCTTGTGACAGAGGCTTCATTGTCTGTCTGTGGACCACGAGCTAGGGATGGGTTAATTCGTACCCGAATAAAAGCAAGGAAGGAACTACCTCTGTTTGAGACAAATTCTCAATTTTTCACCTGAAAAAATATATAGAATATTCAGTACCTTAGGTTAATTTAAATTACCTTTCGGTATTTTGCATTAAATATTAATAATTTTAAGATAAATACACGAAAATAATCATTAAAAATACATGAAACACATTTTTTTTTGTATGTCTCATATTGTTGTTTCCCCAAATTAAAGTCTAGTGCGGAACCTTAAGACATTTTTTTTTAAAGTTGAAGTTTTGCACAGATTTGTTTAAGAGTAGGGATCATCGATTAATAATATAGGAAAACCCAATTTAAATGCAATTATGCAAATCCTAAATCACCTACCCCCTTTGCCTTTTCTGCTCTCGCCTAAACTGCCCAATTCGACCCAACAATGCAATCTTTTCCCCAACATTTTCAAGTTTGATAATTATTATGGGGTCAACCACAGTCTGCACCGCTGCCTTGTACTTTACACGGAATATGCTTTTAATTTCGGCGCAGGTGTTATGTTGAGTGCAAAGCATAAGGTGCTAAAAACAGCCTTTAAGTTTTCGCCCTCAGTGTATGGTACCCCGTGCATTCGAAGCACGGACGCTATTTCGGGATTGGCACGCGCTGCTTGGCTTGCCTCCAGTTTTACCTCAAGTTCGCCAACTTTGGTCTTCAGTGCTCGAACTTCTCCTACCTCCTCCTCACGCTTGGTCAGCTTCTCCATCTCACAACAAATTTGTCCTATGCGTTCGTTAAGGAGGGCGATAATTCTCTCCTCCGCTGACTGCATGCTGGTGGAGATGAGCTCTACTTACTCACCAAAGCGCGCATTTAGCAGGTCCAAGAGCTTCGGTGATAGAGCGTCAGAATTGCGGACCGTCTTCAGGTCGACAGCAGTGTTCTCTCGCTGGCGTTTTGTTTGTGGTGCCATGTTATTGCTTTATACAGAGAGCACGGGTGAGGGAGCGGCAAGACGAAGGGAGAATCTAAGGTCAGAGTCTGGGAGCGCAGCGACGATGTAAGCAAACAAGAACAAAGCACAGCTGAGTACAGTTAAGTTCCGTTAGAGAGCAGAAGAGCGATGCGACGTAGCGAGAGGCAACAGGGTCCGGCAACAAGTCCGGGAGTGCAGCAGCACAGCGGCGATGTTAGCAAAAGAGAACTTACGTGGAGCACAGCTGAGCACGAGTAGGATCCGTTAGAGAGGCGGTCAGAGCGACGCAGCAAAGATCCCAACTTGCACTGCAAGGGAGAGAGTAGGTACTCTATGAAGCGTTGAACCAGAAGAGCAGCGTATTTGGAGTCAAAACGTAACAAAAACAAAATCTGTCTCCCACGGATCGACGCGCAGCAGAGGCAGAAAGTTTTTTTGTGTAGGTTTTTGCCTTCGATTTTGTTTATTGATATTTATATGGGTAATAATTATTTTTGTGTTATGGATTTGTTTAAATATGCAAGCTTTCAATACTGAACAGTTTGTGTTCTGTGTCTCTGACAATTCGTTTTGGGAAATGTTATAAATTAGGAATCTGACACAATCCATAATGAGTTTGGAAACTTTGCTCTCTAAATAAGGTATCCAATTTTGCTGCTGGATGGTATGCATAGTTTTTCTTATTGAAAAATGGCCGACGTTATGTGCTTCTTGGATGACCTCCTTCTCCATCAATTTAGGAACCACAAAATGATCATTTCCGTCTACTACTTTGAAGACAATATCATCTTCATCTTAAAGTTTTTATACGGCTATGAATTGAGACGACGGCTTTAACGTGAGCATCTTCCCGCTGTGCTCTCTTCATGCTTGTTGAAAATCTTGTAGTTAAGACGAGACATGTCTCTGGGTAGCGGCTTAAATAGTCTACATGTCTCAGCTTATCGCCAACTCGACGCTCAGTTTAGTAATTGAAATCTTGCAGATACAAGATCCATTGAGAAACTTCTTTAGGGATATCATGCTTTGTTGTAGTTTTCTTAAAGGCAATGCAGTCTGTCACCAACTTAAATGGAATTCCCAACAAACAATGTCGAAATTTCTTTAATGCCAAATATGCAGCTTTCAACCCTAAAATATAGCTACACTGACGAGCAATACTGTAACACGAGTTCAATGTTCTCACTTCAACGGTCTGTATTTTCTCTTCTACCGTATACATAACCACGAACCATTATACACACCACATATTTCACAAGCTGCGAGTCAACATGGATCCATAGGTTTTCAATGGGGTTCATGCTTGGAGATTGCGCTGGCCACTTCTGGACTATAATCTTTGCTTGAACATCAAATTTTTCACCAATTGGAACGTGTGCTTCGGGTCATTAGGTCGGATGACTTCTGCTAGATTCTGTTGCAGAATGCTTAGATATTGCTCCTTACGCATTATTACATCGATCAATACCAGGGGTCCAACTCCATTTTTATGTATACACCCCCAAACCACAAACAAATGAGTGAATGCGAAGCAGAATGTGGTCTTCAGTCTTCAAGTTGAATTCAGAGTGGTGTGTGTGTCAGACAGACTGCAAAAAGTTCCGAAAATATTTGAAATTACCAAATTGATTACGTTAGCGAGTTAAATGAAAACAAATACAACATTAACGGTAACAAAAGCTATGAAATTAAAGTAAAAAGTTTTTGCATTGAGAGTGCATAACTGTAAATATTGACTTTTTATATATAATTTTTTTCATTTCTTCCAGCTTATCAAATGACTTCAAATTTTTTAGATATGAGAGCCAAATTGCACTAACAAAACAAGATTTTAAAGACATGCATAAAGTAGAACAGAAAATACAGACCGTTGAAGTGTTACAGTTACAGTTTTGCTCGTCAATGTTAGTCTTTTTGATTCTGCTATTGTCGTTTTCTTGCTCCAAAAATATACAGGATGAAGCCTACTTTTGTAGTAAAACGGCTCCGTATCCTTCTTTTGACGCGTCCGTGTGCATCTCTGTTGATTCTCTGAAGTAAATATGTAACACAGGCTTGCTTGTCAAAATACGCTTCAACCGTTCGACTGCTTGAACTTCTGTTGGACCAATGAAGAAGGTTAGTTACATGTGCATATGAAGGAAACCTGTCAGACTTAAAAATGTCTGCACCGCCTTAATATTTTTCAATATTGGATACGATACTGGCTGCTGTAATTTTGTCCATACCAGGACAGGTCTTACCATTTTCTATAACATGTCCCAAGAAATCTATGCGCGACTGAAGAAATCTACATTTTTTCCAATATATTATTAGATTATATTGTGCTGCAGTTTTCAGAACCTGCTTTGTTTTTTCTATACAGCATTCTACGGTATCCGCAAAGATGATAATGTCGTCCATGTACAACTGCATTACATTCAAATGCTATTCAAATGTCTGTAGTCCACACACATTCGCAGTCTACCATCTTTCTTTTTGACAATGACAACCCTGCTTGCTACATTGGACACTCCCCGACCTGATTCATTACATCTTCCGATTCACATAAATAGAGACTGCTTGACGAGTGACGAAATGGCTTGATAATTCCATCTGGTATTATAGTCAGCTGTATAGGACAATGCATCTTGGCAACTGAAGATGGCCATCTGGATTGATGGATTATCTGCTCCATGACTTTTTCATATTGTTGAGGAACTGAAATACTGCTTTGTATATTGAAAACGAATACTACCAAACAAATTTTCCTGGCTATCTTCTTTTTTCGAATCGATACTTGTAAATGATAATTCCCGACTATCGGCTATTAATCTGAATTTCTGGGTGAAATCATAACCCGAGATTTCGTCGCAATCTATTTTGAAATCGTCTACTACCAAAAACTTATGATTGGTGGCTAACTCACCCACGAAAGCTTCAACGTAAAAGAATCACATCGGCTTTGTAGGTATATTACCTAAACCACGCAATATTGATATACTATGTTGAGTTTCAATATTTTTGATCTTTTTAGCAGTACTTTCTTTTACATTTGTTTCTTTTCATCTTCATTAATTTGTTTGTAAATTTCATATTCTCGCTTTTACTGTTTGAATCTATTTTACAAAGAAAATTAGTATTCGTTTCGTATTTGTAGCCCATTTACAACATATCGCAACAAAGCTTCTTCTTCTACATCGAACTCTACCGTCGAACTTGGCGAAAATTTTTTGAAAATTATCTATCGAAATTTTCGACTCTGTGCACGCTTTTGTTCTGATTCATTTTTAAGAACAACTGAATAAGCTTATACAATTTTCCATTAACGTTAACGAAATCGGTCACGCTTCACCGGTCATGTTGACTGCTGGTAAATTGTGTTTTTGTATTATAATTTCCGAATCTGCTTCACTTTGACCGTTATTGGTCCTGATTTTCCCACTCTGAAATTTTTGACCGATGAAACCTTCTGTCTGTACCACTGTGCTGCAGCTCATTCATAAATTGGTTCCTAAGTTAATTTTCATACTGGTTCGTGGATCTGTTGTTGTATTGTTCCCCACGATTAGCACTGATTTGCTTTTCGTCACTTTCCTTCTGTTCACATTTGTGTTGCTGCCTTGTGATTTGTTTCGGTGTAGTGCTCCTTTGTCCTTTGTTCTGCCTATTTTTGCTGTCCGCAGCATTCTTGTACCGGCTTCGCACTTTTGCTGGAACAAATGCGTTTGATATATGGAAAAATCTCAACTTTTACGAAACTAAGAACTATTAAATATGACTTTTGAAATTACTACACACCAGTTCAAAATGATCTGACTCGTTTTCTTTCTTTTAGACGACTTACAAATTTTCCGACCGGCCTTCAACTTTTTTGTTTTTGGCATTCTTAAGCCTTCAGACTGGTTGAGTCCCCAAATGTAAGGATTAGATATCCTCAATGTTTATTTATTACAGGAAGGTTAAGAGGTTTATTGTGTATATAGATCGGAAAATGCTACCGACAACTTATCTGACAACTGACTACTTTTTGGTTTTATAACTTCTTGTCGAATGTTCTCGTTCTCCTCTCTGCCATCTGCTTCATCCAACTATCGTTTGGTGGATAGAACTACCCTACATTGATGGCGCCTGTTACATGGCCTACATGGATCGGCCCGCTGCTGGCCCAATCCCGTCGTTCCCCTCCTCTACCGTAGATGCCCGCTTTGCACTCTCGCGTAACGGGAACGCCTCCCTCTCGTTTCTGGTCAGTTCACCCCATCACCTACCAGGAACTTTGTGGGGAATATTGAAGCCCCACACTTCCCCTTTTCTTTTGTAGTGAAAAACGTTCTTTGTTTTCATTTCTTTCGCCTCGGCCACATCCGGCAGACAGACCCTCCTTTGCCACCATCGAAGTCACCATTTAAGATCTTGCGTACGCGCCACACCCAACGGCTTCTCCCTCTATTGGTACTCCGACAGGTTCTATCGCACTCGATCTACCGCGGCTGGCGATGACTGCCTATCGATATGTTCGCATCGAATAGGCTCCGGAACCGGTTCTGATCATGCTGTACACGATAGGTGCGCGCATGAATTGCGGCGGCGAGACCCTTTCAACACTCACGCGCAATTTCCACCTTCGGTATTTCGCGTAAGTGGCTCGCTGCCCGTGTGGCTTTCCGCATGCAACAAACCACCTCCTAGGTGCGATTTGCATTTCCGCCGACTACGCCACTGAAGCTGATACACCGTTAGGTAAGTTTTACTCCATTTATTCAGTATTCATTCATTATTCTCACCATCTTCCACGTAGCCCCATTCAGGCCTCGACGAACACTTCAGCATTGCCGGAGGCCACCGACACCCGGTACCGCACGTCGCGCACTCGCTCGAGACGCTTCACCGCCTCGGGCCATTCTTTTTCTGCCATCTGCCGCCAACGCTGCTGCTCTGCCGGCTGGCCTTCCGGCCGGGTGGGCGACCCCGCCTTTGGCTCGGGACAAGAGACCTGCAGTGATAAGTAAGGCTCCTGAGCCTTCACTGGTGAGGGCCATACCCAGGAACCGTGCTCCAACTCCTCTTTTCGGCTGTCGCCTCCACTGTCGGCGCTGCTACTGGATTCTCCGTCATTACCGCTACCCGCTTCTCTGTAGCCTCTGCCCACGCTCCCGCCTACAGTCGGTGTCCTCGCTGGTCGCGTCCATTGCTGCTTTTTGGCGGCTCCTCCTCTCACAGCTTGGTCTCATCCGGCTTCTTTGGTAGCGGTGGGGCCTCGTCCTCCCTTTCCACTCGCGACTTGGCGCCGCAGAGCAGCTCGGTCCTCACGTATGAAGGCCTCCTCCTGCATGGCATCCTCCCTTGCCTTTCTTTTCGACGCGTATCCATTTTTTCCTGCCACAGCCACCTGATGGCCTTCTTTAGGAACTTTATATCCTCCTTCTGCTCCGCCGTGGATATCTTCAGCGTGTTCGGGTTCAACCTCACTAGCTTTGGTGCTGCCGTCGAAGGCCTTGGCGCTGGCTGCGAGGCTGGTGGTGATGGCTTTGCTGCTGGCTGCGTGGGCTTTGTCGATGGTCGCGAAGTTTTCGACACTGGCCGTGCCGCTGCTGGTATTTTTGGTCGATGTTGGTTTCTCTGGAAGACGCGTCCAATGACCGCCAGCTTCTGGGGACCCCATCGATGACCACGAACTCCGAAGCTGCGACGCTATATCCGGCGTTTCGCTTCGCGATCCATCCGCTTACCACGCGAGAGCTCTGCCCGTCGCAGACGGTAGTCGTCAGCGCTCTCTCCTTTCAGGCTGGCCACTTGCTCCTCCAGAAAGTTCTTCAAAAGCGAGCCCATTTTGCTACTAGGCTCTAGCAGGCGCCCAGCCCGCGAAGCAATTCCCTTCATTCCGTTGTACGGTCTCTCTGGTTCGTCGCGATAGTCTTCCGTTACCGGTGCCGGTTCTTTTCCGGTAGTCAAGGGTTAGATCGTATCGTCATACCCTCTTTCCGCCCTAGTTTTTTTTTATTTTTTTTATTTTTTATATACATATATTTTTCCGATTCCACTTGTGTGCTCCACTGTATATTTATATTTTGTCCTTAGGTGTGACCAGCCACTACCCTTCTGCCAGACTGTGTGACACTTTCTGGCCCAAACGAGTATCTTCCTCCTCTAATTCCAGGCCAACTCCTAGCCCGTCCTGCATCCCTGGTCCCACATATTGAACGCCGTTGTCACCCGCAGCTAAAAGGTCCTCAGACTTCTCATTTCTGGCCAATGCTGCCGCTCCAGATGGCTCGCGTACCCTGGACTCTACACGCAGCTCCTTCCGACTCGTCTCCAAACCCCACTCAGCCTATTGGAAATCTCCCATGGCACTCTCCGCATCTCGGACATTGAGCCTTCCAATTAGAGTTCGGATGATTGGGCACACTGGACCAACTCCTCCTTCCTCAGCGAATGAATTTATGGCCAGCTCCTCATCTCTATACCCTTTTGATATCCTGCTCAGTCCCGCCCTTCCTCTCCTTTGCTTGTCGTGAGGCCCCACGTTGGGCGCCAGTGGTAACGAGCCGCTTTCTTCCCTCAGATTCAGCTAGGCTGACTCAGTGGTCGGTGGGTTGCTGCAACGGATTGGTACTTTTCTTTATTGGTATCTTACGGCTCACTTACGGTTATCGTATTCGCTATGGTATTAATAGAAACTCTTAATCTTACGATCTCACCGCTGGAAGGCTACCTCCGCATGTTGCTCCGCTGGTACTACGGCTAAGGGTACTGATGCGGCTGACACCTCATCCACCCACACAACTTTGCACGCAAGGGGTTCACCTTTCTCTTTGCTCGCCTCCACGTGATAGCATTACCTGCCGTTTCCTTCTGGTCCTGCTTGTCTCGTTTTTGGCGGCGCAATCGACTACTCGTCCACTGGAGGTTATCTCAAGGTAGGGCTCCGTTGGGCAACGGCAAGGGCTTTCACTCGGCGTCCACCTTGTCCGCCGTACGTAGCTCCACACGCAATAAGTTCACCCGTCCCTTATGCTCACCTCTAAGCGGTGTGCCCTGTGTTTTTGATCGCCTTTGCTTGCTTTTGGGTCTCCGGGACTAGGTAAACCTTTCGAACCTTAGCTTTGACTATACTGTCTTATTCACTTTCACTCGAATACCTCCCGACCTCGGGTTTAATCCGCACTTGACTGTCCCGATCCACTGACGTTGGCCTCCTTTTATAGGCTCGCTGCGGCCCAGCGTCTGCGTCGCTGTCTAGCCGCGCCGGTTAATTCCTATGACTTCGATAATTTTCCATCGGGGTCAGTTTACATGGCCTACATGGGACCTCTACATGGCCTCCTCTCGCGGAGATGCCCGCTATTTACTCTCACGTAACGGGAACGCATCCCTTTCGTTTCTGGCCAATTCGCCTCGGTACCTATCAGGGACTTTGTGAGAAATATTGATTGACGCTGGAATCGGACGTTTCCTGCTTAAGAGAACTGGCTTTTTGTATTTTCTCAGCCTCTTTTAAGCCCATGGTTTCTTCGTGAAATAAGTTCGGGTGAAAATCCTTTTAACGAAATTTACCATTAATTTAATTAAAATATGAATAATGCAAAAATTAAGTAAATTCGAGTTAAGTTTAGATTTGTGATTAAGATATGCCATTCTAATGATTCGTTTTTGTTTTTTTTTTTTGGTTTTATGCATCGATTCTGAAAGAGGAGTGTAACAAAGAAGAAATGAAAAAGACCAATACTCGTTAATAGCCAATATAATTTCTATTTCACTGATCTTTGACAGTTTACAGCCACTCTTATCTACCACATGGAAGCGTTTTTATCGACAGCAGTCTTATAAGAAGTGCTGTAGTACTGACCTATTCCAACCAGTCAAATATTTAATTTGCTCTGCTCTTTCGTAAATATTTTTTGTTTGTTTTATAGCGTACTTTAATTATTCCGCCAATACTCTATACTCAGTATCACTTGCATTACCTATTTCTTCACGTCTTTAGTCATAATATTGGTCTACCTATCCTTAATATTAATTTGTGCATAATTGTATATAAATATCAATATCCACCAGTGTTTTAGTAGCCTGTATATATAAACGTTTAGCAGCTAATAGAGCTTGAAGAAACCGAATTCAAGCTAGTTGTTGCCGTATTTAAGGTTCCTGTGGCACCGAGATGACATAGCTTAGCGGAAGTAGAGCATTTTTCTAGGGATCACTACCAATTTCTCAGCCTATTTGGACCGGTGTGATCAAGGAAGGGTGGCCATATCGGGTGGCTATATCGAGCAATAACACCGCAAGCAACTCCCGCTCGACTTCACTCTGCTGTTTTATCTTCCTCCCTTGTCTGAATCTGGAACCGCACGCGGATCTTATTTGTCTTCGTTGTTTCAATGCATGAGCCCTTGACACAATCCTTCCCTATCCCACCCCCATCATTAGACCGGCAGCAACGCGTGCATGGATCTCGGTCATCTCGAATACCGTTTCAGTTACTAGCTACCTACTTCGTTATATTTAATTTGCTCTGCTCTTTCGTAAATATTTTTTGTTTGTTTTATAGCGTACTTTAATTATTCCGCCAATACTCTATACTCAGTATCACTTTCATTACCTATTTAGTCATAATATTGGTCTACCTATCCTTAATATTAATTTGTGCATAATTGTATATAAATATCAATATCCACCAGTGTTTTAGTAGTCTGTATATATAAACGTTTAGCAGCTAATAGAGCTTGAAGAAACCGAATTCAAGCTAGTTGTTGTTATCTGTTAAAAAGTCAATGAAATTGATGAGCTCTTTGGATAAAATAAATATTTGTATATAATAGAGAATTTTCCAGAGCTTTCAAAAATTAAAATCTCATGAAATATGAACACTCAAAGTTAAAAACTTTTTCAATATGCAAAAGTTGTTCAACTTTTACTCAAATACTGAATGTTTCAGGTGAAATAAAAAGTAAACTATATAATGTATCATTTTGCTTTTGGGTGCGTCTTTGAAACGAGGTAGAACGTTGTGAGCCGTGGTAAAGTCCGCGGCTGGATACAAAATTTTGTTGCTCTAAAGCTTTTAAAGTCTCTGAGATATAGGCGCTCATGAAGTCGAACAGACGGACGGACAGATAGACATAGCTACATCGACTCGGCTATTGATGCTGATCAAAAATATATATACTTTATGGGGTCGGTCGTACAACCCCGAGCAGTATACAATTATAAGACAAAAAATTACCACTCTTCATTTTAATATTAAAAAGAAATGGGAGGGCGCATTCCGTTAAACTGACTTTCTTAATAGCAAAAACGCAATTTGGTTGATTGGACCCTCCACCTCCACAGGACGAGACACAGGAAGACCAACAAAAACCTTGGATGACTGTTCAGATTATACAAGAAAGAGAAAACTTGTAGATGCAACATGTCATATACGTACGGATCATTTATCAGAGGCACTGTCAATCAAATATACGAACGACAAGGAAAACAAGAGGTCGTTTATTACAAAAGCTGTTTGTAATGCAAGTACGGTGAGACTTAGGATCAAGGATAGCATCCTCACGCCACCACATTCACAACCGAGGAAGTACACATTTGAAGAGGCTTTAGCATTGTTTTTGGATTTGGGAATGTCTAAGGAGAAATATTCAATACTGCGGAATTCCTTAATCCATCATAATGTAGACATTCTGCCTGAATACAGAAACGTTACACAAGCAAAACTAAAGGCAGTGCCGGAATCAACAATAACGATAGAGATATCAGCGGAAGTAAAACTTCAAGACCTGATGGAACACACTGCGAAGCGGTTCATTGAGAGTTTGCCTCACATTGCTCAGCAAATGGGGCTGTGATGGATCTTCTGGGCAAAGTGAATATAAGCAAGCAATATCCACAGACGATAAAGCCATAACAGATTCTAACATGTTTATGGCTTCTCTTGTACCCCTGCGGCTTAAATCGGATACATCGGAATATTGGAAAAATCCGCGACCTTCGTCTGCTCATTATTGCCGCCCTATATTATTCAAATACGCCAAAGAATCTTCGGAGTTAATCAAGTTCTCAGTAAACTATATTAAGAACCAGATTTCTAATATAAGGCCGGTAAAAATAATCAAGGAAGGAAAAACCATTCATGTCAATTTTGAATTTTTTCTTAAAATGATTGATGGAAAAGTACTTAACGAACTAACTAATACTAAATCTACCTTGAAATGTGCGTTTTGCAAAAAAACCCAAAAGGATTTGAAAAATTTGGATGATTCCATAGTTGAAGAGGAAAATTTGGAACATGGTATTTCCCCATTGCATGCAAGAATAAGATGTATGGAGTTAATTTTAAAACTTGCATGTACCATTCCGCGAGATGGAGTATCTTTTGACAAAAGCACGACAGCTAAGGAAAAACAAAACAATAGGAAACAAATTATTCAAGAAAAATTCGTTGAAAAACTATCACTGAAGGTGGACTGCCCCAAACAAGGATATGGAAACACAAACGATGGAAACTCATCACGGACGTTCTTTGGAAAATTTGAAATTACTGCAGAAATAACTGGTGTGGATATTAACATAATCAAAAGCTTGGGTGTCATTTGGAATGTTTTAAGCTGCAAGAAACAAATTAACATCCATAAATTTGGTGAATATGCTTCGAAGACTGCAGAGCTGCTACTGGAAAAATATCCTGAAAAGAAGCTTACTCCTACGATTCATAAAATTTTGGCACATGGTCAAATTTTAATTGAATATCGGAGCTTACCAATGGGAGAAATGTCAGAGAAAGCTAAGGAAGCGAGAAACAAGGATTACAAGAAATACAGGTACATGAATACGTGCAAGATATCACGAAAAACCCAAAACAGAGATCTTTTCAACATGTTAGCAACCTCTTCAGATCGATATATTTCATCCATTAGACATGTGAGATCTCAAAAAAAATCGGAAAATAGTTATTCTTTAGAAATGTTAACTTTGTTAGATATTCTTCCCTCTAAATTGGAAGTGGAGGCATATTTTACAGAAAACAATAAATTAAACCAATCATTTTTATACCCGGTACTCGAAGAGTAAAGGGGTATATTAGATTTGTGCAATTATGTGTGTAACACCCAGAAGGAAGCGTTTCCGACCCCATAAAGTATATATATTCTTGATCAGCATCAATAGCCGAGTCGATATAGCTATGTCTGTCTGTCCGTCCGTCCGTCCGTCTGTCCGTCTGTCCGTCTTCATTAGCGCCTATAGCTCAAAGACTATAAAAGCTAGAGGAACACAATTTTGTATCCAGACTCCTGTCCTATCGCACTGTTACAAGTGTATTTTAAAATTTCGCCCCGCCCCCTTCCGCCCACTCCAAGGACGAAAATCTGTGGCATGCACAATTTTAAAGATACGAGAAAACTAAAAACGCAGAATCGTAGAGAATATTAATATCTATCAGACTGTTGAATCTGGATCAGATCGACTCATAAATATAGCCACAATGAAGAAAACCATTTCGAAATGCATCGTTCCCTCTCGCTCTCTCTCACACACAGGGTTGGGCGCTGTGAGCATTCGTCCAGATGAGCGCCTAGATCTCAGAGACTATAAGAGCTAGAGCAACCAAACTCTCTATCCATGCTCCTGTGATATCACGTCAGTACAAGTGCATTTCAAAATTTGGCCACGCCCCCTTCCGCCCCCACAAAAGACGAAAATCTACAATTTTGAAGATACGGGAAAATCAAAAACGCAGAATCATAGAAAATTACCATATCTATCAGAGTATTGAATCTGGATCAGATCGGATCAGAAATATAGTCAGAAGGAACAAATGAAATTTCAGTGGCCTTCCAAGCGCAGACTCATTCCCTCTCTCTCTCGCACACAGCCGTGTATGTATATGTAGGAAGTAGATTTAGACATGTAGAAAAGACAGATGTAAAAAACGTATGTAAACAAAAATGGAAATAATATATATATATCTCCGAAAAGGTTGACTTAATTTTTTTTTGTCTTTTTTGGCTAAAACTAAATTTATCCCTTTTGCGAACATGTAATAATGTAATTTATTACAAGCTCACATGCATATATACTGACTGAGTACCGGGTATAAAGTAGAGCCGCGGCGGTAGACGCTGGAATCGGACGTTTCCTGCTTAAGAGAACTGGCTTTTTGTATTTTCTCAGCCTCTTTTAAGCCCATGGTTTCTTCGTGAAATAAGTTCGGGTGAAAATCCTTTTAACGAAATTTACCATTAATTTAATTAAAATATGAATAATGCAAAAATTAAGTAAATTCGAGTTAAGTTTAGATTTGTGATTAAGATATGCCATTCTAATGATTCGTTTTTGTTTTTTTTTTTTGGTTTTATGCATCGATTCTGAAAGAGGAGTGTAACAAAGAAGAAATGAAAAAGACCAATACTCGTTAATAGCCAATATAATTTCTATTTCACTGATCTTTGACAGTTTACAGCCACTCTTATCTACCACATGGAAGCGTTTTTATCGACAGCAGTCTTATAAGAAGTGCTGTAGTACTGACCTATTCCAACCAGTCAAATATTTAATTTGCTCTGCTCTTTCGTAAATATTTTTTGTTTGTTTTATAGCGTACTTTAATTATTCCGCCAATACTCTATACTCAGTATCACTTGTGTTCGGCTTAGCGCCGACCCATGGCAGCATAAAGAGAACTTAGCGCTGCGTTGCTTGCTCCGCTCTACGCTCTTAATCGCTTCATCGCCCGTTCTCGCCTCGTTCGTCGTCCAACAAGAGCTGTGAGGGAGGCTCATCGTCCAAGCAGATCACTGTAAATTGTATCGTCGTCGTCGTTGTATCCAACTGCTCTCGAATATAGCATCTAATCGCAACAATCGCCTTGCACACACAAATAAATCTACATACTTAAATTGCAACCAATTGTGTTTTGACTAAATATTTTGACAATTACGCTGCTGAAGAAGCTCAGTAGCTCAACATTTTGGTGACCCCCCGACGTGATAAAAAACATTAATAATTTGTAGCATATCACCTATACGCTACGAGCGGGTGTTGGGGGTATGGGCCACGACAGCACGTGATGGTTCCGGCCTCCCAAAGTCGGTAGAGTAGGGAAGGGGTATTGAAAAGAATCGTGCCGATACGGGGCTCGCTGCCACCAAAAATGTAATTATTGTTCACGTGCTAGTTGACTCTATCCACACACATAGAACAACGCTACTTAAAGCAGCGGACAAACCGAACATAGAGGGACAAGGTAATAGTGGCACAAATATCCGCAGCAGATGGTGTGCTAGCGATTCGCCCTCCCAACCATGATCATCGGTTCCACTTCCATTGTTCGATGATCCCGTGCCCCACTAAAACTAGGTAGACAGAAACGAACTTCGACGCATGGCTCCAATAAGAAAACTAGCACATTATCGACATTATAAATTTATTGGACATAAACTAACTCTACTGACCCCCCTAACATATTTAACCTAAACTGCGTATAAATGTGCAATGTAACTCTAATATTTTAGCTGGTAAATGTAAATTTAATGTAAAGGTAATTTAAAATGTTAAGTATAAACTCGTAAAGTTAGCATGGAAGCTAATTATAGCCCACGCAAACACAAGCGCGGAATAGCAAGGCTGTAGAATTTAATGATCAAAGGGGGGGTGATGAACAAAGGGGGATACACGGCATAGGCCGGACATAGAGCGGGAGAGAGCGTTCTGTTACATACCTCTTAAGCGGCGTTTATATGCACACTTCGTTCCTCTCCAACGTAGAAGCGCTTCGACGTCGGCTGAAACGAAATTATTACGAATAGCTCTGAGAGAGCGCTAACGAGCTCTCTAACGGCACGCTCACCCGTACCGATGCCCCGGTTCCCTCTCTCGCTCTAGCGCTTGGCTTCCCCGAGCGCGGGCGCAACGCTCGAGCTTGGCGGGAAAGGTTTAGGCGGGAAGAGGAAAGGGAATGAAGGAAAGGGAAAAAACCTACAGCGGGGCTATTCCACTACCTGCTTATGAGCGTAGCTCTTCTTCCCTTCCCTGCTTTACATTCCCCTCGGAAGAAATTAATAGATCATTTTTTTTTTGTTTGCGCTTAAGGCGCCTAAACTAACGTAAAGTTACTGGGCGGCTGTTACAGCCGTTCGACGTTGCTGCTGTTAGCCGCTCCTGGGCTTGGGCAATACTGTTGTTGCGCTTGCGCGGGTGCTGCGGCTGCACTAGCAGCGGGGCAATGCTGTTGTTGCGCTTGCGCGGGTTCTGCGGCTGCTCTGGCAGCGGGGCTGCGCTGTTGTTGCGCTTGCACGGGTTCTGCGGCTGCTCTGGCAGCGGGGCTGCGCTGTTGTTGCGCTTGCACGGGTTCTGCGGCTGCTCTGGCAGCGGGGCTGCGCTGTTGTTGCGCTGATGCTGGGCCTGCTTCCGAAGCGACGCTGGAGCTGCGCTGGCGCTGTTGTGGCGCTGATGCTGGGCCTGCTTCCGAAGCGACGCTGGAGCTGCGCTGGCGCTGTTGTGGCGCTGATGCTGAGCCTGCTTCCGAAGCGACGCTGGAGCTGCGCTTGCTGTGATGCGGTTGTTGTTCTGGCGCTGATGCCAGGCCAGCGCTGTGGACTGCTGTGCCACCTGGGAAGCTGGTTGGCAATTAAAGTATTCTACCAGCTGGACGGTTTGTCAATTGGACTTAAGCGGTTTAACTTTGAATACCCCGAGCGCGCACTTCTTAGTTCTGACTCTGTCAAACAACTAACTCTTCTCTACCTTCCTGTCCCCAGCCATACCAAAAAGTGATCACTTTTCCGAACCCCTTCCAGACCCGAACCATTCGGAGAAATTGCCTCCTCTCATCGCCGCTCTTCCACTCAATCGGCCCCGAGTAATCAGCCGTTTTTTCCCCTACATACTTTTAGGCCGACAAGCCACACTACAATTTCCCCCCCACCAAGATCCCACTTGCGGGGAAGATTCTTCACCCAAGGGAGATCCAGGCTTGTGAGGCCTTTGTCATTGCTTCAGGTCTTTGGCGTGGTATTTCCCAATGAAGTTGCCTTGCAAGTCTTCTATGTCATAGTAGGCTGACCCTAGCTTGCGTCTAATCCTTGCCTTCACAAACACTGGAGCAAGTTTGGCACTGAAGCCCTTTGCGAAGTTGCTCTGCTGAAAATTACGCCTGAACACCTCTTGGCCTGGCCGAAACGAAACCTCCCTGCTGCGCAAGTTATATGCCCGCTCGTTTCGTTGGCGTTGTATTTGCATAGCGGTTCGAGCTGAATGACGAATGATATCCAAGGAATCATCTTTGTCCAGTTGAACTGTCCTGTCCTCTAGCAAATCTAAGTCCCTCAGCACTCGATAACTCTTCCCATCGGTTATCATATGTTGTCCAAAGACCATCCTATAAGGGGTGGTTTTGATACCCGAATGTAAGCTTGAGCGAAGGGCACAGCATATGCTGCTGAGCTTCTCGTCCCAGTTTCTCTGATTTGGGTGTATATAAGCCTTGATGGCCGCCAGTACCGATCGATTTACTCGTTCGGACGCATTGGCCTGTGGAGCATATAATGCGGTATACCTGTGCGCTATGCTATACTTCTCCAGCAAGGCATTGAAGACCTTAGCCTTAAACTGGACGCCATTATCCGACACCAGTGTTTCGGGTATGCCATAGCAGTGAAAAATTTCCTGTTCCAGGAAAGGAATTATAGCGTCTGCTGTAAACTTCCGCACGGGCTTTAAAAACGGAAACTTAGACGCATGGTCGACGACTATAAAAAGGCCTATGTTCCCTGAGGTACTTCGCGGATATGGTCCTAAAAAGTCTACATACAACCGCTGGAAGACCCTTTCTGTGCACCCCGATTTCCCCAGAGCTGGCCTTAAGGTGTGGTTAGGATGTTTGGTTGTCTTGCAGACCTCGCAATTATTTACATAGGCCTTCACATCTACCACCAGATTGGGCCAGTAATAGTACCTCCTTAAACTCTCCAGCATCTTCCCTATTCCGCAATGCGACGCTAACGGATCCTCATGGGCCTTCTGTAGGAGTTCCGGAACTAATCCTTTCGGTATCCACAGCTTCCAGCACGATTCATCCGATAATTTTTCGTCAGCCGCGTGCTCCGCACGACGATATATAGCCCTATCTTTAACTTTCACATCAGATATCTGACGGCTGTCGTCCTTTAATTTATCTTTCAGAGCCACGTAATCCGGATCATCAAACTCCTTGGCCTGTAGATCTACCAGACTGGCTATCTCAATAGGAGAGAGATCTTCTGTGAAGGTTCTAGATAATGCGTCAGGGACCACATTCTGGCTTCCTTTGCGGTGGTGGATTTTAAACCCAAAGCCTTGAAGCTTTAATGCCCAACGCGCCAAGCGGGAGCTCAGGTCTGACTGTGACATTAACCATTTGAGAGAAGCATGGTCCGTGATAATCGAAAATTCTTGTCCCTCAACATACGCCCTGAATTTCTTTACGGCCAAGACCGCGGCTAGACATTCCTTTTCGGTGACCGTATAATTTCTTTGGCAACGGTTCAATTTTTTCGACATAAAGGCAATAGGGACTTCATTTCCCTCTGCATCTGTCTGCATTAAAACCGCACCCACGCCTGTATTGCTAGCATCGCAGTGTATAGCAAAGGGACGATTGAAGTCTGCGCTGTGCAAAACCGGTGCTGTGCACATCTGCCGCTTCAGCACTTCGAATGCTTCCTGGGCCTCACTGGTCCACACAAACTTGCGGTTGCTCCTAAGTGTGTCGGTAATTGGGGATGCCACGGCGGCATAATTCCGGATAAACTTGTTATACCAGCCTGTTAGCCCCAGAAATCGACGCACCTGCTTAAGCGAACGTGGCGCCGGAAAGTCCATAATAGCTGATACTTTGGCCGGATCTCTGCCGATTGTACCATTTCCAATAATGTGGCCTAAGTATTTGACTTCGGTGATACAAAATTTGCTCTTTTCCACATTAATGGTTAAATTTGCTTCTTCAAATGTCACTGCCACCACTTTTAGGACCTCCAAATGTCGCTCGAATGTCTCTGACACAATCAAAAGATCGTCCAAGTACACAAAGACTTCGTTTCGTAAATCAGGCGGGATTACTTTATCCATCAGCCTGCACAACGTTTGTGGAGAATTGGAGAGACCAAAAGGCATCACGCAGTATTGGTACAGAGGCCTACCAGGCACTGTAAAGGCAGTTTTGTCGCGAGATTTTGGATCTAGAGGGATCTGCCAAAAGGCGTCCTTTAAATCTAGGCTCGTAATGAATTCAGCTTTTGGCAGCCTTCCCAAAATTCCTTCTATTAACGGCATTGGGTAAGCATCCCTCACCGTTACCTCGTTTAATTTGCGGCTATCAATACAGAGTCGCACCTTACCCGGCTTTTGGACCAGCACTACAGGTGACGACCAGGCGCTAGCGGATTCTTCTATAACGCCTAGTTTGATCATTCGATCTAGCTCGGCATACATAAGTTTTTCCCTAGCTGGAGAAACGGCATAGTGCCGTTGCTTAATCGGCTTGGCATCCCCCACGTCGATGGAATGCGTGATCACCTGTGTATGACCCAAACCTTTTTCAGCGTATGAAGGGAAAACCTTAATTACAGCTTGCAGGGCTTGTTGCTGGGGTGATGTTAAAGGTCGGGTCGGCGAATCTTCTAGTGACGAAATCGCATGACCTTTTTGCAAAAAAGGTTCTGGCAAAAGCTTAAAGTGCTTCCAAAAATCTATACCCAAATACAGATCTCCTGACAATGAGGGCACTATGTAGAAAGTAAGTTGCTTGTGTTCTCCTCGGAAAGTCACTTTAGTTGTTAAACGCCCGGTGATTTGCTGGGACTGCCCATCAGCCGTCCTAATTGAAGCGACTAACTTAGTGCATGGCATATTTAACGCTGGCAGCTCTGCTGCTAAACCCCCGCCGATGCAACTTACGGAGGCTCCCGTGTCCATCAAACCAACGACCAATTTGTCCAGAATTTGGACTTCGGCGTAAGGTCGCAGGTCGCTCAGTTGGCCTACAATCGCCGAAAGGAGGAGTTTGCGTTCGGCTTCCTGGCTTTTTTTGAACTTGATCCTACGGGTTTTGGAGCGGGACGCATTAATTCCATGGGCGACGATAATTGTAGGGGGTGGATCGGCAGTGGATAAGTTGTCTTGGCTGGTAATAGAATTAGAGACCATAGCCTTTAATCGGTCATGGTTCCCTTCGAAATCATAGGTCTGCGTGCTTTTTTCAGCTGTGCACGCCCTAAGGAGTTTTTTGGCGTTTGGCTGTTACACCTACTGCAGCTGGGCTTGTAGGTGTCTGCCTTCCCGCACCCATAACAGAAGACTCGTCTCTCTGCTGTGCAATCTTGGTACCTGTGGCCTTTGGATGTGCAATTCCAGCACACCAGCTCCATGCCTGCCACCTCCAAGTCAATCTCCGCATCTTCGGAATCGGAACTTTGGTCAACCTGGCACTGAACTGCACATACCTGGCGTCTTTGCACAGGCCGTGGTACGGCTCCTTGAGTTTTCCCTACTGTTTTCATAAAAATCTCCCTTGTCCTGACCAGTCTTCGCAGTTGTGATACCGAGGCTGCAGGCTCATACAACATCTCGTGCTGGATCTCCGGAAGGAGATTGGCCCGTAAGGTTTCTACCATGGCCTGCTCGGACATTGGCTGTGAAAGTCTGTCAGCTAGCGAGGCTATTACTCTATAAAAGTCGTCGAAAGATTCGCTCGATCGTTGCTTACGCTGCTCTATCTCTGCTCGAATATCACGATCGGTGCGATCGTCCATAAATTGGCCCCTCAACGCTGAACACAAAGCATGCCAATGGACTACCCTAACACTCTTGTGGTACCGCCAGTACCAATCACTGGCAATACCTTCAAATAGGTTATTCACGTTTTGTGCTACCAGGTCTAGGTTCCCATCCAATGTTTGCGCCGCTAATGCTTCCACCCTGTAAATAAAATCTTCTACTGCCATTGGGCCTTTTCCCGTAAACCGCAGCTTCCAGTTCGTCATAATTTGGGTGACCTTGTCTGGCTTCAACGAACTCATCGAGGTGCTGCGTGATAGATTGTCACTTCGCATCGACTGAAGGTTGGGCTGCTGTTCTGGAGGCCTGGGATCAATGGCTTGAAAGACAGGCTGCTGGGGGCCTTCCCGGCTTGTTCCCACCGGTGCAGCTGCAGCTTGAGCACTGTGTTGCAATGCTGTAGCCATGGTTTGCTCTAGCCTATCCGTCTGCTGTAGCATGGTTGCAGCCAGGAATTCCGTCTGCTGAGACATGGCCGCTGCCATTGCCTCTGCAATAGCTTGCCTCATGCTGTCTATCATTGAAGGCTGACCCGCACCTGGTGGGGCAGCCGAGGCTTGTGCCACAGGTGGGAGGTTTGGGCTTGGCATGTTGGCTTCCGTCGTTCTTTTACTCTGAGCGCGCGTCAATACCGAATGCGCCACCGTAGGAGCTCGAGGACCGGAACCGGAAGGCTGAAGGTCGGAGGTCAAACTCTCAAGAGATGCGCTTAATTGTGAGCCGGAGCACACGGGACAAGCTTTGCTTTTTCCCGTTCTGGTGGAAAAACAGGCCCTATGGAACTCGTGGCCACACTTGGGAGTAAGCAACTGGGCTTGATGGACAATCCCTTCTGAGCAAATCAAGCAGATCTTCCCCGTGTCTGACAGTGTGGACAAATTCTCCGTACTTCTGGCTAAGGGCATAACTAAAGATTTCTATAGTAATTATTAAATATGATGTAAGTCTATATGTTGGGAATAAAAAAGAATCAAGCTTTAACTGCTAAACACAAAAAAATTCAACTTCTATAATCTGGATGCCATGCAATCGTTTATCGCTACTGTTCTACCAAAGAACCTTGTCCCATTTTCGTCTTGAAGAAAGGTATGTACGTCAATAAGGATGTCTTGTCGTCACATAGAACAACATAGAATAACATCTTTACGAAACACCTTGTACATGTAATGAACATCTGATCTTACTATTTCGAAGTTACGGTTCACTGACGGAAACAATACACCCAGAACAAAGAGGCAAACGGCAACAATTGGTACCGGGTGATTTCCGGACGCTCAGTGACACTAATACTCCAGTAAGACAGACACGAACCAGAAAAATAGATGCAGAAGACACACACGCTAAATCATTTAGTATTAATTGTCAAAAGATGGGATGGCCGCAGCTCAATTGTCCGCGTAAAAACCAATAAACAACACCTATTACAAAAAAAATACTTTTTGGAATGAACTCTCCTTACTAGAATGCGGCGTTAAAGCTCGGGTAGCTAAAACTTATCCAGCGGCTGAAGGATATGAGCATTATGTGTTTTCCTCCTTTTTTTTTCTCGGGTCGAAGGCTATATTGTGGATAAGTCGTGGTTGAATCGTCAGATGTTATGGACGTTTACTTTTAAGAAAAATCGGGGTATACCGGATGGATCCGTCGTTACGACAGCCTTCGGGCCCCACGTTGGGCGCCAAATAATTATGATTTTTAGTTAATATTATATAGATAAATACTGTAGCATATCACCTATACGCTACGAGCGGGTGTTGGGGGTATGGGCCACGACAGCACGTGATGGTTCCGGCCTCCCAAAGTCGGTAGAGTAGGGAAGGGGTATTGAAAAGAATCGTGCCGATACGGGGCTCGCTGCCACCAAAAATGTAATTATTGTTCACGTGCTAGTTGACTCTATCCACACACATAGAACAACGCTACTTAAAGCAGCGGACAAACCGAACATAGAGGGACAAGGTAATAGTGGCACAAATATCCGCAGCAGATGGTGTGCTAGCGATTCGCCCTCCCAACCATGATCATCGGTTCCACTTCCATGGTTCGATGATCCCGTGCCCCACTAAAACTAGGTAGACAGAAACGAACTTCGACGCATGGCTCCAATAAGAAAACTAGCACATTATCGACATTATAAATTTATTGGACATAAACTAACTCTACTGACCCCCCTAACATATTTAACCTAAACTGCGTATAAATGTGCAATGTAACTCTAATATTTTAGCTGGTAAATGTAAATTTAATGTAAAGGTAATTTAAAATGTTAAGTATAAACTCGTAAAGTTAGCATGGAAGCTAATTATAGCCCACGCAAACACAAGCGCGGAATAGCAAGGCTGTAGAATTTAATGATCAAAGGGGGGGTGATGAACAAAGGGGGATACACGGCATAGGCCGGACATAGAGCGGGAGAGAGCGTTCTGTTACATACCTCTTAAGCGGCGTTTATATGCACACTTCGTTCCTCTCCAACGTAGAAGCGCTTCGACGTCGGCTGAAACGAAATTATTACGAATAGCTCTGAGAGAGCGCTAACGAGCTCTCTAACGGCACGCTCACCCGTACCGATGCCCCGGTTCCCTCTCTCGCTCTAGCGCTTGGCTTCCCCGAGCGCGGGCGCAACGCTCTTCTTGGCGGGAAAGGTTTAGGCGGGAAGAGGAAAGGGAATGAAGGAAAGGGAAAAAACCTACAGCGGGGCTATTCCACTACCTGCTTATGAGCGTAGCTCTTCTTCCCTTCCCTGCTTTACATTCCCCTCGGAAGAAATTAATAGATCATTTTTTTTTTGTTTGCGCTTAAGGCGCCTAAACTAACGTAAAGTTACTGGGCGGCTGTTACAGCCGTTCGACGTTGCTGCTGTTAGCCGCTCCTGGGCTTGGGCAATACTGTTGTTGCGCTTGCGCGGGTGCTGCGGCTGCACTAGCAGCGGGGCAATGCTGTTGTTGCGCTTGCGCGGGTTCTGCGGCTGCTCTGGCAGCGGGGCTGCGCTGTTGTTGCGCTTGCACGGGTTCTGCGGCTGCTCTGGCAGCGGGGCTGCGCTGTTGTTGCGCTTGCACGGGTTCTGCGGCTGCTCTGGCAGCGGGGCTGCGCTGTTGTTGCGCTGATGCTGGGCCTGCTTCCGAAGCGACGCTGGAGCTGCGCTGGCGCTGTTGTGGCGCTGATGCTGGGCCTGCTTCCGAAGCGACGCTGGAGCTGCGCTGGCGCTGTTGTGGCGCTGATGCTGAGCCTGCTTCCGAAGCGACGCTGGAGCTGCGCTTGCTGTGATGCGGTTGTTGTTCTGGCGCTGATGCCAGGCCAGCGCTGTGGACTGCTACCTGCCACCTGGGAAGCTGGTTGGCAATTAAAGTATTCTACCAGCTGGACGGTTTGTCAATTGGACTTAAGCGGTTTAACTTTGAATACCCCGAGCGCGCACTTCTTAGTTCTGACTCTGTCAAACAACTAACTCTTCTCTACCTTCCTGTCCCCAGCCATACCAAAAAGGGATCACTTTTCCGAACCCCTTCCAGACCCGAACCATTCGGAGAAATTGCCTCCTCTCATCGCCGCTCTTCCACTCAATCGGCCCCGAGTAATCAGCCGTTTTTTCCCCTACATACTTTTAGGCCGACAAGCCACACTACAATTTATATCCACGGTTGTTCGGTTTGGTTGTGCATAAGCAACAATAACTGTTCTCGCGTCGTCTGCTTTGTCTTCTGTTTGCTGTTTCGTTTCGATTTCGTGTTTCGTTTCTCAAGTGTGGATGCTATTGTTGTTTTTGGAAAATTACAAACTCTCACTGCTGGTCTTGAAAACGGCAAGCCCGTGTGTTCGAACGCTGCGATCAATTGTGTAGTGCCTCTCAAACTGTTTGATTTTTTATTCACCGGCTATTAACCTCTGCGTTTTCCTATATTGAACACTCGCAATGGCCCCCTCTCCTCTCGCTCCCCCCTCGGACATCGAGTATTACCAGCATAAGGTGAGAGCCTTGCTAGCGACAGCAAAGAGGATTGGAAATGCCGTCGGCAAGCAGAAGATTGGTGAACTCAGTGAGGAGGAGTTGAACGTGCGTTTAAAGTCTCTAATGGATCTGGCCGCTTCGTTCAACGAGCACCATAATGCCCTGGAAAGGATCAACCTTGATGAGATCTATAGTCCCTTAAGAGACGAGTTTGACGAGTGCGTGGTCAGGCTTGAGATTAGCATTAGGTGTGAATTAAACAAGCGGCAGTCCACAATGCTCCCTTGCTCAACAATGCGAACTGACCATATTGGAGAAAATTCAGCTACGGGTTTACTGCAGCATCGGCATCGCCTGCCGGAGTTAAAACTTCCGGAGTTCAGTGGGGGCTACTTGCAGTATTCCGCCTTTTGGAGCATGTTTTCCTCCATAATTGACAAGGATCCGGACTTGACGAACGTGGAGAAACTGCAACACCTACGATCCTGCCTGAAAGGACCAGCTTTAGACACGGTCTCGTCGCTAGAGTTTAACCACGACAGCTATCCCATCGCTCTAGACTTGCTGAACAGACGATTTAATAATAAGCGTTTAATATTTCAGGCACATGTCACTGACATGCTGGGTGTGCAGCGCGTCGAGGAGTCGTCTGTTTCTCAACTCCGATTCTTGACAGATACTGCTATTGGAAATCTGCGAGCCTTGAAGAGTATGGGGACAAAGGAACAAGTTGCTGACTGCGTTATAATATACAGCCTGCTGCAAAGGGTGGACAGTGCCACACAAGCCCAGTGGGAGGATACTCCGTCGTTGGATGGCATGCCCACAGCCGAACAATTCATAGAGTTTCTGGAGCAAAGATGTCAGAAGTTGGAGAATCAGGAGCAAACTAGGGCAATGTATGCGCCTGGCGTTCAGGTGGGAAATCTTAAAAAAACACATAACAGCAAAAGTTCGTTTGTAGCCACTGAATCGCTAGCTCTTGATTGTATTTTCTGCAACACTTCTGGCCATAGTATTTATACTTGCACCCTTTTTGCAAATCTTTCACCTTCGCTGCGCCAAATAGAGGTGAAGAAGCTTGGTCTTTGCCTGAATTGCCTGAAAGCTGGCCATCAAATTCGCACTTGCAGGTCATCAGCGTGTCGCCACTGTGGTATCAAACATCACACGTTATTACATTTCGATGCCAGACGCTCGCAATCGGACTCAGCTTTCTCGCCGTCACCACACCCTGAGTCCCGTTCACAGGCTTCAGCCACCGCTCTGATAGCTCAGAATTCCTGCAGTGATGTTGTGCTTTTAGCCACTGCAGTTGTTCTTTTGAAGGATCGTGCTGGATCGCTCGTGCCATGTCGGGCACTTTTAGATTCCGGCTCACAAATGCACCTCATAACTTCCAGTCTCGCTCAGCAACTTAGACTAAAAAAGACCATGTCATCGGCCGCAGTATCGGGACTTGGGGACACTAATTTCGCATCAGAGGGCTATACAGTGTTCCTCAATTTGCAGTCGCAAGCCTCTGACTACAGTAGCAGTTTCGTCGCATTAGTAGCACCCACAATCACCGAGCAGCAGCCCAGGTTTTCAATCGACGTTTCTAATTGGAAAATTCCGCAGAACATACCACTGGCGGATCCGCAGTTCTTCAGGTCGCAGCGTATTGACTTGCTCATTGGGGCTAGTCTGTTCTTCGACCTTCTGTGTGTTGGACAAATCAAATTGGCAACAGGCTTGCCATCACTTCAGAAGACTCGGCTTGGATGGGTGGTTTCAGGAGGTAGCCAGCAAACATGTAAAACAGCCTTACTGGGGTCTCGGTGCTCATTTGACGCCGGTCATGAGTCCCTCGATCAAGTGGATATGCTTCTGAGGCGTTCCTGGGAGATAGAAAGTTCCACAGAAGCGTCGGTGACGGTCAAGCAGGAGGATATCGATTGTGAGGAACACTTCAAGGCTAATTTCTCGCGCCTGTCATCTGGAGGATTCGCTGTGAAGCTGCCCATCAAGAGAAGTTTGGATATCTTGGGTGACTCGCACACGCAAGCATATCGCCGGTTCCTCAACTTGGAGCGGAAACTTGAGCGTCGTTCGCAGCTAAAATCTCAGTACTCGTCTTTCATCAGGGAGTACCTAGAGCTTAATCACATGTCGTTAGTGGAATCTGAACTGTCCAGTCGCTGTCGCTATTTTTTGCCACATCATTGCGTGTTTAAGGAGGACAGCACAACTACCAAATTGCGGGTTGTGTTCGATGGATCTGCCACAACATCAACGGGGTTTTCTCTAAACGAGGTTCTAATGGCTGGACCCACTATTCAACCAAAGCTTCTGCATACATTACTTCGGTTCCGTACTTTCCCAATTGCGCTGACTGGTGATATTTGCAAGATGTACAGATGTGTCCGGGTAACTGAGCCGGATAATTACCTGCAGTGCATCTTATGGAGAGATTCGCCTGATGAAAATATAAAAACATTCAAACTCGACACGGTAACGTATGGAACCAAGCCAGCTTCCTATCTCGCAATTCGTGCGATGCTTCAATTGGCCGAAGAAGAAAAATCGTCATTCCCGATTGGCTCTGAAGTGTTGACTTCCAATTTCTATGTCGATGATTTGATGACTGGAGGAGGATCTGTTGAGGAAGTCCGTGAGAAGTTGAAGCAGACCTCCCAGTTATTGGCTCGGGGAAACTTCCCTATTCGAAAATGGTGCTCCAACGTTCCTGCCGTGCTTGAGGGAGTTGCTGAAAAGGATAAGGAAACGCTGCTGAGGTTCGACGATGGCACAGACTTTACAAAGGCCCTTGGATTGGCTTGGGAGCCTGCATCCGATGAATTTCTCTTTTCAGTAGTACCCACACGGCTGTCGTCAAACCCGACAAAGCGCTCTATGTTGTCAACAATCGCTCGTTTTTATGATCCTCTAGGACTGATTGGGCCGGTCATTTCAAAGGCAAAGATTTTCCTTCAGCTGGTGTGGAAGGAGCGGCTCCAATGGGATGAGAGTTTGCCAGAGTCTCTCTCGTCGGCGTGGACCACTTTCTGCGAGAATTTGTCTACCCCTCAGCGTTTTAGATTTCCTCATCTCGCATTGAGTCCCATCTCACAGGTGGAAGTTCACGGGTTTTGTGACGCTAGCCTAGACGCGTATGGCGCATGTATTTATATCGTCTCAAGGACCAAGAATGGCGCGAACGTGCAACTTTTGTGTGCGAAGTCTCGTGTCGCCCCTCTCAAGGTATTGACGGTACCCAAGTTGGAGTTATGTGGCGCTGACCTATTATCTCAATTGATCAGTGAGGTACAGCAACTCAAATTGTTCACTGGAAGCTTCTATTGCTGGTCCGACTCCACAACTGCCTTGTCTTGGGTTCATAATGCCCCATCGAATTTTAACGTCTTCGTTGCAAATCGGGTCTCAGCTATTCAGGAGCGGACTGCTCAGATGGAATGGCGCTACGTTCCAACCGCTCAGAACCCTGCGGATATCTTGTCCAGAGGCGCTCTGCCATCAGAACTTTTGGAATCTCATCTTTGGTCCCACGGGCCACTCTTTCTTCGAGATGAAAAACCGATGTGGCCATCTTCATCTACACAAGCCCTGCCGACACTGGAGCTTCGCAAGAGGGTCCTCATTGCAGTTTGTCCATTTGTAGACCTATCTAATGGCCGGAAATTTAACAACGCCTTCGGAAAGCTTCAGCGGACCTTTGCATACGTCTTCAAATTTCTAGAGCGCACAAAGACATCGGGATTAACAGTGGCTGACATCGTTGGTGGCACACGGATACTTCTTCGTTCGATTCAGCGAGTGCACTTGTGGACTGACTACAGGGCCTTGCGGGACGGAGAGCAAGTGCAGTCGTCGAGCTCTATTTCGTCGCTCGCCCCATTTTTGGATGAGCATGGATTGTTACGCGTCGGTGGGCGGTTGGCGAATTCATCACTTAATTTCAATGCACGGCATCCAGTCATTCTTCCAAGGCGCCATCCCGTCACATCGGCTGTAATTGTGCATTTCCATGAGCGTAACTTGCATGCTGGACCGCGATCGTTGCTCGCACTTATTCGTCATGAGTATTGGCCAATTGGAGGGCGCAAAACTGTTGCAAACGTCGTAAATCGGTGCACCAGATGTTTTAAAGCCAAGCCGCGACTTCTTCAGCATATCATGGCTGACCTGCCAAAGGAGCGTGTGAATGGGTCTTACGCCTTTGCTATTTCAGGCGTGGATTTTTGTGGACCGTTCTTTTACAAGAGTGAGGTGCGGACCAGATCACCCATCAAATGCTACATTTGCCTCTTCATTTGTTTTGTCACCAAGGCCGTGCACTTGGAGCTTGTGCAGGATTTGTCGACGCCCGCGTTCATTAGTGCGCTCAAGCGATTTATTTGTACTCGCGGTCGGCCGAGGGAGATTTGGTCTGATAACGCAACCAATTTTGTGGGAGCTAAGAACGAGTTGGCAGAGCTGAAGAAGCTGTTCCTCTCCGAAAAGCATTTGAAGACAGTTCAGGAGTTTTGCGTCGCGGATCACATTGACTGGCGTTTCATTCCTCCTCGCTCTCCCCACTTTGGCGGGCTCTGGGAGGCTGCAGTGAAAACAGCCAAGCATCACTTCTACCGTTCCGCTTCCAGTTCCGTGCTTTGCTTCGATGACCTGAGAACCCTCGTGTGTCATATAACTGCTATAGTGAACTCAAGACCATTACTTCCCATTTCAGAGCATCCCGACGACTTAGATGTGCTAACACCTGCTCATTTCTTGGGTACAGCGCCTATCCGTATGTTTGCGGAGCCTGATGTGACCAAATTGAACTTCAATCGTCTCGATCGCTGGCAGCAGGTCAACTTTCTGCAGCAGACGTTCTGGTCCCGCTGGCGAGAGGAGTACCTCACTCTTCTTCAGGAGAGGGCTAAGTGGAGAACTGACCAGCCTGGTCTCAGCGTCGGCGATGTGGTCCTCGTGAAGAATGAGAACCTGCCTCCACTCAAGTGGCCATTGGGAGAGGTGACAAAGCTGATCGCCGGGAAAGATGGCGTTCCCAGGGTAGCTGAGCTCAAAACGGCTACTGGAATCACCACAAGGGCCATCGCAAAACTCTGCATGCTGCCAAAGAAGGATGTCGAAGACCCCTGCTCTTCAACGGGGGGAGTATGTTCGGCTTAGCGCCGACCCATGGCAGCATAAAGAGAACTTAGCGCTGCGTTGCTTGCTCCGCTCTACGCTCTTAATCGCTTCATCGCCCGTTCTCGCCTCGTTCGTCGTCCAACAAGAGCTGTGAGGGAGGCTCATCGTCCAAGCAGATCACTGTAAATTGTATCGTCGTCGTCGTTGTATCCAACTGCTCTCGAATATAGCATCTAATCGCAACAATCGCCTTGCACACACAAATAAATCTACATACTTAAATTGCAACCAATTGTGTTTTGACTAAATATTTTGACAATTACGCTGCTGAAGAAGCTCAGTAGCTCAATGTTGAGCCAAATGTTGAGCTACTGAGCTTCTTCAGCAGCGTAAATTCCCAAATATTTATTTAAACACAATTGGTTTCGATTTAAGATGATTTATTTGCCATGCAAGGCGATTGTTGCGATTCGATGCGAGAGCTTATAGTCGAGATTTACATGTATACAACGACGACGACGATTCGAGACGAGATGCTAGGTGAAGACAGTTTACATGTATACAACGACGACGACGACTATACGACGATACGAGATTCTAGAACGAGATTCATTACCTATTTCTTCACGTCTTTAGTCATAATATTGGTCTACCTATCCTTAATATTAATTTGTGCATAATTGTATATAAATATCAATATCCACCAGTGTTTTAGTAGCCTGTATATATAAACGTTTAGCAGCTAATAGAGCTTGAAGAAACCGAATTCAAGCTAGTTGTTGCCGTATTTAAGGTTCCTGTGGCACCGAGATGACATAGCTTAGCGGAAGTAGAGCATTTTTCTAGGGATCACTACCAATTTCTCAGCCTATTTGGACCGGTGTGATCAAGGAAGGGTGGCCATATCGGGTGGCTATATCGAGCAATAACACCGCAAGCAACTCCCGCTCGACTTCACTCTGCTGTTTTATCTTCCTCCCTTGTCTGAATCTGGAACCGCACGCGGATTTTATTTGTCTTCGTTGTTTCAATGCATGAGCCCTTGACACAATCCTTCCCTATCCCACCCCCATCATTAGACCGGCAGCAACGCGTGCATGGATCTCGGTCATCTCGAATACCGTTTCAGTTACTAGCTACCTACTTCGTTATATTTAATTTGCTCTGCTCTTTCGTAAATATTTTTTGTTTGTTTTATAGCGTACTTTAATTATTCCGCCAATACTCTATACTCAGTATCACTTTCATTACCTATTTAGTCATAATATTGGTCTACCTATCCTTAATATTAATTTGTGCATAATTGTATATAAATATCAATATCCACCAGTGTTTTAGTAGCCTGTATATATAAACGTTTAGCAGCTAATAGAGCTTGAAGAAACCGAATTCAAGCTAGTTGTTGTTATCTGTTAAAAAGTCAATGAAATTGATGAGCTCTTTGGATAAAATAAATATTTGTATATAATAGAGAATTTTCCAGAGCTTTCAAAAATTAAAATCTCATGAAATATGAACACTCAAAGTTAAAAACTTTTTCAATATGCAAAAGTTGTTCAACTTTTACTCAAATACTGAATGTTTCAGGTGAAATAAAAAGTAAACTATATAATGTATCATTTTGCTTTTGGGTGCGTCTTTGAAACGAGGTAGAACGTTGTGAGCCGTGGTAAAGTCCGCGGCTGGATACAAAATTTTGTTGCTCTAAAGCTTTTAAAGTCTCTGAGATATAGGCGCTCATGAAGTCGAACAGACGGACGGACAGATAGACATAGCTACATCGACTCGGCTATTGATGCTGATCAAAAATATATATACTTTATGGGGTCGGTCGTACAACCCCGAGCAGTATACAATTATAAGACAAAAAATTACCACTCTTCATTTTAATATTAAAAAGAAATGGGAGGGCGCATTCCGTTAAACTGACTTTCTTAATAGCAAAAACGCAATTTGGTTGATTGGACCCTCCACCTCCACAGGACGAGACACAGGAAGACCAACAAAAACCTTGGATGACTGTTCAGATTATACAAGAAAGAGAAAACTTGTAGATGCAACATGTCATATACGTACGGATCATTTATCAGAGGCACTGTCAATCAAATATACGAACGACAAGGAAAACAAGAGGTCGTTTATTACAAAAGCTGTTTGTAATGCAAGTACGGTGAGACTTAGGATCAAGGATAGCATCCTCACGCCACCACATTCACAACCGAGGAAGTACACATTTGAAGAGGCTTTAGCATTGTTTTTGGATTTGGGAATGTCTAAGGAGAAATATTCAATACTGCGGAATTCCTTAATCCATCATAATGTAGACATTCTGCCTGAATACAGAAACGTTACACAAGCAAAACTAAAGGCAGTGCCGGAATCAACAATAACGATAGAGATATCAGCGGAAGTAAAACTTCAAGACCTGATGGAACACACTGCGAAGCGGTTCATTGAGAGTTTGCCTCACATTGCTCAGCAAATGGGGCTGTGATGGATCTTCTGGGCAAAGTGAATATAAGCAAGCAATATCCACAGACGATAAAGCCATAACAGATTCTAACATGTTTATGGCTTCTCTTGTACCCCTGCGGCTTAAATCGGATACATCGGAATATTGGAAAAATCCGCGACCTTCGTCTGCTCATTATTGCCGCCCTATATTATTCAAATACGCCAAAGAATCTTCGGAGTTAATCAAGTTCTCAGTAAACTATATTAAGAACCAGATTTCTAATATAAGGCCGGTAAAAATAATCAAGGAAGGAAAAACCATTCATGTCAATTTTGAATTTTTTCTTAAAATGATTGATGGAAAAGTACTTAACGAACTAACTAATACTAAATCTACCTTGAAATGTGCGTTTTGCAAAAAAACCCAAAAGGATTTGAAAAATTTGGATGATTCCATAGTTGAAGAGGAAAATTTGGAACATGGTATTTCCCCATTGCATGCAAGAATAAGATGTATGGAGTTAATTTTAAAACTTGCATGTACCATTCCGCGAGATGGAGTATCTTTTGACAAAAGCACGACAGCTAAGGAAAAACAAAACAATAGGAAACAAATTATTCAAGAAAAATTCGTTGAAAAACTATCACTGAAGGTGGACTGCCCCAAACAAGGATATGGAAACACAAACGATGGAAACTCATCACGGACGTTCTTTGGAAAATTTGAAATTACTGCAGAAATAACTGGTGTGGATATTAACATAATCAAAAGCTTGGGTGTCATTTGGAATGTTTTAAGCTGCAAGAAACAAATTAACATCCATAAATTTGGTGAATATGCTTCGAAGACTGCAGAGCTGCTACTGGAAAAATATCCTGAAAAGAAGCTTACTCCTACGATTCATAAAATTTTGGCACATGGTCAAATTTTAATTGAATATCGGAGCTTACCAATGGGAGAAATGTCAGAGAAAGCTAAGGAAGCGAGAAACAAGGATTACAAGAAATACAGGTACATGAATACGTGCAAGATATCACGAAAAACCCAAAACAGAGATCTTTTCAACATGTTAGCAACCTCTTCAGATCGATATATTTCATCCATTAGACATGTGAGATCTCAAAAAAAATCGGAAAATAGTTATTCTTTAGAAATGTTAACTTTGTTAGATATTCTTCCCTCTAAATTGGAAGTGGAGGCATATTTTACAGAAAACAATAAATTAAACCAATCATTTTTATACCCGGTACTCGAAGAGTAAAGGGGTATATTAGATTTGTGCAAAAAAATTATGTGTGTAACACCCAGAAGGAAGCGTTTCCGACCCCATAAAGTATATATATTCTTGATCAGCATCAATAGCCGAGTCGATATAGCTATGTCTGTCTGTCCGTCCGTCCGTCCGTCTGTCCGTCTGTCCGTCTTCATTAGCGCCTATAGCTCAAAGACTATAAAAGCTAGAGGAACACAATTTTGTATCCAGACTCCTGTCCTATCGCACTGTTACAAGTGTATTTTAAAATTTCGCCCCGCCCCCTTCCGCCCACTCCAAGAACGAAAATCTGTGGCATGCACAATTTTAAAGATACGAGAAAACTAAAAACGCAGAATCGTAGAGAATATTAATATCTATCAGACTGTTGAATCTGGATCAGATCGACTCATAAATATAGCCACAATGAAGAAAACCATTTCGAAATGCATCGTTCCCTCTCGCTCTCTCTCACACACAGGGTTGGGCGCTGTGAGCATTCGTCCAGATGAGCGCCTAGATCTCAGAGACTATAAGAGCTAGAGCAACCAAACTCTCTATCCATGCTCCTGTGATATCACGTCAGTACAAGTGCATTTCAAAATTTGGCCACGCCCCCTTCCGCCCCCACAAAAGACGAAAATCTACAATTTTGAAGATACGGGAAAACCAAAAACGCAGAATCATAGAAAATTACCATATCTATCAGAGTATTGAATCTGGATCAGATCGGATCAGAAATATAGTCAGAAGGAACAAATGAAATTTCAGTGGCCTTCCAAGCGCAGACTCATTCCCTCTCTCTCTCGCACACAGCCGTGTATGTATATGTAGGAAGTAGATTTAGACATTTAGAAAAGACAGATGTAAAAAACGTATGTAAACAAAAATGGAAATAATATATATATATCTCCGAAAAGGTTGACTTAATTTTTTTTTGTCTTTTTTGGCTAAAACTAAATTTATCCCTTTTGCGAACATGTAATAATGTAATTTATTACAAGCTCACATGCATATATACTGACTGAGTACCGGGTATAAAGTAGAGCCGCGGCGGTAGACGCGGCTCACAACGTTCCCCCTCGTTTTTTTTGTGAAATCAGATTGACTTAAAAAATGTAAAAAGATGTGAAATAATTACATATGTATAGTAAAATAGACCAATAAAAGTACTTTATTGATCCAAACATATTTAAATTAGGCTCATTACATAAGAAAATATGCACCGGCAAAAAAGTTCAACTTTGGCTTTTTATAGTTAAGCTTCTAAACAATGTAGCGCCACGTAATATTGCATACTCAATTTTGGAAGATTTTTCTTTCAAATGCTGTTTATTTCATGAAAATATCTTCATTCGTTCAGAAGATATTAATTTAGCAAGCTGAAATTGCAGAATGTCACACTGTGCGCCGTACGACGCCCTTTGGGAACCCGCTGGTCCACGTACTAGAGCAGGGCACAGTGGGTCATACGGTCTAACTAGCTTATATAAGCTAAAAGCGTCGAAAGTAAAAGAGATATTGAGTTCGTGTTTTTTCCTACGTTGATTAAGTGAATAGAATCATAGAATTTGTATGAAACTCAAAATATAAAAAATATTAATCAAAATCAGATTCTGATCGGATTTAGATGCTAAAGCAGACTTAAAATTGCGGAATTCTATGAAAAAGTGCATGTTTTGAAGCAATGAATATAATATATCTAGTATTTCTATTTCACAGTAAAGCAAATTATTTTAACAATTTCTGTTTATTTATGAAAATTACACACTTATTTGCACCGGGGGAACATTTTAACAAACATTTTTTTTTTGCTCCAGGGTTAACATATGTGTACTTTGAGCGCACAATTCCGTAAATATCGATGTTAAAATTATGAAAAAAATATCCACAAAGTCTATTATGTATTCTGTATCGAATGTTAAAAAAAAACCTTTTTCGGTTTTTGAAAATAGGTTTATATTAGCTAGATAGGCCGTTTGTACCACTGTGCAGGGGGGGGAAAGTACACAGACGCCAGCTGGTGTATCCAAAAGGTCGAGGCACTCGCCGGACGGCACCTTCCGGTACACGCTGGTCTACCCGCTACGGAGACTCCAAAAGGCCGAGACAGGCGTCGGACGGCACCTCTGGAACCTGCGTTACTACACACTACAACAGGGGAAAGGGTGCGGAGAGAAAATCCGATACGGATTACATACGGATTTATTCATTTTATTTCCACTTCATCTGTATTATTTGGCTGCCATGCCTACTGCACCGCTCAGCTACCCCGTACTCACGACGTGAGACTTGCTTACACCAGCTCAATATCTTCTCCGGCCACGTTTGTTCGTCGATGACAAGTGTCTACTTTACCTCCACTTCAGGGAAAAGTCTAGCCGTATCGCTTCCACAATATCCTTCCGGCGCGTCGTCGTATCCTGTCTTCCTGCTGCCTCTTCTCCTCAGTCACTGACGGCATTTAACTCTCGGTTCTTCTAAGCGTTTTCTTGTCCGCGAACATGTCTGTGCTCTTTCAGCTCCGGCGACCGACTTTCTTTCTGCTACTTCGCTTCGCGCTCTCTAGGGCTACGATTGGCCCGTTCTTTGCCGGCTTTTTACACTCTCTCTGTCATCGGCCCAGCGCCAACTTCAGTCAATCAAATATACGAACGACAAGGAAAACAAGAGGTCGTTTATTACAAAAGCTGTTTGTAATGCAAGTACGGTGAGACTTAGGATCAAGGATAGCATCCTCACGCCACCACATTCACAACCGAGGAAGTACACATTTGAAGAGGCTTTAGCATTGTTTTTGGATTTGGGAATGTCTAAGGAGAAATATTCAATACTGCGGAATTCCTTAATCCATCATAATGTAGACATTCTGCCTGAATACAGAAACGTTACACAAGCAAAACTAAAGGCAGTGCCGGAATCAACAATAACGATAGAGATATCAGCGGAAGTACAACTTCAAGACCTGATGGAACACACTGCGAAGCGGTTCATTGAGAGTTTGCCTCACATTGCTCAGCAAATGGGGCTGTGATGGATCTTCTGGGCAAAGTGAATATAAGCAAGCAATATCCACAGACGATAAAGCCATAACAGATTCTAACATGTTTATGGCTTCTCTTGTACCCCTGCGGCTTAAATCGGATACATCGGAATATTGGAAAAATCCGCGACCTTCGTCTGCTCATTATTGCCGCCCTATATTATTCAAATACGCCAAAGAATCTTCGGAGTTAATCAAGTTCTCAGTAAACTATATTAAGAACCAGATTTCTAATATAAGGCCGGTAAAAATAATCAAGGAAGGAAAAACCATTCATGTCAATTTTGAATTTTTTCTTAAAATGATTGATGGAAAAGTACTTAACGAACTAACTAATACTAAATCTACCTTGAAATGTGCGTTTTGCAAAAAAAACCCAAAAGGATTTGAAAAATTTGGATGATTCCATAGTTGAAGAGGAAAATTTGGAACATGGTATTTCCCCATTGCATGCAAGAATAAGATGTATGGAGTTAATTTTAAAACTTGCATGTACCATTCCGCGAGATGGAGTATCTTTTGACAAAAGCACGACAGCTAAGGAAAAACAAAACAATAGGAAACAAATTATTCAAGAAAAATTCGTTGAAAAACTATCACTGAAGGTGGACTGCCCCAAACAAGGATATGGAAACACAAACGATGGAAACTCATCACGGACGTTCTTTGGAAAATTTGAAATTACTGCAGAAATAACTGGTGTGGATATTAACATAATCAAAAGCTTGGGTGTCATTTGGAATGTTTTAAGCTGCAAGAAACAAATTAACATCCATAAATTTGGTGAATATGCTTCGAAGACTGCAGAGCTGCTACTGGAAAAATATCCTGAAAAGAAGCTTACTCCTACGATTCATAAAATTTTGGCACATGGTCAAATTTTAATTGAATATCGGAGCTTACCAATGGGAGAAATGTCAGAGAAAGCTAAGGAAGCGAGAAACAAGGATTACAAGAAATACAGGTACATGAATACGTGCAAGATATCACGAAAAACCCAAAACAGAGATCTTTTCAACATGTTAGCAACCTCTTCAGATCGATATATTTCATCCATTAGACATGTGAGATCTCAAAAAAAATCGGAAAATAGTTATTCTTTAGAAATGTTAACTTTGTTAGATATTCTTCCCTCTAAATTGGAAGTGGAGGCATATTTTACAGAAAACAATAAATTAAACCAATCATTTTTATACCCGGTACTCGAAGAGTAAAGGGGTATATTAGATTTGTGCAAAAAAATTATGTGTGTAACACCCAGAAGGAAGCGTTTCCGACCCCATAAAGTATATATATTCTTGATCAGCATCAATAGCCGAGTCGATATAGCTATGTCTGTCTGTCCGTCCGTCCGTCCGTCTGTCCGTCTGTCCGTCTTCATTAGCGCCTATAGCTCAAAGACTATAAAAGCTAGAGGAACACAATTTTGTATCCAGACTCCTGTCCTATCGCACTGTTACAAGTGTATTTTAAAATTTCGCCCCGCCCCCTTCCGCCCACTCCAAGAACGAAAATCTGTGGCATGCACAATTTTAAAGATACGAGAAAACTAAAAACGCAGAATCGTAGAGAATATTAATATCTATCAGACTGTTGAATCTGGATCAGATCGACTCATAAATATAGCCACAATGAAGAAAACCATTTCGAAATGCATCGTTCCCTCTCGCTCTCTCTCACACACAGGGTTGGGCGCTGTGAGCATTCGTCCAGATGAGCGCCTAGATCTCAGAGACTATAAGAGCTAGAGCAACCAAACTCTCTATCCATGCTCCTGTGATATCACGTCAGTACAAGTGCATTTCAAAATTTGGCCACGCCCCCTTCCGCCCCCACAAAAGACGAAAATCTACAATTTTGAAGATACGGGAAAACCAAAAACGCAGAATCATAGAAAATTACCATATCTATCAGAGTATTGAATCTGGATCAGATCGGATCAGAAATATAGTCAGAAGGAACAAATGAAATTTCAGTGGCCTTCCAAGCGCAGACTCATTCCCTCTCTCTCTCGCACACAGCCGTGTATGTATATGTAGGAAGTAGATTTAGACATTTAGAAAAGACAGATGTAAAAAACGTATGTAAACAAAAATGGAAATAATATATATATATCTCCGAAAAGGTTGACTTAATTTTTTTTTGTCTTTTTTGGCTAAAACTAAATTTATCCCTTTTGCGAACATGTAATAATGTAATTTATTACAAGCTCACATGCATATATACTGACTGAGTACCGGGTATAAAGTAGAGCCGCGGCGGTAGACGCGGCTCACAACGTTCCCCCTCGTTTTTTTTGTGAAATCAGATTGACTTAAAAAATGTAAAAAGATGTGAAATAATTACATATGTATAGTAAAATAGACCAATAAAAGTACTTTATTGATCCAAACATATTTAAATTAGGCTCATTACATAAGAAAATATGCACCGGCAAAAAAGTTCAACTTTGGCTTTTTATAGTTAAGCTTCTAAACAATGTAGCGCCACGTAATATTGCATACTCAATTTTGGAAGATTTTTCTTTCAAATGCTGTTTATTTCATGAAAATATCTTCATTCGTTCAGAAGATATTAATTTAGCAAGCTGAAATTGCAGAATGTCACACTGTGCGCCGTACGACGCCCTTTGGGAACCCGCTGGTCCACGTACTAGAGCAGGGCACAGTGGGTCATACGGTCTAACTAGCTTATATAAGCTAAAAGCGTCGAAAGTAAAAGAGATATTGAGTTCGTGTTTTTTCCTACGTTGATTAAGTGAATAGAATCATAGAATTTGTATGAAACTCAAAATATAAAAAATATTAATCAAAATCAGATTCTGATCGGATTTAGATGCTAAAGCAGACTTAAAATTGCGGAATTCTATGAAAAAGTGCATGTTTTGAAGCAATGAATATAATATATCTAGTATTTCTATTTCACAGTAAAGCAAATTATTTTAACAATTTCTGTTTATTTATGAAAATTACACACTTATTTGCACCGGGGGAACATTTTAACAAACATTTTTTTTTTGCTCCAGGGTTAACATATGTGTACTTTGAGCGCACAATTCCGTAAATATCGATGTTAAAATTATGAAAAAAATATCCACAAAGTCTATTATGTATTCTGTATCGAATGTTAAAAAAAAACCTTTTTCGGTTTTTGAAAAATAGGTTTATATTAGCTAGATAGGCCGTTTGTACCACTGTGCAGGGGGGGAAAGTACACAGACGCCAGCTGGTGTATCCAAAAGGTCGAGGCACTCGCCGGACGGCACCTTCCGGTACACGCTGGTCTACCCGCTACGGAGACTCCAAAAGGCCGAGACAGGCGTCGGACGGCACCTCTGGAACCTGCGTTACTACACACTACAACAGGGGAAAGGGTGCGGAGAGAAAATCCGATACGGATTACATACGGATTTATTCATTTTATTTCCACTTCATCTGTATTATTTGGCTGCCATGCCTACTGCACCGCTCAGCTACCCCGTACTCACGACGTGAGACTTGCTTACACCAGCTCAATATCTTCTCCGGCCACGTTTGTTCGTCGATGACAAGTGTCTACTTTACCTCCACTTCAGGGAAAAGTCTAGCCGTATCGCTTCCACAATATCCTTCCGGCGCGTCGTCGTATCCTGTCTTCCTGCTGCCTCTTCTCCTCAGTCACTGACGGCATTTAACTCTCGGTTCTTCTAAGCGTTTTCTTGTCCGCAAACATGTCTGTGCTCTTTCAGCTCCGGCGACCGACTTTCTTTCTGCTACTTCGCTTCGCGCTCTCTAGGGCTACGATTGGCCCGTTCTTTGCCGGCTTTTTACACTCTCTCTGTCATCGGCCCAGCGCCAACTTCAGTGGCTTGGCTCTCCCGGCTCAGCGTCAGCGGTATCTTTCTTTCTCATCACTGTCAACGACGGGATTTTTGCTCTCCTTTTCGTCGCTATAAAAGCCGTTGGACCTCTCTCTCGCCGTCGGTGGCGTGGGTGTCTGGGCTTTCGCTTTCCTCTGCGTCGCTATAATCGCCGTTGGGCCT
The DNA here is from genome assembly GCA_963969585.1 of Drosophila helvetica. NCBI lineage: Eukaryota > Metazoa > Arthropoda > Insecta > Diptera > Drosophilidae > Drosophila > Drosophila helvetica. Next base: position 27,338,123 of record OZ018402.1, on the reverse strand, counting down.
GGACTTTCGCTCTCCTCTTCGTCGCTTTAATCGCCGTTGGGCCTCTCTCTCTCTCTCTCTCTCGTAGGTGTGAGTGTGCGTGTCGGTGGTTGGCCAGAGAGGACATTTTAGTGGTACCCGTCGTGATCCCAATACCCCTTGCCAAATTACGAGATGACTCAGGTTCTTATTGGCCCTTCGTGCCATGTAATTAAATCAAGTAATTCATGAAGTGTCAACACTCAGGGCGCGCGAGTTATGTCCTGTCCTCGTAGGTGGTGAGAACTCGGAAGGGTTATATATGTTTTATCTCCATCTATTTGGTTGTGAGTGATCAAGGGAATTCGTACGATCTTCGGATCGAGATTGAATAGAAGCGTTTCGTTTGGAAGTTGGAAATCAAGTGTTTTATTCTACATATTCTTGGCTCCGCCGAAGCTCGGCCCTTACTCTAAGGAATGCAGCATAAGCATTTCTGTACAAATGTATATATGTCTAAGTGTAAGAATATCGCTGTATGTATGTATGTATGTATGTATGCATTTATGTATGTATGCCCGGCCGTCTGGGCTTTCGCTTTCCTCTGCGTCGCTATAATCGCCGTTGGGCCTGGACTTTCGCTCTCCTCTTCGTCGCTATAATCGCCGTTGGGCCTCTCTCTCTCTCTCTCTCTCTCGTAGGTGTGAGTGTGCGTGTCGGTGGTTGGCTAGAGAGGACATTTTAGTGGTACCCGTCGTGATCCCAATACCCCTTGCCAAATTACGAGATGACTCAGGTTCTTATTGGCCCTTCGTGCCATGTAATTAAATCAAGTAATTCATGAAGTGTCAACACTCAGGGCGCGCGAGTTATGTCCTGTCCTCGTAGGTGGTGAGAACTCGGAAGGGTTATATATGTTTTATCTCCATCTATTTGGTTGTGAGTGATCAAGGGAATTCGTACGATCTTCGGATCGAGATTGAATAGAAGCGTTTCGTTTGGAAGTTGGAAATCAAGTGTTTTATTCTACATATTCTTGGCTCCGCCGAAGCTCGGCCCTTACTCTAAGAAATGCAGCATAAGCATTTCTGTACAAATGTATATATGTCTAAGTGTAAGAATATCGCTGTATGTATGTATGTATGTATGTATGCATTTATGTATGTATGCCCGGCCGGATGTATATGTGCCGTTGACCGGTGGAGAGGCCGTTGACCGGTGGAGAGGGTTGCTCAACCGGTAACTCGCGCACACTGTAGCTGAAAGCAGAGCTGAAAACGGCGCTAAAAGCTCTAAGCTTTTTTCAGACAGAATCAGCCGGCTACGCACCTGCCGGCTGATTCTGTCTGAAATTCTGTCGACTGAGCTGAAAGATGAACTGATAGCAATGCGTCCGTCTGTTTCTACTAAACTATGATTTCACTTTAAGAACTATCTCCACATGTACATAGCTATATTTTATGACTTTATCAAGCATTTTTTCGAATGGGGCAGATCGGATATCTATATCTATATAAAGTTATTTTTTCTATGAAAAACTTCTTTAGTTTTTAAAGTAGTCAGCCCATTTGTGTAATTACCTGATTGTACATAACGCACGAAAATTTGGTGAAATTCGGACCACTATATCGCATAGAAAGATAACATTGATGGTAACTATCAGCAATCCGCTTGCTGAAAAAACAAACATGCTTGTTCGATCAAACAAAGCTGAGCTGATTTCAGGGAGCTTTTTCAGCTTTAAGCTCAGCTCAGTCAGCAATGTGCGCACTTGCACCGGTGCAGGGTTTTTTTTATTTTTGGAGCTGAAAAAAAAGCTATCAGCTCTGCTTTCAGCTCCGCTTTCAGCTACAGTGTGCGCGCGCCCTTAAACCTAGAAAATATCAATACTAAACTTAACGTTGAATACAAGCATCAATGGGCGTCATGGAAACATCTAAACTTAAGTCTAAAAATCGAAAAATCAACGGAGTCCATGGGAATATCTATGATTAATTCTAGTAAAAGTAAACGATGAGGTATAATAATGAAAACAAGGAATAAATGGCCCTCCAGGGGTATCTCATTATAACTAGATAAAATGCGGTCCCTTCTGTTGGGAAAAATGTGGACAGTCTCTCCTGTCGAAAAATATGGAGGAACGTACGCTTCTTCGCAGATCGTAGAAACTTTCATAGAGCCTTTTGTGCATTTTGTTAAAAAGTGGCAACGCCCTCCCATTGTTTTGATTCCGTATTGCACTTATATTCATTGCTAATTGCTTTTATCCAAAGAAATGCACTTTACGATTCCGAGTTTCTTTCTTTTCTCCTTGTGGCCGCCAAGGTGTATAGTAGTGCGATATTATGGTGCTCGGTGTGATAGCTGGCCCTTAACTCTTTGCACAGCCAGACACCACGGGAAGTGATTGCGTTCTAAATTAGTTTTAATTACTATTCTTAAGCTGAAAATCAACGTGAGTATGATCCGAAAACAGACGATGTCTATTTGTCTGAAATAAAGTGCATTTTCAAAGAATTTTGCGCTATACCGCGGAGTATAACCGTGGCCGTGCCGTGCGTGGCCAGGCCCTTCTTTGCGATCATACGCCTGGAAGAAATACAAAGTTCGAAAGCTATCTCGATTGCAGTAGCGTATTTTCCTCTGTGGTAAATATCCATCAAGCTAATTCCAAATATAGAAGCCGACTCCTCTGGTGGCGTGCTCATACTCCAAATGCGAATATCTTGGAACACCTTCGTTCGATATTCGTGCGTGAGCCAGATCTCGAGGATGGAGTTCCTCACATGCTCCCCAAAACAAATAATCTGATGCCGCCTGCAGCAGATGAGAATGAACTCGCCATCCAGCTTTGAGACATCGATCGAGCAGCTGAATTAGTTTAATTTACTTTTTTGACTAATTTACTTTTATTACAAGCTCACATGCATATATACTGACTGAGTACCGGGTATAAAGTAGAGCCGCGGCGGTAGACGCGGCTCACAACGTTCCCCCTCGTTTTTTTTGTGAAATCAGATTGACTTAAAAAATGTAAAAAGATGTGAAATAATTACATATGTATAGTAAAATAGACCAATAAAAGTACTTTATTGATCCAAACATATTTAAATTAGGCTCATTACATAAGAAAATATGCACCGGCAAAAAAGTTCAACTTTGGCTTTTTATAGTTAAGCTTCTAAACAATGTAGCGCCACGTAATATTGCATACTCAATTTTGGAAGATTTTTCTTTCAAATGCTGTTTATTTTTAATGAAAATATCTTCATTCGTTCAGAAGATATTAATTTAGCAAGCTGAAATTGCAGAATGTCACACTGTGCGCCGTACGACGCCCTTTGGGAACCCGCTGGTCCACGTACTAGAGCAGGGCACAGTGGGTCATACGGTCTAACTAGCTTATATAAGCTAAAAGCGTCGAAAGTAAAAGAGATATTGAGTTCGTGTTTTTTCCTACGTTGATTAAGTGAATCATAGAATTTGTATGTAACTCAAAATATAAAAAATATTAATCAAAATCAGATTCTGATCGGATTTAGATGCTAAAGCAGACTTAAAATTGCGGAATTCTATGAAAAAGTGCATGTTTTGAAGCAATGAATATAATATATCTAGTATTTCTATTTCACAGTAAAGCAAATTATTTTAACAATTTCTGTTTATTTATGAAAATTACACACTTATTTGCACCGGGGGAACATTTTAACAAACATTTTTTTTTTGCTCCAGGGTTAACATATGTGTACTTTGAGCGCACAATTCCGTAAATATCGATGTTAAAATTATGAAAAAAATATCCACAAAGTCTATTATGTATTCTGTATCGAATGTTAAAAAAAAACCTTTTTCGGTTTTTGAAAAATAGGTTTATATTAGCTAGATAGGCCGTTTGTACCACTGTGCAGGGGGGGAAAGTACACAGACGCCAGCTGGTGTATCCAAAAGGTCGAGGCACTCGCCGGACGGCACCTTCCGGTACACGCTGGTCCACCCGCTACGGAGACTCCAAAAGGCCGAGACAGGCGTCGGACGGCACCTCTGGAACCTGCGTTACTACACACTACAACAGGGGAAAGGGTGCGGAGAGAAAATCCGATACGGATTACATACGGATTTATTCATTTTATTTCCACTTCATCTGTATTATTTGGCTGCCATGCCTACTGCACCGCTCAGCTACCCCGTACTCACGACGTGAGACTTGCTTACACCAGCTCAATATCTTCTCCGGCCACGTTTGTTCGTCGATGACAAGTGTCTACTTTACCTCCACTTCAGGGAAAAGTCTAGCCGTATCGCTTCCACAATATCCTTCCGGCGCGTCGTCGTATCCTGTCTTCCTGCTGCCTCTTCTCCTCAGTCACTGACGGCATTTAACTCTCGGTTCTTCTAAGCGTTTTCTTGTCCGCGAACATGTCTGTGCTCTTTCAGCTCCGGCGACCGACTTTCTTTCTGCTACTTCGCTTCGCGCTCTCTAGGGCTACGATTGGCCCGTTCTTTGCCGGCTTTTTACACTCTCTCTGTCATCGGCCCAGCGCCAACTTCAGTGGCTTGGCTCTCCCGGCTCAGCGTCAGCGGTATCTTTCTTTCTCATCACTGTCAACGACGGGATTTTTGCTCTCCTTTTCGTCGCTATAAAAGCCGTTGGACCTCTCTCTCGCCGTCGGTGGCGTGGGTGTCTGGGCTTTCGCTTTCCTCTGCGTCGCTATAATCGCCGTTGGGCCTGGACTTTCGCTCTCCTCTTCGTCGGTTTAATCGCCGTTGGGCCTCTCTCTCTCTCTCTCTCTCGTAGGTGTGAGTGTGCGTGTCGGTGGTTGGCCAGAGAGGACATTTTAGTGGTACCCGTCGTGATCCCAATACCCCTTGCCAAATTACGAGATGACTCAGGTTCTTATTGGCCCTTCGTGCCATGTAATTAAATCAAGTAATTCATGAAGTGTCAACACTCAGGGCGCGCGAGTTATGTCCTGTCCTCGTAGGTGGTGAGAACTCGGAAGGGTTATATATGTTTTATCTCCTTCTATTTGGTTGTGAGTGATCAAGGGAATTCGTACGATCTTCGGATCGAGATTGAATAGAAGCGTTTCGTTTGGAAGTTGGAAATCAAGTGTTTTATTCTACATATTCTTGGCTCCGCCGAAGCTCGGCCCTTACTCTAAGGAATGCAGCATAAGCATTTCTGTACAAATGTATATATGTCTAAGTGTAAGAATATCGCTGCATGTATGTATGTATGTATGTATGCATTTATGTATGTATGCCCGGCCGTCTGGGCTTTCGCTTTCCTCTGCGTCGCTATAATCGCCGTTGGGCCTGGACTTTCGCTCTCCTCTTCGTCGCTATAATCGCCGTTGGGCCTCTCTCTCTCTCTCTCTCGTAGGTGTGAGTGTGCGTGTCGGTGGTTGGCTAGAGAGGACATTTTAGTGGTACCCGTCGTGATCCCAATACCCCTTGCCAAATTACGAGATGACTCAGGTTCTTATTGGCCCTTCGTGCCATGTAATTAAATCAAGTAATTCATGAAGTGTCAACACTCAGGGCGCGCGAGTTATGTCCTGTCCTCGTAGGTGGTGAGAACTCGGAAGGGTTATATATGTTTTATCTCCATCTATTTGGTTGTGAGTGATCAAGGGAATTCGTACGATCTTCGGATCGAGATTGAATAGAAGCGTTTCGTTTGGAAGTTGGAAATCAAGTGTTTTATTCTATATATTCTTGGCTCCGCCGAAGCTCGGCCCTTACTCTAAGAAATGCAGCATAAGCATTTCTGTACAAATGTATATATGTCTAAGTGTAAGAATATCGCTGTATGTATGTATGTATGTATGTATGCATTTATGTATGTATGCCCGGCCGGATGTATATGTGCCGTTGACCGGTGGAGAGGCCGTTGACCGGTGGAGAGGGTTGCTCAACCGGTAACTCGCGCACACTGTAGCTGAAAGCAGAGCTGAAAACGGCGCTGAAAGCTCTAAGCTTTTTTCAGACAGAATCAGCCGGCTACGCACCTGCCGGCTGATTCTGTCTGAAATTCTGTCGACTGAGCTGAAAGATGAACTGATAGCAATGCGTCCGTCTGTTTCTACTAAACTATGATTTCACTTTAAGAACTATCTCCACATGTACATAGCTATATTTTATGACTTTATCAAGCATTTTTTCGAATGGGGCAGATCGGATATCTATATCTATATAAAGTTATTTTTTCTATGAAAAACTTCTTTAGTTTTTAAAGTAGTCAGCCCATTTGTGTAATTACCTGATTGTACATAACGCACGAAAATTTGGTGAAATTCGGACCACTATATCGCATAGAAAGATAACATTGATGGTAACTATCAGCAATCCGCTTGCTGAAAAAACAAACATGCTTGTTCGATCAAACAAAGCTGAGCTGATTTCAGGGAGCTTTTTCAGCTTTAAGCTCAGCTCAGTCAGCAATGTGCGCACTTGCACCGGTGCAGGGTTTTTTTTATTTTTGGAGCTGAAAAAAAAGCTATCAGCTCTGCTTTCAGCTCCGCTTTCAGCTACAGTGTGCGCGCGCCCTTAAACCTAGAAAATATCAATACTAAACTTAACGTTGAATACAAGCATCAATGGGCGTCATGGAAACATCTAAACTTAAGTCTAAAAATCGAAAAATCAACGGAGTCCATGGGAATATCTATGATTAATTCTAGTAAAAGTAAACGATGAGGTATAATAATGAAAACAAGGAATAAATGGCCCTCCAGGGGTATCTCATTATAACTAGATAAAATGCGGTCCCTTCTGTTGGGAAAAATGTGGACAGTCTCTCCTGTCGAAAAATATGGAGGAACGTACGCTTCTTCGCAGATCGTAGAAACTTTCATAGAGCCTTTTGTGCATTTTGTTAAAAAGTGGCAACGCCCTCCCATTGTTTTGATTCCGTATTGCACTTATATTCATTGCTAATTGCTTTTATCCAAAGAAATGCACTTTACGATTCCGAGTTTCTTTCTTTTCTCCTTGTGGCCGCCAAGGTGTATAGTAGTGCGATATTATGGTGCTCGGTGTGATAGCTGGCCCTTAACTCTTTGCACAGCCAGACACCACGGGAAGTGATTGCGTTCTAAATTAGTTTTAATTACTATTCTTAAGCTGAAAATCAACGTGAGTATGATCCGAAAACAGACGATGTCTATTTGTCTGAAATAAAGTGCATTTTCAAAGAATTTTGCGCTATACCGCGGAGTATAACCGTGGCCGTGCCGTGCGTTGCCAGGCCCTTCTTTGCGATCATACGCCTGGAAGAAATACAAAGTTCGAAAGCTATCTCGATTGCAGTAGCGTATTTTCCTCTGTGGTAAATATCCATCAAGCTAATTCCAAATATAGAAGCCGACTCCTCTGGTGGCGTGCTCATACTCCAAATGCGAATATCTTGGAACACCTTCGTTCGATATTCGTGCGTGAGCCAGATCTCGAGGATGGAGTTCCTCACATGCTCCCCAAAACAAATAATCTGATGCCGCCTGCAGCAGATGAGAATGAACTCGCCATCCAGCTTTGAGACATCGATCGAGCAGCTGAATTAGTTTAATTTACTTTTTTGACGATTAGAGACCCGATACAAAAAAATTTTTTTAATTTCATCCGATTTGAGGTTACAATTTCGGTTGGATACGGCTAAAACCGGAAATTTTACCCTTTATAACGAGATAGAAGAAAAGATATTCATGTCCATGGTCTAAATCGCAAAGGAACCTTGTGTATATTGTATTAATATTGTATTAACATTAGAGTCATAATTTTGGTTACCCCGCATTCATCGCATCATCTATTAATCTGTTTATACAATCATCCAGCCATCTAAACAATGATAGATTTTTCTGCGTCGGAGTAAAAATAAATATCGGTATCGTAAGTGATTAACATGGTATCAAACATGAAAAAATTAATTTGCGGTAACTTATATGTATATACCGTGACCTGGCAGGAATCTCCAAATTACCATATACATATCTCTTTTTCGTTTTGGTTTTGCATTGACCAACATTTAAGCAAAAGTGTAAATTATGAACGTTGTTGAATGTTCCTAAATATTTACTCTAGTTGCGGCATCCATCATATCTATACTATAGGTTAGGTTAGGTTTATAGGGCTGCTCGACCGTATTCGAGCCCTTACTTGTCATGTGATGGTGTTCTCTAACTAGGGAGGTTTTTTACCATCCTGAGGCATCAATAAAGAGTGCCAGTTTCCAAAGCGGCATGGTTGCCAGGCTGTCCTGGTCCTCAAAGAAAGCTCTCCCGAGGGTACGGTGCCGCCTCAGGACAGCCACAGAGGAGGTGCTGGACACTCTCTATCTCCTCCTCATCCATGCAGCTGCGGCAGAAGTCATGGTGGGGTAGTCCGTATCTCGTGGCCATGCGGAAGATGACACAGTGCCCCGTTATAACTCCCGGCAGTGTGCACACCTGTCTTTTCCTGAGACTCAGGAGAGTCTCGGTGCGCTTATGGTCGTAATGAGGCCAAAGCGAGCGTGAGATCCCACAGTTTGAGGTGGTGTTCCACCGCCTGTCGGCTCTCGTTCTCGAGATAATGTCTCGTAGTGGTCTCCGTATATCGCTAACCGCATCCGCAATCGGCTTTGCCGATCCTGCTCTGGCACACTCATCGGCACTCTCGTTTCCCGCGATGTCACTGTGACCCGGGACCCACGTGAGCGTGTCCTGATTTGGTTAAGTGCTTCCACTGTCTCGCGTACGAGTTTACTAGTGGTTTTGCAGGATACCAAGGCTTTGAGAGCAGCCTGGCTGTCAACGCAGATTACTATGTCCCTCGGAGATATGTCCAAGGTGTATGGCAATTTCGCCGCTTGCCACACTGCATATATCTCTGCCTAGAATGCACTGCACCAATCAGGTAGTCTTATGGATATGTTGGTCGCCAGATTTTCGCAGAATATCCCTGCTCCTGTCCCCTCGGCTGTCTTTGAGCCGTCAGTGAAGATGGACAGCTCGCTCTGTGTAAAGCCTAGTACTCAGACCAGCAAAAATTCCTCTGGCAAAATTCGCAATATAAGAATACTGGCGACCGAGTGTGACCAGGTGTGCATGCCCTACGGTTACACTGTGTACAAATAAAATCAGCTAAGAATTCAAATTTTGTATCAAAGCAAGCAGAAATGTTTTATTTGTGGGCGCTGTGGCACTGAATGACGACAATGCACGGCTAATGTACCGCAATATTGTATAAATGCATTTTTGCGGAACAGAAATTCAATCAACTATTTTTTATTCCCTATTCATCACCTAAATTTCATCCCTCAACGATTTCCAAGCTTTTCTGCACGTATCACCCGGAATTCATACCTATGAACATTCACTTACATTTTATAATTACTTGAAATTGTACTCTCTATTCATCACTGCAGCCACAGACTCCTATGCGCCTCTTATTGCGTTTGCATCTAATTGCTTTTTATTCGCCAAATTACATAGCAAATGCATCTGCTCGATTTATTTAATAATAATAAAATCTCCTCGTCGCTAAACTACCCCAATCTCTTTATATTTTGCTTTTTGAACTCCATAGCTTTGTGTTTACGTTTCGTTTTCGATTGTAATCAAACACATATGCACGCACACGACTTCATTTATTTCACCGGCCAATTAAATTTTTCGTGCCTGGCGGAATACCACAAATATCATTAAATACTTTTTTAGCATATATCGGCAATTATTTTGCTCGTGCTGAGTACCACCAAAATTATGACCCTAGAGGAATAGTTCGGCTGGCAAAATATTTGTATCGGTTTCATACGAATATCAACCCTGATTCCTTCCGATAACATTTTTTGCTGGTCTGAGTACTGGGCTTAAGGACAGTGTTTTGCTTCCATTCCTCCCTGTCCGGTATGTGTCCCCTGAATTTTCTTTTCCACGAGAGCTCTGTCACACAGTAGTCATTCAACCTCACCGCTCCACTCTCTTCCTCACGGAGTATAGTGGCATGGCCGTAGTGCAATGGCTTGAAGAACCGTGCCGCCAGTAGTCTCGCGGCACTTGCCTCCGCCTGGCACTCAAGATGAATGTATATCGGTGTTAGATTCAATATGGTGTCTAGAGCAACCTGAGGGGTGGATTTAAGAGATCAGGTGACCCCGAGGCATGCTACTCGTTGGACTTTACGGAGGTTTTCTAGGTAGGATTTAGTGTTGACTGCCTCCCACCATACCAAACCTCCGTATGTCAGAATGGGTCGTACAACCGCTGTGTAGAGCCAATGGATGATGCGTGGTTGTAGGCCCCATTTTCGTCCGAAGGTCTTCCTACAGGTGTAGAAAGCTGCCATTTTCTTCTTTAAAGATTCTCTCCAGCTAAGGCAGTAGGTGTGGACATGCCATCTGCAGCATGGCTGGTCTGATCTCATCTGGACCCGGGGATTTGTAGGGACTGAATGATTTAATGGCCCATGTGATCTTATCTGGGGCCATTATTTCTCCAACGAGGCCCTCGAATTCCTCTCCCTGTTGCTGCACTACGTCGTTGGCTGGCGGATTAGTTTCGCCGCTGGTAACGCTAGAGCAGCCAGGGAAATGGGTTTCCATTAGGAGCTCTAGGGATTCTTGGCTGCTTTCCGCGAACCTACTGTCCTGGTTCCGCAGTAGGCCAGGTGTGGTAGGCGCCTTTGACATCACTCTCCGAAGCCTTGAGGCCTCGGTGGTGCTGTCTATTGATTCGCAGAAGGCTGCCCATGATTCCCTTTTCGCTCTCCTACAGGCACTCTTGTAGACATTGAAGCTGTGATGATATGCATTCCAGCCTTCCGGTATGTTCGTCACTTTGGCCTTGTTGAAGAGTTTCCTCGACTCCTTCCTGACTTCGCTCAACTCTCGTGTCCACCATGAGTTGCTGGGATTGGGCAGGATATAAGAAATGCCTTCTGTAGAGCCTTGGTGACGTTCTGTGCCGCTTCCTCAAGTGCCCCCGTGTGGAGGATGTCGCCTTGGATGAGGTCGGGTAGCATCCTCTTCACTGTATTTGAGAAGCGAGACCAGTCTGTCCGCTTGGGATTTCGGTTTGGACTGACCTTTTCTCTCTCCCATTTGATATTGTATAGTATCCTGTAGTGGTCCGAGAACGAGCACTCGCTGGACACGTGCCAATCCTCAAGGGCGAGGGAGCCGCTGTTCGAGGCCAAGGTTATATCTATAACCTCTACACGGTTCTTGTTGCGGAAAGTGGGGTAACCTCTCCGGTTACATATAACAAGATTTGTGGACAGGATGTACTCGAACAGCGACTCTCCTCTAGAGTTTGTACCCGTACTCCTTCCGCGCTTGACGGACGAGGGCCCTGACATCCTCCGAGGGTGGATCTTCTTCGTCGTATGGCAGATAAACAGAGGCCAGGTATAGGCTTTTCCCGTCCTTCCTCTCGCATAGTGCCACCGTTAGGTCCGGACTGCTGTACCTGGAAGACAACAAAACATTTAAGTCGTTCCTTACCACGATACAGGATCTTGGCTTACCTGCAGATTGTAATGTGAGAAGACGGTAACCGCGACCACTCAAACCCCCAACTCTTTCACCAACGATCTAGGGCTCTTGGATGAGGGCCACGTTTACCGTCTTCTCGTCCATAAACCGCAGTAGGACATATATTTTATAATTGTTTTAAATTAAACGCCCATGCACCTCTTATTACGTTTGCATCAAAGTGCTTTTTATCCGCCAAATTCCATATCACCTGCCTCTGCTCGATTTGCTTTAATAATAATATAATCTCCTGGTCGTTAAACTCCCCCAATCTTTCTATATTTTGCTTTTTTCTGTTAAAGCCTAGTACTCAGACCAGCAAAAAATATTATTGGAAAGAATCACGGTTGATAATCGTATGAAACCGATACAAATATTTTGCCAGCCGAATTATTCCTCTAGGGTCATAATTTTGGTGGTACTCGTCACGAGAAAAATAATTGCCGATATATGCTAAAAAAGTATTTAATGGTATTTGTGGTATTCCGCCAGGCACGACAAATTTAATTGGCCGGTGAAATACGTGCATATGTGTTTGATTACAATCGAAATCGAAACGTAAACACAAAGCAATGGAGTTCAAAAAGCAAAATATAAAGAGATTGGGGTATTTTAGCGACGAAGAGATTTTATTATTATTAAATATATCGAGCAGATGCATTTGCTATGTAATTTGGCGAATAAAAAGCAATTAGATGCAAACGCAACAAGAGGCGCATGGGAGTCTGTGGCTGCAGTGATGAATAGAGAGTACAATTTCAAGTAATTATAAAATGTAAGTGAATGTTCATAGGTATGAATTCCGGGTGATACGTGCAGAAAATCTTGGAAATCGTTGAGGGATGAAATTTAATTGATGAAAAGGGAATACAAAATAGTTGATTGCATTTCTGTTCCGCAAAAATGCATTTATACATAATTTCGGTACATTAGCCGTGCATTGTCGTCATTCAGCGCCACAGCGCCCACAAATAAAAAATTTCTGCTTGCTTTGATATAAAATTTGAATTCTTAACTGATTTTATTTGTACACAGTGTAACCGTAGGTCATGCACACCTGGTCACACTCGGTCGCCAGTATTTTTATATTGCAAATTTTGCCAGCAAAATTTTTGCTGGTCTGAGTACTAGGCTTAAAAATGTAATCGATATTTTCTATTGAATTAGCAGCAATAATCTGGAGACACTGCCGTATATGTACGTATGATGAAATGTACTCATTTATTCCCACTCTCAAAAAAATGTTCAACTGAACCACTACGCGTCTCTCAAATAAATGTTCAACCGAACCACTACGCGTCTCTCAAATAAACCCAATATATATCTAACATTGGTTATGGGCCAGAGTTCCTTGTTTTCGGTTTTATAACTGACTAGAAAGCGTCTAAGTTTGAGTGTCGGTTGTGCTAAATTGTCAATAGTTAGTATCGTTTGCAAATTAACACGGAACAATAAGCCTACATGAATTTGTCAAATCAAATCGAAAAACTTGATGAGAACTGTTAAAAATGTAATCGATAGTTCCCATTTAATAAGCAACAATAATCTGGCCACACTGCTTTGTATGTACGTATAATGTATGGTTCTCATTTCCGGACACACTCAAATAAATGTTCAACCGAACCACTACGCGTCTCTCAAATAAACCCAATATATTTCCAACATTGGTTATGGGCCCAGAGTTCGTTGTTTTCGGTTTTATAACTGACTAGAAAGCGTCTAAGTTTGAGTGTCGGTTGTGCTAAATTGTCAATAGTTAGTATCGTTTGCGAATTAACACGGAAATATAAGCCAACATGAATTTGTCAAATCAAATCGAAAAACTAGATGAAAACAATTACGGTGTGTGGAACATGGCCATGAAAAGTGTCCTAGTAATGGCAGACTTATGGGATGAATTGTGTGGAAAAAAGATTGGAAAAGATGACGCATCTGTTAAATGGGAAAAATTGGTTCAGAAAGCAATGGCGTACATAACCCTAAATATTAAGGCATCGCAGTTGGTCACATAAAGACGTGCGTAACATCTGAACTATGTGGAAAAAATTAATGGAGCTTCACATGCCAAAAGGCCCCATTCAGAAAGTGCAACTTTATCAAAAACTAATTCGACTAAATATGCAGCAAGGCGATGATGTGTCCGCCTATGTCAATTCTTTTGTAGAGAAAATTAAAAAATTGGCTGTACTGGATATGAAACTCAACAAAGAGCTAAAAATGAATATGTTACCAAGCAGTTTGCCCGATTCATGGGAAAATTTTGTAGTCGCGATTGAAAGGCGTGACGAGCTGCCAAAATTTAAAGCTGTTAAAGTAAAAATGATAGAAGAAGGCACTAGAAAACAGGACAAACGCGAAAATCATTCGACCACACAAGCAGTATACACACATACACAGCGCAGATCGCGAGAAAACGAGAATGTCGAGAAGAGCGGTACAAAGAACGACGGGAACATAGGCGCAAAGCAGCAATTCAAGGGAAATGTTTCAAATGCGAAAAAACTGGTCATCGAGCAAACGAGTGCAGATCCAAGAAAAAGGGTAGCAAATCAAGTGGACAAAGAGAACAGGCATGCAGTTTAATGCACTGTTTTGTCGGAGAGAGAGTTTGGTGCGTAGATAGTGGCGCAAATCAAGTGGACAAAGAGAACAGGCAAGCAGTTTCTTTAACTATGTTGAGAAGGAAACATCGATAATGTTGGCTACAAATAAATTCATCTCATAACCCGGATCTGGCAATGTTAAAATTAAAAGTAAAAATATGATCATATACTTGCAAAATGTGTTATACGTCCGCGAATTACACATGCATTTTTTCTCAGTGAGCACAGCAGCAAAATTTGAGAATTCCACTTCATTTATTGGAAAAGTAGCACTGATTTATTATAAAGAAGGAGAAACCATCATAAAAGCCAAGCAAGAAAACAACTTGTATGTCTACAAGCAGTGCTCAGAAAAAAGTGCAGTTTGTTTGTTGAACACAGTTTCACCGGCAATCAAGTGGCATAATAGATTTGGCCATCTTAATTTCCAAGATTTAAAACAGCTGAGCGAAAAGCAGCTTGTTTATGGCATGAGCCTTTTAAAATGGAAATTTTTCGTGATACATGTAACAGGGCAAAAATGTGTACATTGGCTTTTCAACAGAAGTTAAATCGTACAACGAAGCAAGTGCTTGAGCTAGTGCACAAAGATGTATGTGGCCCAATGAATGTAAAATCGATCGGTGGCAATCGCTATTTTGTGACATTTATTGATGACTACTCGCGCAAGATATTTGTTTACATTATGCACGCGAAAAGCCAAGTTTTTGAAAAATTCAAAATATTCAAAAGTTTTGTGGAATGCCAAACGGGCAACAAAATAAAGGCTGTGCGCAGCGATAATGGAACAGAGTATGTAAACAAGGATTTTTCAGATTTTTTGAACGAGTGCGGCATACAAAGGCAATTGACGGTTCCCTACACCCCTCAGCAAAACGGTGTAGCCGATCGAACAATTGTAGAGATGGCAAAGAGTATGCTTATCCATGCAAATCTGGATGAGTTCTTGTGGGCAGAGGCTGTTACTACGGCAGTTTACATCCGCAATAGATGCCCCACAAAGGCCTTAAACGGCGGTATACCATTCGAAGCCTGGAAAGGACGCAAGCCGTCAGTAAAACACCTGCGAGTATTCGGATCTCGCGCATTTGCTTTGGATAAGACCAGAAGAAGCAAATTCCAGGCAAAGGGCAAAGAATATACTCCTTATCTGCAAAAGCTTACCGGCTGTTCAATCGAGAGAAGCGGACAATAATTGAAAGGCGTTGCCACAAGAGAATGCAGTACAGCGTGGGCGTGGCAGAGCCAAAATCATCCGCAGTACCAAGCAGTGCTCAATAGTCTTCTCAATCAGGTGGATAACACTGAGACACCGCAATCAGTTGCTGATGTGTTTTAAAGCCATTATTCTAAAGACTGGGTAGAATCAATGCAAACGGAATACGACGCTCTACAGGAAAATAACACGTGGTCATTGTGTGAACTTCCCACAGGACAAAAAGCCATTGGCTCCAAATGGATTTTTCGAATCAAGAGAAACAAGGATGGTCTCATTGAGAAGTTCAAATCTCGATTGGTTTCTCAAGGCTGTAGCAAACAATTTGGAGTAAATTATTGGGAAACATTTTCACCTGTAATTCGGTACGAGACCATTCGCATGTTATTCGCAATAGCTACAAAAAAACAGCTGTATATTCACCAACTGAATATATCAAATGCTTACTTAAACAGTAAACTCCAGGAGACTGTGTACATGAGGCAGCCTCAGAATTTTGTCGACAAACATCATCCAGAAAAAGTTATAAAGCTGCGTAAAGCACTTTACGGACTCAAGCAATCCGGACGTGTCTGGAATAAAACGCTGGACGAAGTATTGTCTTCCATGGGCTTCAAGAGATGCAAGAACGAGGCATGCTTGTACGTCAAGAAAGATAAACAAACATACAGCTATATTGCAGTATACGTCGACGATTTAATTATTGCGTGTCCAAACCAAAATGACATGGCCGTAATTAAGAAGAAGATCGCATCAAACTTCAAGTTGCACGATGGCGGCACCATAAACTATTTCCTAGGAATGGAAATCGAGCGAGACGGTGAACAGGGCTCGATTTCGCTTTGCCAGAAATCGCATATTCAAGGACTATTGGAGACGTATGACATGAGCAAGTGCCGTCCAGTCAGCACACCGCTCGACCCAGGTTATCAAGTTGACTGCATTAACGATAGTTGTGTCAAGGTGAATATAACAAAATATCAGTCATTAATTGGTTCCCTTATGTATTTAGCAGTCTTGAGCCGACCGGACATTTTGCACGCAGTAAGCAAACTGTCGCAACAAAATACTGACCCCCATGCTGAACACGAGACTGCTGCAAAACACATTCTAAAGTATCTGGCTGGTACGAAGAATTTGGGTATCACATATTGCAAACGTGGCGAACCAGTATGAGGCTTCGCAGATGCAGATTGGCAAATGATAGGCTTGATAGAAGATCTTATAGTGGCTACGCATTCTTCCTAGAAGGCAGTGCGTTTTCTTGGTCTTCAGCTAAGCAAAGTGTTGTCGCATTGAGCAGCACTGAAGCTGAATACATAGCTCTATCTTTGGCTGCTAAGGAGGCCGCTTATTTATGAAGACTTCTGAACGAAATTGGTTGGTCAACTGTTGCAGAGCCGCTTACCATCTATGGCGACAACATAAGCTCGCAGCATATTGCACATTGATATTAAGTATCATTTTGTTCGCGAAAAAGTAGAACTTAATTAAATAATACTGGAATACGTATCTACAAACGGCAATGTTGCAGATCTACTGACAAAACGTTTAAGCAAGCAAAATCACGATGACTTTGTTAAACTACCTGGAATGACTAACTTAAACATGCGTTAGTTTAAAATTGTTATATGTAGCTTAAGACGAAGTGTTAAAAATCTAATCGATATTTTCTATTGAATAATGGGGCCTACAGTGCCTAAAGAGAGCCCCCCCCAGTTACAAACTTAAAAACGTCAGTGTTTAATTTTTGTACAGTGTTGTCTAGTGTGTGCATAACATCATTTTTTGGTCTATTACATTTTTAATGTTATTTCCAAATACGGCCCACCTCATATAGCCCGCTGTGAGCCCCCTGTTTTTGCGTGTGTTTCGTCGAGAAACTGCATAATATAATTTTCTATGTTATCGTGACATATTTTAACACTGTTTTGAAGCATTTTACTTCAAGTAAACACCGGCAGACTTATTTAATTAAATATATTCATATCAATAAATTAATTTAATAAAAATTAATTTAAATTTTCTAAGCCATAAGCTATGCGCAGCAAGAAAGAGTATGCCAGTGAAGTCTCTGAAAATAAATACATTTCAGTGTTCTCTTTATCTAACGTGCTTTCCTTTCATATTTCTTAATTATTCGTGGATTTTGTGACGGCCCATATTTAAAAAAAAATTTTTTTTTGACCTATTTACGTGCACCGAGCTGAAGCTGCAGCTGATCTGCATGCAGTAGGAAGGTAGGAGGAGAGAGCTAGAAAGCTTTTGTCGTGAGAGCGAGCTTTAATGCTCTAGATGATGCTCTAGCCCTTGAGCTTTAGCAACGTGCATGGAGAAGGTAAAGCCGAAACCAAAGCTTAGGACCTAGAACATTCGATCTGTGCCAATGAGTTGTGTAAGGTCAGTTTTGTGTATATATATGTATATGAGTGAAAGAAAACCAGAACACGTGTCATTTTTTTTCTTGCAAACTCTAAAACGCTATAAAGATCAGCGCATCGCTTCAAGACTCATTAAGGCAAGAGTTAATCATACCGATTGTATTGTAATAATTCGAAAAACAAAAATAAGTGAAACTATCCAGACCAAAGTGATTTTCTCAAGGGGGCATGATGCACATGATAAGGCAATCTCAATTGATTTGTGTACGAATCAGATAGATCTATCTTCCGATTTAAACCCAGTTTCGAGCCAGAATGGTAATAACTATTACATAATCCCCACCTCGACATGTGGCTAATAAAATTTGTATTTTTTCTAAGCTCTTTATTATCTGCCAATTCAACGCTCGGCTTTGCTTCAGTGTTCGCCCATGTGCCACATTGGTTTGGAATTCAACTCCGAAGAAGTTTCTTTAGTGTGATTTTCGTTTTTCATTGACCTTTGCTAACCTTGGAAAACACACGTGTACCCTCCAACAGTACAGTCAACACCAAGTACGACGGACAGTTTTGTCAAAGTCTGGATAGACATCGTCGTACTGGATGTTGGAAAAGAAGCAAATGACGGATGATTTAAATTTATTTGTTTTCCTTATGCTTAACCCCATTTATATACTTTATACACATGATATTCTTATCTAGGAACGTCAATGTATGCAGGCCTGTTGCAGCGATGGAAAATAAATTGTAAGTCACGATAGAAGAAAAAAGAGAGAACACAAGGTAAAGCAAACTTGTAGCGCTGCTGTTCCATTAACTAACATTTCGATTTTTTTCCTTTATCTTCATCCATTGCAATTATATAGCCCACCCATCTATTTTTAATCAATATAACAACTATTTAGTCCAACCTAGAATAATGTAATAATTACCATAAGAATTTATATTCTCCTGTACTTTGTTAAGCTTTGGAAACATGTCTTTCGAGTGGAAAATATATTGAAGTATTGTTGAGAATGGATATGGAATATAGTAAAAAGAGAAATGGGGTATTGAGAGAGGAACATGTAAAGAATAAGGGTTAACACGGAAAAAAAAGATCAGCATACGACAATTCGACTAACAATTGAACACCTAACGGCCAGGTTAGCACGACTTCTTCTTGTATTTGGTAACAAGGACAACAGAAAGATCCCCCCCATCCGACGAGCCCTAGCCGAAAGATTCCCCCTGCGCTAACCATGATCTTAGAAACGTTGACTAGTTTGTGGTTTGTGTTATAGCAATCGCCACACCAGAACACCAGGACACATTAAAATTTTTAAAGGGTTCCCGATACAGGCTATATAATTTGTATTTTAAAAAAATGATCACTTAAGTGAATTCTTGATAACTTTTACTATTCGAAGGACTCAATTTAGTTCACTGATGTTTACATCTAGCTTTTACTTCGTATACATAAGTTTGTATAATATGCTCTTGGTCAAAAGTTATGAGGCACAAAAGCAAATCGGGGCACATAACTGGTATGTTTACATTTGCATTCCATAGCTTTGTGTTTCAGCATGCATCGGTAATTAATTTTGTCGATCTGAGTACCACCAGAAGAACCGTTCTGCTGATAGAATTTTTGATCAGTCCATACGATCTTCAACCCTGATTAAAAAAAAATTACGCCTGAAAAAAACCATAATTGCTAAAAAAATTTAGATTCCCAAATCTATCAGAAAAAGTCATTTTTGGCAACAACGGGAAAAAAGTTAAACTTTGTCGAGTAGTGTAATTTGTCATCGGCCTCCCAGTCTACATGGCCTACATGGGACCGGCTACATGGCATACATGTATGGATTATATATCCTCGTTGTATATTTATTAGTGGAAGTTTAAGCGGATTATTCTGTAGAGTGCGGTGAGGTAAAGCGGTTCGGTGGGGTGAAGCGGTTCACCTATGAAATATTGACAGTGCGCTTACATAAATCCAAATCTCATACTGTCACGTGATGCTTTCATTGCCGCAAAGTTTTTCATGATACGGCATACATTGTATAGCTTTTCCAAGACTATGGTGAACATTTTTTTTTTAACTTTTTTTTGATGCAGTGAGTTTATTGTGTTTTATGCGAACTTCTCAACACAAATTCAAGGAAAAAATATCAGTCGTCTAATGTTGTTCTTCAAATATATAAAGTGTTGGTGAAATATCTAGTGTTCATGTCATGGCAGCCGTTTTTTAAAAATGCCCATGAAGGGGTAAATCTGTTCACTTGTAGTGGGGTGAAGCGGTTCACCTCACAAACTAATGCGTACATACCTCTTCAGAAGAAGAAGACCTAGATTTCGGCTTGCAGTGCTAGGAATTAATGCCAAAGAAAATTGAATTCGAAAAATGCAATGCACTGCAACAAATGTAACCGGCCATATCAAATGAAATGCGTGGCTAGCCGTGCTTACCACACCTGTTGAAACTGCGACTCTGACCTCGACATTAGCAATTAATAATACATTTTCTTTTTTTTTATATTTAATCGCCTTAGGACGAATGGAATGGTCGCAAGAGGATGACTCTGCAATGACCAGATGCTTCAACTTTGTTTTTTTTAAGATTATATGTTTTTACGTCGACTGACGGACACGAAGTGTGTAATACATTTTCAGTCGTATTTTTACAAATTTGGCTGCGCTTACACAGGGGCTGCGTCTTCCTTCTCTGCGTCTTCCCAGAGACGCAGAAAGTTACTTCGGTTTCCGACGCAGTTGTGTCTATTCGATAAGTTCGATTTTTTTTGCACTTAACAGCACATTTTCGTACTTTTCTGCCTATCAACGAAACTGTCACCACTAGCTACAGCAAAAAACAGCAGATTGAAAATCGAATTTTGGCGCGTAAGAATTACGGCTGAGGGAAAAGGTACAAATATACATATAATCCTTAAAAATTCTGCTGGCTCGCTGACGAAGCGAGCCTGTTCTCCTTGTCCCGCTTGTCTTCATACTTGGTTCATTCCCGTGGATTATACTCGACTTGATCACTGCTATACTTCACTCGCGAGCGCACTAAAAGAGAGCTGCTGTAGGCGCCGACCTCTTTATATAGGCCGGCCCTAACGGAACCCCCGGTGCAAGTGATTTTCCATCGGCTTTTCCGTGGGATTCAAGCAGTTTCTAACCTGACCTGGCCGATGGCGTGCCCGCATGACCATATTTGGACATGCGTCGAGCCACTGGTGGCCCTTTCCCGTCATCCCGCTGCTCTCGCATGGGCCGGCTCCTCTCGCCGCCCACGCTCACCTATCGCTCATCCGCGGCTCTCTGAGCGGTCCCGCGGTGAATTGCCGCCGCCGGATATTCGGACTATCCAGGTCGCCCGCCATTCGATATTTATCGTTTATTCGGCCAGTGGGGAACATGGTTCCTCACATTAGTTTCTTGTTAATTTAGCAGTCTTTCCGGGGCCATTCAATCGATTTATGTTCATGTTCATACATGAAAACGGAAGATTTTTTTGGTGAACCGCCTCACCCCACCCATCATTTGTTATTGAAATCCAAAATTTTTAAATCCAAATGCATAGAAATTAAGCAAAATGTCCATTCTTTCGATTTAGGATAAAAGAAATTCAAAAATTAAAAAAATTGACGGTTGCTGTGAGCCTCAACTTTCTGACAACTGACAACTTTTTGGTTTTACAACTTCTTGTCGAATGTTCTCGCTCTCCTCTCTGCCATCTGCTTCTTCCTTCTTAGTGATGGTAATATCGCCAACAATCGGTTGGTGAATAGGACCTCCTTACATTAGGACCTAATTTTCATCTACATATCGCCATAAGTTCATATTGTCACAGCAGGGTGCCATAACATTCGACCCTTCTACGTTTGCTGCTTTTCTAACATCGCAGCAACCATTTCGCTTGACTTTGGTGATTTCGTAGAGACCTGGAAATTTGCCTGCAAGCTTTCGCCCAGCCACAAGCTGCGTTCTTTTTATGGCTACAAGATCGTTCAGCTTTACGTTTCTTATCGTAATTTTGTTTGTAGTCTAGTTGCGCTTGCTTTATATGTTTATTCCCTTTTTCACGCAATTCCTGACGTTCTGATATAAATTAAGATGTCAACTCTTCATCCAAAAACTCCAGTATTCGTTATTTCTTCATGTTGTGAATTTTTGTACCAAACGCAACTTCAAATGGGGATGTCTTGAATGAAGCATGTACATTAGGGTGGAGTGAAACTGAACAAAAAAAAAAAAACTAAGAGCTACTTTATAATGCCCATATGACATTAGACTTTGCTAAATTTGCTGCGAAGAGAGAGATAGCATGATAGACATCGATAAATTAATGTTGGTAAACGTCGCGCAGTAGTTGAACATATGTTTTGCTTTGCGGCTGGAAGCATTTGTATACTGTAAAAAAATTTTTACTAAAAATGTTGTGAACGGAGGAAGCTACAGTGTTCCTTATAAATCTTGATAGGAACTCCCCTCACGTTTGGGATTCTTCGCATACCCGATATAAAATCAAACACCTAAAGCAGGCTTACCTGTACTTACCTTATGTACTTACCTTCTATTTCGCGTTTCAATAGCCCTTTCGCCGACCAAATATTTCTCTTTTTTTTGTTCTGCTGTGGCAGCATGTGACACGCAATCATATTATTTTGAACTATTAAAAAAGCTGCACAAAGCATTTTTCGTCTGTTTAAATCCTATATGCTTGCCATTTTGTTAGTTGTTTACATTTTTTTCATCTTCTTCTTCCTCTTTTTACGAATTATAAACACTGCATTTATGATATTATACAACACACATTGCCAACAAGCCAGCAAAATCGTATCTAGAAACTATAGCAATCGATAATCTCTGCCGCAGCGCTGCTCCCAGCTCAACAGGAAAAACAACTGGACGCATATATCTGTCTCGCTCTCACTGCATGCTTTTTGCATAAGACTGTCTCTATTTTTCAAGTTAGTCCAGCTTCCAAGTCTAATGTCATATGGGTATAAGTAGTACTCTTGGTAGGAACGACAGAGAACAACCATAAACATCAATAGTAATCGCATATCAAAATAATCGATCAAAATAAATATCGTTCGAACTATTGTACGTGAACTTCCCGCCTTTTTGCACGTTTTTTTTTGTTTACTCCACGGACTGGTAAGTTATTTGTTAATCTAAGCCTATTATACGTACATATATAACATTTACAACCGTTTAGGTGATCGGCATTTGATATATGATATACGTACATAGTATTACATACACACAATTCATCAAACAAACTATATAACAAACTATAAAATGCGAAATGCCTAATACTCGACAAGATGTGCGCTGCCCTATATTTGGTGATCCAAAAAAAATTAGTGGAAATACTTTGCCAACACATTGCGATATTATGAAACATTACTTGTGGACAAGAATCGACTTTCTTGAGTTGAGTAATGGAAAAGATCCTGCAGTGAAGGAAATATATGACGTGATTGCTACTGACATCGAAAACATTTTGAAAAAGTCATCTATACCGTCAATTAGTCAACAACAAGTTGTCAATAGGCTAATTCTGTATCACAAAAAGTATCAAGGTATTAGGAAATTACGCGCGGTCAACAAAAAGCAGACTTTTTACAAAGATTCACTCACTAAATTATTTGACATCGCAACATGTAAGTGTGCTTCCAGAGCAGTATGTAAATGCCCAACCAAATGCCCTCCATCAGAAGAAATATTCTTAATTGACCAACGAAGTGATCGGAAAATGTATATTGGTAATGTGGATACAACTGTGATGAAATCTATTCACCGTAATGAAACCCGAAAGCGAAAGTACGACGAATTTGCTAAGAAAGCGGTCGACTGTTTAAGTACCACTTCGTGCGCACAACAGATGAGTTTTTTATCAGATACATCTTCCAGTGAATCTTCAGAGTCCGATGAAAATGGGAATTTTACAAAATTATCCCCAAAAGAAGGAAACAAAAAAAAAAAGATCTCAAACAGACAACCATCAGATGAGATATAGTCTGCAAAACCTTGCTACAGCATGTGATAGAACTGGAGTTTCTGATCGATCAGCTGCTTTTATAGTAAACGCTGCCATGGTAGATATGAATATGATTAGTTCCAACAACTCATTTAATGTCATAGACCGAAGCAAGATTCGTCAGAAGCTTGAAAAAGTTCGCAAAGATTTGCAATGTGTACAACGAGATAAACCTATGATGGCTATTTATTTTGATGGTCGTAAAGACAAAACTCTATTTATGACCTGTTCTAAAAATATTTCAACTCGAAAGACTATCACTGAAGAACATTTGTCAATAATATCTGAGCCGGGCTCAAAATATATCGGTCATCTTTCTATTGATTCGAGAAAAGCAGCCACAATTGGAAAAAATATTGTCGAGTTTTTAGAAAAATCATTTGAATTTCGTGATGGAACTGCTGTAAACACTGGACATAAAAATGGAGTCGTTTGCCTAATGGAAAGAAATCTTAATCAACCCTTGCAGTGGTTTGTGTGCTTGTTGCATGCGAATGAATTACCCCTGCGCCATTTATTTATTACTGTGGACGGCACGACAACAGAGCCGAAAAGCTTTACTGGAAGCATTGGCAAAATGCTGGAAAAATGTCTTGATCTTAAACCAGAAGCTTTTGATACTATACCTATTCAATTGCCAATCGTCGATAGTGGTTTGTTAAGCAGCGATCAAAAATATCTGTACGACATATGCTCCGCAGTTTCTTCAGGCTCCGTATCACAAAACTTGGCTAGCAGAGACCCAGGAACCCTGGCACATTCACGTTGGCTAACTTGCGCAAACAGGATTTTTCGAGTATACATCGGAACAGCAAAGCCCACACAATCCCTAATAGATCTGGGCACTTTCGTTTTGAAAGTATACGCACCAGCTTGGTTTGACATCAAAACAAAGTCATCTTGTAAATATGGACCCGTCCACATATTTAACATGGTCAAAAGAGTTTATATTTGAAAGATCGTCTAAAGAGCATTGTTTTGAAACCCATACAAAGAAATTCCTTTTTCGCACACCCAGAAAATATTATAGTGGCCATGTTACAAGATGATGCTTCTCATATAAGGGAACTGGCTATCCGAAAGATACTGAAGGCGCGAAAGGAGGCCAAAATAATTCAAATTCGGGATTTTCATCTTCCAGAACTTCAAGTTAATGCCTCAGTTTATTATAATTTAATAAATTGGGCTAAAGAAGAAATAAGAGAACCTCCGATGACAATGACGTATACAGACAGTGAAGGTGAGAGCTGGATATCATCAGGTACTGATTTCCTACAATTCGATAAGTTTCCTTGCCACACTCAAGCTGTAGAAAGATGTGTCAAGCTTGTGACAGAGGCTTCATTGTCTGTCTGTGGACCACGAGCTAGGGATGGGTTAATTCGTACCCGAATAAAAGCAAGGAAGGAACTACCTCTGTTTGAGACAAATTCTCAATTTTTCACCTGAAAAAATATATAGAATATTCAGTACCTTAGGTTAATTTAAATTACCTTTCGGTATTTTGCATTAAATATTAATAATTTTAAGATAAATACACGAAAATAATCATTAAAAATACATGAAACACATTTTTTTTTGTATGTCTCATATTGTTGTTTCCCCAAATTAAAGTCTAGTGCGGAACCTTAAGACATTTTTTTTTAAAGTTGAAGTTTTGCACAGATTTGTTTAAGAGTAGGGATCATCGATTAATAATATAGGAAAACCCAATTTAAATGCAATTATGCAAATCCTAAATCACCTACCCCCTTTGCCTTTTCTGCTCTCGCCTAAACTGCCCAATTCGACCCAACAATGCAATCTTTTCCCCAACATTTTCAAGTTTGATAATTATTATGGGGTCAACCACAGTCTGCACCGCTGCCTTGTACTTTACACGGAATATGCTTTTAATTTCGGCGCAGGTGTTATGTTGAGTGCAAAGCATAAGGTGCTAAAAACAGCCTTTAAGTTTTCGCCCTCAGTGTATGGTACCCCGTGCATTCGAAGCACGGACGCTATTTCGGGATTGGCACGCGCTGCTTGGCTTGCCTCCAGTTTTACCTCAAGTTCGCCAACTTTGGTCTTCAGTGCTCGAACTTCTCCTACCTCCTCCTCACGCTTGGTCAGCTTCTCCATCTCACAACAAATTTGTCCTATGCGTTCGTTAAGGAGGGCGATAATTCTCTCCTCCGCTGACTGCATGCTGGTGGAGATGAGCTCTACTTACTCACCAAAGCGCGCATTTAGCAGGTCCAAGAGCTTCGGTGATAGAGCGTCAGAATTGCGGACCGTCTTCAGGTCGACAGCAGTGTTCTCTCGCTGGCGTTTTGTTTGTGGTGCCATGTTATTGCTTTATACAGAGAGCACGGGTGAGGGAGCGGCAAGACGAAGGGAGAATCTAAGGTCAGAGTCTGGGAGCGCAGCGACGATGTAAGCAAACAAGAACAAAGCACAGCTGAGTACAGTTAAGTTCCGTTAGAGAGCAGAAGAGCGATGCGACGTAGCGAGAGGCAACAGGGTCCGGCAACAAGTCCGGGAGTGCAGCAGCACAGCGGCGATGTTAGCAAAAGAGAACTTACGTGGAGCACAGCTGAGCACGAGTAGGATCCGTTAGAGAGGCGGTCAGAGCGACGCAGCAAAGATCCCAACTTGCACTGCAAGGGAGAGAGTAGGTACTCTATGAAGCGTTGAACCAGAAGAGCAGTGTATTTGGAGTCAAAACGTAACAAAAACAAAATCTGTCTCCCACGGATCGACGCGCAGCAGAGGCAGAAAGTTTTTTTGTGTAGGTTTTTGCCTTCGATTTTGTTTATTGATATTTATATGGGTAATAATTATTTTTGTGTTATGGATTTGTTTAAATATGCAAGCTTTCAATACTGAACAGTTTGTGTTCTGTGTCTCTGACAATTCGTTTTGGGAAATGTTATAAATTAGGAATCTGACACAATCCATAATGAGTTTGGAAACTTTGCTCTCTAAATAAGGTATTCAATTTTGCTGCTGGATGGTATGCATAGTTTTTCTTATTGAAAAATGGCCGACGTTATGTGCTTCTTGGATGACCTCCTTCTCCATCAATTTAGGAACCACAAAATTATCATTTCCGTCTACTACTTTGAAGACAATATCATCTTCATCTTAAAGTTTTTATACGGCTATGAATTGAGACGACGGCTTTAACGTGAGCATCTTCCCGCTGTGCTCTCTTCATGCTTGTTGAAAATCTTGTAGTTAAGACGAGACATGTCTCTGGGTAGCGGCTTAAATAGTCTACATGTCTCAGCTTATCGCTAGATTCGGTTGCAGAATGCTTAGATATTGCTCCTTACGCATTATTACATCGATCAATACCAGGGGTCCAACTCCATTTTTATGTATACACCCCCAAACCACAAACAAATGAGTGAATGCGAAGCAGAATGTGGTCTTCAGTCTTCAAGTTGAATTCAGAGTGGTGTGTGTGTCAGACAGACTGCAAAAAGTTCCGAAAATATTTGAAATTACCAAATTGATTACGTTAGCGAGTTAAATGAAAACAAATACAACATTAACGGTAACAAAAGCTATGAAATTAAAGTAAAAAGTTTTTGCATTGAGAGTGCATAACTGTAACTATTGACTTTTTATATATAATTTTTTTCATTTCTTCCAGCTTATCAAATGACTTCAAATTTTTTAGATATGAGAGCCAAATATTGCACTAACAAAACAAGATTTTAAAGACATGCATAAAGTAGAACAGAAAATACAGACCGTTGAAGTGTTACAGTTACAGTTTTGCTCGTCAATGTTAGTCTTTTTGATTCTGCTATTGTCGTTTTCTTGCTCCAAAAATATACAGGATGAAGCCTACTTTTGTAGTAAAACGGCTCCGTATCCTTCTTTTGACGCGTCCGTGTGCATCTCTGTTGATTCTCTGAAGTAAATATGTAACACAGGCTTGCTTGTCAAAATACGCTTCAACCGTTCGACTGCTTGAACTTCTGTTGGACCAATGAAGAAGGTTAGTTACATGTGCATATGAAGGAAACCTGTCAGACTTAAAAATGTCTGCACCGCCTTAATATTTTTCAATATTGGATACGATACTGGCTGCTGTAATTTTGTCCATACCAGGACAGGTCTTACCATTTTCTATAACATGTCCCAAGAAATCTATGCGCGACTGAAGAAATCTACATTTTTTCCAATATATTATTAGATTATATTGTGCTGCAGTTTTCAGAACCTGCTTTGTTTTTTCTATACAGCATTCTACGGTATCCGCAAAGATGATAATGTCGTCCATGTACAACTGCATTACATTCAAATGCTATTCAAATGTCTGTAGTCCACACACATTCGCAGTCTACCATCTTTCTTTTTGACAATGACAACCCTGCTTGCTACATTGGACACTCCCCGACCTGATTCATTACATCTTCCGATTCACATAAATAGAGACTGCTTGACGAGTGACGAAATGGCTTGATAATTCCATCTGGTATTATAGTCAGCTGTATAGGACAATGCATCTTGGCAACTGAAGATGGCCATCTGGATTGATGGATTATCTGCTCCATGACTTTTTCATATTGTTGAGGAACTGAAATACTGCTTTGTATATTGAAAACGAATACTACCAAACAAATTTTCCTGGCTATCTTCTTTTTTCGAATCGATACTTGTAAATGATAATTCCCGACTATCGGCTATTAATCTGAATTTCTGGGTGAAATCATAACCCGAGATTTCGTCGCAATCTATTTTGAAAACGTCTACTACCAAAAACTTATGATTGGTGGCTAACTCACCCACGAAAGCTTCAACGTAAAAGAATCACATCGGCTT
The DNA here is from genome assembly GCA_963969585.1 of Drosophila helvetica. NCBI lineage: Eukaryota > Metazoa > Arthropoda > Insecta > Diptera > Drosophilidae > Drosophila > Drosophila helvetica. The sequence continues at coordinate 27,309,601 of OZ018402.1, read as the reverse complement.
TGTAGGTATATTACCTAAACCACGCAATATTGATATACTATGTTGAGTTTCAATATTTTTGATCTTTTTAGCAGTACTTTCTTTTACATTTGTTTCTTTTCATCTTCATTAATTTGTTTGTAAATTTCATATTCTCGCTTTTACTGTTTGAATCTATTTTACAAAGAAAATTAGTATTCGTTTCGTATTTGTAGCCCATTTACAACATATCGCAACAAAGCTTCTTCTTCTACATCGAACTCTACCGTCGAACTTGGCGAACATTTTTTGAAAATTATCTATCGAAATTTTCGACTCTGTGCACGCTTTTGTTCTGATTCATTTTTAAGAGCAAACAACTGAATAAGCTTATACAATTTTCCATTAACGTTAACGAAATCGGTCACGCTTCACCGGTCATGTTGACTGCTGGTAAATTGTGTTTTTGTATTATAATTTCCGAATCTGCTTCACTTTGACCGTTATTGGTCCTGATTTTCCCACTCTGAAATTTTTGACCGATGAAACCTTCTGTCTGTACCACTGTGCTGCAGCTCATTCATAAATTGGTTCCTAAGTTAATTTTCATACTGGTTCGTGGATCTGTTGTTGTATTGTTCCCCACGATTAGCACTGATTTGCTTTTCGTCACTTTCCTTCTGTTCACATTTGTGTTGCTGCCTTGTGATTTGTTTCGGTGTAGTGCTCCTTTGTCCTTTGTTCTGCCTATTTTTGCTGTCCGCAGCATTCTTGTACCGGCTTCGCACTTTTGCTGGAACAAATGCGTTTGATATATGGAAAAATCTCAACTTTTACGAAACTAACAACTATTAAATATGACTTTTGAAATTACTACACACCAGTTCAAAATGATCTGACTCGTTTTCTTTCTTTTAGACGATTTACAAATTTTCTGACCGGCCTTCAACTTTTTTGTTTTTGGCATTCTTAAGCCTTCAGACTGGTTGAGTCCCCAAATGTAAGGATTAGATATCCTCAATGTTTATTTATTACAGGAAGGTTAAGAGGTTTATTGTGTATATAGATCGGAAAATGCAACCGACAACTTATCTGACAACTGACTACTTTTTGGTTTTATAACTTCTTGTCGAATGTTCTCGTTCTCCTCTCTGCCATCTGCTTCATCCAACTATCGTTTGGTGGATAGAACTACCCTACATTGATGGCGCCTGTTACATGGCCTACATGGATCGGCCCGCTGCTGGCCCAATCCCGTCGTTCCCCTCCTCTACCGTAGATGCCCGCTTTGCACTCTCGCGTAACGGGAACGCCTCCCTCTCGTTTCTGGTCAGTTCACCCCATCACCTACCAGGAACTTTGTGGGGAATATTGAAGCCTCACACTTCCCCTTTTCTTTTGTAGTGAAAAACGTTCTTTGTTTTCATTTCTTTCGCCTCGGCCACATCCGGCAGACAGACCCTCCTTTGCCACCATCGAAGTCACCATTTAAGATCTTGCGTACGCGCCACACCCAACGGCTTCTCCCTCTATTGGTACTCCGACAGGTTCTATCGCACTCGATCTACCGCGGCTGGCGATGACTGCCTATCGATATGTTCGCATCGAATAGGCTCCGGAACCGGTTCTGATCATGCTGTACACGATAGGTGCGCGCATGAATTGCGGCGGCGAGACCCTTTCAACACTCACGCGCAATTTCCACCTTCGGTATTTCGCGTAAGTGGCTCGCTGCCCGTGTGGCTTTCCGCATGCAACAAACCACCTCCTAGGTGCGATTTGCATTTCCGCCGACTACGCCACTGAAGCTGATACACCGTTAGGTAAGTTTTACTCCATTTATTCAGTATTCATTCATTATTCTCACCATCTTCCACGTAGCCCCATTCAGGCCTCGACGAACACTTCAGCATTGCCGGAGGCCACCGACACCCGGTACCGCACGTCGCGCACTCGCTCGAGACGCTTCACCGCCTCGGGCCATTCTTTTTCTGCCATCTGCCGCCAACGCTGCTGCTCTGCCGGCTGGCCTTCCGGCCGGGTGGGCGACCCCGCCTTTGGCTCGGGACAAGAGACCTGCAGTGATAAGTAAGGCTCCTGAGCCTTCACTGGTGAGGGCCATACCCAGGAACCGTGCTCCAACTCCTCTTTTCGGCTGTCGCCTCCACTGTCGGCGCTGCTACTGGATTCTCCGTCATTACCGCTACCCGCTTCTCTGTAGCCTCTGCCCACGCTCCCGCCTACAGTCGGTGTCCTCGCTGGTCGCGTCCATTGCTGCTTTTTGGCGGCTCCTCCTCTCACAGCTTGGTCTCATCCGGCTTCTTTGGTAGCGGTGGGGCCTCGTCCTCCCTTTCCACTCGCGACTTGGCCACTCGCTAAGCGCGTCGTGACTCAGCCTCGGCCAGGCGCCGCAGAGCAGCTCGGTCCTCACGTATGAAGGCCTCCTCCTGCATGGCCTCCTCCCTTGCCTTTCTTTTCGACGCGTATCCATTTTTTCCTGCCACAGCCACCTGATGGCCTTCTTTAGGAACTTTATATCCTCCTTCTGCTCCGCCGTGGATATCTTCAGCGTGTTCGGGTTCAACCTCACTAGCTTTGGTGCTGCCGTCGAAGGCCTTGGCGCTGGCTGCGAGGCTGGTGGTGATGGCTTTGCTGCTGGCTGCGTGGGCTTTGTCGATGGTCGCGAAGTTTTCGACACTGGCCGTGCCGCTGCTGGTATTTTTGGTCGATGTTCGTTTCTCTGGAAGACGCGTCCAATGACCGCCAGCTTCTGGGGACCCCATCGATGACCACGAACTCCAAAGCTGCGACGCTATATCCGGCGTTTCGCTTCGCGATCCATCCGCTTACCACGTGAGAGCTCCGCCCGTCGCAGACGGTAGTCGTCAGCGCTCTCTCCTTTCAGGCTGGCCACTTGCTCCTCCAGAAAGTTCTTCAAAAGCGAGCCCATTTTGCTACTAGGCTCTAGCAGGCGCCCAGCCCGCGAAGCAATTCCCTTCGTTCCGTTGTACGGTCTCTCTGGTTCGTCGCGATAGTCTTCCGTTACCGGTGCCGGTTCTTTTCCGGTAGTCAAGGGTTAGATCGTATCGTCATACCCTCTTTCCGCCCTAGTTTTTTTTTATTTTTTTTATTTTTTATATACATATATTTTTCCGATTCCACTTGTGTGCTCCACTGTATATTTATATTTTGTCCTTAGGTGTGACCAGCCACTACCCTTCTGCCAGACTGTGTGACACTTTCTGGCCCAAACGAGTATCTTCCTCCTCTAATTCCAGGCCAACTCCTAGCCCGTCCTGCATCCCTGGTCCCACATATTGAACGCCGTTGTCACCCGCAGCTAAAAGGTCCTCAGACTTCTCATTTCTGGCCAATGCTGCCGCTCCAGATGGCTCGCGTACCCTGGACTCTACACGCAGCTCCTTCCGACTCGTCTCCAAACCCCACTCAGCCTATTGGAAATCTCCCAGCCCGAGGATTGGCCAGTGTCCGTTCTGGCCGCCTGGTATGCTTTACACCTTCTGATGACCGAGCTTAATTTGGCCTGTTTCTTTTCCAGACGTCTCATCGTCGTCCGTCGTTCGCGTTATGGAGCCGGCTCCATCCCTTGTCCTGCGTGACCCATCGTCGGCGGCCTTCAGCCATACATTTGTCCATGTTCAACCTTAGGTTGGCCTCCTCCAGTCAGCGGAAAACCTCTTCCAGATTCCGTCTATACTCCTCTCTTGTCCGTTCGAGGACGATGATGCCATCTTGGTAGGCAAACGCGTGTGGCATCATGTCTGGCCGTATCCCTCCAACGCCCTCTGGTACAGGGCTGACGCTGAGTGAATTCCAAATGGCATCACCTTCCACTGAAACAGCCCCTTGCCTGACACCGTGAAGAGGGTGAACTGCCTGCTTCTTTCTTCCAACGGTATCTGCCATTATCTATTTTAGGCATGGGATACACATCCTTGTCGGACGTCTTTTTCTTGACCATTACGTTCGGAGAACTGTACGGAATTTTCTCGATACGCTCCGTCTCCAGCAATTCACCCACTTGGTGCTCGATCTCGGCATGCATCTTGGGATTCTTGGGGTAGTACTCCTATTTGACCGGCTGGGCATCATTCATAGTGATCGTATCCACCGCCTTATTAGACACTTCGTTCATTTTCCGGAACTCCTCCGGTTCCATAGCCAAGCATTTCCCGAGCCCGCCCGGGTCATTCCGCTCGTTTGCTCTGGGGTTCCTTCTATAGCTTCCAAGACCGTCACTGATAATTTCTCTTCCAGCCGTCCATTCTGTCAACCTCTCGCAGGGATTACCACCTTGTGCGCAGAACAGGTCACCTCTATACCTGCGGCACACCTCTGCCCCAGTTGTTCGTGTGAATGGATTCGCTGCTTTTGCCAAGCCTGGCGGACTTTCCCTGGAACTACGCTCGGTCTCGTTCTAGTACTACCAATGTATCTGGCATTGCTCTTGGGATCAGATCCATATCCCGACCATTCCCCCTGCTCCAGGAACTCGAGTGGCTTCTGCGCCCCGTCGAAACGGAATGACCACTCCCTCACCTGTTTGGCTACACCGGAAAAATTTGATCATGGCCGTCTAATGAACTGTTTCTCAGGCCTTTGCCAATCCCCCTCCTCCATTCTCGCGTTGCTGCCTCGTGGGCTGTTCCTCCTGTCTTTTCCGATGCTCCCTTTCCGCTCTGTCCTCTTCCCACCGCTGCGGGCTCCTTCTGGTCCTTTGTCAACTGGAAGATCGACTTCTCGTCGCTATCAGCTCCTCTTGGAATTCTGTCGGTGACTTCCATCCGTTTCTATGTATCCGTCCCACCTTCAGCCTGAGCCACCGGCGAGACTCTGCGCGCCTTCAGTTTCCAAGTCTCAATCACTTCAGCGAATTCTGGCTTCGCTCCGTGCCTCTCGACCAAATCTTTGAACACTCTCCGCATCTCGGACATTGAGCCTTCCAATTAGAGTTCGGATGATTGGGCACACTGGACCAACTCCTCCTTCCTCAGCGAATGAATTTATGGCCAGCTCCTCATCTCTATACCCTTTTGATATCCTGCTCAGTCCCGCCCTTCCTCTCCTTTGCTTGTCGTGAGGCCCCACGTTGGGCGCCAGTGGTAACGAGCCGCTTTCTTCCCTCAGATTCAGCTAGGCTGACTCAGTGGTCGGTGGGTTGCTGCAACGGATTGGTACTTTTCTTTATTGGTATCTTACGGCTCACTTACGGTTATCGTATTCGCTATGGTATTAATAGAAACTCTTAATCTTACGATCTCACCGCTGGAAGGCTACCTCCGCATGTTGCTCCGCTGGTACTACGGCTAAGGGTACTGATGCGGCTGACACCTCATTCACCCACACAACTTTGCACGCAAGGGGTTCACCTTTCTCTTTGCTCGCCTCCACGTGATAGCATTACCTGCCGTTTCCTTCTGGTCCTGCTTGTCTCGTTTTTGGCGGCGCAATCGACTACTCGTCCACTGGAGGTTATCTCAAGGTAGGGCTCCGTTGGGCAACGGCAAGGGCTTTCACTCGGCGTCCACCTTGTCCGCCGTACGTAGCTCCACACGCAATAAGTTCACCCGTCCCTTATGCTCACCTCTAAGCGGTGTGCCCTGTGTTTTTGATCGCCTTTGCTTGCTTTTGGGTCTCCGGGACTAGGTAAACCTTTCGAACCTTAGCTTTGACTATACTGTCTTATTCACTTTCACTCGAATACCTCCCGACCTCGGGTTTAATCCGCACTTGACTGTCCCGATCCACTGACGTTGGCCTCCTTTTATAGGCTCGCTGCGGCCCAGCGTCTGCGTCGCTGTCTAGCCGCGCCGGTTAATTCCTATGACTTCGATAATTTTCCATCGGGGTCAGTTTACATGGCCTACATGGGACGTCTACATGGCCTCCTCTCGCGGAGATGCCCGCTATTTACTCTCACGTAACGGGAACGCATCCCTTTCGTTTCTGGCCAATTCGCCTCGGTACCTATCAGGGACTTTGTGAGAAATATTGATTGACGCTGGAATCGGACGTTTCCTGCTTAAGAGAACTGGCTTTTTGTATTTTCTCAGCCTCTTTTAAGCCCATGGTTTCTTCGTGAAATAAGTTCGGGTGAAAATCCTTTTAACGAAATTTACCATTAATTTAATTAAAATATGAATAATGCAAAAATTAAGTAAATTCGAGTTAAGTTTAGATTTGTGATTAAGATATGCCATTCTAATGATTCGTTTTTGTTTTTTTTTTTTGGTTTTATGCATCGGTTCTGAAAGAGGAGTGTAACAAAGAAGAAATGAAAAAGACCAATACTCGTTAATAGCCAATATAATTTCTATTTCACTGATCTTTGACAGTTTACAGCCACTCTTATCTACCACATGGAAGCGTTTTTATCGACAGCAGTCTTATAAGAAGTGCTGTAGTACTGACCTATTCCAACCAGTCAAATATTTAATTTGCTCTGCTCTTTCGTAAATATTTTTTGTGTGTTTTATAGCGTACTTTAATTATTCCGCCAATACTCTATACTCAGTATCACTTTCATTACCTATTTAGTCATAATATTGGTCTACCTATCCTTAATATTAATTTGTGCATAATTGTATATAAATATCAATATCCACCAGTGTTTTAGTAGCCTGTATATATAAACGTTTAGCAGCTAATAGAGCTTGAAGAAACCGAATTCAAGCTAGTTGTTGTTATCTGTTAAAAAGTCAATGAAATTGATGAGCTCTTTGGATAAAATAAATATTTGTATATAATAGAGAATTTTCCAGAGCTTTCAAAAATTAAAATCTCATGAAATATGAACACTCAAAGTTAAAAACTTTTTCAATATGCAAAAGTTGTTCAACTTTTACTCAAATACTGAATGTTTCAGGTGAAATAAAAAGTAAACTATATAATGTATCATTTTGCTTTTGGGTGCGTCTTTGAAACGAGGTAGAACGTTGTGAGCCGTGGTAAAGTCCGCGGCTGGATACAAAATTTTGTTGCTCTAAAGCTTTTAAAGTCTCTGAGATATAGGCGCTCATGAAGTCGAACAGACGGACGGACAGATAGACATAGCTACATCGACTCGGCTATTGATGCTGATCAAAAATATATATACTTTATGGGGTCGGTCGTACAACCCCGAGCAGTATACAATTATAAGACAAAAAATTACCACTCTTCATTTTAATATTAAAAAGAAATGGGAGGGCGCATTCCGTTAAACTGACTTTCTTAATAGCAAAAACGCAATTTGGTTGATTGGACCCTCCACCTCCACAGGACGAGACACAGGAAGACCAACAAAAACCTTGGATGACTGTTCAGATTATACAAGAAAGAGAAAACTTGTAGATGCAACATGTCATATACGTACGGATCATTTATCAGAGGCACTGTCAATCAAATATACGAACGACAAGGAAAACAAGAGGTCGTTTATTACAAAAGCTGTTTGTAATGCAAGTACGGTGAGACTTAGGATCAAGGATAGCATCCTCACGCCACCACATTCACAACCGAGGAAGTACACATTTGAAGAGGCTTTAGCATTGTTTTTGGATTTGGGAATGTCTAAGGAGAAATATTCAATACTGCGGAATTCCTTAATCCATCATAATGTAGACATTCTGCCTGAATACAGAAACGTTACACAAGCAAAACTAAAGGCAGTGCCGGAATCAACAATAACGATAGAGATATCAGCGGAAGTAAAACTTCAAGATCGGATACATCGGAATATTGGAAAAATCCGCGACCTTCGTCTGCTCATTATTGCCGCCCTATATTATTCAAATACGCCAAAGAATCTTCGGAGTTAATCAAGTTCTCAGTAAACTATATTAAGAACCAGATTTCTAATATAAGGCCGGTAAAAATAATCAAGGAAGGAAAAACCATTCATGTCAATTTTGAATTTTTTCTTAAAATGATTGATGGAAAAGTACTTAACGAACTAACTAATACTAAATCTACCTTGAAATGTGCGTTTTGCAAAAAAACCCAAAAGGATTTGAAAAATTTGGATGATTCCATAGTTGAAGAGGAAAATTTGGAACATGGTATTTCCCCATTGCATGCAAGAATAAGATGTATGGAGTTAATTTTAAAACTTGCATGTACCATTCCGCGAGATGGAGTATCTTTTGACAAAAGCACGACAGCTAAGGAAAAACAAAACAATAGGAAACAAATTATTCAAGAAAAATTTGTTGAAAAACTATCACTGAAGGTGGACTGCCCCAAACAAGGATATGGAAACACAAACGATGGAAACTCATCACGGACGTTCTTTGGAAAATTTGAAATTACTGCAGAAATAACTGGTGTGGATATTAACATAATCAAAAGCTTGGGTGTCATTTGGAATGTTTTAAGCTGCAAGAAACAAATTAACATCCATAAATTTGGTGAATATGCTTCGAAGACTGCAGAGCTGCTACTGGAAAAATATCCTGAAAAGAAGCTTACTCCTACGATTCATAAAATTTTGGCACATGGTCAAATTTTAATTGAATATCGGAGCTTACCAATGGGAGAAATGTCAGAGAAAGCTAAGGAAGCGAGAAACAAGGATTACAAGAAATACAGGTACATGAATACGTGCAAGATATCACGAAAAACCCAAAACAGAGATCTTTTCAACATGTTAGCAACCTCTTCAGATCGATATATTTCATCCATTAGACATGTGAGATCTCAAAAAAAATCGGAAAATAGTTATTCTTTAGAAATGTTAACTTTGTTAGATATTCTTCCCTCTAAATTAGAAGTGGAGGCATATTTTACAGAAAACAATAAATTAAACCAATCATTTTTATACCCGGTACTCGAAGAGTAAAGGGGTATATTAGATTTGTGCAAAAAAATTATGTGTGTAACACCCAGAAGGAAGCGTTTCCGACCCCATAAAGTATATATATTCTTGATCAGCATCAATAGCCGAGTCGATATAGCTATGTCTGTCTGTCCGTCCGTCCGTCCGTCTGTCCGTCTGTCCGTCTTCATTAGCGCCTATAGCTCAAAGACTATAAAAGCTAGAGGAACACAATTTTGTATCCAGACTCCTGTCCTATCGCACTGTTACAAGTGTATTTTAAAATTTCGCCCCGCCCCCTTCCGCCCACTCCAAGGACGAAAATCTGTGGCATGCACAATTTTAAAGATACGAGAAAACTAAAAACGCAGAATCGTAGAGAATATTAATATCTATCAGACTGTTGAATCTGGATCAGATCGACTCATAAATATAGCCACAATGAAGAAAACCATTTCGAAATGCATCGTTCCCTCTCGCTCTCTCTCACACACAGGGTTGGGCGCTGTGAGCATTCGTCCAGATGAGCGCCTAGATCTCAGAGACTATAAGAGCTAGAGCAACCAAACTCTCTATCCATGCTCCTGTGATATCACGTCAGTACAAGGGCATTTCAAAATTTGGCCACGCCTCCTTCCGCCCCCACAAAAGACGAAAATCTACAATTTTGAAGATACGGGAAAACCAAAAACGCAGAATCATAGAAAATTACCATATCTATCAGAGTATTGAATCTGGATCAGATCGGATCATAAATATAGTCAGAAGGAACAAATGAAATTTCAGTGGCCTTCCAAGCGCAGACTCATTCCCTCTCTCTCTCGCACACAGCCGTGTATGTATATGTAGGAAGTAGATTTAGACATGTAGAAAAGACAGATGTAAAAAACGAATGTAAACAAAAATGGAAATAATATATATATATCTTCGAAAAGGTTGACTTAATTTTTTTTTGTCTTTTTTGGCTAAAACTAAATTTATCCCTTTTGCGAACATGTAATAATGTAATTTATTACAAGCTCACATGCATATATACTGACTGAGTACCGGGTATAAAGTAGAGCCGCGGCGGTAGACGCGGCTCACAACGTTCCCCCTCGTTTTTTTTGTGAAATCAGATTGACTTAAAAAATGTAAAAAGATGTGAAATAATTACATATGTATAGTAAAATAGACCAATAAAAGTACTTTATTGATCCAAACATATTTAAATTAGGCTCATTACATAAGAAAATATGCACCGGCAAAAAAGTTCAAATTTGGCTTTTTATAGTTAAGCTTCTAAACAATGTAGCGCCACGTAATATTGCATACTCAATTTTGGAAGATTTTTCTTTCAAATGCTGTTTATTTCATGAAAATATCTTCATTCGTTCAGAAGATATTAATTTAGCAAGCTGAAATTGCAGAATGTCACACTGTGTGCCGTACGACGCCCTTTGGGAACCCGCTGGTCCACGTACTAGAGCAGGGCACAGTGGGTCATACGGTCTAACTAGCTTATATAAGCTAAAAGCGTCGAAAGTAAAAGAGATATTGAGTTCGTGTTTTTTCCTACGTTGATTAAGTGAATCATAGAATTTGTATGTAACTCAAAATATAAAAAATATTAATCAAAATCAGATTCTGATCGGATTTAGATGCTAAAGCAGACTTAAAATTGCGGAATTCTATAAAAAAGTGCATGTTTTGAAGCAATGAATATAATATATCTAGTATTTCTATTTCACAGTAAAGCAAATTATTTTAACAATTTCTGTTTATTTATGAAAATTACACACTTATTTACACCGGGGGAACATTTTAACAAACATTTTTTTTTTGCTCCAGGGTTAACATATGTGTACTTTGAGCGCACAATTCCGTAAATATCGATGTTAAAATTATGAAAAAAATATCCACAAAGTCTATTATGCATTCTGTATCGAATGTTAAAAAAAAACCTTTTTCGGTTTTTGAAAAATAGGTTTATATTAGCTAGATAGGCCGTTTGTACCACTGTGCAGGGGGGGAAAGTACACAGACGCCAGCTGGTGTATCCAAAAGGTCGAGGCACTCGCCGGACGGCACCTTCCGGTACACGCTGGTCTACCCGCTACGGAGACTCCAAAAGGCCGAGACAGGCGTCGGACGGCACCTCTGGAACCTGCGTTACTACACACTACAACAGGGGAAAGGGTGCGGAGAGAAAATCCGATACGGATTACATACGGATTTATTCATTTTATTTCCACTTCATCTGTATTATTTGGCTGCCATGCCTACTGCACCGCTCAGCTACCCCGTACTCACGACGTGAGACTTGCTTACACCAGCTCAATATCTTCTCCGGCCACGTTTGTTCGTCGATGACAAGTGTCTACTTTACCTCCACTTCAGGGAAAAGTCTAGCCGTATCGCTTCCACAATATCCTTCCGGCGCGTCGTCGTATCCTGTCTTCCTGCTGCCTCTTCTCCTCAGTCACTGACGGCATTTAACTCTCGGTTCTTCTAAGCGTTTTCTTGTCCGCGAACATGTCTGTGCTCTTTCAGCTCCGGCGACCGACTTTCTTTCTGCTACTTCGCTTCGCGCTCTCTAGGGCTACGATTGGCCCGTTCTTTGCCGGCTTTTTACACTCTCTCTGTCATCGGCCCAGCGCCAACTTCAGTGGCTTGGCTCTCCCGGCTCAGCGTCAGCGGTATCTTTCTTTCTCATCACTGTCAACGACGGGATTTTTGCTCTCCTTTTCGTCGCTATAAAAGCCGTTGGACCTCTCTCTCGCCGTCGGTGGCGTGGGTGTCTGGGCTTTCGCTTTCCTCTGCGTCGCTATAATCGCCGTTGGGCCTGGACTTTCGCTCTCCTCTTCGTCGCTATAATCGCCGTTGGGCCTCTCTCTCTCTCTCTCTCTCGTAGGTGTGAGTGTGCGTGTCGGTGGTTGGCCAGAGAGGACATTTTAGTGGTACCCGTCGTGATCCCAATACCCCTTGCCAAATTACGAGATGACTCAGGTTCTTATTGGCCCTTCGTGCCATGTAATTAAATCAAGTAATTCATGAAGTGTCAACACTCAGGGCGCGCGAGTTATGTCCTGTCCTCGTAGGTGGTGAGAACTCGGAAGGGTTATATATGTTTTATCTCCTTCTATTTGGTTGTGAGTGATCAAGGGAATTCGTACGATCTTCGGATCGAGATTGAATAGAAGCGTTTCGTTTGGAAGTTGGAAATCAAGTGTTTTATTCTACATATTCTTGGCTCCGCCGAAGCTCGGCCCTTACTCTAAGGAATGCAGCATAAGCATTTCTGTACAAATGTATATATGTCTAAGTGTAAGAATATCGCTGCATGTATGTATGTATGTATGTATGCATTTATGTATGTATGCCCGGCCGGATGTATATGTGCCGTTGACCGGTGGAGAGGCCGTTGACCGGTGGAGAGGGTTGCTCAACCGGTAACTCGCGCACACTGTAGCTGAAAGCAGAGCTGAAAACGGCGCTGAAAGCTCTAAGCTTTTTTCAGACAGAATCAGCCGGCTACGCACCTGCCGGCTGATTCTGTCTGAAATTCTGTCGACTGAGCTGAAAGATGAACTGATAGCAATGCGTCCGTCTGTTTCTACTAAACTATGATTTCACTTTAAGAACTATCTCCACAAAACGTTTCATGTACATAGCTATATTTTATGACTTTATCAAGCATTTTTTCGAATGGGGCAGATCGGATATCTATATCTATATAAAGTTATTTTTTCTATGAAAAACTTCTTTAGTTTTTAAAGTAGTCAGCCCATTTGTGTAATTACCTGATTGTACATAACGCACGAAAATTTGGTGAAATTCGGACCACTATATCGCATAGAAAGATAACATTGATGGTAACTATCAGCAATCCGCTTGCTGAAAAAACAAACATGCTTGTTCGATCAAACAAAGCTGAGCTGATTTCAGGGAGCTTTTTCAGCTTTAAGCTCAGCTCAGTCAGCAATGTGCGCACTTGCACCGGTGCAGGGTTTTTTTTATTTTTGGAGCTGAAACAAAAGCTATCATCTCTGCTTTCAGCTCCGCTTTCAGCTACAGTGTGCGCGCCCTTAAACCTAGAAAATATCAATACTAAACTTAACGTTGAATACAAGCATCAATGGGCGTCATGGAAACATCTAAACTTAAGTCTAAAAATCGAAAAATCAACGGAGTCCATGGGAATATCTATGATTAATTCTAGTAAAAGTAAACGATGAGGTATAATAATGAAAACAAGGAATAAATGGCCCTCCAGGGGTATCTCATTATAACTAGATAAAATGCGGTCCCTTCTGTTGGGAAAAATGTGGACAGTCTCTCCTGTCGAAAAATATGGAGGAACGTACGCTTCTTCGCAGATCGTAGAAACTTTCATAGAGCCTTTTGTGCATTTTGTTAAAAAGTGGCAACGCCCTCCCATTGTTTTGATTCCGTATTGCACTTATATTCATTGCTAATTGCTTTTATCCAAAGAAATGCACTTTACGATTCCGAGTTTCTTTCTTTTCTCCTTGTGGCCGCCAAGGTGTATAGTAGTGCGATATTATGGTGCTCGGTGTGATAGCTGACCCTTAACTCTTTGCACAGCCAGACACCACGGGAAGTGATTGCGTTCTAAATTAGTTTTAATTACTATTCTTAAGCTGAAAATCAACGTGAGTATGATCCGAAAACAGACGATGTCTATTTGTCTGAAATAAAGTTCATTTTCAAAGAATTTTGCGCTATACCGCGGAGTATAACCGTGGCCGTGCCGTGCGTGGCCAGGCCCTTCTTTGCGATCATACGCCTGGAAGAAATACAAAGTTCGAAAGCTATCTCGATTGCAGTAGCGTATTTCCCTCTGTGGTAAATATCCATCAAGCTAATTCCAAATATAGAAACCGACTCCTCTGGTGGCGTGCTCATACTCCAAATGCGAATATCTTGGAACACCTTCGTTCGATATTCGTGCGTGAGCCAGATCTCGAGGATGGAGTTCCTCACATGCTCCCCAAAACAAATAATCTGATGCCGCCTGCAGCAGATGAGAATGAACTCGCCATCCAGCTTTGAGACATCGATCGAGCAGCTGAATTAGTTTAATTTACTTTTTTGACGATTAGAGACCCGATACAAAAAACATTTTTTTAATTTCATCCGATTTGAGGTTACAATTTCGGTTGGATACGGCTAAAACCGGAAATTTTACCCTTTATAACGAGATAGAAGAAAAGATATTCATGTCCATGGTCTAAATCGCAAAGGAACCTTGTGTATATTGTATTAATATTGTATTAACATTACAGTCATAATTTTGGTTACCCCGCATTCATCGCATCATCTAATAATCTGTTTATACAATCATCCAGCCATCTAAACAATGATAGATTTTTCTGCGTCGGAGTAAAAATAAATATCGGTATCGTAAGTGATTAACATGGTATCAAACATGAAAAAATTAATTTGCGGTAACTTATATGTATATACCGTGACCTGGCAGGAATCTCAAAATTACCATATACATATCTCTTTTTCGTTTTGGTTTTGCATTGACCAACATTTAAGCAAAAGTGTAAATTATGAACGTTGTTGAATGTTCCTAAATATTTACTCTAGTTGCGGCATCCATCATATCTATACTATAGGTTAGGTTAGGTTTATAGGGCTGCTCGACCGTATTCGAGGTCACTCGGTGGCAGATCTGCCCATTGTGATGCCCTTACTTGTCATGTGATGGTGTTCTCTAACTAGGGAGGTTTTTTACCATCCTGAGGCATCAATAAAGAGTGCCAGTTTCCAAAGCGGCATGGTTGCCAGGCTGTCCTGGTCCTCAAAGAAAGCTCTCCCGAGGGTACGGTGCCGCCTCAGGACAGCCACAGAGGAGGTGCTGGACACTCTCTATCTCCTCCTCATCCATGCAGCTGCGGCAGAAGTCATGGTGGGGTAGTCCGTATCTCGTGGCCATGCGGAAGATGACACAGTGCCCCGTTATAACTCCCGGCAGTGTGCACACCTGGCTTTTCCTGAGACTCAGGAGAGTCTCGGTGCGCTTATGGTCGTAATGAGGCCAAAGCGAGCGTGAGATCCCACAGTTTGAGGTGGTGTTCCACCGCCTGTCGGCTCTCGTTGTCGAGATAATGTCTCGTAGTGGTCTCCGTATATCGCTAACCGCATCCGCAATCGGCTTTGCCGATCCTGCTCTGGCACACTCATCGGCACTCTCGTTTCCCGCGATGTCACTGTGACCCGGGACCCACGTGAGCGTGTCCTGATTTGGTTAAGTGCTTCCACTGTCTCGCGTACGAGTTTACTAGTGGTTTTGCAGGATACCAAGGCTTTGAGAGCAGCCTGGCTGTCAACGCAGATTACTATGTCCCTCGGAGATATGTCCAAGGTGTATGGCAATTTCGCCGCTTGCCACACTGCATATATCTCTGCCTAGAATGCACTGCACCAATCAGGTAGTCTTATGGATATGTTGGTCGCCAGATTTTCGCAGAATATCCCTGCTCCTGTCCCCTCGGCTGTCTTTGAGCCGTCAGTGAAGATGGACAGCTCGCTCTGTGTAAAGCCTAGTACTCAGACCAGCAAAAATTCCTCTGGCAAAATTCGCAATATAAGAATACTGGCGACCGAGTGTGACCAGGTGTGCATGCCCTACGGTTACACTGTGTACAAATAAAATCAGTTAAGAATTCAAATTTTGTATCAAAGCAAGCAGAAATGTTTTATTTGTGGGCGCTGTGGCACTGAATGACGACAATGCACGGCTAATGTACCGCAATATTGTATAAATGCATTTTTGCGGAACAGAAATTCAATCAACTATTTTTATACCCGGTACTCGAAGAGTAAAGGGGTATATTAGATTTGTGCAAAAAATCAATGTGTGTAACACCCAGAAGGAAGCGTTTCCGACCCCATAAAGTATATATATTCTTGATCAGCATCAATAGCCGAGTCGATATAGCTATGTCTGTCTGTCCGTCCGTCTGTCCGTCTGTCCGTCTGTCCGTCTTCATTAGCGCCTATAGCTCATAGACCATAAAAGCTAGAGGAACACTATTTTGTATCCAGACTCCTGTCTTATCGCACTGTTACAAGTGTATTTCAAAATTTCGCCCCGCCCCCTTCCGCCCACTCCAAGGACGAAAATCTGTGGCATGCACAATTTTAAAGATACGAGAAAACTAAAAACGCAGAATCGTAGAGAATGACAATATCTATCTGATTGTAGAATCTGGATCAGATCGGATAATAAATATAGCCACAATGAAGAAAACCATTTCGAAATGCATCGTTCCCTCTCGCTCTCTCTCACACACAGGGGTAGGCGCTATGCCTGATCGAATTTTTTGACGCCTAGTTCTCAGAGACTATAAGAGCTAGAACCACCAAACTTTCTATCCAAGCTCCTGTGATATCAAACCGAGACGAGTTTGTTTTAAAATTTGGCCACGCCCCCTTCCGCCCCCACAAAAGATGAAAATCTACAATTTTGAAGATACGGGAAAACCAAAAACGCAGAATCATAGAAAATGACTATATCTATCAGAGTATTGAATTTGGATCAGATCGGATCATAAATATAGTCAGAAGGAACAAATGAAATTTCAGTGGCCTCCCTAGCGCAGACTGATTCCCTCTCTCTCTCGCACACAGTCGTGTATGTATATGTAGGAAGTAGATAAGAACATGTAGAAATGGCAGATGTAAAAAATTTATGTTAACCAATATGGAAACATCTAATAGATCAAAATCTCCGAAAAGGTTCGACTTAAATTGTTTTTTTTTTGGCTAAAATTAAATTTTTTCCTTTTGCGAACATGTAATAAATTACAACAAGCTCACATACATACATACTGACTGAGTACCGGGTATAAAGTAGAGCCGCGGCGCAGACGCGGCTCATAACGTTCCCCCTCGTTTATTCCCTATTCATCACCTAAATTTCATCCCTCAACGATTTCCAAGCTTTTCTGCACGTATCACCCGGAATTCATACCTATGAACATTCACTTACATTTTATAATTACTTGAAATTGTACTCTCTATTCATCACTGCAGCCACAGACTCCTATGCGCCTCTTATTGCGTTTGCATCTAATTGCTTTTTATTCGCCAAATTACATAGCAAATGCATCTGCTCGATTTATTTAATAATAATAAAATCTCCTCGTCGCTAAACTACCCCAATCTCTTTATATTTTGCTTTTTGAACTCCATAGCTTTGTGTTTACGTTTCGTTTTCGATTGTAATCAAACACATATGCACGCACACGACTTCATTTATTTCACCGGCCAATTAAATTTTTCGTGCCTGGCGGAATGCCACAAATATCATTAAATACTTTTTTAGCATATATCGGCAATTATTTTGCTCGTGCTGAGTACCACCAAAATTATGACCCTAGAGGAATAGTTCGGCTGGCAAAATATTTGTATCGGTTTCATACGAATATCAACCCTGATTCCTTCCGATAACATTTTTTGCTGGTCTGAGTACTGGGCTTAAGGACAGTGTTCTGCTTCCATTCCTCCCTGTCCGGTATGTGTCCCCTGAATTTTCTTTTCCACGAGAGCTCTGTCACACAGTAGTCATTCAACCTCACCGCTCCACTCTCTTCCTCACGGAGTATAGTGGCATGGCCGTAGTGCAATGGCTTGAAGAACCGTGCCGCCACTAGTCTCGCGGCACTTGCCTCCGCCTGGCACTCAAGATGAATGTATATCGGTGTTAGATTCAATATGGTGTCTAGAGCCGCCTGGGGGGTGGATTTAAGAGATCAGGTGACCCCGAGGCATGCTACTCGTTGGACTTTACGGATGTTTTCTAGGTAGGATTTAGTGTTGACTGCCTCCCACCATACCAAACCTCCGTATGTCAGAATGGGTCGTACAACCGCTGTGTAGAGCCAATGGATGATGCGTGGTTGTAGGCCCCATTTTCGTTCGAAGGTCTTCCTACAGGTGTAGAAAGCTGCCATTTTCTTGAATGACGCCAGGATACTTGGCTTCGCTCGATAGCTTGAGTGGCGTTCCCCCGATCGCGGGAAGTTTGAAACTCGGTATCTTATATCTACGTGAGAACAGCACTAGTTCGGTTTTCTAGGGGCTCACCCCTAGGCCGTTTTGGCGTAACCATCTCTCGGTCGCTCCTAGTGCAGATTCCAGCAGTTCACTGATTGTGGGAAGAAACTTGCCCGTTACCAGTATCACTAGATCGTCCGCGTAGGCCGTGACCGTATGTCCACTTCTCCTCAGCTGCAGAAGAACTAGAACTTCCACAGTAGTGGGGATATAACTCCTCCCTGTGGGGTGCCTCTTGTGACCGTTTTCCTCGAGGAGGAGATACCCAGGTTTGCATTTATCGTTCTGCTCCTGAAAACGCTATCCAGCCATCTGGTTGCCATCGGGTGTGTGCCAATATTGGCTAATGCAGCTGTAATTGACTCGATATTGACGTTATTGAAGGCGCCCTCTACATCGAGGAAGGCCGCCAGTGCGTATTCCTTATGGCTAAGAGTCTTTTCAACTTGCCCAACTACTTCGTGCAATGCGGAATCCACTGATCTACGTTTAAGGTAGGCGTGTTGAGCGCCGCTGAAGACTCGTTCGTTGAGCATAGATCTTATATGTAGATCCATTAGGCATTCCATCGTTTTCAACAAAAACGAGGACAGGCTGATTGGTCTGTAGTCTTTGGGTGAGACGTGGTTTATCTTCCCTGCCTTGGGGATGAAGACCACTCTCACCTCCCTCCATCCTTGGGGTACGTACCCGGTTAGAAGGCATCCTTTAAAGATTCTCTCCAGCCACGGCAGTAGGTGTGGACATGCCATCTGCAGCATGGCTGGTCTGATCTCATCTGGACCCGGGGATTTGTAGGGACTGAATGATTTAATGGCCCATGTGATCTTATCTGGGGCCATTATTTCTCGTACGAGGTCCTCGAATTCCTCTCCCTGTTGCTGCACTACCTCGTTGGCTGGCGGATTAGTTTCGCCGCTGGTAACGCTAGAGCAGCCAGGGAAATGGGTTTCCATTAAGAGCTCTAGGGATTCTTGGCTGCTTTCCGCGAACCTACTGTCCTGGTTCCGCAGTAGGCCAGGTGTGGTAGGCGCCTTTGACATCACTCTCCGAAGCCTTGAGGCCTCGGTGGTGCTGTCTATTGATTCGCAGAAGGCTGCCCATGATTCCCTTTTCGCTCTCCTACAGGCACTCTTGTAGACATTGAAGCTGTGATGATATGCATTCCAGATTTCCGGTATGTTCGTCACTTTGGCCTTGTTGAAGAGTTTCCTCGACTCCTTCCTGACTTCGCTCAACTCTCGTGTCCACCATGAGTTGCTGGGATTGGGCAGGATATAAGAAATGCCTTCTGTAGAGCCTTGGTGACGTTCTGTGCCGCTTCCTCAAGTGCCCCCGTGTGGAGGATGTCGCCTTGGATGAGGTCGGGTAGCATCCTCTTCACTGTATTTGAGAAGCGAGACCAGTCTGTCCGCTTGGGATTTCGGTTTGGACTGACCTTTTCTCTTTCCCATTTGATATTGTATAGTATCCTGTAGTGGTCCGAGAACGAGCACTCGCTGGACACGTGCCAATCCTCAAGGGCGAGGGAGCCGCTGTTCGAGGCCAAGGTTATATCTATAACTTCTGCACGGTTCTTGTTGCGGAAAGTGGGGTGGCCTCTCCGGTTACATATAACAAGATTTGTGGACAGGATGTACTCGAACAGCGACTCTCTTCTAGAGTTTGTACCCGTACTCCTTCCGCGCTTGACGGACGAGGGCCCTGACATCCTCCGAGGGTGGATCTTCTTCGTCGTATGGCAGATAAACAGAGGCCAGGTATAGGCTTTTCCCGTCCTTCCTCTCGCATAGTGCCACCGTTAGGTCCGGACTGCTGTACCTGGAAGACAACAAAACATTTAAGTCGTTCCTTACCACGATACAGGATCTTGGCTTACCTGCAGATTGTAATGCGAGAAGTCGGTAACCGCGACCACTCAAACCCCCAACCCTTTCACCTACGATCCAGGGCTCTTGGATGAGGGCCACGTCTACCGTCTTCTCGTCCATAAGCCGCAGTAGGTCTGCCGTTAGTACACTTGAGTGATGCAGATTAATCTGCACCACCTTCATGTTCTTCAACGGGCCTAGGTCTACGCGGAACTACCACCGCTAGGGTGCCTCTACCAAAAGATATGCGGCAGTTCGCTGCAACGAGCTTGGCAAGGCTGTTCTGGCCAATACTGATCCAGAGTTCCTTACCGTTCCCCTTGTCACGCACTATCACCCTTGTGATGGTCCTGTCAGTCGTCTCCAGGGTCCGGTTCTAAGCCTTGATCAGGACTAGCGTGTCGTCCTCCGCCTGGATGGGGGGAGGGATCCACACTTTTATGATCGTTCTCGTTGGAACCTGGTCCGTGGGTACCACACAGAGTTTCGCTCCAGGCCACAGTTCACCAAAGCCGTGCACCGTAGTCTTGAGAAACTCTAGGGTTTCTGCGTTAGCACAGATCACTGCCTTGGCTCCCCTGTACCATTTTATGCCCTTAAACTCGCATACAAACGGGTTGTCTGCGCGAACAATGGCATCCTTCAAGCGCTCAGTATTGCTGACTCTGCAGTCAGCCAGTTACCGTCCGAGATCTTTCCCTCTGGGTGACCGCGATCGATGATAGCTACCTGCAGTTCAGGCGTCGAACCCAGGCTGGCCAGAATATCCTCTAGTCTAGCCCGTTTTGACTCGGAAGCGTTTATGGAGTCATCCGTCCTCTGGCGCTTTAACCTTGGCTCCCGGCCAGTCGGTTCCCTCGATGCCTTCTGTTCAGATGGCTTTGGTGCTGCCTTTGCACTCGCCGCGTTCCGCGCCTGAGGTGTGGTCTTCCCCTTTCGCTTCCTGTTCCTTTTCCTCTCTTGCACTTTCGCAGACGGTGGCTTTGAGGTTTCGGTCGCCTTTGGTCTCGTGCCAGCCACCGCCACCGCTCTGAGGTCGAAAGTTGGTCCCTTGTCGCCACCATGACCGGTGCGCTCTGGGAGTTTCCTCTCCGCTGGGCCGAACGGCTCCATGCAGCCGCTCGTACCTCCGCACGTTATGCTCGTGCTTCTTCCTGAGGCCCCGATCCCTCGCGGTCAGCGTGTCGGGGGGTCGCCGGCCAAGTCCCCGAAGGTACTTGACTGACGCCCTGTATCCCGACAGCTGTTTGCGCTGGCTCTCTGCCTCACTCTTCGCCTACACCGCATCAACAGATGTGAGGTCCGAGGAGCCCTGGATTTTGGGGTCCGAGACTTCGGCTACCGCCTTCTGCGATTCATCGTTATTTCCAAGGCGAGAAGACAAAGCTTCCGCCTGTGGTTCCCGGTTCTAGCTCCTCCAACACCTCTTTCTGCCTACGGATCTGGCCTTTGCTTGTGCAATTCCGTAAATATCGATGTTAAAATTATGAAAAAAATATCCACAAAGTCTATTATGTATTCTGTATCGAATGTTAAAAAAAAACCTTTTTCGGTTTTTGAAAAATAGGTTTATATTAGCTAGATAGGCCGTTTGTACCACTGTGCAGGGGGGGAAAGTACACAGACGCCAGCTGGTGTATCCAAAAGGTCGAGGCACTCGCCGGACGGCACCTTCCGGTACACGCTGGTCTACCCGCTACGGAGACTCCAAAAGGCCGAGACAGGCGTCGGACGGCACCTCTGGAACCTGCGTTACTACACACTACAACAGGGGAAAGGGTGCGGAGAGAAAATCCGATACGGATTACATACGGATTTATTCATTTTATTTCCACTTCATCTGTATTATTTGGCTGCCATGCCTACTGCACCGCTCAGCTACCCCGTACTCACGACGTGAGACTTGCTTACACCAGCTCAATATCTTCTCCGGCCACGTTTGTTCGTCGATGACAAGTGTCTACTTTACCTCCACTTCAGGGAAAAGTCTAGCCGTATCGCTTCCACAATATCCTTCCGGCGCGTCGTCGTATCCTGTCTTCCTGCTGCCTCTTCTCCTCAGTCACTGACGGCATTTAACTCTCGGTTCTTCTAAGCGTTTTCTTGTCCGCGAACATGTCTGTGCTCTTTCAGCTCCGGCGACCGACTTTCTTTCTGCTACTTCGCTTCGCGCTCTCTAGGGCTACGATTGGCCCGTTCTTTGCCGGCTTTTTACACTCTCTCTGTCATCGGCCCAGCGCCAACTTCAGTGGCTTGGCTCTCCCGGCTCAGCGTCAGCGGTATCTTTCTTTCTCATCACTGTCAACGACGGGATTTTTGCTCTCCTTTTCGTCGCTATAAAAGCCGTTGGACCTCTCTCTCGCCGTCGGTGGCGTGGGTGTCTGGGCTTTTGCTTTCCTCTGCGTCGCTATAATCGCCGTTGGGCCTGGACTTTCGCTCTCCTCTTCGTCGCTATAATCGCCGTTGGGCCTCTCTCTCTCTCTCTCTCTCTCGTAGGTGTGAGTGTGCGTGTCGGTGGTTGGCCAGAGAGGACATTTTAGTGGTACCCGTCGTGATCCCAATACCCCTTGCCAAATTACGAGATGACTCAGGTTCTTATTGGCCCTTCGTGCCATGTAATTAAATCAAGTAATTCATGAAGTGTCAACACTCAGGGCGCGCGAGTTATGTCCTGTCCTCGTAGGTGGTGAGAATTCGGAAGGGTTATATATGTTTTATCTCCTTCTATTTGGTTGTGAGTGATCAAGGGAATTCGTACGATCTTCGGATCGAGATTGAATAGAAGCGTTTCGTTTGGAAGTTGGAAATCAAGTGTTTTATTCTACATATTCTTGGCTCCGCCGAAGCTCGGCCCTTACTCTAAGGAATGCAGCATAAGCATTTCTGTACAAATGTATATATGTCTAAGTGTAAGAATATCGCTGCATGTATGTATGTATGTATGTATGCATTTATGTATGTATGCCCGGCCGGATGTATATGTGCCGTTGACCGGTGGAGAGGCCGTTGACCGGTGGAGAGGGTTGCTCAACCGGTAACTCGCGCACACTGTAGCTGAAAGCAGAGCTGAAAACGGCGCTGAAAGCTCTAAGCTTTTTTCAGACAGAATCAGCCGGCTACGCACCTGCCGGCTGATTCTGTCTGAAATTCTGTCGACTGAGCTGAAAGATGAACTGATAGCAATGCGTCCGTCTGTTTCTACTAAACTATGATTTCACTTTAAGAACTATCTCCACAAAACGTTTCATGTACATAGCTATATTTTATGACTTTATCAAGCATTTTTTCGAATGGGGCAGATCGGATATCTATATCTATATAAAGTTATTTTTTCTATGAAAAACTTCTTTAGTTTTTAAAGTAGTCAGCCCATTTGTGTAATTACCTGATTGTACATAACGCACGAAAATTTGGTGAAATTCGGACCACTATATCGCATAGAAAGATAACATTGATGGTAACTATCAGCAATCCGCTTGCTGAAAAAACAAACATGCTTGTTCGATCAAACAAAGCTGAGCTGATTTCAGGGAGCTTTTTCAGCTTTAAGCTCAGCTCAGTCAGCAATGTGCGCACTTGCACCGGTGCAGGGTTTTTTTTATTTTTGGAGCTGAAAAAAAAGCTATCAGCTCTGCTTTCAGCTCCGCTTTCAGCTACAGTGTGCGCGCGCCCTTAAACCTAGAAAATATCAATACTAAACTTAACGTTGAATACAAGCATCAATGGGCGTCATGGAAACATCTAAACTTAAGTCTAAAAATCGAAAAATCAACGGAGTCCATGGGAATATCTATGATTAATTCTAGTAAAAGTAAACGATGAGGTATAATAATGAAAACAAGGAATAAATGGCCCTCCAGGGGTATCTCATTATAACTAGATAAAATGCGGTCCCTTCTGTTGGGAAAAATGTGGACAGTCTCTCCTGTCGAAAAATATGGAGGAACGTACGCTTCTTCGCAGATCGTAGAAACTTTCATAGAGCCTTTTGTGCATTTTGTTAAAAAGTGGCAACGCCTTCCCATTGTTTTGATTCCGTATTGCACTTATATTCATTGCTAATTGCTTTTATCCAAAGAAATGCACTTTACGATTCCGAGTTTCTTTCTTTTCTCCTTGTGGCCGCCAAGGTGTATAGTAGTGCGATATTATGGTGCTCGGTGTGATAGCTGACCCTTAACTCTTTGCACAGCCAGACACCACGGGAAGTGATTGCGTTCTAAATTAGTTTTAATTACTATTCTTAAGCTGAAAATCAACGTGAGTATGATCCGAAAACAGACGATGTCTATTTGTCTGAAATAAAGTTCATTTTCAAAGAATTTTGCGCTATACCGCGGAGTATAACCGTGGCCGTGCCGTGCGTGGCCAGGCCCTTCTTTGCGATCATACGCCTGGAAGAAATACAAAGTTCGAAAGCTATCTCGATTGCAGTAGCGTATTTCCCTCTGTGGTAAATATCCATCAAGCTAATTCCAAATATAGAAGCCGACTCCTCTGGTGGCGTGCTCATACTCCAAATGCGAATATCTTGGAACACCTTCGTTCGATATTCGTGCGTGAGCCAGATCTCGAGGATGGATTTCCTCACATGCTCCCCAAAACAAATAATCTGATGCCGCCTGCAGCAGATGAGAATGAACTCGCCATCCAGCTTTGAGACATCGATCGAGCAGCTGAATTAGTTTAATTTACTTTTTTGACGATTAGAGACCCGATACAAAAAACATTTTTTTAATTTCATCCGATTTGAGGTTACAATTTCGGTTGGATACGGCTAAAACCGGAAATTTTACCCTTTATAACGAGATAGAAGAAAAGATATTCATGTCCATGGTCTAAATCGCAAAGGAACCTTGTGTATATTGTATTAATATTGTATTAACATTACAGTCATAATTTTGGTTACCCCGCATTCATCGCATCATCTAATAATCTGTTTATACAATCATCCAGCCATCTAAACAATGATAGATTTTTCTGCGTCGGAGTAAAAATAAATATCGGTATCGTAAGTGATTAACATGGTATCAAACATGAAAAAATTAATTTGCGGTAACTTATATGTATATACCGTGACCTGGCAGGAATCTCAAAATTACCATATACATATCTCTTTTTCGTTTTGGTTTTGCATTGACCAACATTTAAGCAAAAGTGTAAATTATGAACGTTGTTGAATGTTCCTAAATATTTACTCTAGTTGCGGCATCCATCATATCTATACTATAGGTTAGGTTAGGTTTATAGGGCTGCTCGACCGTATTCGAGGTCACTCGGTGGCAGATCTGCCCATTGTGATGCCCTTACTTGTCATGTGATGGTGTTCTCTAACTAGGGAGGTTTTTTACCATCCTGAGGCATCAATAAAGAGTGCCAGTTTCCAAAGCGGCATGGTTGCCAGGCTGTCCTGGTCCTCAAAGAAAGCTCTCCCGAGGGTACGGTGCCGCCTCAGGACAGCCACAGAGGAGGTGCTGGACACTCTCTATCTCCTCCTCATCCATGCAGCTGCGGCAGAAGTCATGGTGGGGTAGTCCGTATCTCGTGGCCATGCGGAAGATGACACAGTGCCCCGTTATAACTCCCGGCAGTGTGCACACCTGGCTTTTCCTGAGACTCAGGAGAGTCTCGGTGCGCTTATGGTCGTAATGAGGCCAAAGCGAGCGTGAGATCCCACAGTTTGAGGTGGTGTTCCACCGCCTGTCGGCTCTCGTTCTCGAGATAATGTCTCGTAGTGGTCTCCGTATATCGCTAACCGCATCCGCAATCGGCTTTGCCGATCCTGCTCTGGCACACTCATCGGCACTCTCGTTTCCCGCGATGTCACTGTGACCCGGGACCCACGTGAGCGTGTCCTGATTTGGTTAAGTGCTTCCACTGTCTCGCGTACGAGTTTACTAGTGGTTTTGCAGGATACCAAGGCTTTGAGAGCAGCCTGGCTGTCAACGCAGATTACTATGTCCCTCGGAGATATGTCCAAGGTGTATGGCAATTTCGCCGCTTGCCACACTGCATATATCTCTGCCTAGAATGCACTGCACCAATCAGGTAGTCTTATGGATATGTTGGTCGCCAGATTTTCGCAGAATATCCCTGCTCCTGTCCCCTCGGCTGTCTTTGAGCCGTCAGTGAAGATGGACAGCTCGCTCTGTGTAAAGCCTAGTACTCAGACCAGCAAAAATTCCTCTGGCAAAATTCGCAATATAAGAATACTGGCGACCGAGTGTGACCAGGTGTGCATGCCCTACGGTTACACTGTGTACAAATAAAATCAGTTAAGAATTCAAATTTTGTATCAAAGCAAGCAGAAATGTTTTATTTGTGGGCGCTGTGGCACTGAATGACGACAATGCACGGCTAATGTACCGCAATATTGTATAAATGCATTTTTGCGGAACAGAAATTCAATCAACTATTTTTTATTCCCTATTCATCACCTAAATTTCATCCCTCAACGATTTCCAAGCTTTTCTGCACGTATCACCCGGAATTCATACCTATGAACATTCACTTACATTTTATAATTACTTGAAATTGTACTCTCTATTCATCACTGCAGCCACAGACTCCTATGCGCCTCTTATTGCGTTTGCATCTAATTGCTTTTTATTCGCCAAATTACATAGCAAATGCATCTGCTCGATTTATTTAATAATAATAAAATCTCCTCGTCGCTAAACTACCCCAATCTCTTTATATTTTGCTTTTTGAACTCCATAGCTTTGTGTTTACGTTTCGTTTTCGATTGTAATCAAACACATATGCACGCACACGACTTCATTTATTTCACCGGCCAATTAAATTTTTCGTGCCTGGCGGAATACCACAAATATCATTAAATACTTTTTTAGCATATATCGGCAATTATTTTGCTCGTGCTGAGTACCACCAAAATTATGACCCTAGAGGAATAGTTCGGCTGGCAAAATATTTGTATCGGTTTCATACGAATATCAACCCTGATTCCTTCCGATAACATTTTTTGCTGGTCTGAGTACTGGGCTTAAGGACAGTGTTCTGCTTCCATTCCTCCCTGTCCGGTATGTGTCCCCTGAATTTTCTTTTCCACGAGAGCTCTGTCACACAGTAGTCATTCAACCTCACCGCTCCACTCTCTTCCTCACGGAGTATAGTGGCATGGCCGTAGTGCAATGGCTTGAAGAACCGTGCCGCCACTAGTCTCGCGGCACTTGCCTCCGCCTGGCACTCAAGATGAATGTATATCGGTGTTAGATTCAATATGGTGTCTAGAGCCGCCTGGGGGGTGGATTTAAGAGATCAGGTGACCCCGAGGCATGCTACTCGTTGGACTTTACGGATGTTTTCTAGGTAGGATTTAGTGTTGACTGCCTCCCACCATACCAAACCTCCGTATGTCAGAATGGGTCGTACAACCGCTGTGTAGAGCCAATGGATGATGCGTGGTTGTAGGCCCCATTTTCGTTCGAAGGTCTTCCTACAGGTGTAGAAAGCTGCCATTTTCTTGAATGACGCCAGGATACTTGGCTTCGCTCGATAGCTTGAGTGGCGTTCCCCCGATCGCGGGAAGTTTGAAACTCGGTATCTTATATCTACGTGAGAACAGCACTAGTTCGGTTTTCTAGGGGCTCACCCCTAGGCCGTTTTGGCGTAACCATCTCTCGGTCGCTCCTAGTGCAGATTCCAGCAGTTCACTGATTGTGGGAAGAAACTTGCCCGTTACCAGTATCACTAGATCGTCCGCGTAGGCCGTGACCGTATGTCCACTTCTCCTCAGCTGCAGAAGAACTAGAACTTCCACAGTAGTGGGGATATAACTCCTCCCTGTGGGGTGCCTCTTGTGACCGTTTTCCTCGAGGAGGAGATACCCAGGTTTGCATTTATCGTTCTGCTCCTGAAAACGCTATCCAGCCATCTGGTTGCCATCGGGTGTGTGCCAATATTGGCTAATGCAGCTGTAATTGACTCGATATTGACGTTATTGAAGGCGCCCTCTACATCGAGGAAGGCCGCCAGTGCGTATTCCTTATGGCTAAGAGTCTTTTCAACTTGCCCAACTACTTCGTGCAATGCGGAATCCACTGATCTACGTTTAAGGTAGGCGTGTTGAGCGCCGCTGAAGACTCGTTCGTTGAGCATAGATCTTATATGTAGATCCATTAGGCATTCCATCGTTTTCAACAAAAACGAGGACAGGCTGATTGGTCTGTAGTCTTTGGGTGAGACGTGGTTTATCTTCCCTGCCTTGGGGATGAAGACCACTCTCACCTCCCTCCATCCTTGGGGTACGTACCCGGTTAGAAGGCATCCTTTAAAGATTCTCTCCAGCCACGGCAGTAGGTGTGGACATGCCATCTGCAGCATGGCTGGTCTGATCTCATCTGGACCCGGGGATTTGTAGGGACTGAATGATTTAATGGCCCATGTGATCTTATCTGGGGCCATTATTTCTCGTACGAGGTCCTCGAATTCCTCTCCCTGTTGCTGCACTACCTCGTTGGCTGGCGGATTAGTTTCGCCGCTGGTAACGCTAGAGCAGCCAGGGAAATGGGTTTCCATTAAGAGCTCTAGGGATTCTTGGCTGCTTTCCGCGAACCTACTGTCCTGGTTCCGCAGTAGGCCAGGTGTGGTAGGCGCCTTTGACATCACTCTCCGAAGCCTTGAGGCCTCGGTGGTGCTGTCTATTGATTCGCAGAAGGCTGCCCATGATTCCCTTTTCGCTCTCCTACAGGCACTCTTGTAGACATTGAAGCTGTGATGATATGCATTCCAGATTTCCGGTATGTTCGTCACTTTGGCCTTGTTGAAGAGTTTCCTCGACTCCTTCCTGACTTCGCTCAACTCTCGTGTCCACCATGAGTTGCTGGGATTGGGCAGGATATAAGAAATGCCTTCTGTAGAGCCTTGGTGACGTTCTGTGCCGCTTCCTCAAGTGCCCCCGTGTGGAGGATGTCGCCTTGGATGAGGTCGGGTAGCATCCTCTTCACTGTATTTGAGAAGCGAGACCAGTCTGTCCGCTTGGGATTTCGGTTTGGACTGACCTTTTCTCTTTCCCATTTGATATTGTATAGTATCCTGTAGTGGTCCGAGAACGAGCACTCGCTGGACACGTGCCAATCCTCAAGGGCGAGGGAGCCGCTGTTCGAGGCCAAGGTTATATCTATAACTTCTGCACGGTTCTTGTTGCGGAAAGTGGGGTGGCCTCTCCGGTTACATATAACAAGATTTGTGGACAGGATGTACTCGAACAGCGACTCTCTTCTAGAGTTTGTACCCGTACTCCTTCCGCGCTTGACGGACGAGGGCCCTGACATCCTCCGAGGGTGGATCTTCTTCGTCGTATGGCAGATAAACAGAGGCCAGGTATAGGCTTTTCCCGTCCTTCCTCTCGCATAGTGCCACCGTTAGGTCCGGACTGCTGTACCTGGAAGACAACAAAACATTTAAGTCGTTCCTTACCACGATACAGGATCTTGGCTTACCTGCAGATTGTAATGCGAGAAGTCGGTAACCGCGACCACTCAAACCCCCAACCCTTTCACCTACGATCCAGGGCTCTTGGATGAGGGCCACGTCTACCGTCTTCTCGTCCATAAGCCGCAGTAGGTCTGCCGTTAGTACACTTGAGTGATGCAGATTAATCTGCACCACCTTCATGTTCTTCAACGGGCCTAGGTCTACGCGGAACTACCACCGCTAGGGTGCCTCTACCAAAAGATATGCGGCAGTTCGCTGCAACGAGCTTGGCAAGGCTGTTCTGGCCAATACTGATCCAGAGTTCCTTACCGTTCCCCTTGTCACGCACTATCACCCTTGTGATGGTCCTGTCAGTCGTCTCCAGGGTCCGGTTCTAAGCCTTGATCAGGACTAGCGTGTCGTCCTCCGCCTGGATGGGGGGAGGGATCCACACTTTTATGATCGTTCTCGTTGGAACCTGGTCCGTGGGTACCACACAGAGTTTCGCTCCAGGCCACAGTTCACCAAAGCCGTGCACCGTAGTCTTGAGAAACTCTAGGGTTTCTGCGTTAGCACAGATCACTGCCTTGGCTCCCCTGTACCATTTTATGCCCTTAAACTCGCATACAAACGGGTTGTCTGCGCGAACAATGGCATCCTTCAAGCGCTCAGTATTGCTGACTCTGCAGTCAGCCAGTTACCGTCCGAGATCTTTCCCTCTGGGTGACCGCGATCGATGATAGCTACCTGCAGTTCAGGCGTCGAACCCAGGCTGGCCAGAATATCCTCTAGTCTAGCCCGTTTTGACTTGGAAGCGTTTATGGAGTCATCCGTCCTCTGGCGCTTTAACCTTGGCTCCCGGCCAGTCGGTTCCCTCGATGCCTTCTGTTCAGATGGCTTTGGTGCTGCCTTTGCACTCGCCGCGTTCCGCGCCTGAGGTGTGGTCTTCCCCTTTCGCTTCCTGTTCCTTTTCCTCTCTTGCACTTTCGCAGACGGTGGCTTTGAGGTTTCGGTCGCCTTTGGTCTCGTGCCAGCCACCGCCACCGCTCTGAGGTCGAAAGTTGGTCCCTTGTCGCCACCATGACCGGTGCGCTCTGGGAGTTTCCTCTCCGCTGGGCCGAACGGCTCCATGCAGCCGCTCGTACCTCCGCACGTTATGCTCGTGCTTCTTCCTGAGGCCCCGATCCCTCGCGGTCAGCGTGTCGGGGGGTCGCCGGCCAAGTCCCCGAAGGTACTTGACTGACGCCCTGTATCCCGACAGCTGTTTGCGCTGGCTCTCTGCCTCACTCTTCGCCTACACCGCATCAACAGATGTGAGGTCCGAGGAGCCCTGGATTTTGGGGTCCGAGACTTCGGCCACCGCCTTCTGCGATTCATCGTTATTTCCAAGGCGAGAAGACAAAGCTTCCGCCTGTGGTTCCCGGTTCTAGCTCCTCCAACACCTCTTTCTGCCTACGGATCTGGCCTTTGCTTGTGGCATTTCGCGAGTTAATAGCCTAGCAGTCCACTGATACCTCGGGTTTCTTATTTCAGTAACTGTATATCGAAGCCGGGGGGCCTGCGTGCGCACCCCCAATCACCGCCGGTACTAGGTCTCCGACTCCCTGCACCATAACTGTTTTTTCATTAGAGGACATTCCTACATAACAAAAAGCGTTTTAACCCTACCGCCAGGGGCTGAGCTACTTTTAGCTTCGGCGCTCCCCCCCGCCGGTATAGCTCTTGGGTTCCTTATGCTTACTAAGCCCCCTCATCGCGACAACATGGTAGCTCGCGAGGGGGATATCTATATCTATACTATAATTTTGTAGAACAAAATGTGTGAGTAACGGGCTACCGCCGAAATGCATGTCTTTTTATACCTTTTTGTGTGAAAAGTTGTTTTCTGAAAAAAATTGCAATTTGTGTAAGTATATTTTTTGCTTTTGAAAATGTGTGCGTTTTAAATAAACCTGTATGATTTTGAAAGTTAAATGTCGAGACGACATTCAATTCAAATCATTTAGTAAGCAGCGAAGCACGTAGGTCTGTTATTTTTTTTATATTTTTGAAATCTCATACATACCTACTATTGCAATATTACTTTTTTTATATAGCATTACATGATTTACCTCCAAATATTATACATTGTATATAAATATTATCTAGCTATACACAATACTAATATTAAAAGTATCTAAAGAAACTCCTTATTCGTATATATATTTGATGCTATGTTCAGAAAGAGTTAGGTTAAGAGTTGGTTATTTCCTAAAATAAATAATTATAGATTTTGTAAATAAATTTAGTTTTGAAATGAAACAAGGCTAAATCACTGTGGACGGCAGTCCACGTAGTGTCGAAGCGCACCAGGAGAATGTGCAAAGTAGACTACTATAGTATACAGGAAGAAAGGAAAATCTGCTGTGATCGTCCGATCATAACAAGTGATACCCCAATCGAAAGGTATTGCATCTGTTTGTATCTGTTTGATACAAAACGTTATTTTAGTGTCCTGGAATCATATCATCTGTATTAAACAGCTCGATATAAGAAACATTAGTTCTACCACTTTCAACCCTCAAGTTTAGCGGGAAAACAGCTATAAAAAGCTTAAAGCTGGCTTCTAATCAACTAAAACTAGAGACTTGCGATATAAGTCATTGGCGTTTTAAAACTCCATGCTTGCTTATTAACTATTTTTGTCTAAATAGATTAAAAACTATACCCAGAAAAAAAAAACAATTTTTTTTCACTTCTTGGTTGATATTTCATAAACCACTCTAACGATTTCCCATTAAATTAAAAGCTGTACAGCCTAATGTTTGATTTATAACACATTTCTATAAAAATGCACGTTTAAAAGTTAATAAGCAACAAAAACAGCCACATTCATCTAGGCACCGAACTAAAAAAAATATACGAATCGAGTAACATTTGGGCAAACCCCAGGCTTTAGAAGTCAAAACTTCATGAAAATTCATGATTTTGTCGCTGGGTGTATATATAATGTTCTTATCGATTTAATTTTATTTTTTTGAAAATGGGTGGGTGCCGTAAAAAAAACGTACTCTTAATTTTCAAGAAAAACTTCATATTGAAAATGAACAATTTAACAAAAAAAAAATGTTAACGGTAATCCTGAAAAGACAGAAAGGGCGCAACTAAAGAAAGACCTTGGATTGAATCTGAAGAAAAAAAAGCAACAAATTAAATTAAATCGATCAGTTAAGACGGAAGAAGAGCAAATTAATTCCAAAACTGCAGAAAAGCTTATCGAAAAGAACGCAAATAGAAATGAAGCATATAGATTAATGGAGACCAAAGAGAGCAAAAGCTGCATTAAAGAAATCCTATATGTATGAAAACTAACATTTATTGTTTCTTTTAAAACTTCTGATATCAAACAAAAACACCTCTTAACGAGGTAAAAAACTAGTGACGATCACACCTTCAACATACAAAAGTTCTGATATCAACTTTTGTGACGAAAAATGATTCTCGATTCGACTACATAAATACACTATCTAAAGTTTTTACTTCGGCACGCTTTATCAAAATATTTAACTATCACGGACATTTTGGACCGACTGAGTCTCCTTCCCCGTATTCTTTGGACCCGATTTTACGGGCGTTGATCGAGAGGGATGGTCTTGTCCCTCCGGTATTTTAGAAGGAGTACCGAGCTCCATTCGGGTTTTGTTTTTGATATTTAAGTTATTTGACATAGTTTTGGTTCCACGAGTAGGCGGGAAGGGGTTGCTCACCCGAGGTATTGCTCGCTTGCCCCGGGAAGCCTAATTGAAACTGGAGGTCGGCAGGTATCCAGAGTCCGCAAATTCGCGACTAAGCCCCCCTCGGCCATGCATCCATCGGCCATGCATCCATCGTCAGTGTCACCTTGGATTGGGGTAATTTCACTGAGAGATTTCTTCTTTCCGCCCGACTACCATTAGCCAGGATCCTGGCAGAGACATGACCAGGCATGATCCAGGTTCGGCGGGTAACGGGTTGCTCGTGATCCCTCTATATTCTATGGCAGATTGAACACAATCGCCTCTGGGTAGGGCAAGCCCTAGCCCAAGAGCACTTATACTTAAGCCAGAGTTTATAGTTGTGGCGGGTCGACCCGTTATCCCTAATTCCCCCTGTAAAACCCGACGGCTGACGGCCCTATAAGAGGTAAATCAGCAAAGTTTTGTGTGTAGGCTTTTTTGACATCACACTAAATCAAGTTTGTTTCAATATTTTGACACCCTCTGTTCTGGCCCCATAAAGGACCAAAATTTGTGGAAAAGAAGCACTACCTCTGAAAAGAAAAACATTCTTTAAAAAAACTACACCAAAAAAAAAAACCATAATTCTTTTTAAAAATGTTATATCCCGAAATCTATCAGAAAAATTCATTTCTGGCCACAGCGGAAATGTCATGTTGACTAGTGTTATCAGGCATATCCATCACTTTGGATGCATAGCTGAAATGCTTTTGCAGAGTATGTATAAATACTGCAGGGACGCCTGTTTCCAGATGGATTGCGTAGGTCGGCGAGTTTTGTGGAAGTCGGAAGATTTTTTTAATATATAATGGCAGGAGCTTTTCTGCTACTTCATAGCGCTCGTGTCCCCATACCTCCGCTGCATAGCCCAGTACAGTCTGTGCTGTTGCCATGTATACTTTATATTTTATACTCGGGGAGACCTGTTTTTTTCGCAAGTAGCTGTTTCCTAGTGCAATTCAAAGCTACCTTTGCGTCCGCCAGCTTTTCGAAGCTCATATTCTGGGTTAATGTGACTCCAAGATATTTGAACTCACGGACCGTTTCCAGTGGCTCTCCATTAAGCGTCCAACATTCGCTCTGTGCCGAGCGGCCTCTGCCGTCCTTTATCACCAAGACTGGTTATATCTGCGTTAATGTTCTGGCCCCAAGTTTGACAATAATTTTTCATGGAGTCAATCATGTTTTGCAGCTTGGTGTGCGATTCTGCCATGATTACCATGTCGTCTGGGTACATGAGCTCCTTTATTTTCTCCGTACCTACGAATACTCCTCCTGGCAGCAGTGATGGTATATCGTCCACGTACAGGGCAAACAGCAGTGGGCTTAGGAGACATCCTTGCTTAACCCCCAAGTTGCATGAGAACCACTCGGAGAGACTGTTGCCGTTCCAGACCGCTGCCGTGTTATCAGTGTACATACATTTTAGTATGTTCAGGATTTTCGTTGATACTCCAGCCATGCTGAGTTTCAGAAATATGCTTTGTCTGTCGATAGTGTCGAAAGCTGCTTTGAAGTCTATGAAGCAGGCGTACATCTTTCGATTTTGCCGCCTGTACTCTTTGGCTATCTCCACTAGCACGAAAATGCTGTCGACTGTACTGTACCCTCTTCTAAAACCAGCTTGGTATTCGCTGAGCACATTATACTTTTCCACCCATTCGTTTAAACGCGAAAGCATTATTGAGGCGGACACCTTCATGATCGAAGTAAGGAAAGATACCCCCCCATAGTTCGCTGCATCCGTGACATTAACTTTTTTGTGTATCGGG
The DNA here is from genome assembly GCA_963969585.1 of Drosophila helvetica. Taxonomy (NCBI): domain Eukaryota; kingdom Metazoa; phylum Arthropoda; class Insecta; order Diptera; family Drosophilidae; genus Drosophila; species Drosophila helvetica. The sequence continues at coordinate 27,274,923 of OZ018402.1, read as the reverse complement.
AAAATAAAATCTGTTTGTGTTGTATGGCAGAGCAAAATAGTGCTGTACAGCTTGGTTGTCCTTAAAATAGCAGTTTTTTAAAGTGCTGCGCCAGACTGTCAGGCTCAGCCCCGATTTGAAAGATATTGCTGGATCCGTTCAATCTTATGACGAACTCCCAGAAGCTCTTGCTATCTTTTATGCTGTTCAATTCAAGCTCCATATTCCTGTAGTGTTCGTCTTTTTTTTCCTGCACGTTTTCTTAAAAGCTGTGTTGGCCTCCTTGTACTCGAGTTTTTCCTCCTCAGTGCCTGTTTGTAGCGCTCGTTTCAATGCTATCATTAATCGTTGCCTCGCTCGATGGCATGTCTTTTTTCTTGTAAGATGGGCTGGTTTTTGCATGCAGGATGCTGCTATCTGTATACAGTTGGTCATGGTCTAAATATTTGGTGCTTCGATTTGTTCGTCTCGCTGGTTCTCTATACTGCAGGCGGTACCTCCCATTCCATTGTAGTTAAGGCAGTAATTGTTGTCGTGTGGGTTGGGTTGCATGCGTATGTCGATTTGGATAGATAGAGGTAAGTGATCTGAGAAAGTTTCCGCCACTGCTTCCACATCTTCAATGAGATCATGCCACTTGCCATTTATAAGACAGTAATCTATTGTGGACGCCGCTTGACCTCTTATGAAGGTGTAGCTTCCGTCCCCGTCGCTTTGTGTTCTGCCGTTTAGGACCATGAGACTGTTGTCCGTTCGTGTCTACTTTTAGATCTTTTGCTGCCCTGACTAGCGTTTTGTATTTCAATGCGTGGTCTTCGCGCTCTTGGGCACATTGATGCGTTCCTATCCTGGCATTTAAGTCACCCACAATCATTAAGTTATCACTCGCGGACTCTTGGATCATGCTAGATAACTGATTATAGTAGCCCTGCCATTGCAGTTGAGGTAAGTTGGGATTATGGTTAGATATGTGTCCTCGTTTATTATTCTTATGGCTTGGGCGCCACATAAGTCTAGAAAACTGCAGCATTTAGAGGTTCTAGGTATGTGTGGATGCCTCTCATGTCTGTGTGGTGCTCTTCCTCTGGCTGCGGTTCTTACTGCTGCATATTTTCGTCGACAAAAGTTTCGTATAAGAAAAAGATGTGAAATGTGTTTATAAATTTAGTGTTGTTTAGTGTTGCAGTATTGTAAGATATTAATTATTAAGGATATTAATTTTGACGCTACTTTTAGTACGTGGTTGCCGATCTTCTGGTTTTTTGGCTTCCCTGGCTTTGGTGAGAAGTCGCGTGTACGTAAGGTCAACGTCCTCAAGTTCGGCACCATAAAGTTCCTTTAGTACAGGGGTAGCTGGCTGTCCTTTGCACGTTAGCTCCTGGGCATGATTAAAGGATGCCCATTTGCCCCCTATGCAGATCTGGACATTCTTGACGAAGGCATTACCGTCTTCTCGTCCATAAGCCGCAGTAGGTCTGCCGATAGTACACTTGAGTGATGCAGATTAATCTGCACCACCTTCATGTTCTTCAACGGGCCTAGGTCTACGCGGAACTACCACCACTAGGGTGCCTCTACCAAAAGATATGCGGCAGTTCGCTGCAACGAGCTTGGCAAGGCTGTTCTGGCCAATACTGATCCAGAGTTCCTTACCGTTCCCCTTGTCACGCACTATCACCCTTGTGATGGTCCTGTCAGTCGTCTCCAGGGTCCGGTTCTAAGCCTTGATCAGGACTAGCGTGTCGTCCTCCGCCTTGATCGGGGGAGGGATCCACACTTTCATGATCGTTCTCGTTGGAACCTGGTCCGTGGGTACCACACAGAGTTTCGCTCCAGGCCACAGTTCACCAAAGCCGTGCACCGTAGTCTTGAGAAACTCTAGGGTTTCTGCGTTAGCACAGATCACTGCCTTGGCTCCCCTGTACCATTTTATGCCCTTAAACTCGCATACAAACGGGTTGTCTGCGCGAACAATGGCATCCTTCAAGCGCTCAGTATTGCTGACTCTGCAGTCAGCCAGTTACCGTCCGAGATCTTTCCCTCTGGGTGACCGCGATCGATGATAGCTACCTGCAGTTCAGGCGTCGAACCCAGGCTGGCCAGAATATCCTCTAGTCTAGCCCGTTTTGACTCGGAAGCGTTTATGGAGTCATCCGTCCTCTGGCGCTTGAACCTTGGCTCCCGGCCAGTCGGTTCCCTCGATGCCTTCTGTTCAGATGGCTTTGGTGCTGCCTTTGCACTCGCCGCGTTCCGCGCCTGAGGTGTGGTCTTCCCCTTTCGCTTCCTGTTCCTTTTCCTCTCTTGCACTTTCGCAGACGGTGGCTTTGAGGTTTCGGTCGCCTTTGGTCTCGTGCCAGCCACCGCCACCGCTCTGAGGTCGAAAGTTGGTCCCTTGTCGCCACCATGACCGGTGCGCTCTGGGAGTTTCCTCTCCGCTGGGCCGAACGGCTCCATGCAGCCGCTCGTACCTCCGCACGTTATGCTCGTGCTTCTTCCTGAGGCCCCGATCCCTCGCGGTCAGCGTGTCGGGGGGTCGCCGGCCAAGTCCCCGAAGGTACTTGACTGACGCCCTGTATCCCGACAGCTGTTTGCGCTGGCTCTCTGCCTCACTCTTCGCCTACACCGCATCAACAGATGTGAGGTCCGAGGAGCCCTGGATTTTGGGGTCCGAGACTTCGGCCACCGCCTTCTGCGATTCATCGTTATTTCCAAGGCGAGAAGACGAAGCTTCCGCCTGTGGTTCCCGGTTCTAGCTCCTCCAACACCTCTTTCTGCCTACGGATCTGGCCTTTGCTTGTGGCATTTCGCGAGTTAATAGCCTAGCAGTCCACTGATACCTCGGGTTTCTTATTTCAGTAACTGTATATCGAAGCCGGGGGGCCTGCGTGCGCACCCCCAATCACCGCCGGTACTAGGTCTCCGACTCCCTGCACCATAACTGTTTTTTCATTAGAGGACATTCCTACATAACAAAAATCGTTTTAACCCTACCGCCAGGGGCTGAGCTACTTTTAGCTTCGGCGCTCCCCCTTGACCTGCCCGGCTTGGGTGGCCCTTCCAGTACGCTACCGCCGGTATAGCTCTTGGGTTCCTTATGCTTACTAAGCCCCCTCATCGCGACAACATGGTAGCTCGCGAGGGGGATATCTATATCTATACTATAATTTTGTAGAACAAAATGTGTGAGTAACGGGCTACCGCCGAAATGCATGTCTTTTTATACCTTTTTGTGTGAAAAGTTGTTTTCTGAAAAAAATTGCAATTTGTGTAAGTATATTTTTTGCTTTTGAAAATGTGTGCGTTTTAAATAAACCTGTATGATTTTGAAAGTTAAATGTCGAGACGACATTCAATTCAAATCATTTAGTAAGCAGCGTAACCACGTAGGTCTGTTATTTTTTTTATATTTTTGAAATCTCATACATACCTACTATTGCAATATTACTTTTTTTATATAGCATTACATGATTTACCTCCAAATATTATACATTGTATATAAATATTATCTAGCTATACACAATACTAATATTAAAAGTATCTAAAGAAACTCCTTATTCGTATATATATTTGATGCTATGTTCAGAAAGAGTTAGGTTAAGAGTTGGTTATTTCCTAAAATAAATAATTATAGATTTTGTAAATAAATTTAGTTTTGAAATGAAACAAGGCTAAATCACTGTGGACGGCAGTCCACGTAGTGTCGAAGCGCACCAGGAGAATGTGCAAAGTAGACTACTATAGTATACAGGAAGAAAGGAAAATCTGCTGTGATCGTCCGATCATAACAAGTGATACCCCAATCGAAAGGTATTGCATCTGTTTGTATCTGTTTGATACAAAACGTTATTTTAGTGTCCTGAAATCATATCATCTGTATTAAACAGCTCGATATAAGAAACATTAGTTCTACCACTTTCAACCCTCAAGTTTAGCGGGAAAACAGCTATAAAAAGCTTAAAGCTGGCTTCTAATCAACTAAAACTAGAGACTTGCGATATAAGTCATTGGCGTTTTATAACTCCATGCTTGCTTATTAACTATTTTTGTCTAAATAGATTAAAAACTATACCCAGAAAAAAAAAACAATTTTTTTTCACTTCTTGGTTGATATTTCATAAACCACTCTAACGATTTCCCATTAAATTAAAAGCTGTACAGCCTAATTTTTGATTTATAACACATTTCTATAAAAATGCACGTTTAAAAGTTAATAAGCAACAAAAACAGCCACATTCATCTAGGCACCGAACTAAAAAAAATATACGAATCGAGTAACATTTGGGCAAACCCCAGGCTTTAGAAGTCAAAACTTCATGAAAATTCATGATTTTGTCGCTGGGTGTATATATAATGTTCTTATCGATTTAATTTTATTTTTTTTGAAAATGGGTGGGTGCCGTAAAAAAAACGTACTCTTAATTTTCAAGAAAAACTTCATATTGAAAATGAACAATTTAACAAAAAAAAATGTTAACGGTAATCCTGAAAAGACAGAAAGGGCGCAACTAAAGAAAGACCTTGGATTGAATCTGAAGAAAAAAAAGCAACAAATTAAATTAAATCGATCAGTTAAGACGGAAGAAGAGCAAATTAATTCCAAAACTGCAGAAAAGCTTATCGAAAAGAACGCAAATAGAAATGAAGCATATAGATTAATGGAGACCAAAGAGAGCAAAAGCTGCATTAAAGAAATCCTATATGTATGAAAACTAACATTTATTGTTTCTTTTAAAACTTCTGATATCAAACAAAAACACCTCTTAACGAGGTAAAAAACTAGTGACGATCACACCTTCAACATACAAAAGTTCTGATATCAACTTTTGTGACGAAAAATGATTCTCGATTCGACTACATAAATACACTATCTAAAGTTTTTACTTCGGCACGCTTTATCAAAATATTTAACTATCACGGACATTTTGGACCGACTGAGTCTCCTTCCCCGTATTCTTTGGACCCGATTTTACGGGCGTTGATCGAGAGGGATGGTCTTGTCCCTCCGGTATTTTAGAAGGAGTACCGAGCTCCATTCGGGTTTTGTTTTTGATATTTAAGTTATTTGACATAGTTTTGGTTCCACGAGTAGGCGGGAAGGGGTTGCTCACCCGAGGTATTGCTCGCTTGCCCCGGGAAGCCTAATTGAAACTGGAGGTCGGCAGGTATCCAGAGTCCGCAAATTCGCGACTAAGCCCCCCTCGGCCATGCATCCATCGGCCATGCATCCATCGTCAGTGTCACCTTGGATTGGGGTAATTTCACTGAGAGATTTCTTCTTTCCGCCCGACTACCATTAGCCAGGATCCTGGCAGAGACATGACCAGGCATGATCCAGGTTCGGCGGGTAACGGGTTGCTCGTGATCCCTCTATATTCTATGGCAGATTGAACACAATCGCCTCTGGGTAGGGCAAGCCCTAGCCCAAGAGCACTTATACTTAAGCCAGAGTTTATAGTTGTGGCGGGTCGACCCGTTATCCCTAATTCCCCCTGTAAAACCCGACGGCTGACGGCCCTATAAGAGGTAAATCAGCAAAGTTTTGTGTGTAGGCTTTTTTGACATCACACTAAATCAAGTTTGTTTCAATATTTTGACACCCTCTGTTCTGGCCCCATAAAGGACCAAAATTTGTGGAAAAGAAGCACTACCTCTGAAAAGAAAAACATTCTTTAAAAAAACTACACCAAAAAAAAAAACCATAATTCTTTTTAAAAATGTTATATCCCGAAATCTATCAGAAAAATTCATTTCTGGCCACAGCGGAAATGTCATGTTGACTAGTGTTATCAGGCATATCCATCACTTTGGATGCATAGCTGAAATGCTTTTGCAGAGTATGTATAAATACTGCAGGGACGCCTGTTTCCAGATGGATTGCGTAGGTCGGCGAGTTTTGTGGAAGTCGGAAGATTTTTTTAATATATAATGGCAGGAGCTTTTCTGCTACTTCATAGCGCTCGTGTCCCCATACCTCCGCTGCATAGCCCAGTACAGTCTGTGCTGTTGCCATGTATACTTTATATTTTATACTCGGGGAGACCTGTTTTTTTCGCAAGTAGCTGTTTCCTAGTGCAATTCAAAGCTACCTTTGCGTCCGCCAGCTTTTCGAAGCTCATATTCTGGGTTAATGTGACTCCAAGATATTTGAACTCACGGACCGTTTCCAGTGGCTCTCCATTAAGCGTCCAACATTCGCTCTGTGCCGAGCGGCCTCTGCCGTCCTTTATCACCAAGACTGGTTATATCTGCGTTAATGTTCTGGCCCCAAGTTTGACAATAATTTTTCATGGAGTCAATCATGTTTTGCAGCTTGGTGTGCGATTCTGCCATGATTACCATGTCGTCTGGGTACATGAGCTCCTTTATTTTCTCCGTACCTACGAATACTCCTCCTGGCAGCAGTGATGGTATATCGTCCACGTACAGGGCAAACAGCAGTGGGCTTAGGAGACATCCTTGCTTAACCCCCAAGTTGCATGAGAACCACTCGGAGAGACTGTTGCCGTTCCAGACCGCTGCCGTGTTATCAGTGTACATACATTTTAGTATGTTCAGGATTTTCGTTGATACTCCAGCCATGCTGAGTTTCAGAAATATGCTTTGTCTGTCGATAGTGTCGAAAGCTGCTTTGAAGTCTATGAAGCAGGCGTACATCTTTCGATTTTGCCGCCTGTACTCTTTGGCTATCTCCACTAGCACGAAAATGCTGTCGACTGTACTGTACCCTCTTCTAAAACCAGCTTGGTATTCGCTGAGCACATTATACTTTTCCACCCATTCGTTTAAACGCGAAAGCATTATTGAGGCGGACACCTTCATGATCGAAGTAAGGAAAGATACCCCCCCATAGTTCGCTGCATCCGTGACATTAACTTTTTTGTGTATCGGGAAAATAAAATCTGTTTGTGTTGTATGGCAGAGCAAAATAGTGCTGTACAGCTTGGTTGTCCTTAAAATAGCAGTTTTTTAAAGTGCTGCGCCAGACTGTCAGGCTCAGCCCCGATTTGAAAGATATTGCTGGATCCGTTCAATCTTATGACGAACTCCCAGAAGCTCTTGCTATCTTTTATGCTGTTCAATTCAAGCTCCATATTCCTGTAGTGTTCGTCTTTTTTTTCCTGCACGTTTTCTTAAAAGCTGTGTTGGCCTCCTTGTACTCGAGTTTTTCCTCCTCAGTGCCTGTTTGTAGCGCTCGTTTCAATGCTATCATTAATCGTTGCCTCGCTCGATGGCATGTCTTTTTTCTTGTAAGATGGGCTGGTTTTTGCATGCAGGATGCTGCTATCTGTATACAGTTGGTCATGGTCTAAATATTTGGTGCTTCGATTTGTTCGTCTCGCTGGTTCTCTATACTGCAGGCGGTACCTCCCATTCCATTGTAGTTAAGGCAGTAATTGTTGTCGTGTGGGTTGGGTTGCATGCGTATGTCGATTTGGATAGATAGAGGTAAGTGATCTGAGAAAGTTTCCGCCACTGCTTCCACATCTTCAATGAGATCATGCCACTTGCCATTTATAAGACAGTAATCTATTGTGGACGCCGCTTGACCTCTTATGAAGGTGTAGCTTCCGTCCCCGTCGCTTTGTGTTCTGCCGTTTAGGACCATGAGACTGTTGTCCGTTCGTGTCTACTTTTAGATCTTTTGCTGCCCTGACTAGCGTTTTGTATTTCAATGCGTGGTCTTCGCGCTCTTGGGCACATTGATGCGTTCCTATCCTGGCATTTAAGTCACCCACAATCATTAAGTTATCACTCGCGGACTCTTGGATCATGCTAGATAACTGATTATAGTAGCCCTGCCATTGCAGTTGAGGTAAGTTGGGATTATGGTTAGATATGTGTCCTCGTTTATTATTCTTATGGCTTGGGCGCCACATAAGTCTAGAAAACTGCAGCATTTAGAGGTTCTAGGTATGTGTGGATGCCTCTCATGTCTGTGTGGTGCTCTTCCTCTGGCTGCGGTTCTTACTGCTGCATATTTTCGTCGACAAAAGTTTCGTATAAGAAAAAGATGTGAAATGTGTTTATAAATTTAGTGTTGTTTAGTGTTGCAGTATTGTAAGATATTAATTATTAAGGATATTAATTTTGACGCTACTTTTAGTACGTGGTTGCCGATCTTCTGGTTTTTTGGCTTCCCTGGCTTTGGTGAGAAGTCGCGTGTACGTAAGGTCAACTTTCAATGTAGATTGACGTTCCCGCTATTTTTTTTTTTCATTTTTTAAAACCTCGTTCGTCACTGAAATATTTTCCATTTCCACCAGAATGCCTGTCTTATTGTTTCCTTGGTACTTTCACGCACTGTTTTTCCTCTTAATAGTTTTCAACGCCCTCCTTTGTGTTATCTTCCTTCTCCAGTCCCTTAAAAATAAGGTTCCGGGCTCCTTCAACTCAATTCAATTCAAATGCATTCTAATAGATTTTTTTTATACCCGGTACTCAAAGACGGGGTATATTAGATTTGTTGAAGAAATGGATGTGTTTAACACCCAGAAGGGCGTTATATATATTCTTGATCAGCATTAATAGCCGAGTTGATAAAACTGTGTCTGTCTGTCCGTCCGTCTGTCCGTTTTCATTAGAGGCTATGGCTCAGAGACTATTAAAGCTAGAGCAACCGAATTTTGTATCCAGACTTCTGTGATATCACACCATTACAAGTGTATTTCAAAATTTCGCTCCGCCCCCTTTCCCCCACACAAAGAACGAAAATCTGTGGCATGCACAATTTTGAAGATATGAGAAAAATAAAAACGCAGAATCATAGAAAATGTCCTTATCTATCATAATGTGGAATCTGAATCGGGTGGGATTACTATTTCGCCCGCACACAGAACCAAAATCTGTGGAATCCACAATTTTTAAGATACGAGAAAACCAAAAACGCAGTATTATGGAAAATGTTTATATCTATCAGAGTGTTGACTCACATATATACTGACTGAGTACAACGTTCCCTCTCGTTTTTGAATGGAATCATGCAGATCTTTAATATATACTAACACTCTAACATACTAACACACCGTGGCTGCCATCTTCAGTGTTTTTGTGTTTTGGTTTATGTTGGAAAAGTTATTATTTAAATTTAAGTTTCCCTCAATTGATATTTTATGTTATATCCTATAGTTTGTTGCGATAATAGCCTGTTCCCACAGGCGACCATCCATCATCCCCCCTCCATTTCGGGGATGGGCCGTAAGGTTTTGCCGTTCAGAAATTTCCAGTTAGTTCCACCATCCATTTTAGATGTTCCTAAACCGTACGTTTCTGTGCGATATTTAGCCGATGTTTTCAAATACGACTCTGAAAAATTGACGTTCACAGCGAAAAGCCTAGTACTCAGACGAGCAAAAATTTTGCCGGCAAAATTTGCAATATAAAAATACTAGCGGCCGAGTGTGACCAGGTGTGCATGCCCTACGGTTACACTATGTACAAATAAAATCAGTTAAGAATTTAAATTTTGTATCAAAGCAAGCAGAAATGTTTTATTTGTGGGCGCTGTGGCGCTGAAGGACGACAATGCACGGCTAATGTACCGCAATATTTGATAAATGCATTTTTGCGGAACAGAAATTCAATCAACTATTTTTTATTCCCTATTCATCACCTAAATTTCATCCCTCAACGATTTCCAAGCTTTTCTGCACGTATCACCTGGAATACATACCTATGAACATTCATTACATTTTATAATTACTTGAAATTGTACTCTCTATTCATCACTGCAGCCACAGACTCCCATGCGCCTCTTATTGCGTTTGCATCTAATTGCTTTTTATTCGCCAAATTACATAGCAAATGCATCTGCTCGATTTATTTAATAATAATAAAATCTCCTCGTCGCTAAACTACCCCAATCTCTTTATATTTTGCTTTTTGAACTCCATAACTTTGTGTTTACGTTTAGATTTCGATTGTAATCACACACATATGCACGCACACCCCTTCATTTATTTCACCGGCCAAATAAATTTGTCGTGCCTGGCAAATACCATTAATACTTTTCAAGCATATATCGGCAATTATTTTGCTCGTGCTGAGTACCGCCAAAATAATGACCCTAGAGGAATAATTTTGCCGGAAAAATATTTGTATCGGTTTCATACGAATATCAACCCTGATTCCTTCCGATAACATTTTTTGCTGGTCTGAGTACGAGGCTAAAGCATTGAATACACTGTAATAGCCTATTTACACTACAGTGAGTTACCTATCGATAACTGAGGAAACTCAATAACTCAGAACTGGTGTCTACACTACACAAAAGTTGAGTTATTGAGTTTTGGCTTGCTGGCAAACACGAGCGTGCGTTGTTTTGTTTAAATTATTAAATTACGCAAATATGAACTTCGAGGAAACATTTATGTTGTATTCGGCGCAGCTAGAAGCAGCGATGGTGCGATGTATTGATTTGGCGACAATGTGTGCACAAACTGTGGAGTATTTGGATAACATTTTAAATACACGCATTTGGACCCTGGTAAGAAATTGGCATTTCATTTTCAAGTGCTTCTATTTTATAATAATATTGAATTATAATAGCCGCGATGTGGATCCGTTTGGGAGGAGGACGTTGCGAAGAACTCTGATGCCTTTTTTAAGGAAAATTTCCGCCTGGAAAGGCATGCGTTCAACATACTTGATGGACTGTTGCCCAAACTCCAAAAGAAAGACACTTCTTTTCGACTGACAATCCCTCTGTAGAAGAGAATAGCCATTGCCTAGGATCCTCTGCGGAATATCATACTGTAGTGTGTCTATTTGCTGTGTCAAACGCCATTTCATGAACATATATATAAATAAAAATTGAAAAAAGTAAAATTTTGTTTCATTTATTTGCTTATTTATTTTTAAAAATGTGCCAAAAGTCCAGGAATGCCTGTAAGGCCTTAAGTGACCAAACAAATCTCGTATCTAGGGATAAAATTGTATTAAAAGTATTGTTTTTAGGAAATATTTGTTTGTTTACCTTTTTTCTCCATAATCACATTTGTTTTTTGTTGTTTTTTTAGTGGTGATATTTCCACGATAGGCAGATCAGGGTTGAAATATTCGGAAAATCGGAAAACTCGATTGAAACTCAACCTAAACTCAAAATTTTTGCCACCTCTAGGGCCCCTATGCTGCCCCATGGTGAAATTATATATAAGGTGACGTATTCACCATACGCACGTCTCTTTCGGGGACGTTATTTTGTGTCAGTCGTTTGTCAAACGTCGTCGAAAAAGGTTGTGTAGCGCACGATTTTTTTGTTTTCTTCTTCTTCATTGTTTACGAATGGACTCGTACACAGAAAACATTGAAGAAAATATGCTATTATATGTACCTATATATACCTGTATTTGAATTTCGCCCTATTATACATGTTATTTAATTTCTCAAACAAAATTCTTTAATTATGAATTAAAGTATTATAATTTTCTTTGAACTATTTCTTTTAATTTATTAGCAGACAAGTTTTCTTCTCTGCCAGCTGAAACAATAACAAACGAAGAGTGCAGAGCGAAAAACGCTTGCCATCTCTTTCTAGCGCTTGCCTCTCTGAGAGCAGAGAGAGCGAGTTGAAAAAATAACGTCCTCACCACTGCCGAATACGCCACCTTTATAATAATTTCACCATGTGCTGCCCCATGTAAATGAAACTCGAGTTTTGCCCGAAACTCAATAACTCAACTGTAGTGTAAACAGGCTATTAAATTGTAAACAATGAATGACAAGAATAACTGATGTTCTCCAGCAAATGGCGAGGAGCCAGGAGGTTATTTAATGGCGGATGCTCGATTTTCAATTCGAAATGCTCCAATTTCTTCGGGAGAAGAAGGCGAATAATAACAAAAAAAAACAATTGTTGTCTAAAAAATGTTTTTATTTGTTTAAACAATGTTTTGCTTATTACTGGTACCGACACTCGGCAAATTTCCTTGGATTTTTCCTCCAATGTTGCCGACGCTTCGATCCGTTGTGAAAGGCTCGACTTTTGATATAATGTCGAATCGTTGCACCTTCCTGGAGAGCCCATGCTCACTTGCAAAAATCTATATCTGAAGTTAATTAAAATGAAGTAAATTTGGAAGACTATGACTAATCTATTCTTCCTCATCAAATTCCTTATTTTTGACCAACACCACCATCAATTTTTGCAGCAACATTTGTTGCTGGTGATTCACAGTCGAAGCCATAATTAAATGTGCCATATTTGTTGTTTATTTTCACAAAAATTTAGAGCAAACATTTTTTGTTTGTTATTGTCAGCTGTGTTTTCAATGGGTGGTAGATGGGGGATAGTGGATGGTGACATGTGGGAATCGAGGTTTAACATCTGTCAAAAAATCCCACCGTTCCTCGTAAATGTGCTGTGTGGGAAAAGGCTATTGCCTAGTACCCAGATCCGAAAACTGTTTGCTAGGCGTAAAGTTCCATATAAAAATACTAGCGGCCGAGTGTGACACTGCATACACTGCGTACAAATAATATCAGTTAAGAATACAAATTTTGTAAAAAAGCAAGCAGGAATGTGTTATTTGTAGTCGCTGTGGCGCCGAAGGACGACACTGCACTGATAAAACACCGCAATATTGGGTAAATCCGTTTTTGCGGAATAGAAATGCAAACAACTATTTTCTATTCCCTATTTAACCCTTAATATCATCCCTCAACGATTTCCAAGCTGTTTTGCACGCATACATACATATGACCACTCATTTGCACCTTATAATTATTTCAAATTGTACTTACTGCCTTCATTCTTTTCTGCAGCCGTACACGCCCATGCAACTTTTATTGCATTTACATCAAAATGCTTCTTATCGGCCAAACTCCACAGCAACTCACTCTTCTTTACACTCTTTATAAGCTTCATGATGTCTTCGTCGCTAAATTCGACCAATCTTTGCTTATTTGCTTTTTTGTACTCCATAGCCAGAGTTTTGAATTCATACTCACACATATGCACGCACACAACCTTATAAAAAAGGTTTTTTACACTGGGGCGCATCATTGCATTTTTCCGTTAAATGGAACATGCGACAATGATGTGGATAGAAGAAGACAATGATGCGGCCGCAATTTTAATCATGCAGCGCATCATTCGCAAGTGTTACCGCATTCTGTGTAGTATTTTACAAAATACTGAAATTATTCGGGGTATCGACGGGGTATCGAAAGCAAACATCTGTTTTTATCAAACAGTAACCGCCAAACGGTTCCTAAACATTTAAATTAAAATTTGATAGATACAAATCTGATAGCAAACAACAAAATGGTAACCCAACAACTTACAAGGGTCCACAAAGTCGTCAGCAAACAATTTTTGTTTGATGGAGCAAAGATAGCTTCACATACATCGGACTCCACCTTAACAAGCTCCATAAACAATTGGGTGCTTTAGATTAGATATGGTTTATTGTGAGGCAGGGTATAGCAGTATAGTTTATTGTACAATTTGAGTTGGATATACGACAAATCACGACGAGTCTGGTGTTTTGCTTAGCTCGATTCAAGTCGTTGTCATAACGAAGACGCGAGGGATCGATTAGAGAGAGTGTCGGTTGAAGAGCGACTTGATTGATACAGACAGGTCAAGGGCAGGTGGGCTGAATTGCCCGTGCCCTAATGCGAGCGGGACGATATCCTGATGAAGGGCAGACAAGCCGAATTGTCCGTGCCCTAATGCAAGCGAGAGCGAGATGATCGAGAGAGGGATAGCGAAGACGAAAGAAAGAAATAAATACGATAGTGCGGGAGCAACAATTATAGGAATTTACTTTACTGCTGCACCACTGGCTAGGTTTCTTGTTTGGACGTTGACGTGCAATGACTGCACCATCAAGTGGCCCATGGGACACCAGCCGAATGCTGTTACGCGCGAATTCCAGGCCAAAACGCAGCCCTCCTCCCACCCAACCGACCGAGGGGCGCTGCCGCAAAACGCGCGACTCGTTAACCGAACCGATCGCGATCATGCAGGAAAGATAGATGTTAGACTAGTATTCGAGGAAAATTAGAACTAATCTTACTAAAGGAGTTAATCATGCATTAAAACTATCGTACACCACAACTACAATTACTAACTACGAGAAAGGTATGTGAGTATTAGTAATTTGAGAAGAGGAAGGGAATTAGTTGCCGATATAATATGGTAGAGGGAATTATAATCCGAGCATAAAACTCTAAAAGGTTCATGCAAGGAATAATTCGATCGATCTCACACTTGCATCCCAGTTGAGGCCGCGTAGAGCGAAAATTAAAAAGTTTTTCTGTACTGATTCTATACGGTCCTGGTGTACTTTGTACTGAGGGCACCATACACAAGAACCATATTCTAAAATCGGACGAACAAGCGATACATAGAGAGTCTTTGTTATATAGGGGTCGTCAAATTCCTTTGACCACCTCTTTATAAACCCAAGCACGCCCATGGCCTTATTTACCATGGTAGAAATGTGTTCAGAAAACTTTAACTTGGGATCTAGAAGAACACCAAGATCATCAACTAGGGTAATTCTCTCGAGAGAACCCCCGCCTAGTGTGTAAGGAGCCAGAAAGGCGCTGGAGCGATGAAATGTCATTACTTTACATTTCGAAGCATTAAGGTATAACAAATTTGCACAAAACCATGACTGAAAGGTATTAAGATCGGATTGCAACCTGGAGTGAGATAAGCTGTCCTTGAACTGGACACACAGCTTAACATCATCCGCATACATAAGTACTCGAGAGTATGTTAATACCGAAGGCAGGTCATTTATAAAGAGTGTAAAGAGTAGGGGGCCCAGATGGCTGCCCTGTGGTACGCCCGAAGTAACCATAACTGGTGAAGATAGGGAGTTTTTGAAGAGGACTCTTTGGGACCTGGAACAAAGGTAGCTAGAAATCCATCTCAAGAGATTGGGTGGAAACCCTAAAAGGTCAAGTTTTTGTGCTAGGAGAGTGTGGTTTACAGAGTCGAATGCTTTACTGAAATCTGTGTAAATGACATCCGTCTGTAGATTACCTTGGAAGCCTTTAATGATAAAGGAGGTGAACTCCAATAAATTCGTGGTTGTTGATCTCCGCTTTATAAATCCATGCTGGGCAGGAGATATAAGTGATCTGCAAAGATGCTGCAGGTGCGGAGTTAAAATTTTCTCAAACACTTTAGGAATTGCGGATAACTTTGATATACCTCTGTAGTTCTTCGCGTCAGACTTACTACCTTTCTTATGGAGAGGAATAATGAACGACTCCTTCCATATGGAGGGGAAGCATGAAGAGTTAATGGACAGGCTGAATAGTTTAAGCAACGGTCCACACAGAGACTCGGCGCAGTATCTAAGTACACAGCCGGGAACTCCGTCCGGACCCGGTGAAAACACCGGCTTAACTTTCCGGAGGTCAAGAAGCAGAGAGCTTTCATTTAGCAAGGGACTGAAGATGCCGTTCGACCTGGGTAAACCGTATGGGTACGGCTGCCCGGAGTAGCATTCCTGAGAATAGGTTGTTTGGAAGTATTGGGCAAAAAGATCGGCAATTGCCTGATCAGTGTTTGCCGACGTATTAAGAAATGATAGCGAGGATGGATGAGCGGACGTTTTACGCTTACTGTTTACGAAGCTGTAAAACTGCTTAGGGTCCTGAGAAAAACGTATCCTGCATCTAGATAGGTAGTTCTTATAGCACTGGGAATTAAGAACTGAAAAGTTTGACCGAGCCATTACATAGCGAGAGAGAGAAGAAGGAGAGCCAACTTCTTGAAATTTGTTGTAAAGTCTTGATTTTAAGTTTTTTAGACTGGATAACTCTTTGGTAAACCAAGGGGGCTTCCCAGATCTAATAGGACAGGAAAGTGGGACACAAGACTCAAAAAGTGAGTCAAGTGCATCATAGAAAATGTTTGTGCATATTGTAACATCAGTGCACAAATACCAAGCGGACCAATCAAAATCCCTAATGAGGTTATTAAGCTTTGCAAACTCGGCTTTACGAAAGCAGCGGACACATTGAGGTAGCCTACCCGACCGATCCAATGCGGTTGGTCCTATATCGAGCGACACTTCAAGTGTAGGATGGTAGGCGTCTTCAGGTATAGTGAGCGGAGGGACTCGGGTTAACATCGCAATGGTCGGATCCGTTACAAAGCACAGATCAAGCAATCGACCCAGGGAATTTTTCACATGGTTGACTTGAGACAGGGATAAGTCGAGTAAGCCGTCTATAAAGTCATGTCGTGACATGGGGACTAGGTTATTAGACTCGTTTACCGAAGACCAAACAGTTCCTGGTAAATTGAAATTCCCAAGAACTATCATATGATCTTTATCCGATAGCGAGGAAGAAACAGCGCTTAAGGCGGACAAGTGCTGCTCATAAATTGCGATATCCGAAGAAGGTGGAATATACGAGCAAGTAATAAAGACTGAAAAAGCGGGAAGAATCAGTTTTATACACAGGAATTCCAGTTCTTGTTGAATCTGGACTGTAAAATGTTCCGACGTGAAGTTAGAGTCCACTGCAATCAGAACCCCACCTGCACGTCGAGACGAACGGTCATTTCTAAAGATTGTGTACCGACCTGGCAAAACTTCAGAACTAAGAATTTCCGGTTTTAACCAGGTCTCTGTAAACACAATTACATGGGATGCAAATGCGACGCTATCCCGAAACAGAGTGCTGAGCTTACTACGCAAGCCTCTAACATTCTGGTAGGTGATTAAGAGAGAGGAAGTTAGTTTTTTGGATGGGTGGACTGGGAAGATGAGGATGGAGCACTGGCCTGACTAGTATTAGGAGTTATTGGGGGCCTACTCTTCTTCTTTGCCTTAAACTCCTTCACCACCATGTTCTCTGGCCAAAATGTGGCAGAGCAAATGGTGTCAAAATGAGTCGGGGAGACGCTTATTTTGAATGAAGCTACATCCCTGGCATAAGAGAAGTTAAACTTCTCCACCTTTAAACTGACGGCTTGTATATTGCTTTGAATAAAAGCAGTGACGTCATCTATAGTGGTGTAAGGGGCAAGCCGTGAGACAAATATTTGTCGTTTAGGTGTAGGTGTGATCACCACCAATCTTGGGTTTGGCACCACAGACCTTGTACCTGTGATGGCAATACCCGGTGGTCCGGGTCGTATGTTTGTTGGTGGGATCGAAGTGGACGGGATATTAGTAATGCTGGCGGGCTCGACGGACACGGACGCTACGGAAATTTCTGGTTGTACGTTCTCCGAAGTGATAAATTCGGCTGCCGAATTTGCATCACCAGCAGCTGTCGTTGCCCTTGGAATAGCAAACGATATCGGCTGCTGCACAATTGGATTGGTCGGAGTCGGTTGTTCGGCAACGGGCGGCAGAGGGACAGTTGGGGCTTGCAGATCCCGCGGAGTGACCTTTTTCCGCCTAGGAGACTCATTCAGCAGTTGCAAACTGCTAAACAAATACTCCATGGCTAGGAGCCGATCGTACTGCTTTTTAAAGCCCACGGTCAGCTCCTTAAAGCCATTCCGCGTCTGCCCCATAAACCTGGCAATCTCTATGTGAGCCCCCCGGCATGCCTCACAACAGTAGAACAAGCCATTATGCTTGGAATTCCTAGGTTCTATCAGGCTGCGGAACCCGACATACTCCCCGCGTTAAAAGCCTAACTTTTAACAGAAGATACAGGGTTCAGCAGTCACTCTTCCTTCCATCGGAAACCGATAATGATTTTCACCTCTTCTTCTTACTCACAGCGTTTGTTTACTTTAGCAGTCCGAACATCTGACAAAATGATGCGGAAATGATGCCGCTTAGGTGTAAATGCCTCGCATCATTTTTCCTCACCTTCGACAATGATGCGGCAGTGTAAAAAGCCTATTAGTTTTATTGACATGCGAATAAAAATCAAGGGGCCAATAAAAATACCCCAAATACCATGCAATACTTTTCCAGTATATATCGGCATGTTTTGTTTTTCGAACTGGGGACTACTGAAGAATTTTTCTAGGAAAACTATTTGACAAGAAAAATTTGTTTATATCAACCCCGATTCTGTTCGCTAGCTCTTTTTTCGGATCTGGGTACTAGGCTATTGCAGCAGCCATCAGTAGCTCTTAAGAGACGAAATTATCTAATTATTATCTCTTTAGCCAGTGCCACGCTCATCTACTTTCGCGCTCTCGGTGCATACGCTTACATATATTCATGTTCCACGGTCGTACTGCTTATATTGTACTGCGCCGCGTAAATAACCCCCAACTCTATCGAATTCGTCGTTGCACGCAGCATGGCGTATCATTATCAACGCGCGCCCAATTGGAATCGACAAAACAGCGCTGTAACGGGTCTAATTCGCTTGCTTTATCTTATACATTTGATTTCAACCACCTCGAAGTTCACGGCCACGCCCTCTAACATCTTTAAAACAATTAAACAATAAACTGGAAATTTAACGTAATAACGTATAATAACGGAGAAAATTTCGATCGTTCTCTTGAGAATATCTGTTGGTTTTCGGTCGTCGCTGTCGCTCTCTGTGCCGGTGCAGGGCAAATACACACATATACATTGTTCACTTTCGTTGCTTCGCTGCATTATCGGTCGTCGCTTGTGCTCGCAGGGACGGCGCAGGGCACATACACACATATACATCGATCGTCATCGCATTCGTTGCTTCGCCGCATTATCGGTCGTCGCTTATGCACTCAGTGCCGGTGCAGTGCATATGCACACATATAAATTTTGTCGCCGTCGCTTTCATATTTCGGTTCATCTCTCTGCCTCAATTCGCCGCATTCGAGAGCAATAACTTTCGCATCGTTAGATCATCGCAACCGGCTTGGAAATAATTAGCGTGAAATAAAAAACATTAAAAACTAAACGCAGCTAAAAATGATTGACGACAATACAAAAATCGGGTCCGCTTTGGATGGCACACCCTCGAGAGGCGCTCCAATTGGTGAAGTGTTGGCTAGTGCTGATCCAGCTACTAGCCGGATTGCATTCTTGAACCTCAAGACAAGGGCCATCTTCGTCCAACTTCAGGGGCTCGTTACCCAATTGGACTTCAAAAAGCAACGCAGTTTCGATGAATGCAACCTGAAACTATTTCTGGAGCTGGTTGAAAAATTGGAATCGAACTTCTCGTTGGACACCATCAGATCATTGGAGATGACCGAGGCTAACTACACTTTACAAGTTCTCAAAAAACCGATTTGCTAACACACGTCTCATTCTACAGGCACACATGAGAGCGATATTTGGGCTGACGCATGGCGACTCATCGGTTGGCAAGTTGCGGGCGTTTGTGGATGCTGCCACCTCACATCTTCGCGCTAGAAACTCCACACCCTTTTGCATTTCGTTCGTCGAGCAGAAACCGTCCAACCCGCTTCTTCAAGTGAAGCCTCACCATCACATCCAAGTCAGATCGCCATGGTTGCATTGTCACCCTCATTGTCGCTCTACTTACCACAAGCTCTCATATCCTAAAGTCCGCCTGATGCCGTGGCAAAAGCCGTTGTCGTCGTTCTCGTCAAAACCAGCGCTGGAACTCTCGTGCCATGTCGCGCACGTTTGGACTCGGGATCTCAATTGCATTTCGTTACTACTCGTCTAGCTAATCAGCTTAATATTCGCGAAACCAAATCTCTCACCGCAGTCTCTGGCATAGGAGATGCTAGCTTCTCAACTGAAGGTATCTCGGTGGATCTCGTTCAGAAATCGAGGATTTCAGAGTTCACTGCCGTTCGTTGCCCAGAAGATTACGGATCATCAACCTCTCGCGTCGATTAGCACAGCTGATTGGCGTATACCGTCGCATATCCGGCTTGCTGACCCTTCGTTTCACCAGCCGCAACGGAGTGATCTGCTCATCGGAGCCGGACTTTCTTCAAGTTGCTGTGTGTGGGACAAACTCAGCTGGCGCCTGCCTCTGCTGCAGAAAACACAAATCAGATGAGTCTGTAGTGGCGGGCACTCAGACCCCACTCTCTCGTCGCTCGTCGCATCCCAATCTTTGGATGACACCAATCACAGCACACAATCACCCACTCTCTCGTCGCTCATCGTATCCCAATCTTTAGATGACTCCAATAACAGCATTCGGCTCGATGATTTGTTTCATCGATTTTGGGAAGTGGTCACTTCAGATGGACTCTGTCTAGTGGCAGGCACTCGGCCTCTACTCTCTCGTCGTTAATCTCAAAACAATCGTGGATGGTTTCTATCTAGTGGTGGGCACTCAGCCCCCACTCTCTCGTCGTTGATCACATCATAATCGTCGGATGGATTCTGTCTGGCGGGCATTCGGCTCCTACTCTCTCGTCGCTCATCGCATCCCAAATTACCATCAGTAATGGGAATATGTTTAATCCCGGAAAAAGCTTCACCATCTAGATAGGATTTCATGTAATGGAACTTTTGAGATTTGAAAAGACTAGTCCTCTTGTCGACTGAGCCTGAGAACAAGTCACTAAACTGACACCAAACCTCGTATCTTCCAGAAAAAGTAGAAATGCTTATTTTCTCAAAACTCAGCTCTGCGGGTCCCGCTAAATCCCACATCTTCTCCAGAAGTTGTTTTTGTACCTCAAATAAGCGTTCCACAGTGCTAGCTAGCAGTATATTTGAAGTTTCGTGACCACTATGGTGACTGCTCTGCTCACTTATGGCTCCAGTGAAAATGGCATGGGCACTAAAGAATTTTCCCTCATATTCGCCAATATCCGAATTCGGATCCACATACTCCTCTTCCTCAATATATTGGACTAGGTCCTCAGAGAGATCCATAAAATGGTTGAAAGCTGGAACCATTCGGTCCAACGTGTGTTCTAATATTTGGACAGAAGTACATAACTGTACCAATTCCTGAGCCTCCGTATATGCGCGAGTTTATTGGGATTTGCCCGAACCACGTTGCTGAATTAAGCGATGTACGTGGGCCTTCATGAAAAACAGCGGTCAACGATATCACTCAATATATATATATATTTCAAATGAAATCAGACGCGGCGATCCGGCCGCAGTTGCGGGTTATGGCTACACGTGTAAGAGCGTTACAGTTAAGTTTTGGACACAAGCAATAACAACACACCTATGCGCGTAAATATAGGTACTTAAGCGGGGCAATAAAATGATGAGCGTATGAAAAGGGCCAGTTATGAAATGAACGAATATCAACAACTAAACTAAGCGGCTTATTTTTCAACAATGGTGATCAACATTGTAGTATCTGCGGACATTGAAAAAATTACCGGAAAATTCATGTTAATGAAGAGGATCAACATTATTTGCATACAATCCAAAGAGACGCTCCAAACGAAAAATTAAAAAAATATAAACTAACAACCGTTACGTACGGTAAAACTTCAGCAAGCTACTTAGCGGCTATGGTGCTTGTTGCAATAGCAGATAATTGCAAAAAATATTATTAAAAAATCAAAAAAAAATTATTTTCATATGGACGACCTGATGACAGGTGCCGATTCCATATTAGATGCGTGAGGGCGTTAGAGATAACGAACAAAATAAAATATATTTAATATTTTATTTATTTATTATTATTCCATTCTAGCGAGACAAACATTCTATACTTATAAATTATGGCGCTAGTCACAACGAGTGTATTAGTAGATACTATATGATACGAAAAAAACATTGATACAAAAAACATTGAATTATATACTAACATTTTATAATATAATATATTTTTATTTAATTTAGTTTCTAGAAAACTCATCTCACTCTCTCTTCATCCCTCTATATTGTTGTAACTTCAACTTATGTTGTGCTTAGATGTTTCTCTAGTGCGATTCTGAAATGCATTCCGCTACCGATTGCCTTGATGGCGTGGGGAAGCTGATTCGAAATTCGAACAGCATATACAAAAAATTGTTTCATTGTGCATGTGTACTTGTATTTAAAGTTTATAATATTTTTAGTTCTTGATGTACTAAACTTCAGTCGTTTATACAGGTATGATGGCTCTTTGGTGTATATAACTTTCTGAAGTAACATTAAGACCCTAAGACTTATCCAAGATTTAAGTGGCATATCAAAGATTTGTATCATTACATCAGAAGTAACGTCAGTTCTTTGTCTCTTATAAATATATCTCGCAACATAATTAAAAGAAACTTGCAGCTTGCGTTTGCTGGCAAAGTTGCAGTCACTAAATCCTTTGATACCATAAAAAAGTACAGGTGTAAGGTACATTTTCGCAATTGTTTGTTTGATTTTTAGTGGTAAAAAGTCTTTAATTAGATATAAATTTCAAAGGATTCCATAAGTTTTTCCGATTGATTTGTTAATATGATCATCCCAGGTCATCGTTTGATTAAAGATAATACCTAAGTTGTTTGCCCGCTCTACATATTCTATGTGAATATTTTCAATACATAATTTTTGTAGTGTATTAGTCTCAGACTTTATTTTACCTTTTGCTATGCATTTTGACTTGTTTGGGTTTAATCCTAGCCCATTAATTTTTGCCCATTTAGTTTTCAATTCACTGTTACAGACACGAATACAGTCATTAATTCTAATTCATTAACTCACCGTTTCTGATATTTGGCAAGGAACGCATGTTCAGCTGGCAAACACTTTAGGAATAGCGGATAACTTGAATATACCTCTGTAGTTGTTCGCGTCAGACCTACTACCTTTCTTATGGAGAGGAATTATGAACGACTCCTTCGATATGGAGGGGAAGCAAGAAGAGTTAATGGACAGGCTGAATAGTTTAAGCAACGGTCCACACAGAGACTCGGCGCAGTACATAAGTACACAGCCGGGAACTCCGTCCGGACACGGTGAAAACACCGGCTTAAGCAGCAGAGAGCTTTAATTTAGCAAGGGACTGAAGATGCCGTTCGACCTCGGTAAACCGTATGGGTACGGCTGACCGGAGTAGCGTTCCTGAGAATAGGTTGTTTGAAAGAATTGGGCAAAAAGATCGGCCATTGCCTGATCAGTATTTGCCAACGTGTTAAGGAATGATAGCGAGGATGGATGTGCGGATGTTTTACGCTTACTTTTTCTGAAGCTGTGTAACGTTTTAAGGTCCTGACCAAAAGGGTATCCTGCATCGAGATAGGTGGTTTTTATAGCATTGAGAGTTAAGAAGTGAAAGTTGGACCGAGCCATAACATAGCGAGAGAGAAAGAAGAAGGAGATTCAACTTCTTGCAATTTTTGTAAAGTCTTGATTTAAAATTTTTTAGACTGGATAACTCTTTGGTGAGCCAAGGGGGTTTCCTAGATCTAATAGGACAGGAAAGTGGGTCACAAGATCAGATCAGACTAACACAAGTGAGTCTAGAGCATCGTAGAAAACTTTTGTGCTTTTCGTAACGTCAGTGCGCAAATACAAAGCGGACCAATCGAAATCCCTGATGAGGTTATTAAGCTTCGCAAACTCGGCTTTACGAAAGCAGCGGATACATTGAGGTGGCCTAACCGACCGATCCAATGCAGTCCTATATCGAGCAACTCATCGAAAGTAGGATGGTAGGCTTCTTCTGGTACAATAAGCGAAGGGACTCAGGTTAACAACGCTATGGATGTATTCGTTACAAAGCACAGATCAAGCAATCGATCAAGTGAATTTTTCACATGGTTGAGTTGAGACAGCGATAAGTGAAGTAAACCGTCAATAAAGTCATGTCGTGACTTGGGCACTAGGTTATTAGACTCGTTTACCGAAGACCAAACAGTTCCTGGCAAGTTGAAATCAACAAGAACTATCGTATGATCTTTATCAGATAGCGATGAAGAAACAGCGTTTAAAGCGGACAAATATTGCGCGTAAATTGCGATAATAAAAAGTGAAAAAGTGGTATTCACAAAAGGGCAAAAAATTTAATTATTACCAAAAAATAAAATCTAAAACCTTTCGGAGAATTTTAATTTGTTGATGTTATCTGTTTCCATTTTTGTTGGCATCAACTTCTGCCCACAAGAAAACCTGACTATTTGTCTGTCAGAAGTTTTTTAGCTCTCAACTAATGTGTCATCTGAACAGCCATAAGTCGTTCTAAAACTTTTGATAAATAAGGAAAAATGGAAATTGGCCTGTAATCATTGATAGATTTTGGAATTGGATATATTTCGGTTTCTTTCCAAGAATCAGGAAATATTGATTTAGTCAACGCTGTGTAAGCTATATACGGCAGTATGTTTGGCAATAGCAATTTTGTGAATTTGACTTAATTTTTAACTTTAATTCGCGGATGTCTGACTCAGTTACACATGAAAAACTAAATCTATTATCAGAGGTACCCTTTATCACAGAAGCAGCTTTCATCATCACAGTTTCTATAGAGATTTTTGGTTACGCCCTCAACATAGTCAGTTTTAGTCACTTCAGGTACTTTGCAGTCTAAAAATGTTCTATTAAGTTCGTCAGGATTAATATTAAAGATGCGTGCAGTATTGGTTTTACCAATACCCAGTTGTTTTATGCAAGCCCATTTCTTCTGATTCGTTCTCGCTAAGTCAAATTGGTTACAAAAGTATTTTGTTTTCTCGGAGTTAATTAATTTCATCACATTTTTGTTAAGAATTTTATAGTGTTCAGCATAATGCGCTGAAAGCGATATCCCGTTTGTTTATTACTATTTTAACTTTCGAATTGAACTAGGGGTTTTCACGAGGTTTAACCATTTTTGTAACTATTTTGTAGGAAAATCAATTGTGAATTAATATTAGGATATTCATATATGGAGACCCGGTCACATGAGCTAAAGTCAGCACTTAGCAAGGCATAGTCAATAATTCTAAAAAATCTATAAACTATTCTACTTTCGGTTAAGTCAGCATGAAAATTATAGGTCAAGAATATTAGGTCATGTTTTGAAAACATTGGCATACAGAGTTGACTGTACGTAAAAACTTTATGAGAATGATTTACAAAAAATAAGTCAAGTAAATAATCACACTAATTCGAGAAATGCATTGGTGCAAATGAATTTACGAGCTTTAATCCCGAAGATTCTATGTCGCCAGATAATTGTCTTTCTCTCAAGATATTGCTGTTAAAGTCCCCAGCTAGTATTACATCTGTATAGGTGAGCGACAGAGTAGATAACAGTTAAGTTTTTATATACGATTTATCTGTGGGGTCTATACACGCAGCCTATTAAGATTTTGGAAGAGTGTATTGTACTTTTGACTTGGACTGCACTTTCACTCGGATGATTACATACAAATTTAGCATTTAGACATTTACGTACATATATAGGTACACCTCCAGAGTGACTATCTCGATCAGATCGAAACAGATCATACCCATTACATTCTACTAACAAATTACTAACGTGAGACGAAAACCACGATTCGGACACACATATGACATCAATATTGGACTCGACCAAACCTGGGCTTGCAAAATTTTGCCGATAAATTCTGTGTTTGTAACGGTAAAATTGCATTTGGGATGGTACAGTACAGCAGTGCTGCCAATTCAGCCTTTTTCCGGACAGATCTGTCCCTTTTTAAACTACGTCAGCCAGAAAAAATTTCAAGCATCCACTATCCGGAAATCTATCCTTTTTTTGGGTTGAGTTAGCATTTTTCCGCATATAATTTTTTACTTGAACTTGGGTACTTATACCCGTATGACATTAGACTTTGAAGCTGGACTAGCTGCAAAAATAGAAATAGCCTTATGCAAAAAGCATGCAGTGAGAGCGAGAGAAATATATGCGTCCATTTGTCCTTTTTTTGTGGCTAGTAGCTGGTAACACTGCATAACAGCAAAATTCAGCATACGAAGGTTTGGTTAGACGGCCCCACCTTAGCCGTTTATCCATCGATTCTTACAAACGATTCCTTAAATGACGCTTAATTAATGTACTTATCTAAAACCAAAAATATTTGCCAAGAAATGTTTTTTTTACACTTTTCCTGAGTTTTATAAGTACAAATTTGGATTTATGACTACATTTGTCAGCTTTTCAGAAATGAAAAGTTCTATGGAACCAGATATAAGATACTCAAGTTATGTGAAAAAAAAGCACTCAGAAAAAAACTCCAGATTTTAAAAAATTCTAAAAAAAAAACTACGTCATAAATAAAAATCATAAAAATGCTGGCAGAATGTGCAATATAAAAATACTAGCGACGGAGTGTGACCAGGTGTGCATGCCCTACGGTTACACTGTAAACAAATAAAATCGGTTAAGAATTCAAATCAAAGACAATATAAATAATAAGATGAGTATCGCCCGTACAATTTCAATCGTGAGCAGCGAAGTTTTCTGTATATGCCTAAGTGC
Source organism: Drosophila helvetica (assembly GCA_963969585.1). Lineage (NCBI taxonomy): Eukaryota > Metazoa > Arthropoda > Insecta > Diptera > Drosophilidae > Drosophila > Drosophila helvetica. The sequence continues at coordinate 27,248,715 of OZ018402.1, read as the reverse complement.
GCGCTGTCTCGCTCGCACGAAGAAGATAAGAGAGAATGAGTTTGCATGTGTGAGTACACACAGAGCTGCAAGCACTTATGTGTGCGTATTTGTGCCGAGCTGCCGAATTTTGACGAGACGTAAACAAGACAGAAATGTATTTGCTGTGAATTGGGGAAAGGAAAAAAATTCGTTGGTGATTGACATTCGGATAATAAAATTGCATTATTCATTTAAATAGTAATAATAATATAATTCTTTAATATACTAATACTAATACTAATGTAATATATTTAAATTAAATATATGACCCATTTTGAACATTTGATATTAGGTATACAATTATTATGGTTTTAGAATTATCGAGTAATTCTATCCAACCTGTTCAATCGCAAAATCAACCCCTATAACGCAATTAGCCTTTCAAGAAATTGTATCAAATTGTCTTGTCTTCTTTGCACAAGTTTACGTACAAACGCACATACATGCATGCATAAGAACTTCAAAATTCATTGCTTTATAAAGTCGACCCACAAATACCCAACAGACATTTTATCGAATGTGAAGTCATTTATCACATAGATTATGTATTTTTACATAGGTACATTCCTTCATTATATTCGCGTATAGTACATTAAACAAAATTTGCATATAAGGGGTATACAAAATACTACTTTTTTTGTATTATGAGCAAGCGTCTTCAAATAGTGTCATAGTCCGCAATGAATTCTAAGGTATTCGGTATTTCGTTGAGCGCGGCGTCGTGAACAACCAATACAAACAAGCAGACCTAACATGTGTGCACACGTACAGTTGAATCTCAGCCTCACGTATGGGACGAGAGAGCGGTTCGTTCTCTTTCTCTCTGTCTATCTGTCTCTCTCTGTTTGTGAAAAGACATACGAAAAGACACCCAGCCAAAATGGACTCCAACAATTTTGTATGGCGAGATTTATCTTACTATTTATATTGTCTTTGTTCAAATATTGTATAAAAAAGCAGAAAAGTGGTATTTGCTGGGCTCAACTGAAAGATAGAATTAATCTATATTCTGTCGTCATCAACACTAGAAAATTGCACCGGCTAGAAAATTGCAATTATGAAAACAAATTGAATCTCGTTGAAGCCGATTAAATGGATATTGTTTCTTATTAATTTTATAAACGATACACATTTTATTTATTTATAATTTAATGGATACTGATTTATCCAATATTGCGGAGCTTTTTATGTTCTTTGTCGTTCTCCAGCGCCACAGAGCCCATAAATAGTACATTCCGGCTTGCTTTCTGACAAAATTTGAATTTCCAACTGATTTTATTTGTAAACAAACACAAAACAGTGTAACCGTAGAGCATGCACATCTGGTCACACTGGTCACACATCAAAATATAGGCAATTTTCTTGCGCAAGAATATTTTGCTCGTCTGAGTACTAGGCTTTTGACCGGCCAAATAAATTTGTCGGAATACCACAAATACCATGAAATACTTTTTCAGCATATATCGGCAATTAATTTTGTCGAACTGAGTGCAACCAATTTAATGACCCTAGCAGAATCATTCTGCTGGCAGAATGTTTTTATCGGTTTCATACGTATATCAACCCTGATTCCTCTCAATAGCCATTTCTTCGGTACTGAGTACTAGGCTAAAATAAAAAGCAGATTCCTGGAATTAATTTTTCGCAGTTCTAGCTACTATGCTATAGATGGTAACCGGACCCCAGTGTGAATAGACTATTAAGTTCCATTATGTTTATGGACATACAGCCTTGATTATAATTAAAAATGAGCGCGAGCTTTAGAAGCTTCATAGTAAATAATTATATGGACTCATCAGTGCTAGCTGATCGTTTTTTTTGCGGCAAAAATTTGTTTGCCTTACTTAATGTAAGTATATAATTGTTCAAAATTGTGCATTAGATTTGAATATTTTGTAATTGGTTAGGTATTATGCCTCGTGGAACTAAATTGTCTGACCATGAACAAGGAATGCATTAAAGCGGTGCGAAAATCACAGATATCGCCAAAATACTTAAACGGCAAAGGAACTGCATTTCCAATTATCTCAAAAACCCAGCTAAATATGGTGTCGGGTTCCGCAGCCTGATAGAACCCAGGAATTTGTAGAACCTAGCCAGTGGTGCAGCAGTAAAGTAAATTCCTATAATTGTTGTTTGTTATTTGTACTGTCCACTGTACATCTTTGTCATACCTACATATATATGCTCCCGCACTCTCTCGTCTTTCTCTCTTTCTTTCGTCTTCGCTATCCCTCTCTCGATCATCTCGCTCTCGCTTGCATTGGGGTACGGGCAATTCGGCCTGTCTGCCCTTCATCTGTCTAGATATTGTCATGCTCGCATTAGGGCACGGGCAATTCGGCCCACCTGCCCTTGACATGCCTGTATCAATCCAGTCGCTCTTCAACCGACACTGTCTCGAACCGACCGTTCGCGTCTTCGTTATGACCCCGTCTTGAATCGAGCTAAGCAAAACACCAGACTCGTCGTGATTTGTCGTATATCCAACTCAAATTGTACAATAAACTATACTGCTATACCCTGCCTCACAAAAAACCATATCTAACCGAACCACCACCGAGTTATTATTTAATATAACGCAAAATACGCTAAGTTACGTAAGTATACCTCTATGTTCTGACAGTTGCAAAAAATATTGGAGAATATATGAATATTGCGAGGTTTCCGAAACCACTGTGATGATATGGGCTGCGTTCTGCTACAGAGGAAAGTCTTGTATATATTTCGTCGCTACCCGAATGAATGCCGAAAAGTATGTGGATCTTCTGGACAGTGAGTTGATAGAGTTTGGTGGGAATTTCTATGGCCATGACTGGACATTCCAACAGGACAATGCGTCAATACACGCTGCTCGGGTTCCAAAATGCTTCTATACAGGTCGAAAGATAGCTACTTTAAAAAGTAGCGAAAACGTTGTGAGCTGCGGCAAAGGCCGCGGCTCTACCTTATAATCGGTACTCAGTCAGTATATACCAGAGATCTGCAGCGGTCCACCAAAACTACTAGTGTACCGCATTCGTACAATATCATTTTCATACATGAGTACCGAAACAACGCAACAAAAATTGATGCGATGTTTTTTTACTCGTTTATTTTTCTGCTCATTCGTATGCGGTGCCTGAAGTGTGCGTCACATTCTGAGTGGGTATATTTTCGACATACAAGCAGGCACCGCACAAAAAGTATGTGTAGAAAAACTACCCCGAAAATGATGTAAAGACGCATATATTAAAAGAAATAAAACAGTACGGTAAAATATTGATCTTGTACTCCCAATATACTCCAAATTTTGTCTACTTTTTTTCACTATTCTGCTTCAAAACATCGCAGTAAAAAAACTGAACTCGTCAAAATTTGAGCGAGTCAATTTTTGTGCATGTGTTCAGCAACCGAATATTTCTTGTCGCTTCACACACTTATTCGTTTCTTATGCGGTGTTTAAACACCGCAATCGCATTCTAGGCGGTGCGTTTACCACCGCGATCGCAAAAAAGATGAGTACACCACTGGTGTCGAAAAGAGCCACCGGTTCAGATCTCTGGTATATACATATGTGAGCTTACGAGTTATGTAATTTATTATACATACATATGTTCCAAAAAGGATCAAATTAAATTTTAGCCAAAAAAGAACATTTAAAAAAATTATGTCGCACCCTTTCGGAGATTTTTATTTATTATATGTTATCCGTTTTAAGTCTTCTGAGATCTAGGCGCTAATGAAGACGGGCGGATAGACAGACATAGCTTTATCGACTCGTATATTGATGCTGATCAAGAATATATATACTTTATGGGGTCGTCCACTATCACCACAAATCTAATATACCCCTATACTCTTCGAGTACCGGGTATAAAAATTGGTTTTTTATAATAACCGAATTTTTCTTTTTTCAAAGGTTTTTTTTCTTTAATCGGAATGAATCCGTTTTACATCAGATCACATGCGGAGAAGGTACCGCGCGTGCTAGGACCGGCTTCTTTAGCGGTAGCTGGAGCCGCCATTTTCAAATATTTTAAAATGAACAAATTTAACAAAATACTTCTTATAGTTACAAATAAAAAACACGGAACAATTATTCAAAATGTTTTATTGTGTATCGAAAAAAAATTCCTGAAATGTAGGTTATTTTCATTTACTGTGTTTATGCTAAGCCCATTTCATGAAATAATTCCGTGCAATAGGGAAAAGAGTGTGTGCATAAACACCATTTCATGTATTCGTTAACACACGAAAGTTGACTATGAATTCAGCCTGATTTCATGAAATGGTGTACAAATTAGGTGGCAACGCCAGGAGAAAAAAGTAAATAGGTGATGACGCAACAAGAAAATTAATAGAAAATGTATGTGGAATCAAAAATATCCCTTTTGATTGATGCCGAGTTGACTGAGCTTCTTGCGCTGGTGAAGGAGGAAGATTTTACTTCAAAATTGTTGCCAAATTACACGTCTGGCAACTCTGCTGAAATGTATGATTTCATGTATTTGTCTCTGTCGAATAAACAGGGGCTAGTTTAATATCACGCATTCTAGATATCAGGAAAATCATAGCATAAACATAGTAATTAACAGCCCCCTAACAAAATCAAATAAAAATCAAACCCATTTTGTTTCAAGGGATCCTAATGACCAACTTTAGTGTCATGGTGCTATCGATACATCGATAAGGATTCAACAACCCCTAATATCCTGATAAGGGAAGAAAATTTCATTTGTATCTAAGACAATATTTTCATTGTAAAAATTTAATATGTCAATTAGAGAACTCCTATAAAAAAATAATAATAATAGTAAACCAAACCATTTTAAATATGGTGAAATATTTAATTTATATTCGGAGCCTTTTATTAATGCTTTATACAATGAAAAAAAAGGATGTTTTCGCAAGTAATGTTATGTTTGGAATGTATGGGTAGGTGTACATATATACATAAAATCTTCAAAACATAAGGAATACGATTTTTTTTCTCTGTATAATTTTTATTATTGTGAAGTATACATTTTTATATGCATAAACAAATTATTTGTTAAGATCTCAACAAAAATATAAATCTTCCATATGTACATACATACAAATTTGCTATACATATGTATGAACTAGTGTTCATCTAGGCCAGGGGTGCCCAGGCCTATGCTCTTGGGCTCGCTTTGTTTTTATACCCGGTACTCGAAGAGTAAAGGGGTATATTAGATTTGTGCAAAAAATTAATGTGTGTAACACCCAAAAGGAAGCGTTTCCGGCACCATAAAGTATATATATTCTTGATCAGCATCAATAGCCGAGTCCATATAGCTATGTCTGTCTGTCCGTCCGTCTGTCCGTCTTCATTAGCGCCTATAGCTCAAAGACCATAAAAGCTAGAGGAACACTATTTTGTATCCAGACTCCTGTCCTATCGCACTGTTACAAGTGTATTTCAAAATTTCGCCCGCCCCCTTCCGCCCACTCCAAGGACGAAAATCTGTGGCATGCACAATTTTAAAGATACGAGAAAACTAAAAACACAGAATCATAGAGAATGAGCATATCTATCAGATTGTAGAATCTGGATCAGATCGGATAATAAATATAGCCACAATGAAGAAAACCATTTCGAAATGCATCGTTCCCTCTCGCTCTCTCTCACACACAGGGGTAGGCGCTATGCCTGATCGAATTTTTTGACGCCTAGTTCTCAGAGACTATAAGAGCTAGAACCACCAAACTTTCTATCCAAGCTCCTGTGATATCAAACCGAGAGGAGTTTGTTTTAAAATTTGGACAAAATGTTTGGCTAAAATTAAATTGTTTCCTTTTGCGAACATGTAATAAATTACAACAAGCTCACATACATATATACGGACTGAGTACCGGGTATAAAGTAGAGCCGCGGCGCAGACGCGGCTCATAACGTTTCTCCTCGTTGTTTTTACTCTTGGGATAGGAACTCACTGAACGTATACATGAACGGCACCAAGAATAAAACCCAACACATGCAAAAATTATGTGTGTGTATGCTATGCGTGGAACCGAAACCGGTTTTGTTTGCTTTTGTGGGTCGTCGTTGCTCGCGAACGCAAACTGACCAACAACAATTTCGATGCTTTTGTTGTTTTCTTACTCATTTTGCTTCTGCCTTATCTTTGAGCTTGCACTGAAAAAAAACTTTTTTGGGTTCAACCTGCCGGCAAAATGTTTAATAGCGCATGTTTGAGTACATTTTGTTTCGCTCAAAACTATTGTTGCGAATAGCAGTGCATTATATATCCTACAAAATTGATTTTGAATACAAAATTTAATCATTTGGTAAACCATATTTTTCACATAAGTGAAAATGTATGCAAACTCTTTTCTTCCAGTGCACAAATTGAAATAAAAAAAATCGTTCGCCTCTTGGTATTAGTGTTTTTCTTTGTGAGTGTTGGTGATTGCTCTTCCGTATGCTGGCTTTGGGCACCCCTGATCTAGGCGCTAGTTAGTTCAATTTTTCTGGAGTAAAGAATCATAAACTACGACGTATTCTAAGAAGAAACCATGGGTCTAAAATCAATTTGGAGCTCCGGTTTTCAAAAAGAAGTTTTTCGTATTTTTAACATGAAACAATCCATAAATCGAACAAAAACCTCCAATAGTCCAAAGAAAACGTTTTACTTATGGAGACTTCGACTCATGGAAAATCGGACGTATTTTACTCCCCAAAAGCTGTTTCCAACAGTATAGTTTCGAATTATTAACAGTTTTAGTTATAGGCGTTCGAGATAGAGGTGTTCCACTGTACAAAAAAAAAAAATTTTGAAAACCGGAAGCTCCAAGTTGATTTTAGACCAAAGGCCGCAGCGTCCTATGCCATGTGTATAGGAGAAGACCACTGGGCAGCGCTGTCGGCACACGCGCAGTGTAAAAACCTCGTCTGGCTTCCGCCTTATGCACATAGAATCGTTTTTCTGCTCGGCTGCCGCAGCGGCAGAGAAAACCGGTTTTATAATTCTGCTCGGCAGCGTCGTGAAAGCAGAGAAGAATCAGTCTGCGTCCAGAAATCATATGATAAAAGACCACGCTGCGCAACATCTTTATTTTTTCTGCGAAAACTAAATCGTACACTGCGAAAAATGTTCAACACAATGCGGGAAGATGCTTTTTTCTTTTCAGAAAATATAGATGGCGGGGCGCATTGCTTCATTCGTCAATATATTTTGTAGAGAGGCACTACAATAGTTTTAGTTTTTTCCTCTGATTATTATTTTATAAGCAGCGCCGCGGCAGAGAAAATGTCTCGTGTCTTTTGTCTGCGCTCAAAAACGCACTAATATCATGTGAATGTGTGCGTGCCGTAGTTTATGATTCGTCGTAGTTTATAATTCGTCGTAGTTTATAATTCATCGTAGTATATGATTCTGACATCCGCTTGGTCGCGACAAAAATTGATCCCATTTAATGAACACACAAGCAAAACCTCTAACAATACTGCATATAAATGTGTCAGTTCTTCAAGTACGGGTCAACGATGATTCATCTGCTTACACATCAATGGTACGGTCAGGCATAAGCGCTGACACGCCACACGCTGAACTGTTCACTCTAACATTGGGATTTCCTATGGCGCTGGCGATGACATTGTAAGCGAGCCGTCCGGTAAAATCTTGCAATTAATAAGTGATGATTTAAGCGGTAAAATCATAAATTTAATAAGTGATGATTTTAGCGGTAAAATCATACATTTAATAAGTGATGCATTTAATATGTGATGATTTTCAGGAAAAAAGAATGCATTTAATAAGTGATTATTTTCTCGATAAAGTAAGGCGTATAAATAAGGATTATGATCATTTATTTCCTTTTTTTCCTATTTAAAAATACAATTATGTTTGTTCTGAGGATCTCTGGCCTTTTCAGTGGGCTCGTTCGGGAACTTCAATTGCACCGCCACTGAAATAATATGGTTTAATTTATAATGTTTTTTGACTTTTTAAGACATACTTTCCATGCCATTTCAGGATGTGCCCGTTCACATTGTGTTCCGTATTTTGTTGATCTATTAATAACAAAATGTATCTATAAAATACTATTCATTTGGCCATAATTATATAAAAAGAAAAATAAAAATTTCTGAAATATGTGCGATTTGTAAAATAGTTGTTTCAACAAAAAGCCATGCTCAATGTAGATCTGCGGTGGGCTGTGCATTTACTCCAACAACAATAATAAAATACTCGTCAAAATATGTACCTGCTTGACTAAGGCCTAGAAGGGTTGCTTTTCTGTTCTTGTTGTTGGACTGCTTACAAATTCAAATTCGTGCCCACCGCGGATTACGCATTTACATTATCAGGCAGGTTTCGGGTTTCACATTCACATACATTTTTACAAATATTTTGGAATTCACATAAATTGGCGCTCTTACGATTAAAATACGAACGATTTTTATACCCGGTACTCGCAGAGTAAAGGGGTATATTAGATTTGTGCAAAAAATTAATGTGTGTAACACCCAGAAGGAAGCGTTTCCGACCCCATAAAGTATATATATTCTTGATCAGCATCGATAGCCGAGTCGATATAGCTATGTCTGTCTGTCCGTCCGTCTGTCCGTCTTCATTAGCGCCTATAGCTCAAAGACCATAAAAGCTAGAGGAACACTATTTTGTATCCAGACTCCTGTCCTATCGCACTGTTACAAGTGTATTTCAAAATTTCGCCCCGCCCCCTTCCGCCCACTCCAAGGACGAAAATCTGTGGCATGCACAATTTTACAGATACGAGAAAACTAAAAACGCAGAATCATAGAGAATGAGCATATCTATCAGATTGTTGAATCTGGATCAGATCAGATGATAAATATAGCTACAATAAAGAAAACCATTTCGAAATGCATCGTTCCCTCTCTCTCTCTCTCTCTCTCTCACACACAGGGGTATGCGCTATGCCTGATCGAATTTTTTGACGCCTAGTTCTCAGAGTCTATAAGAGCTAGATCAGCCAAACTTTCTATCCAGGCTCCTGTGATATCAAACCGAGACGAGTTTGTTTTAAAATTTGGCCACGCCCCCTTCCGCCCCCACAAAAGATGAAAATCTACAATTTTGAAGATACGGGAAAACAAAAAACGCAGAATCATAGAAAATGACTATATCTATCAGAGTATTGAATTTGGATCAGATCGGATCATAAAAATAGTCAGAAGGAACAAATGAAATTTCAGTGGCCTCCCAAGCACAGACTGATTCCCTCTCTCTCTCGCACACAGCCGTGTATGTATATGTAGGAAGTAGATAAAAACATGTAGAAATGGCAGATGTAAAACATTTATGTAAACAAATATGGAAACATCTAATAGATCAAAATCTCCGAAAAGGTTCGACTTAAATTTTTTTTTTTTGGCTAAAATTAAATTTTTCCCTTTTGCGAACATGTAATAAATTACAACAAGCTCACATACATATATACTGACTGAGTACCGGGTATAAAGTAGAGCCGCGGCGCAGACGCGGCTCATAACGTTCCCCCTCGTTTAGTTTTCAAAACGTCAACCCTTTCCTCTGCGAAATGAAAAGTAAACGGGTTTTTATACAACAAAACGAATCATTGCAAAAGTAAAAAAATAGATGACTTATTGGTCCATTAACCATTGACACCATTACCATGAATATTAAGATTGTGACTTCTTTATAAATAATTTTGTTGTAACCCAAACTCAAATTCGACTCGGAAAAATTTGGTCAGGGCATATTTACTTTTCGGATTCATGGCACTAGGTGGCGGAGATCAATTCGTTTATCAGAACTGGTAAAAAAAAAAAAATTTGCGCATAACACCACAAAGAATAGCTCAAAAATTGTAATAACAGCGTGCATTACAGACCAGTTGGTTCAATACTGATGTTTCCCGCCACATTTAATTCAAAATGTAAGTGCAAAAAATTAATTACAAAATAGCCAGGTCAGCTGTTTTGGTTTGTCAGAATCGATGACAAAATTCAACATATCGAAGACAAGAAAATATGTAAGCAGGAGCTCTTCAAAATGAAAAGTGAACGAATTGGTTGAAAAAGTAAAATGCAAAAGTAAATGAAACCTGGAACCTACGTGTATATTAGTTTTTCTTCTTTTAATGCCGACTATATTAGTAGGAGCATTAAGAAACATACAAGAAAGAACAACAAATAAATATAGTGTGAATGCAGCGATATATTGATAGTTTCTTCACAATTTCACAAATTTAACATTATATAAAATTGGTATTTTCATTGTTTTTTTATTTAATCAATGCACTTACCCGATAATAATAGAAAATATAGATATTTTTCACTAAATAATTGCAGTTTTGCTTCTATCTCTTTTGCGCACAATTTTAACAAATAGCAAAACGAATAAAGCAAGAGATTTCTGCCAACGCGTGCGCAAAAGAGACAAAAACAAAATTTTTTCTACTGCGCACGATCGGCAGAGCCGATCTGTTACGACACGCTTGGAATAGAAAGAAACAGAGAGAAAATAAAGGTGTTCGGTTTGGGCGGCGTAAACGCCTAGATGACATTGTCGATTACATTTGTCATCGCTTCCAGCTGGTACTGCAGGGAGTATATAGATGTGCCAGTTCATTAAAACGGCTGTCTCAAACGTATATGTCGAGAAATACCGGAAAATTCAGTTCTAGCGCCCATCAATACTATAACACGTACGCAAAGTACGTGAAAATGCATGTGCACCCATACATTCAAATACGCTAAGGCAAAACAAAAAAACAAATCAAAAATCTAAGCCACAAAAATATGAAGCCGCAAAAACTGACAGTGCATACAATCACATCTTTCTTGTGTATTATAAGAAATACACCATTGTTATTGCTTCGTTGCTGTCGGCTTCGGCTCGCGCCGCGTCATGAGTTCCTGTACCGAGCCAAGCCATTGGTACTGCATTTCTCAGACTTCTTTTGCGACAGCCGTTTGCATGCATTCTCACGTAGTTTGCATGCGTGTTATAATGTTGATGGGCGCTAGAACTGAATTTCCCGAGTTCGTTTGAGTTTTTGGATTTCTGGGCTCACGTCACCTTTTACTTTAGCATTTTTAGAGTTGACACTTTTTGAAGAATCTTGCCTTTCAATATAAAAATAACTGTTATTTTGGACTCCCGCCAGAATTATAGGAAAGTGAGAATTTTTCCGAATTTTCTAGCTGCATAAAAGGTGCATTAAGCCTGTTAGAATCAAACCAAAGTGTGGTCTGGTGGGATAAGTCGAGAACTCCGATTTTGGGGTTTCTGTTCCAGCTCTTGACTGTTCTAGAGTTTTTTATACCCGGTACTCGAAGAGTAAAGGGGTATATTAGATTTGTGCAAAAAATGTATGTGTGTAACACCCAGAAGGAAGCGTTTCCGACCCCATAAAGTATATATATTCTTGATCAGCATCAATAGCCGAGTCGATATAGCTATGTCTGTCTGTCCGTCCGTCCGTTCGTCCGTCCGTCCGTCCGTCTGTCCGTCTTCATTAGCGCCTATAGCTCAAAGACTATAAAAGCTAGAGGAACACAATTTTGTATTCAGACTCCTGTCCTATCGCACTGCTACAAGTGTATTTTAAAATTTCGCCCCGCCCCCTTCCGCCCACTCCAAGGACGAAAATCTGTGGCATGCACAATTTTAAGGATACGAGAAAACTAAAAACTCAGAATCGTAGACAGTGACAATATCTATCAGAATGTTGAATCTGGATAAGATCGACTCATAAATATAGCCACAATGAAGAAAACCATTTCGAAATGCATCGTTCCCTCTCGCTCTCTCTCACACACAGGGGTGGGCGCTGTGCCCATTCGTCCAGATGAGCGCCTAGATCTCAGAGACTATAAGAGCTAGAGCAACCAAACTCTCTATCCATGCTCCTGTGATATCACGTCAGTACAAGTGTATTTCAAAATTTGGCCACGCCCCCTTCCGCCCCCACAAAAGATGAAAATCTACAATTTTGAAGATACGGGAAAACAAAAAACGCAGAATCATAGAAAATGACCATATCTATCAGAGTATTGAATCTGGATCAGATCGGATCATAAATATAGTCAGAAGGAACAAATGAAATTTCAGTAGCCTTCCAAGCGCAGACTCATTCCCTCTCTCTCTCGCACACAGCCCTGTATGTATATGTAGGAAGTAGATTTAGACATGTAGAAAAGACAGATGTAAAAAACGTATGTAAACAAAAATGGAAATAATATATATAAATCTCCGAAAAGGTTGACTTAATTTTTTTTTGTCTTTTTTGGCTAAAACTAAATTTATCCCTTTTGCGAACATGTAATAATGTAATTTATTACAAGCTCACATACATATATACTGACTGAGTACCGGGTATAAAGTAGAGCCGCGGCGGTAGACGCGGCTCACAACGTTCCCCCTCGTTTTTATTTTTTTTTTTAGAAAAATTCATATTTTTGTTTCTCTTAAAGTTGAAATCCCGATCCAAGTCTTCTTTTTTTCTTGTGTCCTTCTTTGTTTACGTAATACTTATGTACACGTGCGTATGTTTGTACCCAATTACATTGGTCCCTTATACGAGTTATAAACAATCTTTGGTGTCCCCAGATTCAATCTCGATCTTTGGATTTCAATCTTTGGCTCCCACATAATTTATAAACAATCTTTTCTCACACCCCACCTAAAGTGGAAAACAAACTTTTCTCACACCCGCCGTAATTGAACAAAAATCTTTCGGGCTTTCGGGTAAACAATCGAACACCCAGCTTTCGGGTAAACAATTGAACACCCGTCTCTCTGCAGATTCTGCATTTTAGGTATTTCACAATTCTAGATCTAGATGACCAAATCGAGTCAGTCCGTTTGTTTCTAGGAAAATGGTAGTATTAATTAATAAAAGCAATAAATCCTTCAATAAAACGCGTTGTGACGGAGTGTTAAGAAAAGTGAGGAAAATAAATAACCAACCGGAAGGCTCGGCGCGTAACAAATAATGCAACAATATCTAAAATCAATATTCATTTGATTGAATTGAATCAACCCAACCATACGAAAACAAAGGAAGAGCTGTAGGGAGAACTTTTGGTGCTATCAACTATCAAAATTAAAGAAAAATTTTACAAATCAAATAAAACATCATCAGAAGGAAGGCCTAAAGGACCAACAGTCTAACCCAAAGAACGTCATTAGAAGGAAGATATCAAGCTAACCAAAAGAAGGACGACCCCTTCCGGAAAAACTCGTGAGAATCAGAAAAAATTCAATTTTAGAAACAATTAAATAAATATAAGTAGTTATATAAGTAAAAATATTAATATTATAGACTACAACATTTAATACTAAAAAACACTAACTTAATTTCGGATTTTCAAAAGTTAAAAAATTATAAAACTACAGAATCAAGGACTGATCTGACCGCCGATCTGGTCAAGCAGTTGATATCAATTCAGATTTCACAAGTGTAAGAGCAAATAATAAAATTAAAACGAGGGGGAACGTTGTAAGCCGCGTCTACGGCCGTGAGCTTGTTGTAATTTATTAGATGTTCGCAAAAAATTAAGTCGAACCTTTTCGGAGATTTTTATCTATTAGATGTTTCTATATTTGTTTACATACTTTTTTACATCTGTCTTTTCTACATGTCTAAATCCACTTCCTAAATATACATACACGGCTGTGTGCGAGAGAGAGAGTGAATGAGTCTGCGCTTGGAAGGCCACTGAAATTTCATTTGTTCCTTCTGACTATACTAATAATCCGATCTGATCCAGATTCAACACTCTGATAGATATGCTCATTGTCTATGATTCTGCGTTTTTAGTTTTCTCGTATCTTTAAAATTGTGCATGCCACAGATTTTCGTCCTTTGAGTGGGCGGAAGGGGGCGGGGCGAAATTTTGAAATACACTTGTAACAGTGTGATAGAACAGGAGTCTGGATACAAAATTGTGTTCCTCTAGCTTTAATAGTCTCTGAGCTATAGGCCCTAATGAAGACGGACAGACAGACAGACATAGCTATATCGACTCGGCTATTGCTGCTGATCAAGAATATATATACTTTATGGGGTCGGAAACGCTTCCTTCTGGGTGTTACACACATCCATTTTTTCAACAAATCTAATATATCCCTTTACTCTTTGAGTATCGGGTATAAAAAAAAAATTCACTCAAAACGCCAGAGGAAACAAACCTCCACGGACCTGAAAGTCACTCGATCTTCAGATGCCTTTTCGCCACTCTTGTTACCATTTAGCCAACCATAATTATAAAACTGGAACATGTGCGAGATAAGGCCGCACTGCTGCGAGCAGTAGGTAAGTACCGACGGTAGTTTGGGAAACCGTTAACCCTGCAGCTTTTGGGTATCAACTCGAGTGCAGCGTTTTACTTAAAGGAGCATCTCTCAAGAGAGACATACTCCATCTTTATTAAGGAAATGCGTTTAAAAAAGCTTTGGTGTCTCTCTTCGATTTTCACACGTCGTGCTGTCATTCATGTTACCCAGCTGCGGGAGCGGAGGTATTTGCAAATCTGCAAGAGTTGCATTTGCTCAACTTCCATCCTTCCTTAATTATTTCTGACACTGAGCACAGCGAAGAGATAAGAAAAAAGCCGGCAGAAAACAATAGTGAAAATGATAATAGCTTTCGCTTAATTAATGATATCTCCTGATCTCTAATTTTTTATGTTAAATGCTAGCTTTGACAGAAATATAGGTCTAGAATTCAATGTTAGGTTTTTATATTTATTCATTATTTGTAATTTTCGTGTACTAGTATTAGGGGAAAAACATATCATGCAAAGTAATATAAGTAGATCCTCAGCGAATAGGCACACAGTAATCAATGTTCTTTGAAACCAAAAAAAGTATTACATATGTACATATGCCATAGTTTATATGTAGTCCAATGTTGATGTTATATGTGTGTCGGAAACGTGGTTCGTCCCTCAACTTAATGATGTTTTGATTGCATGTGATGGCTATGATCTATATCGCTCCGATCGAGAAGGCCATGCAGGTGGGGTAGCAATATTTATTAACAAAAAAAGATGAGCCGTCGTGGGACGGCCGAAAGAAGCGAAGATTTTACCTATTGGGCAGTATCACGTGGCGGCCTATTTCAAATTAATTTGAATTTTCCATAGCGCACTGCCATTTGGTTTACAATTAACTTATATTTACAAGATTTAATTACAGACAATATAAACCTAAATATGAAATATGAGGCGGGAAACAGACATATCCAAATCTGACATCTTATTTTTATCTTATTGCTCAAGACTTCCATTTTGTTCTTCGCTCTCAATGAAACTAAATATTGATTTGTGGTAACTAAAATATGACACAAAAGTTTACTGTATATTTTCAATGAATCTAGTGAACACAGCATCTATTGTTGTGCCATATTTCGTTGTCGAATTGTTCGCATCATTATTCATTACTAGATTTAATTTTTCGCGCCGGAAATTGACCAATGGCTGCGAATTTTCATCTTGGAAATTGAAATTTAATTCCCCCCTTAATTATATTGTGTGTAAATTAGTCCCTGCAAATTGTGATCCATGTTCAGAATAAATCATGAGTGATCATGCAAGAAATTCTATGATATCTTTCATACTTATATATCTCCTTTATATATCTCCTGGGATATATAAATAGCTATTAGTACTAAAATTTCACCACCTTGCAGTATAAGATCAGAAGAGCAGATTTCACCAATTTTCGTCAAATCTGTAGTGATTGCGCCCAATTAATTTCTCCTGTAATGAAATATTATAAGTTATTATATTCGTTAGATCTTGTTGATTCTGTAGAATTGCGACTCCACCATGTGCATAGTTCGATCTCTGAAATTGCACCACGCGATTAAAATTAGGCACATCAATGTGTTCATGATTTTTCCTTTTAGTTTCTGATAACATTAATATATTACAGTTCTTCAGAACGGTGTATCGGTATCGGTGATATCAAGGGCGTGTGCTCTAAAACTATGTACATTTTGAGTAATCAAAGATAGTCCTTCTCTGTTTGAAAATAACTCTCTGATATCCATGACAGCTGTCTGTAGTCTGTTGAGAGACAATCGTTTGAATTCTACAATTAAATCTTGATTTAAAGAGTCGTTTCTGTAACCATGGTGAAATTTGAACTTGGACTGATCATTGTCAGGCTTGGTTTTATAAATTCTATATATATTAGTTACTCGTGACAATGCTACGTAGAGAAGTGATGGAGAATGTTTATTTTCATATTCATTTTTCATTTTCATTTTATTTAGAATTATTCCCAGTGCTACAAGTAAAATAAACTTATTTTTAATGCACTAGTCACTATACAGTTATGGTTTAAATATTCTTTTTATCTTAAATCTTAACAATATTTTTCATTCCTTAAAAGTTAATTTATTTTTTTTATTTACTTTATTTATTAAATTTGTTGTTATTTTTTTTTATTTTTACTTTTTTTTAGATTTGTTTATTTATTTTTGAGGGTTTATGTTTTTTTGTGATTGTAGGTATGTTTTTAAGTTTTTCTTGTATTGCGTTGTTGCCCAATGACTATGCGATGGGGCAGTTGGTTCCATACGCGAATTGCATGTATAAAATATTGCAGTTCTGAATTTAATGTTTTGTATCGGATACTCTTTATGTTTTTGGTTCTTGTGGAGTTGACGAAGTTCAGTTTCTGGTAAAGGTATGCCGGCTCTTTAGTATAAATTATTTTATGTAACATTATTAGTATTTTAAAGTTCATCCATTTTAAAAATTCAAGTTCAAATAACGTAAAAGCTTTATCTGTTATTCAGTATCTCCTAGTCAAGTCGTAAATATATCTTGCTATATCATTGAATGCTACTGTCAATTTGTGTCTACTACTGGAGTCACAGTTTCCAAAAACTTCAACGCTATACATGAGAGCTGGAATGAGATATGCTATGGCAAGCATCATACGGGTTTGAGTCGGCAAAAAGCGTTGCGTTAATTTAAGTGATCTTAAAACTCCATATGTTCTTCCCAACGCTCTGTTTACATGATCAACCCATGATAATGATCTATTAAATATAAACCCTAAGTTGCTTGCTTTTTCGCAGTACTCAATTGGTGTATTTCCTATTTGAAGTCTTCTCAGTATATTAATGTCAATGAATGACAAGACATTTTGACTTCAGGGGGTTGAGAGAAAGCCCACCGGCATTGGCCCATTTCTTAATTTTATCAACTTCCCTATTGCACACATTTATACATTCATTTAATTCACATAGAATTCGACCTACATATAGTTGGACATCATCTGCATACATATGACAATTGGACTCAGACAGAACAGATGGAAGATCGTTAAAATATAGAGTAAATAGCAATGGCCCGAGAACTGATCCCTGAGGTACACCACGTTTAACAAGTAATGACGACGACTTGGCAGTTGTTGTGACAACTGTTTGGCATCTATTACTCAAGTATTAGGTCATTAGTTTAACAGCCGTTGTAGAGAAGTTGCACTCATTTACTATGTTTATGCTATGAATTTCATGATATCTAGAATACGTGAAATTAAAGTAGCCCCTGTTTATCCGACGGAGACGAATACATGAAATCATGTCAGCAGAGTTGCCAGACGTGTAATTTGGCAACAATTTTGAAGTAAAATCTTCCTCCTTCCCCAGCGCAAGAAGCTCAGTCAACTCGGCATCAGTCAAAAGGGATCTTTTTGATTCCACATACATTTTCTATTAATTTTCTTGTTTCGTCGTCACTTATTTACTTTGTTGCCACCTAATTTGTACACCATTTCATGAAATCAGGCTAAATTCATAGTCAACTTTCGTGTGTTAACGAATACATGAAATGGTGTTTGTTGAGCTACTGAGCTTCTTCAGCAGCGTAAATTCCCAAATATTTATTTAAACACAATTGGTTTCGATTTAAGATGATTTATTTGCCATGCAAGGCGATTGTTGCGATATAGTCGAGATTTACATGTATACAACGACGACGACGATTCGAGACGAGATGCTAGGTGAAGACAGTTTACATGTATACAACGACGACGACGATACGAGATTCTAGACTGATTCCAAGGGCAGGCGGGCCCATTGCCCGTGCCCAAAATGCAAGTGAGAGCGAGCGATGCATCGAGGAAGCGATAGAGGTGGCGAAAGATCGAGAGAGCAATATAGAAGACGACAGATCGAGAGAGCGATGTAGAAGGCAAAGTAAAGAAAGAAGACGAGAGAGAACGGCTGGATAGGCTGCTGCCGTGCGGGAGCTTATATATGTATGACAATATGTAGACAATGTGGTACAGTGGGCAGTATCAACGACGAACAATAATAGAATTTACTCTACTGCTGCACCACTGACTAAGACTATGTTTTAGGAGCAAGTTTGGGCTGCGTAACCCAACAGTGTTTATGCACACACTTTTTTCCCCATTGCATGAAATGATTTCATGAAATGGTCCTAGCATAAACACAGTAATTGAAAAGTTTTTCAAGTAGGATTTTATGATCAACGGTGTCAAAAGCTTTGCTGAAGTCGAGTAGTGTCAGTAGTGCCCTCGTCCATTCGTTCTCTTATATCTTCAACTATTTTTATTATGGCTGTTGTGCAGCTTCTATTTCTCCTAAATCCAGACTGATTGTCATTTAGTATGTTGTTTTCTGTGAGAAACTCAGTGATTTGTGTAGCCATTAACATTTCAAAAGCCTTCGATAGCATTGGAAGAATTGATATTGATATGTAATCTTTTGAGTTTGGTTTGGGATGGGTATAATCTTAGCTTCTTTCCATCTTTCAGGGAATGTAGACGTCATTATAGCAGTATTGAATATGTGTGAAATTGGCATAATTATATATGGAAGTATAAGTTTAATAAATTTCGGATTCATATCAGAATACAATCAAGGACATCACTCAAATTCATGCACATAAAGTTAAAGTTAGGAAATCTATGATTATCAGATACAGAGCTTAGTCTTGTATGGTTTGTAATGACAGGTACTGGTGGTTGTGAAAATTTTAAATTTAGTTCTTCCACGTTAATATCTGCTTGCGCCACAGATTGCTGTTTCCCTATCCCTATACTTTTTATTGCTTGCCATTTTTGTTTCGAGGTAATTACTTCATTTAGTTTTGATGTATAGTAAGATGTCTTGGCAGCGATATTTCTTTTAGTTACAGTCTGTCTCTCTTCTTGGTATATTTTAAAATGATGGTCAGTCTTGTATGAAAAGCTTTGTTTCTTTTGTCGATTTATTGACTTTATGCTTGGCAGTTACTCTCCTTAGGGGAACATTCTGATTATAAAGATAATCAATATTGAATTGAAGCTGATCAAGTTGAGTGTTAACAGATAATTTTTCATATATTGAGTTGCAGTCAAGTAAGTCAGTGTATAGCTTTGTATAGTCTATTTTTGAAGTCTCTGTAGAATGAACGGGTGTCAATTTCGTCAAGATTAAAATCATAGGTCATAAATATTAAGTCATGTTTTGAGTATTCAGGTACAGACAATTGATCAATGTTCAGTCGGGGAATTATGCATAAGTGTAACATGATACATACATACATAACAATGTAGACATATTATGTAATACACATGACACCTTTACCAAAACAAATAAAGCTCATCCGGTCAACAGGAAATATCACGACTCAGCATTATAGCTGAGTCAACAACAAACCGCCTCGGCAGCGAATTCTGCTGACAGAGAATTCCTCAGAGACCAACAACACTGGTGCAATTGCTGACCATCACAATTGCCCAATTTGCACACCAGCCTATAAAATCATATTAAATCAATATTAATTTAACATTAATTATTTTTTACCATTTTACCATATTCTTATTAAATCAGCACTTTTTGTACCTTTTGTTACCTATAAATAGAGTTAAGTTTTGTTGAATAAAATTAGTCTCAGAAACAGTACCAAAACTGCCTGTCACTCAATTCCCACTGCAATCATCAGAGGCTGTCGCTGTGTCTTCAGACCCTCACCTGCACACTAAGGGATACCATTTCCATCGCAATCATCAGAGGCTGTCGCCGTGTCTTCAGATCCTCAATTGCGCACCGCAGGATACCCTCTCCGCAGTCCAACTGGTTCAAGTTCTAGTTGCGACGACCTAACTGTAGACGGTTTATGTACCGTATACAACCCAGCTTCATACACGCACACACACACATTAACATTTGGTGACCCCGACCTCAGTCATCCTTTCCATCCTGTAAACAAGGCGACAGAGAAAGGAAGGAGAAAGAAAGCCACATGCAACAACATTGATATCACTTATCAATTCGGCAATTCTGACACATTCAGAGTAAAGCCAACAGCAAGAAATCTATGTTCGATTGCTAACCAAGCGATCGACATTATCTGGAGCCAGCACAACCCCCTCCATCCAATAGGTCAAGTCTGCTTGTACTTCTTTGACCAACAACGGTTGCGATTCGGAGCGTAATCCAGCTGCAAAGCAAATAAAACACTCCCATCGGGTCAGAAGTACAAAGAGACGAATTGACAGAATGGATAATCCACAGGAGGAACAAGCTGCCGCCACAAAGGCATTCAATATGCAGCAGGAAATTGGCGAGGAAATCTCGAAGTACAAAAAACTTCAAAAAAGATATTCAAGAAAGGAAGCAAAAAGCTTCATACTTTCAAGCCAAAATATCAGCACTCGAAAATGCATGGAATCGTTTCAACACAAACTCCACAATTCGAGAGGAAGATAAAACTGAAAAATACATAAAGTTCTCTATTGACATACGTAACACATATGAAATATACGGTGCGATCTTTACTGAGAACCTGGACAAGCTGGAGCAGGCATCAAGCAATCTTGGGGAAAGTCAGCCCATCTCCAGAGAAAATGACCTCCATCAGCAGTCAAATGTAGATTACAGCAAATTGCCTTCGCTATGTCGCCGACAAAAAGCCATAGTCGAAGCCATAAAACGCAATCTGAAACTATTCTCAGAGGCGGGAGGACGTTTCCCAAGTAATTTGATAAAATCACTATGGACTCAAGCACAAGAAGTCTATTTCAGCATTCATGAAGAATATGAGAACCCAGTGGCAGGAGGATACGACATAAAATCGTACCTATCACTGGAAAAAGACGTTCAAAGGGCATTGGCGAACCCAGCCACATCAAAAAAGGATGACTCGCAGCTTCCACTCACCACCATTCCAAAGTTTGATGGGGACATACTGAAATGGTCCCAGGTCTATGACTTGTTCTCATGTATGATTCATGAGACAAACATGCCCACAGTACGGAAGATGTGGTACCTTAAAACCACCGTTACTGGGGAGGCAGAAAGATTGATAAGACACATCGATCTAAAAGAAGACAACTATCTAATAGCATGGGACATTCTTGTTGAAACATACAACAATCCCAGAGATGTTACAAATACGGTACTGAACCGTTTCCTCAATCATAGTACAATCAATGACGATCCCAAGTCATTGAAAGAGTTGTACATAACAACAATAGAGTCACTTGCATCCTTAAAAGGACTCGGCATCAACATATCCAAATGGGATACAATATTGATTGCCATAATCAGAAACAAACTAGATGTCAAAAATAAGGCCTTGTATGAGCCATCATTGGGAAGCTCAAAAGATATACAGCCATTGGACACAATACTTCAGTTCCTGGAGCAGAGAATTCGAGTTCTAGGAAGTGGTCGGAAGCCACAAACAGTGAAGAAAGAGCCAAAAGGCACGGCCTGCGCATCAGCAAACACTGGACATGCACAATCACCGTTATGTTCATTTTGCAAAAAGGCAAACCATCGGCTTTACGCATGCGAAGAGTTTCGCTCCAGATCTCCAGCAGAACGACTAAACTGGGTACAAAAGCAAAAAATGTGCGTTAACTGTTTTAGAACAAATCACAAAACAAACGCATGCCCAGGTCGAACCTGCCTCAAGTGCGACAAAAAACACAACACTATGCTGCATCTGGAGACAGCATCATTCGCATCCACAGAACCAAAGGCACCAATGGTTTGTGCAGCAAGTAACAATAGTTACAATCTACTGGCCACAGCAAGAGTGGCAGTAGAAGCAACCAACGGACAGGTTGCTAACTTCAGAGCATTGCTAGACTCGGGATCACAGATAAATTTGATCTCTGAACGAATGGCATCAATGTTGTCGCTTAAACTTAATAACACGACATTGCGCATCGAAGGAATTGGAGGTCAATCAAAGACCAGCAGAGCACGAGTAAATGTGCTTATAAAATCCCTTCACAGCGGTTTTACGCAAAGAATTGAGGCGTTTGTACTGCCACAAATAATAGCAGATCAACCAGCTCAGGCACTCGATTCGGTGAACTTAAACATACCAACCAAGTTCCCACTGGCGGACCCGAACTTCCATTACCCAGGAAAAATCAACATGCTCATCGGAGCAGAACATTATTATTCTCTGGCGCTCCCAAATCAACATCGCCTTAAGATAGTAAGCCCGTTGATGCAAAATACGAAATTGGGATGGATTATAGCAGGAAAAATTAAGTCTGCCTACAGATCTTCGCACATTTGTGCAACGGGAATTAATGAACTCATGGAACGATTCTGGACTCTGGATAACCTTGAGACAGACGAAAAACCACGCACACCGCTCGAGACACAATGCGAAGCTCATTTCTTAGAAAACTTACAAACTGCAGCTAATGGCCGGCTTATAGTGAAACTCCCATTTTCCGAACACTCTTCAGCCCTGGGGGGTCTTTGGAAATTGCAACTAAAAGATTTCTGGCACTAGAGCGACGGACTACACCAGACACTTGGAAGAGCTATGTGGAGTTCATGAACGAATATGAAGATCTAGGACAAATGAAGATGGTCCCAGCATCATACATTCCGGAAAGGCATTACTTCATACCACATCACTGTGTGCTTAAACCCGAAAGTACCACAACAAAGCTGCGAGTGGTATTTGATGCATCATGCAAATCAGCAAGCGGAAAGTCCCTGAACGACATTCTACATACTGGACCCACAGTTCAGAGTGAACTTCTGTCCATTCTATTACGATTTCGGACTCATAAATACGTACTCACAACGGACATAGAAAAGATGTACCGACAAGTGTGGATAAATCCGGAGGATCAATTAAATCAGATGATCGTCTGGAGAAACAATCCGTCTGAGGACGGTTAAAAACTGTCACATACGGGACAACAGCTGCTCCGTTTCTGGCAACCAAATGTCTGGATCACTTGGCAATACAAGACAAGGACAGACTACCTGTAGGATCATCAACATTAAAGAATGATTTCTACGTCGACGATTGTCTTACTGGGGCAAACGCGATTCCAGAAGCGATCCAAGTGCAACAAGAACTCACAAGGATATTGTCACCTCGCGGATTTAAACTCCGCAAATGGTGCTCCAACAATGAGCAACTTCTTCAAGGAATCCCCAAAGAGGACATTGTAAGCGATGTCAAACTGGGAGAGACACTAGATCACTACAGCGTGAAAACCCTAGGTCTTATCTGGATCCGAAAGAAGGATCAACTACGCGGAAGAAGCCATAAAAGCCAAGCTGCACGCATCCCAAAACGAGTGGTATGCTCCGAGCCAGCCCAAGTCTTTGACCCATTAGGACATTTTGCACCGGTGGTGGTCAAGGCCAAGATCTTCATGCAACAACTTTGGGAGTTAAAGCTGGACTGGGATGACGAATTACCGCTACAGCTCCAACACGAATGGAAAGACTACCGTGAAGACCTACAAGCATTGAACGAGATGCAGATTCCCCGGCATGTCTATGACGGCAAGGTTCCAGTTACCCCAGAACTACACACTTTTGTAGACGCATCAGAAAGAACCTATGGCGCATCAATATACGCTCGCGCTACATACAAAAACAACCAAGTGTCAGTGCGACTGCTCTGCTCCAAGTCACGTGTGGCACCGACAGCCAAGCAATCAATACCACGGTTAGAACTTTGCGCTGCAGTCCTTGGTGCCGAACTCACACACCGAGTCCGAACGGATCTTCATATGGACATCAACACGGTTTCAGGATGTTT
Source organism: Drosophila helvetica (assembly GCA_963969585.1). Classification (NCBI taxonomy): domain Eukaryota; kingdom Metazoa; phylum Arthropoda; class Insecta; order Diptera; family Drosophilidae; genus Drosophila; species Drosophila helvetica. The sequence continues at coordinate 27,224,672 of OZ018402.1, read as the reverse complement.
TTGGACTGACTCCACCATTTTGCTATCCTGGATAAACGCACCGGCATCGAGATACCATACGTTTGTAGCAAATCGAATAGCCAAAATACAGGCATTGTCTAACCAACTACAATGGCGTCACGTTTGATCGACCAATAACTCAGCCGATGTACTGTCAAGAGGAATTGCAGCAAGCAGATTAGCAGATCACAATCTGTGGTTATACGGACCATTATTCCTCCACGGATCCCGATACAAATGGCCGACAGCAACAATCAGTGAGCCTACTAATCTCGAGAGAAAGACGAAGCATGTCAGCTTGCCAATCACACCCAGCGCATTTGGAGAAGAACTATACACATGCAGACATAGCAACTCATTTTACAAGCTTCAAAGCATTGTAGCAAACATGTTACGCTTTTGCTACAAAACCAATAGAGCGGCTACAACGACACTCTGCACAGGAGAACTGAATAGTGCTTGCGCTGTAATCTTGCGAACTATCCAACAAGTCGAGTTTACCGCTCAAGGCAGCTACAACGCTATAAGATTGTGGACAAAAAGAGCTCGATCATATCGTTGTCTCCCATACTAGGAGAAGATGGGCTCATCCGAGTTGGCGGTAGACTAGAAGAAGCTCTACTTCCGTACAACGCTAAACATCAAATTCTACTGCCATACAATGATCCGATAGTCAAAATGATTATGCGAGAACTCCATGAGGAGAACATGCATTGCGGTGCCCAAGCCCTAAGGGCAATAGCAAGACAACAGTATTGGATCATCAACGACAAAACGATGGCTAGAAACATCATTCACAGCTGTGTTAGATGCACCAGAGCCAGACCAAAGCTAATGAACCAGATTATGGGCAATCTTCCAGCACAAAGAGTCACACAAGCACGCCCATTTCTTAATGCAGGCGTTGACTACTGTGGACCGATTGCGATCCACCATAAGATCCGAGGAAAAAGGCCAGTTAAGGCATACATCGCCGTGTTCTGCTGCTTTTCCACAAAGGCAGTGCACCTAGAATTGGTGAGCGGCCTAACCACAGATGCATTCTTGGCAGCTTTCCGTCGATTCTTAAGCAGGCGTGGGAAATGCCAGACTATTCATTGCGATAATGCAACCAACTTCATAGGTGCAAACAATCAACTTAAGGAATTAAAAGAAGCCATCTTCAGCGAAAAGGCACATGATCTAATAACGAATCACTGCAACAAAAGACAAGTGGACTTCAAATTCATTCCTCCCCGGGCCCCATCGTTTGGAGGCCTTTGGGAAGCTGCGGTTAAATCAGCATAAAAGCTGCTGATCACAACCACAAACACAGCATCCTTGACATTTGAGGAACTAAACACAGTAATAATTGAAATTTAATCAATTCTCAATTCTCGGCCCATTACTCCAATGTCAGTCGATCCAACTGACATAACAGCGCTCACCCCAGGACGCTTTTTGATTGGTGAACCATTGACAACCCCACCGGACGTCAACACTGAGCATCAAGAAAAAATACTGGTAAAGCACTGGGAATTGTTCTCACGCATAAAACATTCATTCTGGAAACAATGGTCTATGGAATACCTCCAAGAACTACAAACACGGCACAAGTGGAAAACCGCTTCACCAAACGTGCCCGAAGGACTACTTGTTTTGGTGACGGAAGACAACCTTCCAGTAATGAAGTGGCCAATGGTCGCATCATTAAGAACTATCCTGGACAAGACAACCACGTCCGAGTGGTTGATGTTAAAACAGCATCAGGCGTATACAAGCGCTCCATCACTCGTCTAGCGCCGTTAGCGCCAACGTCTGAATGGACCATGATCATATACTATGACTTGGATCCTTATTGGAAAGATATGCAAGTAATGTCCACCGGAATGTCCGAACTAAGACACATGTGCCCGGAACTAAAAAATGTTCCAGCGTGCAATTCCATATTTCAACATTTTCAACATTTGTACAATGAGCTACAAACAGGAAATATGTTAATGAAAGCCTCTCGAAAACGCTGATCACCGTTTGATATAGTAGGAAACGTGGCAAACAATTTGTTCGGTGTTCTTGACTCCAAATACGCTGAGAAAATGGCCGAAGTAATCGAAAAGGTAAAAACAAACGAAGACTTTCTACTACATCTACTGCGAAATGAAACCTAGATTGTCGACTCCACAATCAATATTGTCAGGAAAGATAAGTCAGCAACGGACAATCGCCTGAAGGTGTTGGAACGGCAAGTGACTACCATCAACACGGCGATCATCTCACTCAGGCATACCTAGGACTCACTCCACAATTAACTCTGTTGACAACGAGTCTTCAACGTATGCAGTCCGATATAGCTGATGTACTAATCGGTATTCACCATCGGACAATAAGCCCTACGCTAGTTTCCCCTGAACTATTAAGAGATCAACTAGACCAAATGCGGGATCATTTGCCACCCGAACAAATGCTGCCGGTTACAACAAAAAATGTCATTCATCTATACAGAATCATGCGGTCCGAAGGAACACCAACTGCAACCCACGTCGTATTCAAGGTAACGCTACCTCTTTCAACAGTTCAGCTTGAAACTTTTAGCATCATCCCAATTCCTACCTGGGACTCAACAAGTTGGAGCTTGTTCGATCTCAAAACAACTGTAATTACAGTAAACACACATCGAGATCAGTTCATGGGTTTTACTCCAGAGGAATTTCGACACTGTTTCAGACTGCCCAACGAAGAATTCATCTGTTTTGATCATCAAACGGTCTTTAACGTTCATAATCGCTGCGAGTTCCAGTTGCTTAACAACAAAACAACAACATTATGTCACGTCATTCATTCAAAGGCGGACATGTTGTGGACAAGAACTCAGCAACCGAACAAATGGACCTTTGCAACACACTCTACAATGAGACTTCAAGCAGTCTGCAACGGATCTCCATCAACCATACAGTTGGAAGGAACTGGCTTACTTTCGCTATCTCCTGGATGTACTGCTCGCAACATAGAAATAAGCATCAGCACTACAAACAGCGAGGTAAAATCAATCTACACTCGATTTGGAGACATAAGTTCAGCGGTGACATCTCCTTCACCACCAATGGTACACCAGCAGAACCAGACTTCAGACTATCTCCAAGAACTTGACGATCTTCGCCAGCAACTAGCAGCAATCAATCTGCACGAGCTGCCACACCATATCACCGCAGTGCAGCACCACCAAATTGCTGCCTATGCTGCCCTAGCAATGTCAATTCTATTCCAATATTCCATCCAATATTCCATCAACTTAGGCGATGGTTGAACACCAGTTCAACGGCCTGGAGAATGTTCATTCGGGGAATTATGCATAAGTAACATGATACATACATACATAACAATGTAGACATATTATGTAATACACATGACACCTTTACCAAAACAAATAAAGCTCATCCGGTCAACAGGAAATATCACGACTCAGCATTATAGCTGAGTCAACAACAAACCGCCTCGGCAGCGAATTCTGCTGACAGAGAATTCCTCAGAGACCAACAACACTGGTGCAATTGCTGACCATCACAATTGCCCAATTTGCACACCAGCCTATAAAATCATATTAAATCAATATTAATTTCACATTAATTATTTTTTACCATTTTACCATATTCTTATTAAATCAGCACTTTTTGTACCTTTTGTTACCTATAAATAGAGTTAAGTTTTGTTCAATAAAATCAGTATCAGAAACAGTACCAAAGCTGCCTGTCACTCAATTCCCACTGCAATCATCAGAGGCTGTCGCCGTGTCTTCAGATCCTCAATTGCGCACCGCAGGATACCCTCTCCGCAGTCCAACTGGTTCAAGTTCTAGTTGCGACGACCTAACTGTAGACGGTTTATATACCGTATACAACCCAGCTTCATACACGCACACGCACACATTAACAATCATAAAAAATTACTTTGCTCTTAACATTTACAAAAAATAAGTCAAGTAAAGTGTTACGGGTTTTCGTATAGTGCGTAGCCACTGTAGAGTTTACCAAGCGCAGTCCCAATGCTTCGATATTTTCAGTCAAGTGATTTTGTCTAAGAATATCACAGTTGAAATCACCAGTCAGGATTATATCTGTATATGTAAGAGATGTGTCAGATATTTTGTTTGTCAGTTCGGAATAGTCAATGTTTTGATTGGGTCCATATATACATCCTAGTAGTAGTTTATTTGAGCTTTTAGTGTCTATTCATTTGACAAAAATATATTCAAGTTCGCTTTCAGGGGGCAGACAATTTTGAAAAATATATTTTTTTTGTATAGATTGCCACCCCACCTGCAAGGCCAATACGGTCTGAACGAAACAAACAAGTAACGAATCACTCAACTCAGAGATAAACCAGGTTTCCGACACACATATAACATCCATATTAGAATCTGTAAACATATATCTGAACTCTTCAATTTTCTTTGACAGACTTTGTGCGTTTATATGAAACATTTGTAGGCCATGTCTTTGCTTTACCAGAATTCTCAACAACCCATGAGTATTAGGATTTATACTTTCTCTGGAATCGCCCATTTTAAATATTTAAATGCACTAATACTAAACAACGCATAAACAGTGAAAAACCTACAAACAAATATTATACATAAAGCTTCTAAATGAATACTAATTTTACTTGCTAGCGTTTCTGCTTTACTGCTGCTGTTGACTCCGAAAGGAATCATTTGAATTGCCGACTGCCTCAGTTGCTTTGGCTGTGTCGATAGCATTTTCCAGTGACGTTAACTGGTTCATGTTTTCTATAACACTAACATCTCCGTTATGGCTGGACCTGACATGGACTACACCCCTAGCGTGAACACGGCCGTCAGTTTCCTGGACTTTTTCCGCTTCATAGCTTCTTTAAAAATTTTGTTGTTTTCCTTGGTCAGTTGTTCGTTGACATAAACGGGAGCCGGGGAGTTTAGTCCAAGGTGCTGGAGCGTCAGTACTTGCTGCGTTTCACGCCTCAACGTACCAATTGCTCTGAGCAGCGCCGCCTTATCACGCAGATGATCGAGCTTGATTATTATCACTGGGTCAACAATTATAGAATTTTTTCCTCTGCCTAGTCGGTAAATGTCCTTGATGGTAGGCACTGGAGTTAGATTTAAATTAAAGCATAAAGTATTGAAGATATGCTTCAATTTTTCGCCGTCAACAGAGGGGACACCGTGAATTCTCAGGTCACAGGCGATGTTGGCGTTTTCCTGCACCGAGAGCTTGTGGTTGAGTTTCGCTTCCAGATCGGCGACTCTCTGCGTAACTGCTCTAGCCTCGCCCAACTCGTTATCAAGGAACACTACCCGGTCGCTAAGTTGTTTTATTTGACCTGTTATTGCATCTATTTTTCCGGTTATCAAATTGCATAACCGAGTTTCGCACGCTTCCATTTTTTCCGCAATCAGATTCGCTTGCTCCTTAAAACGTCTATTCAGTAGTTGCATAAGAATGCACAGAATCGACTTTTTGTGAGGATTTTAGGTCGGTGTCGGTGTTTTCACGTACTCGCTTGGTAGCTGGTGCCATTATTCTTTTAAACTTGAACTGCTTTCCCGCGCTAGCTGTTGAAATTCAGAGACACTGATACACTGCTTTGCCGATGTTCTCATTGTGAGCGCACTCTGGCGGCACTGCTGACAAGCTTTTTCGATATGGTATCGAGCGCTGAACAGCTGTTTAATGTGATCTCTGGTACTGTTGTTCTTCTTCACACGCTTTTCACTCTGAAATTTTTTTTTTTTAATTTCGCGGTTTTTTCGTCTTTTTTCCACAAATTGAGCCGAGTTTTGAGTGGATTTTGAGATGTGGGAGACGACAAGAATTTAATCTTTTTTATTTTACCCACGGCGAAGATTCGCTGTCGCTCGGATGTTCGGATGTTGGTGAGCACCTTTTGTTTTGGTTAACAACAGCTGATCTCTTAATTTTCGCAGGTATCTTTAAAAGATGAATTTATTGGCGGAGCTCGTTATTGACACGTCTGTACTTTTCGACTCTGAAACTGAAAAACCTGCTATCATAAAATCTATCCTGAATCGCGACTACATGCCTATTTATTGTGTAAAACATAATTTAATAATTATTTTTTGCTTCGGTTAACAAAGTATTTTTGTTGTTGCTTTACGTAAGTACGCTCTCACATTGCATTTAGCTCGCTCTCATCTTGTAGTCTGTGCTTTAGCATCACTCTCTCCCTATAACCCAAACTTAAATAACTGTTCTTCCTCTCTCGCTCTCGGTTAATTTTCGTGCAGTAGCGCTCTCTTTCTCATTGCAGCTGCTGCAGCCGCTCTCCTCTCCCCGCTCAGCTTTTACTGATTCCGCTTTAAGCGTTTTTTTAAATTTTAAATTTTAAATTTTTTTCTTTATTGTATTTAAAATGGAATCCCCTATGATTTGTACCAAAAAAACCTGCAAACAGGTGGTCACCCCTGTTCAGCCGATATCCCCTGCTATATCTGCGAAAAAGTAGCGCACGCAAAGTGCGTTGGGTATTTAGGCCTCGTGGGTGATGCCATTTCCAAACATAATGGCTTGTATTACTGTTGCGAGGCATGCCTGGTGGTTCATATTGAGATGACCAGGTTTATGAGGCAGACGCGGAATGGCTTGAAGGAGCTGACCGTTTCTGACCAGAAACTTCTATAGCGTCCGTGTCCGTTGAGTCCGCCAACCAACTAACTATCCCATCCATTCCGATCCCACTAACAAATATACGACCAGGACCACAGGGTATTGCCATCACAGGTACGAGGCCTGTGGTGCCAAAACCAAGATTGGTTGTTATCCCACCTAAACGACAAGGTTTTGTCTCACGGCTTGCCACTGACTCCACTATTAGTGATTTTACTGCTTTTATTCAAAGCAAAACAACAGCCGTCGGCTTAAAGGTGGAGAAGTTTAACTTCTCTTATGCCAGGGAGATAGCTTCATTCAAGATAAGCGTCTCCCCGACTCAATTTGAGTCATTTGCTCTGCCACATTTTGGCCAGAAACATGGTGGTGAAGGAGTTTAAGGCTAAGAAAAAGAATAGGCCTCCAATAACTCTTAATACTAATCAGGCCAGGGCTCTTCCAGTTTCTTGGCAACCTTCTCTGTCCTCCTAGATGATGCCGTCTGGTAAAGCTGAAACCTCTCTTCCAGGTTGAATGCGAAAGCCTCAGCCCTATCCGCTGAGGATCTTGCCCACGAGCCATCAGCCTTCTTAATGGGAAAGTTTGATGTCGTTTGCCTCCTGTACTTCTTGGTGAGCTGCCATAGTGCGTGATTGGAGCTCTCATCTGCAGTCGGGTCATTGGTCCTCAAGTACTCCCTTCTGAGTCGCTTCTTAAGTAGAAGCAGCCCTTTGATTTTACTCGAAATATTGCCCCTGTGGCCTCCAATCCGCGTCGTCTGAGCGCCCTGTTGGCCGCAGGTGGCAGCAGCTGCAGAAGCGTCACGGATTTTTGCCACTAGTGTGTCAATCGCCTCGTCTACTTCCTCTGTGGTCGTAAGTGCTGATTTAGATTTATCGAACTACTCAGAATCTCCCTGAACAGCGGCGTATTCGTGCTTGGGGACAGCAGTCTTGTCCTGACTGGGACTGGAAGAGGAGACAGGGCAAGTGATGCTATAAGAGGGATGTGATCCGAGCTGAGCTCATGCTCCTCCCTTATTGACAGTAGGTAGCTTTGTATATGCAGAAGTCTATTGCTGAGGGAGTGTAAGCTCTATTGGACGGGTAGTATGTTGGATTAGCCATCGCAAGAACCTGATAAGAGTGGCTCGCTAATGCATCAGTTAGCGCCGTTCCTCTTCGGTCAGCTCTATAGTTGCCCCACATGCGATGTTTAGCATTAAAATCACCTCCGATTATGGCTTTGTCTCCCAGTTGCCCAAGGAGTTTGTTAAAATCCGTGCGTGTCCTGTTTATTGTTGGTGGCAGGTAGGCAGCTGCAACGAGGATCTCCCCACGTTGAGTTTCAATTGTCACCTGCGCAAGTTTACCGACTCAAGACAGACAGGACTATTGTGGTAATGAAAGATGCTTTTTTTAAGAAGCACAGCTGCTTGGGTGATCTGCCCTGTAGCATTCATACCCTTGAAGCACGTATCTTCCCTCTGAGTGTGTGTTTCAGAGATCAGCATGACATCTATGTTGTGGCGGTGTAGAAATATTGCCAGTTCGTTTGTATTCGCGACCAGGCTGCGAGCATTCCAGAGACTAATTGTTATGCTGTTCATTATAGTCTTCTGGCGTCATGGGGTGAATGGGAAAGGGCTGTGTTACGCATCTGATTGAGCGTCTGCAGTATGTCTGCTACTGCCGTCGTCAGACCCGCTACCGTTTTTTGAAGCTCCACGAGGACCTGTGAAATTGAGCCAGTGTCCATCTGCCGCTCTGGGTGGGAGCCCTGGGTATTATTAGGCCATGGAGTTCGGCTTGAGCTGCTTCAGAGCTGTGGGAACAGCAGGGTATAATCCTGATTGGATAGGCTGTGGTTGGGGGCTCCAGTGTGTGTCCGCTGGGGTTGATTGCCGCGGAAAGCATCCGCAAATGATATACCGCGTTGTACGGCCATGGTTGGGACATTTGGCACCTTCCTGCGTCCTTGCTGTGTATTCGCCAGGCTCGGCGGGTTGACGTTGACTGACGTTTGCTTGTTCTTGAGCAATATGGTGTATACCTTACACGTTCTGTCAAACGCTGCGTGTTTTCCTCCGCAGCTGGAGCAAGAAAGGTCATCCGTGGTCACGGCCCTACATTCAGGCGATCCTGTCCAGTGCTCCCCAGCGCATCTGCCACACACACCATAGCGTTGTTAACTCGAGTCCCTCCGCTCACTATACCTGAAGACGTCTATCATCCTACCTTCGAAGTTTCGCTCGGTATAGGACCAACCGCATTGGATCGGTCGGGTAGGCTACTTCGATGTGTCCGCTGCTTTCGTAAAGCCGAGTTTGCGAAGCTTAATAACTTCTTTAGGGATTTTGATTGGTCCGCTTTGTATTTGTGCACTGATATGCACAAACATCTTCTACGATGCACTTGACTCACTTTTTGAGTCTTGTGTCCCGCTTTCCTGTCCTATTAGATCTGGTAAACCCCCTTGGCTTACCAAAGAGTTATCCACTCTAAAAAACTTAAAATCAAGACATTACAAAAAATTTCAAGAAGTTAGATCTCCTTCTTCTCTCTCTCTCTCGCTCTCTCTCGGTTCTTAATTCCCAGTGCTATAAGAACTACCTATCTCGAAGCAGGACACGTTTTTCTCAGGATCCTAAGCAGTTTTACAGCTTCGTAAACAGTAAGCGTAAAACGTCCGCACATCCATCCTCGCTATAATTTCTTAACACGTCGGCAAATAATGATCAGGCAATTGCCGATCTTTTCGCCCAATCTTTCCAAACAACCTATTCTCAGGAATGCTACTCCGGTCAGCCGTACCCATACGGTTTAGCGAGGTCGAACGGCATTTTCAGTCCCTTGCGTAATGAAAGCTCGCTGCTTCATTATCTCCGAATAGTTAAGCGGGTGTTTTCACCGGGTCCTGACGGAGTTCCCGGCTGTGCACTCAGAAACTGCGCCGAGTCTCTGTGTGGACCGTTGCTCAAACTGTTCACCCTGTCCATTAACTCTTCATGCTTCCCCTCCATATGGAAGGAGTCGTTTATAATTCCTCTCCATAAGAAAGGTAGTAAGTCTGACGCGAAGAACTACAGAGGTATATCTAAGTTATCCGCTATTCCTAAAGTTTTTGAGAAAATTTTAACTCCGCACCTGCAGATTCTTTGCAGATCACTTATATCTCCTGCTCAGCATGGATTTATAAGGCGGAGATCAACAACCACTAATTTATTGGAGTTCACCGCCTTCATCATTAAGGGCTTCCAAGGTAATCTACAGACGGATGTCATTTACAAAGATTTCAGTAAAGCCTTCGACTCTACTAGCACAAAAACTTGACCTTTTAGGGTTTCTACCCAATCTCTTGAGATGGATTTCTAGCTACCTTTGTTCCAGGTCTCAAAGAGTCCTTTTCAAAAACTGTCTTCACCAGCTATGGCTACTTCGGGTGTAACGCAGGGCAGCCATCTAGGCCCCTTTCTCTTTACACTCTTCATTAACGACCTGCCTTCGGTATTAACATACTCTCGAGTACTTATGTATGCGGATGATGTTATGCTGTGTGTGCAGTACAAGGATAGTTTATCTCAATCCAGGTTGCAATCCGATCTTAATAGCTTTCAGCCATGGTGTTGTGCAAATTTGTTATACCTTAAAGCTTCGAAATGTAAAGTAATGACATTTTATCGCTCCAGCGCCTTTCGGGCTCCTTACACACTAGGCGGTGGTTCTCTTGAGAGATGATCTTGGTGTTCTTTTAGATCCCAAGTTAAAGTTTTCTGAACACATTTCTACCATGGTAAATAAGGCCTTGGGCGTGCTTGGGTTTATAAAGAGGTGGTCAAAGGAATTTGACGACCCCTATATAACAAAGGCTCTCTATATATCGCGCGTAACAGCATTCGGCTGGTGTCCCATGGGCCACTTGATGGTGCAGTCATTGCATATCAACGTCCAAAATAAAATAAAATCAACAATTTCTTCAAATGCGCCACCTTGCGATTTATGAATACTCAATGCCATTGCTGGAATCAACGGACTTCGTTTGGCAGTGATGTTTTTGTTACGATTCATTGGAATGTTAGTATTTCTTTCATTAATGGACACTGCTTTTCTGCTGAAGTTAAACGTCCTAACCGCAGCTTTTTCTTCCAACTTTGTCTTTCATAAAGGCTAGACAAACTCTTCTAAATTCATTATTATCATCATATGCACCAGCTTGCCGATTGAAAGTTTTGATAAACCGTTGTTGACTTCAATGTTTGTCGTTATGTTATCAAATACCCAATTGAATATTTTTATGTACTACCTTCGTTGTTTAATATATCCTTTGGCTTTGTTGGTATTCTCTTGTCGTTCAATTGGCTTTTCGGCATATCGATTTTCAGACGTATCAGCTGATTCTTCAGAATTCCGGGTGTCACTCCGACCAATGAGTATCCTTTTACGCTCTCGATATTCCTTTGAATTTTCAGCCTTTCTTTTTCTTTCCTGTTCAAGTTGGTCATGTTGTGTTGATTTTTTTGTCTGCTTGTAATGCGTTTTGTTTAGCTTTGATCCTCTGTCTGTACTCTCTTTGATATTCGGCACGTGTCTTCTTTGGGTGAATATGTGTTTTATTTACACATTCTGTATTGATAATAGAACTCTCCGCTGTTCTCGTCCCTTCATCGCTAACCCACTGAAGCAGTTGTTGGGAAACCATGCCCTTATCATTCTCCATAATTACACTTTTTTCACACTAATTTCAACACGACATTGATATTGTCAGCAACACATTTACTATTTTATTGAAGTAAATTTCACAACTAAGTGGGAAAGTTAACGCTACGTTAACGGTGACGAGTTAACGTTGACGAGTTAACAGTGACGATTTCTTTCGTTTCACTCCCCAAACTTAAATCAAAAGTTGTAAGCAAACACCCCCCCTGAGAGCAATTGAGTACTTGTTTCTCGAAGTTACTGGCAGATGGAGATCAACTAGCATGCTAATTGGCTGCCTGTATAGACCAAGCAGTTACGTCTTCTAGTCAGATGCAGTTAATACAATTATGGCATTGTCTTTAAGATACGAATACATACTCATAACGGGTGACCTTAATAGTAACATGCTAACGGAACGACACCTTGCTGATGAAATGTCTTCTCTTCGTCTAAACCTTGTAAATTCCTCTTTGCCAACGCACTTTACCAACACAACTAATACCCTACTTGATGTTTTTTTTGCAAATGATACTGACAAAATACTTTTTTATGATTAAATTGACGTACCAGTATTTTCTAAGCATGATTTAATCTTCTTGACGTATTTAAGGCACTTAAGGAATATAAATTTAGGGCCACTATCTATTGATATTGACTTATTTAATTGGAATTCAATTTATTCACAGAGGGACGTAAATTCTCAGTTAAGACAATTGTCTCATAATATTGATACACTATATGAAAAACACGTACCTCTAAAAAAGAAAATCTTTAGAGCTAGTCAAAACCCTTGGTTTAATCAATTTATTGCTAGAAAAATTAGGGAACGCGATATTGCATATGCCAGGTGAAAAAGATATAAAACTCCTAAACATTACCAACAATGTAAAATTTTAAGACGGTCTGGGAATAAAATGATTTGCACAGAAAAATATCACTACAACCATAACAAATTCAGTAATGCTATATCAATTAAGCATCGATGGGGTAAACTTAAAAAGCTTGGTATATGTAATATGAAAACTTCCCCAGTAATCACTGCCGATGTCAATGAACCGATGCAATCAACCGTATCTGATATATTGACCAATCTTCATATTGACGCCGTGGTAAATACTGACTGTGATAAAAGCTTTAGTTTTGTGTGTGTTACTCCGTGTGATGTCCTGAGATCCGTCCTAAAAATTAAGTCAAACGCTGTTGCTATGGATAATTTGCATCCGAAATTTATCAAATTTATTTTACCAAAAAAAAAATGTCCATACGACATCTCCTTTCCCGATCTTTGGAAATTGGCCAAAGTGACCCCTGTTCCTAAGGGAAAGGGTGCATACACCAATTTCTATTCTGCCCTTTCTATCGAAGGTATTCAAAAAAGTTATGGCACAACAAATGGACAATTACCGAGCACAAAATTCATTGCTGTGTAATAAGCAATCCGTAAATCCAGATGCTGCACTGCAGCCATTCTTGATGTTGCTAAAAACATTAGAGAGCAACTAGACGATAGTAATGTTACATTTCTGACGCTGCTGGATTTTAGCAAAGCATTTGACACAGTAGACCACAATATCTTATGTACTAAGTTACACAAATTCTTTAACTTTACAAACACTGCTGTAACACTGATATCGTCTTATCTTAATGGAAGAAGCCAAGCTGTGATAACTGACAGGGCACGATCAACGTTTCTGCCTGTAAGACGTGGTTCAATCCTTGGTGCACTTCTGTTGTCATTGTATGTTAATAATCTTCCTGACTCGCTGTCCATCTGTAATGTTCATATGTATGCCGATGATGTCCAGATGTATGTTAATTGTCCTTTAGATAAAATAAAAAAGTGTGTAACTTTATGCAATGTTCAATTGTCAAATGTTAGTAAATGGGCTAAGTGCAATGGTTTGTCACTACAACCTGTCAAGTCTAAATGTATTATAGTATACAAAAAGTAGCTGAGTTCCGAAAATCTGCCTAAGCTATCCAATATCCTAAGCTATGCAATAATACGTTAATTGAATACATGGATCAAGCTCGTAATCTTGGTATAACCATTAATAGGGCCGCGGGAAAGACTTATGGCTTACTAAGACAACTGTTGACTCAGAAATTTTTGCCAATTGACCTCAGACTCTTCTTAATTGCTAAAACATACTTGATACCCACACTTTGTTATAGTATAGAAATTGTTGGTAACTGTGATAGTGTCTCTCAGCACAAACTAAATGTAGCATACAATAATATAGCCAGAAATGTATTCAACGTCAAAAGGGGGGAGCACATATCCAGATTGGCTGAAAGCATTTACATTATTCCCGAACTTTAGTTATGTTGCATAAAATTGTATACAAAAAAGAACTGAGTTACTTATTTGAAAAATTACGCTTTATTGTCTCCTCAAGAACCAATTATATAAAAAATATTCGACACAAGCTTGTCTGCTCTGAGCGGCACTTCTTCATACATGCTATTCGTCTGTAGAATCAACAATTACAATACTTAAAGAAAATTAGTAGTGCATCACAAGTTAGGGAATAATTAAACCTGTATTTAAAAATAAGGAACTAAAACTTGAAAATTTTCTAGGTATAAGAAAATCAATTGTCTCAATGTCCAAAATAGGCTAAATAGGTTAATCAAATCTTCCGTATGATTGTTTTCATGATTATTTTATTGTGACTAGTGCATTAATTTCTAAGAATTTTATTTCTTTTCGCACTAGGAAATAATTAAATAAATTCAAATTCAATTCAAATTAATATTTTATTTAATTAATCAATCAATATTTTACACGAAAGTTTCAGCACGAAATAATTGCAATTTAACTTCAAATAGTTTTTCCCAGTGTAAAGCAATAAACCTGTTTCGACCGAAGGCATCTTCGGGCTTTTGCTACTCAAAAAAGCGCAATGCACAACATTTGAGTGTTTGCGTGCCAAGCACTAATTTATATTATAATTTACCCTACTTTTTTTTATAGTTTTCAGCAATCATCAGGAATTTGTCATTTATACAATGGAACAATTTGTCACGAAGTTTTACAAAACGTACATGTTTTTATCTCGCCAAACCTCACTATGAACGCACTAGAAGAACGGTTGAAAGCCGCTTATGGTGTAATCAAAGAATCAAAGTAAGATTTTTATAAATATTATATAATTATTTGGAAATTATTTAGAAACCTCTTTTCAGGGATATGAATTCGAATTGTCGTATGTATGCCTTACCCAGTCTATGTTTCAGTTCGCTACCTATTTGTCGAACTCCTGAACGAACAAATTTATTGTACTTTGCAAATGTCGCAACGAATGCTAAGCGTTACAAGAACTTCAATACAACGACACGAAATAAGAGGACTAAAACTAGAGATATTAAAAACATAAATATATATTTAAAAAAAAAATCCACTATTTATGAAGATGTATTCAGAACCGACATTTCGAGTAAATACCCACCCACCAGAGAATCTGAAAATGTAAAACGTATTTGTCGTGAAGAATGTGAACTTTTAGAAAATGAGCTTTGCCAAAAAGAGTACGCCATTGCAAAAAGGCATCCTGTCATTGGTGCTGTTGGAGTTGAAGATTGTCAAAAGTTACCGCCACATAAAGATTGTTTGTCATTGGGAATAACTATAGACGTAGATGAAAGTGAAAATTGCTTTTGGGAGGACGGTTCAAGCTATAGAGGGATCAAAAATGCATCAGTATCTGGAAAACCTTGTTTAAGATGGTCTTGGTTAATGAAAGACATTTCTGACTTCCCCGAACTTATAGGTCAAAATTATTGCAGGTATGTGGTTCCAAAAGTTTATTTTAATGCATGCGTACTTTTATTTATGTAGAGTAGAGTGGGGTAAGATAGGTCAGTTTTTTTTTGACGAGCTCTTGCGATGGTGTTTTTGCACTGATTTTGACAAAGAATCACTTATTGGAAAGGTTATATATCTGGCAAAATGTTGGCAATAATGATTTTATGTCTGACTAAATAGTTTTCAAGCTAAATCTAATAAGGCGAAGGTACTTTTTTTGACGATTTTAAAATCTGGGGGTACGATAGGTCACTACATTCGAGGTTAAATAAAACAATGTACACGCCCACAAAATCAGCGGTTCAACTTTTATCTGAATCGTATGAATACTGCAGATTATTTAAAAATTAATAGCTTAAATAATAAGTGGTATCCATCAACGTCATTCAGGTAAGAAAATGATGAAGTGGCAAATAATGTGAAAAATCATGAAACCGCGGATATTTATACTCGAAGCACCTTTCAACAACGGCTCAGTAACCAGCTTAGCTATTAGGTCGATGGTAATAGCAGCACAACGATGGTTCAACATCCACGCCTTGCACGAATGACCAAAATATATTTTAAGCGGCCCAAATACTCCTCTATCGTTCTTTATGTCCTCTTCACTTCGTTTTGGCCAATAATACCGCTCCATTCTCCTGTCTAAATAGTTCAAATTTACATTACAGTAGTGACCTGTAGTGCCCCCAACCGGCTGACCTATTGTGCCCCCAAGCGTATGTTTCATGTTGATGTCCGTATTTTTTTCAAAACCAAAAATATTGAATAACCAACATAAAAATTTGGCTTAGCATTAATTTTTACATACGAAAAAACTCACTTGACAATTTTTTTATTATTATTATTATTTTAAAAAATACCCCCTTACCTATTTTACCCCATTCTACTCTACTATTTTTACCCAGTACCTACTCAAGGAGTATAGGAGTATTTTAGACTTTTTGATGTTTTTAACAGACTGAAAGAAAATTTGGAAAGAGACATTCATCGGAACGGACACAGCTAGAATATTGGGTCTTAAGTGGATAGACGGGATGCAGGAATTACCTTTTGAACATAATTAGCGCTCGAGCTCGCTTTCTGTATCAGCCATGCTCCGAACATTATTGCTATTTTTTTTCTAAACATTCGTACGAATTGAAATTTGTGCGCTCCGGCTTTCTTAAATTTTTTTTTTTTTAATTGTAATTTAAATTGTTTTACGATATTTCACTTCATACAAATTTCTGTTTTTCTGAATTTTCGTTAAATATGCTTATTTTTTTGGTTTATTTAATGTGATTGGAAATAAATTTGTTAAATAAATCAAGTTATTCGACAATAATTGTTCCAATTAAATAATATGTTATACGTTTATAACAACAGAAAATTTGCAGATAGTTCATAGTTTTTCCGTGCATTCAAATTTTTTATTTATATGAAACAATCGATAAATTCGTAACCAATGCCAAGTTGTTGATATAATTAGTTATATTTTTTTGTCATCAGGACTTCGCAATTTGTTGTTGTTTTGGTTTATTTGTTGTGATTACAAATAAATTTATAAAATATATCAAGTTAAATTAAAATACCTTTTACAATTAAATAAATATAAGCTTATAACCCCAGAAAATGTGTTTTTACATAGTTTATAGTTTTTCCATGCATTACAATTACTTATTTATTGTTTTTTAATTGTCGGTTAGGTTGGGCTTAGGCGGTAGGTGGGGAGACAAACACACACCATAGATTACTTGGACCTATTAAAGGTCCGTTCTGATGCCGCTTGTCCCTGGCCATATCTATTGCAAATTGTAAAAATCATACCATTAACGAAAACCGGATCATGTCTTATTTTCCATAATACCTAGCTTTGTGTCTTCTCTCATGATAAGTACAGATTTGTCCGATTGTACATATCCTAACACAATCACCCACACACAAATAAATCAATCTGTCTATATGTACATATACACCCGGTACAAGTAGTGTAGTGTGTATTGTATTAGGGTCGAGGCATAATAATATAATTTACTAATACTAATAATAACTAATTATACTAATATTATAATAATAATATTTACTACGTTCAATGGAAATTTAAGTGATACCTACGGAGACCCTCACGATACCCCGGTAAAAATATTAAAAATTTGTGTTCTTTTTTCTAGGAATCCCGGAAGTGTTGAAAGTAGCCCTTGGTGCTTTGTGGATGCTTCGAGTGAACGAATTATTGAACTTTGTGATATTCCTAAATGTGCGGAAAAAATATGGCTTACCATTGCTTGGACGACCGGAGCAACAATAGTTGTTTTCATTATATTTTTGTCTATAATACTTTTTCAAAGGAGAACTTTCATGCACTACGGAATGAGAAATATTCAAAATGTATGTAATGTCTCGCATTTTTGAGAGAAAATATTTATTTTTGTTAACTGGCTCGGAACGACCAGCAGCCAGTGGCTTGGGAAAGAAAATATTTCTGGGGCTTTGAAGCATGTAAGATAGATGTACTTATTTAAGGTTGGTCCATTGCAAACGTAGCTTACCAAATTTACTTAATCCCCTTCCTGTTATATACTTCAGTTCCAACATCTGTCTGATTCTTCCTTACGTGCTCTGCGTCACAGTGGTTGAGTATTACCTGTCTACACCTCATCTAATTGAAAATACAAAACAAAACGAGGGGGAACGTTGTGATCCGCGTCTACGGCCGCGGTTCTTCTTTATACCCGGTACTCAGTCAGTATATATGTATGTGAGCTTACGATATATGTAACTTATTACATGTTCGCAAAAGGGACAAATTGAATTTTAGACAAAAAAGAAAAAAAAAATTAAGTTGAACCCTATCTTTTTTTGTTTGCATTTGTTTTTAACATCTGTCTTCTCTGAATTTGCACATCTACATACGTCTTTACTACGACTCGTGGAAATTTGTGCGAGAGAGAGGGAATGAGAAAGCGCTTGCATGGCCACTGAAATTTCATTTGTTCTTTCTGACTATACTAATGATCCGACCTGATCCAGATTCGGCAATCTGGTACATACGGTTATTATCCATGATTCTGCGTTTTTGGTTTTTTCGTATCTTAAAAATTGTGGATTTTCGTTCTTTGTGGGGGCGGAAGGGGGCGTGGCAAAATCTTGACATACACTTTTATTGAAGTGATATCACAAGAACATGGATAGAAAGTTTGGTTTCTCTAGCTCTTATAGTCTCTGAGATCTAGGCGCTCATCTGGACGAATGGGCACAGCACCCACCCCGGTTTGTGAAAGAGAGCGAGAGGGAACGATTAATTTTCAGCTGTTTGGACGTTGATATGCAATGACTGCACCATAGAGTGGGCCATGGGACACCAGCCGAATGCTGTTACGCGCGAATCCCAGGGCGGAACGGCTCCCTCCTCTCACCCAACCGACCGAGGAGTGCTGCCGCATGACGCGCTACTCGTTAACCGAACCGATCGCGATCATGCAGGACAGATAGATGTTAGACTAATATTCGAGGAAAATTAGAACTAATCTTAATAAAGGAACTAACTTACTAAACTTTCTAAAGAACTAAGACTATCGTACACTTACAATTTCTAATTACGAAAAAAATATGTGAGTAATAATGATTTAAGAAGAGGAAGAGAATTAGTTGTAGATATGATATGGTAGAGGGAATTATAATCCGAACATAAAACTTTAAGAGGTTCATGCAAGGAACAATTCGATCTAAAAATCGGGAGGAACATCGGTATATAGTTTCTAGTGATCCCAACAGGAATAGTGAAGTTTATGTGGCTCAACAAGTCCGGGCTATCTACGTCACCCTTGATCAAGTTGTGAACAAAAATCACACCAATCATTTTTCTACGGTTAACTAAGGATGGAAGGTTTATTAAAAGCAATCTATTAGAGTAAAACGGCAGTGTCACACTTGCATCTCAGTAGAGGCCGCATGGAGCGAAAATTAAAAACTTTCTCTGCACTGATTCTATACGGTCCTGGTGTACTTTGTACTGAGGGCACCATACACAAGAACCATATTCTAAAATCGGACGAACAAGCGATATAGAGAGAGTCTTTATTATATAGGGGTCGTCAGATTCGTTTGACCACCTCTTTATAAACCCAAGCACTCCCATGGCCTTATTTACCATGGTACAAATGTGTTTAGAAAACTTAAATTGGGGATCTAAACGAACACCAAGATCAACTAGGGTAATTCTCTCAAGAGAACCCCCGCCTAGAGTGTAAGGAGCCAGAAAGGCGCTGGAGCGATGAAATGTCTTTACATTTCGAAGCATTAAGGTATAACAGATTTGCACAATACCATGACTGAAAGCTATTAAGATCGGATTGCAACCTGGATTGAGATAAACTATCCTTGTACTGCACACACAGCTTAAGATCATCCGCATACATAAGTACTCGAGAGTATGTTGATACCGAAGGCAGGTCATTAATAAAGAGTGTAAATAATAGGGGCCTAGATGGCTGCCCTGTGGTACGCCCGAAGTAACCATAACTGGTGAAGATAGGGAGTTTTTGAAGAGGACTCTTTGGGATCTAGACCAAAGGTAGCTAGAAATCCATCTCAAGAGATTGGGTGGAAACCCTAAAAGGTCAAGTTTTTGTGCTAGGAGAGAGTGGTTTACAGAGTCGTATGCTTTACTGAAATCTGTGTAAATGACATCCGTCTGTAGATTGCCTTGGAAGCCTTTAATGATGAAGGAGGTGAACTCCAATAAATTCGTGGTTGTTGATCTCCGCCTTATAAATCCATGCTGGGCAGGAGATATATGTGATCTGCAAAGATGCTGCAGGAGCGGAGTTAAAATTTTCTCAAATACTTTAGGAATTGCGGATAACTTAGATATACCTCTGTAGTTCTTCGCGTCAGACTTACTACCTTTCTTATGGAGAGGAATAATGAACGACTCCTTCCAAATGGAGGGGAAGCATGAAGAGTTTATGGACAGGCTGAATAGTTTAAGCAACGGTCCACATAGAGACTCGGCGCAGTACCTAAGTACACATCCGGGAACTCCGTCCGGACCCGGTGAAAACACCGGCTTAACTTTCCGGAGATCATGAAGCAGAGAGCTTTCACTTAGCAAGGGACTGAAGGTGCCGTTCGACCTCGGTAAACGGCTGGGTACGGCTGACCGGAGTAGCATTCCTGTGAATAGGTTGTTTGAAAGAATAGGGCAAAAAGATCGGCCATTGCCTGATCAGTATTTGGCAACGTATTAAGAAATGATAGCGAGGATGGATGAGCGGACGTTTTACGCTTACTGTTTACGAAGCTGTAAAACTGCTTAGGGTCCTGAGAAAAACGTATCCTGCATCTAGATAGGTAGTTCTTATAGATCTGGGAATTAAGAACTGAAAAGTTTGACCGAGCCATTACATAGCGAGAGAGTGAAGAAGGATAGCCAACTTCATGAACATTTTTGTTAAGTCTTGATTTTAAGTTTTTTAGAGTGGATAACTCTTTGGGAAACCAAAGGGGTTTACCAGATCTAATAGGACGGGAAAGCGGGTCAAGTGCATCGTAGAAAATGTTTATGCCAATCGTAACGTCAGTGCACAAATACAAAGCGGACCAATCAAAATCCTTAATGAGGTTACTAAGCTTCGCAAACACGGCTTTACGAAATCAGCGGACACATCGAAGTAGCCTACCCGACCGATCCAATACGGTTGGTCCTATATCGAGCGACACTTCAAGTGTATTATGGTAGGCGTCTTCAGGTATAGTGAGCGGAGGGACTCGGGTTAACAACCCTATGGTCGGATCCGTTACAAAGCACAGATCAAGCAATCGACCCAGGGAATTTTTCACATGGTTGACTTGAGACAGGAACAGGTCAAGTAAGCCGTCTAAGTCATGTCGTCACATGGGCACTAGGTTATTAGACTCGTTTACCGAAGACCAAATAGTTCCTGGTAAGTTCAAGTCACCAAGAATTATCATATGATCTTTATCAGATAGCGAGGAAGAAACAGCTGAAAATTTAGAATAGTTTTTCTAAATGCAAAAACCGGAAAACTTTGGGGGGCTGTAATTTTATTTAAGAGGCGGGACGAGATGAATAATACGTGCGCTCGATCAAATCAATTTCAACGAATGTCTAATTCCAATTTTTCTCTAGCCTAACTAACCTACGTTGGCAAAGCGGGGCGAATTCGCCAAGAGCGAGAGAGTAAGCTTTATTGCGCTCCCGCCTTGCCCTAAACTAACTTACACTAGACTTCATACAATTCAAATTAGATTCCACAATTATTTACAAAAAAACAGACGAGAAACGACGAAACACCGGCCCCGTTGAAGGCCTGCAGGGCTTCAAGCCAATGGCAGCGGCGCCAACTTGTGGATGGCCCGCCGGAACTCTGCTCCGTCACTCCTCCTTAGGTCAACGACCCTGACCATGCCGTCCTCCCCTGCGTGCGTGGCGATGATCCTCCCGACGAGCCACTCCTGCGGCGGAAGATTGTCCTCGGCCACGAGGACGAGGTCTCCTTCCTCTGGGTTGGGTTGCTGCTGGTGCCATTTGCCCCGAATTTGGAGCCCCAGGACATATTCGCGGGACCATCGCCGCCAAAACGCTTGCCTGACTGACGAGACAAGTCGCCATCGCCGCAAGCAGCTGAGACTCTCCTGGTCCGGAGTCCGCAGTGCTGGGGGGGCGATGAGCGACCCGCCTATCAGCAGGTGCCCGGGCGTTAGTGCCTCGCCGTCGCTTGGGTCCTGGCTGAGAGCTCCCAGCGGCCTGGAGTTCATTGCCGCTTCGATCCCGACGAGGACTGTGGCGAGCTCTTCGGCGTTTAGGAGCGCGCTGCCTACCGCCCGTAGGAGTAGGCTCTTGGCAGTTTTTACACCTGCCTCCCAAAGGCCTCCCATGTGAGGCGCTCGTGGCGGTATGAACGCAAATTCGCATCCGCTTTTTGATGCGAATTCGCGAACTGCGTCCCCCTGCTCCTCTATCCTCATCCGTAGACCGCTGAGGTGGCGGGTGGCTCCGACGAAGTTCGTCGCGTTGTCGCAGTGCACGATTTGGGGATATCCTCGGCGCCCGACGAACCTTTGAAAAGCCAAGCCGGAGTCGATCTGCGCGTAAATTCCCCATAAGTTGAGTCAGCAATCGAGGCTTGCATTTAAAGCAGCGCATACATGATCGGACTGTCTGACTGCAGACCTCCTGAGCGTTCACTATCCAAACACTCTGTCGGAGGATGCTCACCAGTGCTCGTGGGCCGACATGAAAATTCGCATGGTGCAGATGACGCACGTAGCTCCGCACAAATTGGGAGCGCTTTGTCAAAAGCAAAGGAAACTTGGCATCATATGATATAGGAGCTTTAGCTAGTCGCCCCCCTACTCGCAACAACGAAAAAGTACACCAAGTACCTGTGTCTTCATGGATGAATGGGTTCAACCGCTGAAGACTAGGACCAACTCTAGATCCTTTCCGAACCTTTTCGATTTCTTCTTTATACTCGTGATGTTGTATAATCTCAACAATTTTATGGAAAGCTTCATTATATTCGGTCGGTGAAACAATTTTTCCAAACTTTTTTAGTTGGGTCTTTGCATTTTCTTATGAAGCGGAACATATATGCAAACACTCTAAGCAACTTGAGGTGTGACGAAAAGCCTTCGATGACATCTACCAGCTCTGAACCTTGTACAGCGGCGGTCAGTCCGACCGCAGCCTTCCTCTTCTCCAGCTCAGCGTCTTTTGGAAGCTCGAAATGAGAGTTTTTGGGCCAGTTTTCTTCGTCATCAAAAATAATGGTCCTTCGAACCAGATTGACTGGACGATTTCGTTGACGTCACAACCTCTTGAGACAATATCTGCTGGGTTCTGTTTCGTGGGTACATGCCGCCACGTAGCTTCATCTGACCACTCTTGGATCTCAGCCACTCTATTTGAAACGAACGTCGACAACGAGGATGGATGAGATCGAATCCAATGAAGAGTTACTTCGGAATCCGACCAATAAACAGTTCGTTCGATAGGGACCTTTAATAGGGGCTTGATTCTGTGACAGAGATCTGCGAGAAGGTGAGCGGCACATAACTCAAGCCTTGGGAGCGTTTTGGTCTTGAGCGGCGCTACTTTGGACTTGGAAGTCAATAACGATATTTTAAAACCTTCTGCAGTTTTGCTACGTATATAGACGCACGCTCCATAAGGTCTCATGGAGGCGTCAGCAAAGGCATGTATTTGCACTGGTGACATCGGATCGGTAAACACGAACCGAGGTATGGATATCTCTTCCAAGTGAGACAATGTGTTTTTCAACATATTCCATGCTGTTTCTAAATGCAGCGGAATCGACTCGTCCCAATCTAATTTGTTAAGCCAAAGTTCCTGCAATAGGATCTTGCCTGTTATGATGATAGGGCTTAACAAGCCAAGGGGGTCGAATAACTTCGATGTCACTGATAGAATGTTCCGTTTTGTCGCTCGGAGACCCATGACTGAATCGTCAATTTTAAATTTGAAGGCATCTTCATTAGGCAACCATGAGATTCCTAACGCCTTAGTCGACTCTGAATCCGAGATCGTTATGGGCTTTGCTGTGCTCTCAGATGCGGTGATCTCAGGTGAGTTTGAAAACCACTTTGCCAACTCAAAACCTGCAGTCTGAAGAACCTGAGACACTTCGGACTTAATTGCCCTTAGCTCCTTTACGCAAGCAGCACCAGTCAACATGTCATCGACGTAAAAGTCGGACCCGATAACGTCAGCAGCTTTAGGGAATGAGAGCTTTGCAGACTCACTCAACCTTTTTAAACACCGGATAGCCAAAAATGGGGCTGGTCCAGTCCCATAAGTTACGGTGTTAAGCTTGTACAATCTCAAGGATTCAGATGGGTCTCTTCTCCACACTATGAGTTGAAACTGCCTATCAGCTTCATTCACCATTACTTGGCGATACATTTTTTTAACATCGGCAGTCAGGGCAAACCTGTGCAGACGGAAGCGCAGCAGTGTCGAGTATAGCTCCTCTTGAATGGTAGGTCCGACCATCAGAATATCATTCAAGGCCACCTGAGAGGACGTCTTGGACGACGCATCGAAAACGACGCGAAGCTTGGTAGACGTACTTTGGGGCCTTAGAACACACTGATGTGGAATTACATAGTGTGGAGTTGAAGGTATCGTATTGTCGGTAGGAGACATGGCCTAAGGAGAGGTACTCTTCCATAAATTCCAAGTACATTTTCTTCAACTCAGGGTCACGATGCAATCTTCTTTCAAGCGACAAAAACCGCCGTTTAGCAACCTCAAAGGAGTTGCCTAAACAGATTGGATCTGATTTAAACGGCAGCCTTACTTCAAACCGACCTGATGGCAATACCTGAGTCGTCTTCCGATAGTGATCTTCACATAACTTGTGCTCAGGCGTAGCAACTTTCTTTTGAGATGGCATTTCTTCCAGTGACTTTTGCAAGGTCCGATCGATAGACACTAGCAACTCTTCACTGCAACTCAAACTATTTGTAATTTGGGGAACAGAACTTTTGGGAACATATCTTCCCGAAACAACCCAGCCAAGAAGGGTCTTCTGAAGAGTTGGATAGTCCGGACCTTGCTTAATTTGACTAACAGCTAATAGTTCAAAAAATGATTCTGCTCCTATCAGCATATCTATTTTTTGTGGCTTGTTGAAATATGGGTCTGCTAGAGGTAGGTTCTTTGGGATTCTCCAGTCACTCATATTCACTGACTGGTCAAGATGATAACCTGAAATCGATTTCAAAATCCAAAAATCGAAGGAGAACTCACTACCATTTAATCGCGACTTCACCACCGTATGTATTTTATCTTTTACTTAAGAATTGGATTCACCAATACCAAGCAAGCTAATACATGACTCCTCTTTACGGATCTGTAAGCGGTGAGCAAGGTCCTCTGTTATGAAATTGGTTTGAGATCCAGAGTCCAGAAGAGCTCTGGCCAGAATGTGGTCACCGCTCTTCGTTCGGACACTTGCAATCGACGTAGCCAGAATTAACCTGTCTAACGATACCACATGTAGAGCATGGGACGTGGAAGGTTGATCCTGGTTTGAAGGAGGAGAGGCACTCTCTTGGGGTGGTGGCAACGCGAGACTATTAGCAGACACTGTGTATCGATGCAATAAGGTGTGATGTGAGCGGCCGCACACTCGACATTTATTGGCCTTGCATCTTACAACAGCGTGGCCTTTTTGCAGACAATTAATGCATAAGGGTGCAGATTTAGCGAACTCGAACCTTTGCATGACCGAGAGTCGCAAAAATGGAGTGCATTTCGACACTACATGGTCGTCCGAATTGCAATAGCTGCAAGTTCGCTGAACTCTGTTGGTGGAATGAGAAGAACAAGCAAATGAGCTACGATTATGCTGCTTGCTTGGTACAACCTTGTCCGGCATTGGCTTCGTCGACTCTTCAGCAGACAAATACTGGTATCGACGATTCAAAACTTTCTCAAGGTCGGACCAAAGCGGCAACTTTTCGTAAGTCAGATGTTTATCCCACTTTTGTTTAGTCACTGGGTCGACTCTGTTCAAAACGAGATGAATGAGCATTGCATTCGAGATTTTGGTATCGTCTTCTATCGACAGTAATGAACCATAAATCGATGAAACAGTATCGATGAGGTTCCTGAGGGACGATGCGCACTGCTGCGAGATTTTTGGCAGATTAAAAAATGTGGAAATATTGTTTGTATAAATCAGATACTCGTTATCATATACTCGTTTGAGGCTATCCATGGCCTTTTTATAGTTGGCTTCGGTGACTTGGAACGCCTTAATTGTTCCTAATGCTTCATCCGAGAGGCACGAGATCAAGTGAACTAGAACTATGAAGGCTATGAACTAGAGTCTCAAAAAGGCTGATGAAATTTTTAAAATCCGAATGCTTACCACTAAATTTTGGTAATCCCAATTTCGGAAGTCGAGCACGAGTTGGGGCACCACAGGCTGGTATTGTTAGCGTCGTATCGCTTGATACATCAAAGGCGCAGATAAGCGACATTATCTTTGTCTTAGTTACGATAGATAACTCTTCCAACTCGGCTGCGAATTCATCGTCGCCATCTATTTCTTCTATTTTTTCTTGTAATTGTTTAGCCTTTTGGATTGACTCATTCAAGGAATCGAGCCTACATTGTAGCTCTGTCAATTGTATAGGAATCGAACCTTCATCTAATCGTACTTTTCAGCGGCGAATGCTTTTAACTTGACTTTGAAGCTTAGATTTCAAGTTTTTAAGAACTGACTTATTGTCTTCTGCCATATTTTTTATATTTATAATATGCTCAAACAAAGAAAACAAACAAATATAAATAAATGTTCAAAGCAAGAACGGCAATCGAAAACAAATAATAATTGAACTGCGAGGCACGAGGTATCAATATATAATATGGTTGCAAGTGACAGCCGAAAACCATATACCCTCGAAAAGCAGGGTAGCGCGTCACTGGTAAGTAACACCCAAAAACCATATACCCTCGAAAAACAGGGTAGCGCGTCACTTGGCGTTCCGTTAAGATCAAGCGACAAGATCTCCCAACAAATACAACGCAAGCAACGGTGATTCTAGTAAATAGAATTATGTATATATATATGTATATATTTGAACCACTTGAGCACTTCTTTACGTGTCACTGTCACTTTTATTTGTTGCCTTTAATTTAATTTACAGTCCACCCGGGGGCGCCATGAAAATTTAGAATAGTTTTTCTAAATGCAAAAACCGGAAAACTTTGGGTGGCTGTAATTTTATTTAAGAGGCGGGACGAGATGAATAATACGTGCGCTCGATCAAATCAATTTCAACGAATGTTCAATTCCAATTTTTCTCTAGCCTAACTAACCTACGTTGGCAAAGCGGGGCGAATTCGCCAAGAGCGAGAGAGTAAGCTTTATTGCGCTCCCGCCTTGCCCTAAACTAACTTACACTAGACTTCATACAATTCAAATTAGATTCCACAATTATTTACAAAAAAACAGACGAGAAACGACGAAACAACAGCGTTTAAGGCGGAGAAGTTCTGCTCGCAAATTGGAATATACGAGCATGTAATAAAAACTGAAAGAGTGGGAAGAATCAGTTTAACACACAGGAATTCCAGTTCTTGTTGTCTGGACTGTAAAATGTTCCGACGTGAAGTTAGAGTCCATTGCAATCAGAACCCCACCGGCATGCCGAGATAAACGGTCATTCCTAAAGGTTGTCTACCGGCTTTAACCAGATCTCGGTGAACACAATTACATGGGATGCAAGTGCGACGCTAACCCGATACAGAGTCCTGAGCTTACTACGCAAACCTTTTAGCATTCTGGTAGGTGATTAAGAGAGAGGAAGTTAGTTTTTTGGACGGGTGGAGTTAGACTGGGAAGATGAGGATGGAGCACTGGCCTGATTTATATTAAAACGAGGGGGAACGTTGTGAGCCGCGGATCTACTTTATACCCGGTACTGAGTCAGTATATATGTATGTGAGCTTGTAATAAATTACATTATTACATGTTTGCAAAAGGGATAAATTTAGTTTTAGCCAAAAAATAAATAAAAAATTAAGTCAACTTTTTCGGAGATTTTTATATATTAGATGTTTCTATTTTCTTTTACATCTGTCCTTTCTACATGTCTACATCTACTTCCTACATATACATACACGGCTGTGCGAGAGAGAGAGGGAATGAGTCTGCGCTTGGAAGGCCACTGAAATTTCATTTGTTCCTTCTGGCTATACTAATGATCCGATCTGATCCAGATTCAATACTCTGATAGATATGGTAATTTTCTATGATTCTGCGTTTTTATACCCGGTACTCGAAGAGTAAAGGGGTATATTAGATTTGTGCAAAACATTAATGTGTGTAACACCCAGAAGGAAGTGTTTCCGACCCCATAAAGTATATATATTCTTGATCAGGATCAATAGCCGAGTCGATATAGCTATGTCTGTCTGTCCGTCCGTCTTTCCGTCCGTCCGTCCGTCTGTCCATCTGTCCGTCTTCATTAGCGCCTATAGCTCAAAGACTATACAAGCTAGAGGAACACAATTTTGTATCCAGACTCCTGTCCTATCGCACTGTTACAAGTGTATTTTAAAATTTCGCCCCGCCCCCTTCCGCCCACTCCAAGAACGAAAATCTGTGGCATGCACAATTTTAAGGATACGAGAAAACTAAAAACTCAGAATCGTAGACAGTGACAATATCTATCAGAATGTTGAATCTGGATAAGATCGACTCATAAATATAGCCACAATGAAGAAAACCATTTCGAAATGCATCGTTCCCTCTCGCTCTCTCTCACACACAGCCGTGTATGTATATGTAGGAAGTAGATTTAGACATGTAGAAAAGACAGATGTAAAAAACGTATGTAAACAAAAATGGAAATAATATATATAAATCTCCGAAAAGGTTGACTTAATTTTTTTTTTTTCTTTTTTGGCTAAAACTAAATTTATTCCTTTTGCGAGCATGTAATAATGTAATTTATTACAAGCTCACATACATATATACTGACTGAGTACCGGGTATAAAGTAGAGCCGCGGCGTAAGACGCGGCTCACAACGTTCCCCCTCGTTGGTTTTCCCTTATATTAAAATTGTAGATTTTCGTCTTTTGTGTGGGCGGAAGGGGGCGTGGAAAAAATTTTGAAATACACTTGTACTGAAGTGATATAATAGGAGCATTGATAGAGAGTTTGGTTGCTGTAGCTTTTGTAGTCTCTGAGATCTAGGCGCTCATCTGGACGAATGGGCACAGCACCCAACCCGGTGTGTGAGAGAGAGCGAGAGGGAACGATGCAGTTCGAAATGGTTTTCTTCATTGTGGCTATATTTATGATTCGATCTGATACAGATTCAACACTCTGATATATATTGTCATTCTCTACGATTCTGCGTTTCTAGTTTTCTCGTATCTTTAAAATTGTGCATGCCACAGATTTTCGTCCTTGGAGTGGTCGGAAGGGGGCGGGACGAATTTTTGAAATACACTTGTAACAGTGTGATAGGACAGGAGTCTGGATACAAAATTGTGTTCTTATAGCTTTTATAGTCTCTGAGCTATAGGCGCTAATGAAGACGGATTGACGGACAGACGGCCAGACGGACAGACGGACGGACAGACAGACATAGCTATATCGACTCGGCTAATGCAAACTGTTGAATTGAGACTCTATGGCTAGGAGCTGATCATACTGCTTTTTACAGCCAATGGTCAGCTCCTTAAAGCCATTCCGCGTCTGCCTCATAAACCTGGTCATCTCAATATGAACCACCCGGCATGCCTCGCAACAGTAATACAAGCCATTATGTTTGGAAATGGCATCACCCACGAGGCCTAAATACCCAACGCACTTTGCGTGCGCTACTTTTTCGCAGATATAGCGGGGGATATTCATCATCGTCTATCTCTCTCGTAGTGTTCAGACGCGTTTTTTCATTGCGCTCCGCTCATTTTTCACTTATTTTGTATAAACAACCGGTGTTTGTCCAAAATAAATCTTTTGCGAACTAACAAATTAACTTGCTAACTTAAAGTCTATCCTGAATCGCGAGTGCATGCCTATTTACTGTGTAAATCATAATTTAATAATTCTTTTTTGCGTCGGTTAACATTGTGTTTTTGTTGTTGCTTTTCGTAAGTACGCTCTCACATTGAATTTAGCCCGCTCTCATCTTGTAGTCTGTGCTTTAGCATCACTCTCTCCCTATAACCCAAACATAAATAACTGTTCTTCTTCTCTCGCTCTCCATACTTTCCGTGTAGTAGCGCTCTCTCTCTCTTTCTCATTGCAGCTGCTGCAACCGCTCTCCTCTCTCCGCTCAGTTTTTACTAATTCCGCTTTAAGCGTTTGCCTGGCACACTGGTCTGATTTCTATTTGTTTTGAAATAAATTTTGTTTATTGTATTTAAAATGGAATCACCTATTATCTGTACCAAAAAAACCTGCAAACAGGTGGTCACCCCTGATCAGTCGAGTATCCCCTGCTATCTTTGCAGAAAAGCAATGCACGCAAAGTGCGCTGGGTACTCAGGCCTCGTGGGTGATGCAATTTCCAAGCATAATGGCTTGTTCTACGGTTGTGAGGCATGCCGGGGGGCTCACATAGAGATTGCCAGGTTTATGGGGCAGACGCGGAATGGCTTTAAGGAGCTGACCGTGGGCTTTAAAAAGCAGTACGATCGGCTCCTAGCCATGGAGTCTTTGTTTAGCAGTTTGCAACTGCTGAATGAGTCTCCTAGGCGAAAAAAGGTCACTCCGCGGGATCTGCAAGCCCCAACTGTCCCTCTGCCGCCCGTTGCCGAACAACCGACTCCGACCACTCCAATTGTGCAGCAGCCGATATCGTTTGCTATTCCAAGGGCAACGACAGCTGCTGGTGATACAAATTCGGCAGCCGAATTTATCACTTCGGAGAACGTACAACCAGAAATTTCCGTAGCGTCCGTGTCCGTCGAGCCCGCCAGCATTACTAATATCCCGTCCACTTCGATCCCACCAACAAACATACGACCCGGACCACCGGGTATTGCCATCACAGGTACAAGGTCTGTGGTGCCAAACCCAAGATTGGTGGTGATCACACCTACACCTAAACGACAAATATTTGTCTCACGGCTTGCCCCTTACACCAATATAGATGACGTTACTGCTTTTATTCAAAGCAATATACAAGCCGACGGTTTAAAGGTGGAGAAGTTTAACTTCTCTTATGCCAGGGATGTAGCTTCATTCAAAATAAGCGTCTCCCCAACTCATTTTGACACCATTTGCTCTGCCAAATTTTGGCCAGAGAACATGGTGGTGAAGGAGTTTAAGGCAAAGAAGAAGAGTAGGCCCCCAATAACTCTTAATACTAGTCAGGCCAGTGCTCCATCCTCATCTTCCCAGTCCACCCATCCAAAAAAATAACTTCCTTTCTCTTAATCACCTACCAGAATGTTAGAGGCTTGCGTAGTAAGCTCAGCACTCTGTTTCGGGATAGCGTCGCATTTGCATCCCATGTAATTGTGTTTACAGAGACCTGGTTAAAACCGGAAATTCTTAGTTCTGAAGTTTTGGCAGGTCGGTACACAATCTTTAGAAATGACCGTTCGTCTCGACGTGCAGGTGGGGTTCTGATTGCAGTGGACTCTAACTTCACGTCGGAACATTTTACAGTCCAGATTCAACAAGAACTGGAATTCCTGTGTATAAAACTGATTCTTCCCGCTTTTTCAGTCTTTATTACTTGCTCGTATATTCCACCTTCTTCGGATATCGCAATTTATGAGCAGCACTTGTCCGCCTTAAGCGC
Source organism: Drosophila helvetica (assembly GCA_963969585.1). NCBI lineage: Eukaryota > Metazoa > Arthropoda > Insecta > Diptera > Drosophilidae > Drosophila > Drosophila helvetica. Next base: position 27,193,240 of record OZ018402.1, on the reverse strand, counting down.
TGTTTCTTCCTCGCTATCGGATAAAGATCATATGATAGTTCTTGGGAATTTCAATTTACCAGGAACTGTTTGGTCTTCGGTAAACGAGTCTAATAACCTAGTCCCCATGTCACGACATGACTTTATAGACGGCTTACTCGACTTATCCCTGTCTCAAGTCAACCATGTGAAAAATTCCCTGGGTCGATTGCTTGATCTGTGCTTTGTAACGGATCCGACCATTGCGTTGTTAACCCGTGTCCCTCCGCTCACTATACCTGAAGACGCCTACCATCCTACACTTGAAGTGTCGCTCGATATAGGACCAACCGCATTGGATCGGTCGGGTAGGCTACCTCAATGTGTCCGCTGCTTTCGTAAAGCCGAGTTTGCGAAGCTTAATAACCTCATTAGGGATTTTGATTGGTCCGCTTTGTATTTGTGCACTGATGTTACAATATGCACAAACATTTTCTATGATGCACTTGACTCACTTTTTGAGTCTTGTGTCCCACTTTCCTGCCCTATTAGATCTGGGAAGCCCCCTTGGTTTACCAAAGAGTTATCCAGTCTAAAAAACTTAAAATCAAGACTTTACAAAAAATTTCAAGAAGTTGGCTCTCCTTCTTCTCTCTCTCGCTATGTAATGGCTCGGTCAAACTTTTCAGTTCTTAATTCCCAGTGCTATAAGAACTACCTATCTAGATGCAGGATACGTTTTTCTCAGGACCCTAAGCAGTTTTACAGCTTCGTAAACAGTAAGCGTAAAACGTCCGCTCATCCATCCTCGCTATCATTTCTTAATACGTCGGCAAACACTGATCAGGCAATTGCCGATCTTTTTGATCTTAAGCCGGTGTTTTCACCGGGTCCGGACGGAGTTCCCGGCTGTGTACTTAGATACTGCGCCGAGTCTCTGTGTGGACCGTTGCTTAAACTATTCAGCCTGTCCATTAACTCTTCATGCTTCCCCTCCATATGGAAGGAGTCGTTCATTATTCCTCTCCATAAGAAAGGTAGTAAGTCTGACGCGAAGAACTACAGAGGTATATCTAAGTTATCCGCTATTCCTAAAGTTTTTGAGAAAATTTTAACTCCGCACCTGCAGATTCTTTGCAGATCACTTATATCTCCTGCTCAGCATGGATTTATAAGGCGGAGATCAACAACCACGAATTTATTGGAGTTCACCTCCTTTATCATTAAAGGCTTCCAAGGTAATCTACAGACGGATGTCATTTACACAGATTTCAGTAAAGCATTCGACTCTGTAAACCACACTCTCCTAGCACAAAAACTTGACCTTTTAGGGTTTCCACCCAATCTCTTGAGATGGATTTCTAGCTACCTTTGTTCCAGGTCCCAAAGAGTCCCCTTCAAAAACTCCCTATCTTCTCCAGTTATGGTTACTTCGGGCGTACCACAGGGCAGCCATCTAGGCCCCCTACTCTTTACACTCTTTATAAATGACCTGCCTTCGGTATTAACATACTCTCGAGTACTTATGTATGCGGATGATGTTAAGCTGTGTGTCCAGTTCAAGGACAGCTTATCTCACTCCAGGTTGCAATCCGATCTTAATACCTTTCAGTCATGGTGTTGTGCAAATTTGTTATACCTTAATGCTTCGAAATGTAAAGTAATGACATTTCATCGCTCCAGCGCCTTTCTGGCTCCTTACACACTAGGCGGGGGTTCTCTCGAGAGAATTACCCTAGTTGATGATCTTGGTGTTCTTCTTGATCCCAAGTTAAAGTTTTCTGAACACATTTCTACCATGGTAAATAAGGCCATGGGCGTGCTTGGGTTTATAAAGAGGTGGTCAAAGGAATTTGACGATCCCTATATAACAAAGACTCTCTATGTATCGCTTGTTCGTCCGATTTTAGAATATGGTTCTTGTGTATGGTGCCCTCAGTACAAAGTACACCAGGACCGTATAGAATCAGTACAGAAAAACTTTTTAATTTTCGCTCTACGCGGCCTCAACTGGGATGCAAGTGTGAGACTGCCGTCTTACTCTAGTAGATCGCTTTTAATAAACCTTCCATCTTTAGTTAACCGTAGAACAATGCTTGGTGTGATTTTTGTGCACAACTTGATCAAGGGTGACGTAGATAGCCCTGACTTGTTGAGCCGCATAAACTTCACGATTCCTATTAGAATTACTAGAAATTATATACCTTTGTTCCTTCCGATTTGTAGATCGAATTATTCCTTGCATGAACCTTTTAGAGTTTTATGCTCGGATTATAATTCCCTCTACCATATTATATCGGCAACTAATTCCCTTCCTCTTCTTAAATTACTAATACTCACACACCTTTCTCGTAGTTAGTAATTGTAGTTGTGGTGTACGATAGTTTTAATGCATGATTAACTCCTTTAGTAAGATTAGTTCTAATTTTCCTCGAATACTAGTCTAACATCTATCTTTCCTGCATGATCGCGATCGGTTCGGTTAACGAGTCGCGCGTTTTGCGACAGCGCCCCTCGGTCGGTTGGGTGGGAGGAGGGCTGCGTTTTGGCCTAGGATTCGCGCGTAACAGCATTCGGCTGGTGTCCCATGGGCCACTTGATGGTGCAGTCATTGCACGTCAACGTCCAAGCGATTCGGCTGAGCAGGGGTGACCACCTGTTTGCAGGTTTTTTTGGTACAGATCATAGGGGATTCCATTTTAAATACAATAAAGAAAAAAATGTATTTTAAAACGAATATAAATCAGACCAGTGTGCCAGACAAACGCTTAAAGCGGAATCAGTTAAAACTGAGCGGAGAGAGGAGAACGGTTGCAGCAGCTGCAATGAGAAAGAGAGCGCTACTACACGAAAAGTAACCGAGAGCGAGAGAGGAAGAACAGTTATTTAAGTTTTGGTTATAGGGAGTGATGCAAAGCACAGACTACAAGATATTATTACAAGATAAATTCGATTTTATGATAGCAGGTTAATTTGTTAGTTTGACAAAGGTTTATTCTGAACAAACACCGACTGTTTATGCAAAATAAGTGAAAAATGAGCGGATTGCAAAGAAAAAACGCGTCTGAACACTGCGAAAGAGTACATGCGATGGTGGTTGCGAAATGCGATGCGAAATGGTTTTCTTCATTGTGGCTATATTTATGATCCGATCTGATCCAGATTCAACACTTTTCTCGTATCTTTAAAATTGTGCATGCCGCAGATTTTCGGCCTTTGAGTGGGCGGAAGGGGGCTGTTACACTATTACACTTGTAACAGTGTGATATGACAGGAGTCTGGAAGCAAAATATGGTTGCTCTAGCTTTTATAGTCTCTGAGAAATAGGCGCTCATGAAGACGGACGGACAGACAGACTTAGCTATATCGACTCGGCTATTGATGCTGATATATAATTTATGGGGTCGGAAACGCTTCTTTCCGGGTGTTACACACATCAATTTTTGCAACAAATCTAATATACTCCTTTACTCTTCCAGTACCGGGTTATAAAATAACTCAGCCTCAAAAAAAAAGCTGGTTCTGACCTGAGGCTTTGACTATGTGTACCTTAGTTTTTGGAATCGCTGAATCCGAATCCAAGGTCTATTTAACCCTATCAGATCAAGGTCTTGACATAACCTCAATAAACCAATATGGCAGACACCTTTTAGAAAAATTCACTGAATTCGCTTGAAACTCGTTACTTGGGGGTTTTCGGTATCGCTGACTACGAATTTAACGTTCGTTTTAAAAAATGCATAATGGTGCATACAATATGGCTTACACTTTTTTGGATCATCGGATTCACTTTTTTTAGTTGGCACTTGTTTTGTCTTTTGGTCAAGATTTCAAATGTCCAAACGCGGAAGGTTTCCATATTTAGGATTCTCTCATTCTGAGAGCAGAGAGTGCTGTCACCTTTCTTCCCATTCAATCTACAGGAAAAAAGAACATGATGTCCAGGGCGTCGCCTGAGATTGTGTGTAAACATAGCTCTGTAATGCGCTAACCTCGCCAGAGCTTGTTTAGACAAGATTTTTTGCCTAGGGCAGGCCACCGTACCCCCACTCCATACAATATGATTGGTCGTATGATGGTGTAGAGCCACCGGACTATGCATGGGTCATTCGCCATTTTAGTCTGATAGTTTTCCTACAAGTACAGAGGGACATTGTGGCCTTCTTTATCCTATCCTCTATGCTCAGTTTCCAGTCGATACTGGAAGATACTTGGCATTGTGGCTAAAAGCTAGCGTTTCCACACTGAGTTTTGGGGGAGCCAGTGTCAGAATCTTGTACATCCGAGTGAAGATCACTATGGATCTTACAGGGTTAACACTAAGGGCGCATTAAACTGCCCATTTTGACAGCGTCTGTGTAAATCTATTAGAAAACGCTATGGCAGCATTATCCGCAAACGCTACCATAACGCAACCTCCCCCGTTATCTCCCGCAGTAGTTCGTTTACCTTTTCGTCCTTGGCGCCCCTGTTCAGGACGCCAATTGGGGGTTTTGCCGCTCGACACCTCGGCAGGGTCACTTTGGCCTATTGACTCAACTCGATCCCTAGGCTTGACGATAGAAATGCTGGATCATCTTTAGCCAACATAAAGGCCACGCATCTTCTCTCCTGGTAATTCGAGACAGCAGCGCCCCTGCCGAGTTTGTCAAGGGTTCCCCGTTCTCTGCGCGCTTGCCAACCGCGATTTCCCTCTGCTTGGTAGCCACCCCGGATTAGCCCGATTGACTTTTCGGATAAGTCTTCGCAGCGCTTGCTACATCGAAACGGTGGACCGAGTAAATCTCCTTCCCCGTCTTGTATAGACCGGGTTTCCCAGGCGTTAAGGTTGAGGTCTTTTCCCTCCGGCATTTTATGTACTCCTTAGAGGTATTTCTATTTCTCATTTGTGATCCCTCTGCATCCTAAGCCAAGGGGCACAGCCGTTTCGGGTCAGGGGAAGCCCTAGCCCGAAGCACCTGCCACCAGTCCGAGTTTACAATTATGGCCTTTCCTTTAAACATTTTTACACTTTTAACGTTAACCGAAAGAATGTTTCCCAACTTATGTCTTTCTCAATTGGATTAATTAGGACTTGAGGAAATGTGGTTCTAATAATACCGAATATTTCCTAGTATGTCACTCGATTTAACTAATACGGATTTCTTCCTCTGGTGTTTCAAAATTTTGCGTTTATATAAACCATCCAGACACTCTTAAAAACCTCAAACGTCTGTCAAAAATTGGAGAGACTGTCGTCAGAAATTCTGAAAAGGTGTTGGAAAATTCAATAAAACAAGGCAAGTAGGGAATAATTTCTGGCGTCGACTTTTTACAGCAAAAATATTTCGGGAGATTACCCTTGTACCCTGCATGCAGTAAATATTATCCGCAGTAATAATCTCTCTTTCTCACTCTTAAATACACTCCTTATGATAGTGGTGATACCAGCTATAGCTGTATGCCATAGAATTTAAAGCTGTACCAGCTGCGAGAGAGATATATGCCTCCAGTTGGTTTTTCATTTGAGTTGGAAGCGCTGCTGCAGAGGTTGTCGATTGTTGCAATTTTGATAATTTTTGTTAGCTGTCTAGCTGTGTGTGTTGGAATACATAATTTTGTCGCAAGTACTGCTTCAGTTATTCGACTGATAGCCGGGAGACGTGTTTAGAGCTACGACTAGTAATTTTATGTTTTGTTTATCATGGTATCTTTCTCTTGGCAGCAAATTTTGCAAAGTCTAATGGCATAACATCTTAAGAATATCTAAAGAATCACACATGACCATATATACATATAAATATATAGTAGATAGTATGTAGTATTTAGAAAATGTACTACTAATTTATCGGATACAGTTTGTTGTTCTTTAATAAATTCGATGTCATTTGTATTGTTTCATTTTCCAGATTAATACACCTAGTGCTGATAAAAATATATATGGAAATGCACAGTTTAACTCTAACCAAGATGTAGGTAGAGTTAATATAGGCAATATTTTGGATAGTATTTCTATAGGACCTAAGAACACTGAGCGAAACAGTCTGTTGAGAATATCACATTTCACATTGCAAGATGTTGAGTTTTTAGAAGAATTGGGCGAAGGAGCTTTTGGCAAGTTATTTCATTAAATATTTTTTGTTGTTTGTCTAAAGACGAATAAATAAATAATTTCAGGCAAAGTATATAAAGGACAACTGACACAATCTAATAAATCTGTCACTGTTGCTATCAAGGCCCTGAAAGAGAACGCTTCATTGAAAACGCAACAAGACTTTAAGCGTGAAATTGAACTAATATCGGACTTGAAGCACCAAAATATTGTCTGTATATTGGGGGTAGTCTTGAATAAAGAGCCATACTGTATGCTTTTCGAGTATATGGCTAATGGTGATGTGCACGAGTTTTTAATTTCGAACTCCCCCAGTGAAGGTAAATCACTATCACAGCTAGAATTTCTACAAATTGCATTGCAAATCAGCGAAGGTATGCAATATTTATCAGCGCATCATTACGTTCATCGAGACTTGGCTGCTCGTAACTGTTTGGTCAATGAGGGATTGATCGTAAAAATTTCAGATTTCGGATTATCTAGAGATATTTATAGCTCGGATTATTACCGGTACGAAAAAATTAAATATTGGCCTAATTTTGCCAATTTGATTACATGCATTTTTGTTTTCTAAGGGTTCAGTCGAAGTCGTTATTACCTGTGCGTTGGATGCCATCAGAGTCTATATTGTATGGAAAATTTACAACCGAGAGTGATGTATGGTCATTTGGAGTTCTACTTTGGGAAATATACAGCTATGGAATGCAGGTAAATATTCTGTGATACGATATGGATTCCCCATACAAATATTTAATCTTTTTGCAGCCATATTACGGTTATAGTAATCAAGAAGTGATCACCTTAGTTCGGTCGAGACAGTTACTTTCCTCTCCAGAAAACTGTCCAGCTGCAGTTTATTCTCTTATGATAGAATGCTGGAATGAGCAATCAGTAAAACGCCCAACATTTACAGACATTTCGAACCGTTTAAAAACTTGGCACGACGGGCATATTAATGCAAATAACTAAATAATTAATGATAGTTTTATATTCGCTATGATATCAAGTGCTATAACCGGCTCAGTTTAAGTTTTCAACGAAATACAAAACTATGGAATATTTCGGCTTTTTATTATCAATCAATATGTTACTTGGGATCACTATGTGTGAGCGACATATTTTGATATATATGATAACTCAATTTGTTAAAGGTCCGCACCCTGGTGCACGCAGAGTGTCCACAGGGAATGGCGCGAATACCCCTGCAGAGGATCAAGGGGGAAAACGCCAAACACCGAGCGTGAGGATACCCCAGATACCGAGCGGATACACGGAGTTGCAGTTTTTTTATTTTTTTTTGGGTTCGGAAGGGGGCGTGGCAAAATTTTGGAACAAACTGAACCAATTCAGTATAATATCCCAGGAGCCAACAAACAAAATTTGGTTGCCATAGCCCTTATAGCCTCTGAGACGGACGGACAGACAGACCTGGCTGTATCAACTCGGTTACTGATGCTGATCATGACTAAAAAGCAAAGCTAATATACTCCTATAATCTTCGAGCAGGATTTGACGATTTTGGGTGTCAACGAAAGAACAAGGGTCTTATAGACCAATCCAGCAAAGTGACGACCAAAGTGGGGAAAAATAATCCAAAAATAAATAAAACAATAAGCCTACCATGTTTGATGTTGTACGTTGGCTGCAATTACGGAGGAATTCTAACGAAACAAAATCTTCCACAGATAAAATTTCGTCAAACTGACCACTTTCTGTATGTAGCGTTGCATATTGCATTTAAATTCAATTTTTTGATTTTAAATTAAAAATGAATTAATTGATTGATAGATTTGTTTAGGTTAACTGATTCTTCCGGTGTTGACTTGACGTAAAATGTTTGAAAACTGTGTTAAAATACGTTACGTAAACATAAAAAATACACGCATTAATTAAAAAAAAAAACAGCCCGTAACATAAGTCGGCTCATAACCGGAAATGACACCTATTTTTCCAAAAAACCAACAAATTATGTTGTGCATAACTTTTGGTTAAACACGACGATAAATCAAAATACAGGAGCGAGGTGAAAAAACGACCGGCTAAAGCAGAGTGCAATAATGCAAAATGAGGATTTGAGAACATGTTATTTGTGTTGCGGATATGGTACTCCCCCACCTTTTAGATTTAAGCTTGTCCTCAAGCGTCAATGTTTGGGTATAATTGTGGAATTGGTTGTGTAATTTCAACTGTTTTTTCAGGCATTTCTACATAACTTTCTTGATTTGTTTTAACTGTTTTTGGTTTAAGATATATGATTACAATATTTTGTGTTGGTGCTTTGCAATATTTATATAAGAGAAATAGGCCAATTGTGGCTAAGAAAGATAAAATGATTATTAATATATTTTTGCTTTCCTTATTGGTTACATTGTGTTCAGTAATTGTGAGATTTGTATGTATTTGACTTTGTTTGATATTGAAATTTGTCTTAACTCTGCAGTGTAATTACAAACATTTTTTTTTTACCAGATCCGATAAACGAATTGATCTCCGTCAGCTGTTGCTACGAATCCGAAAAGTGAATTTGCCCTGACCAATTTTTTCAAAGTCAAATTAGAGGGTTGAGTTACAAAAAAATTATTTATAAAGAAGTCACAGGCTAAATTGCCCTGGTAATATGTAGTGTCAAATTTATCTTAATAGACAAATAATTCATCTATTTTTTTTTTTTTGCAATTAAGATTCGTTTTGTTGTATAAAAACCCGTTTACTTTTTATTTCCCATAGGAAAGGGTTGACGTTTTGAATTGTAAAAACTCTTTCGTATTTTGAGCGTAAGAGGGCCAATTTATGTGAATTCAAAAGTAAATGAAAAAACGTATGTGAGTGCGAAACCCGGAACCTGCCGGAATATGTATTAAATCTTATGGTTTAAATAGGTTGTATTAATTTTGTAGTCCTCTTCAAAGACTTCAAAGACGAAAACGTCATAAATTTATACTCCTTAAACGATTAACAATTATACAAAATATGAGCAGAATTTCAATTGCGAAAAGCCAAAAAACATATTAAAAACCCTCTGATGGGACTGCCTTGTATAAAGTTCACTTAAATTGTTTAATTTTACACTTTATAGCACTTCAAAATTTTAAGAAAAAATTTCCGTCTTACCAGCACATGTTTCGAGCTATCGAACAGCTCTGTTAAACAGCTGACAAATTAACAGTTGTTCGCTCTGTTCAAATTTGGACTACATAACATTGAAGACCAATGTTATTCTAATATATATCGGTTACAAATAATTAACTTTAACGACTTTTGGCAAATGGATTTTGGCCAGAAAAAGTGGCACTGGTATGGTTTAAGAAGTAATTAACAAGAATATCTTTTGCTTTTTATAGTGTTCGGAGCAGCAACTGGCAATATCTCTTAAGACATTTGAATTATATTTCTTATCGTATGCTCTTAGGTATTGTCGCGCTCTTTTACATCGTTTTCTCGTTTATGCACACACAAAGATCATCTATACTGGCTGCTTATATTGTAATGCTTTGCCTACATGCACCTCAGTCTATCAAATACTCGTAAGGCAGTCGGTCAAACATTCGCATAATCGCGGCTAAGTCCGCGATTGCTCTCTACCATCAACCTAGCGCATCAACCTAGCAACCTGCATAATTTTCAACCACCACTCACGGGCACGCCCTCAAATATATAAAATCAATCGAAAAAAAAACAAAAACTAAATCGAAACAACGGAGAATAATTATTTCGTAAATGTGGAGTCAGAGTTGCCGAAAAAGATCGGCAGCTTCCAACATTTTGGTGTCCCCGGCGTGATCTCCGTGACCTTTCTTCGGCTCCTCATTCGTCGTTCGCTTCAGCCAGCGCTTATGAGCGGCTGCATACATAAACCTTTCTGTCGAACTCGAAAGTTTCAATCGTTCCCTTGAGAATAGCGGTTGGTTTTCGGTCGTCGCTTGTGCCCTCTGTGCCGGTGCAGGGCCAGCAATGTATACAATGTATATGTATACATTGTTCGTTTGTTGCTTCGCTGCATTAGGGCCGACGCAGGGCACATACACACATATATATCGATCGTCATCGCTTTCGTTACTTCGACGCATTCTCGGTCATCGCTTATGCTCTCAGTGCCGGTGCAGTGCATATGCACACATATAAATTTTGTCGCCGTCGCTTTCATATTTCGGTTCATCTCTCTGCCTAAATTCGCCGCATTCGAGAGCAATAACTTTCGCATCGTTAGATCTGCGCAACCGGCTTGGAAAAAGTTAGCGTGAATTAAAAAACATTAAAAGCTAAGCGCAGCTAAAAATGATTGACGAAAATTTAAAAATCGGGTCCTCCTCAGATGGCACACCCTCGAGTGGCGCTACAATTGGTGAAGTGTTGACTACTCCTGATCCTACAGGAGCCGGATTGCATTCTTGAACCTCAAGACAAGGGCCATCTTCGTCCGACTTCAGGGGCTCTCTGCCCAATTGGACAACAAGAAGCTACGCAGTTTGGATGAATACAACCTGAAACTATTTCTGGAGCTGGTGGACAAATTGGAATCGAACTTCTAGTTGGACACCATCAGATCATTGGAGATGACCGAGGCTAACTACAACAACACTTTACAAATCCTCAAAAAACCAATTGCTAATAAACGTCTAATTCAACAGGCACACATTAGAGCGATACTTGGGCTGACGCATGGCGACTCATCAGTTGGCAAGTTGCGGGCGTTTGTGGACGTTGCCACCTCACATCTTCGCGCTAGAAACACCACATCCACACCACAGCAGAAACCGTCCAACCCGCTTCTCCAAGTGAAGCCTCACCACCACTACCAAGTCAAATTGCCATAGATGCATTGTCACACTCATTGTCGCTCTCCTTGCCACAAGCTCTCATATCCCAAAGTCCGCCTGATACTGTGCCATAAGCCATTGTCGTTGTTCTCGTCAAAACCAGCTCGGGAACTTTCGTGACATGTCACGCACTTTTGGACTCGGGATATCAATTGCACCTCATCTAGCCAATCAATCTAGCCAATCGTCTACAACATCGCAAAACCAAATCGCTCACCGCAGTCTCTGGCATAGCAGATGCGGGCTCGATCCCTAGGCTTGACGATAGAAATGCTGGATCATCTTTAGCCAACATAAAGGCCACGCATCTTCTCTCCTGGTAATTCGAGACAGCAGCGCCCCTGCCGAGTTTGTCAAGGGTTCCCCGTTCTCTGCGCGCTTGCCAACCGCGATTTCCCTCTGCTTGGTAGCCACCCCGGATTAGCCCGATTGACTTTTCGGATAAGTCTTCGCAGCGCTTGCTACATCGAAACGGTGGACCGAGTAAATCTCCTTCCCCGTCTTGTATAGACCGGGTTTCCCAGGCGTTAAGGTTGAGGTCTTTTCCCTCCGGCATTTTATGTACTCCTTAGAGGTATTTCTATTTCTCATTTGTGATCCCTCTGCATCCTAAGCCAAGGGGCACAGCCGTTTCGGGTCAGGGGAAGCCCTAGCCCGAAGCACCTGCCACCAGTCCGAGTTTACAATTATGGCCTTTCCTTTAAACATTTTTACACTTTTAACGTTAACCGAAAGAATGTTTCCCAACTTATGTCTTTCTCAATTGGATTAATTAGGACTTGAGGAAATGTGGTTCTAATAATACCGAATATTTCCTAGTATGTCACTCGATTTAACTAATACGGATTTCTTCCTCTGGTGTTTCAAAATTTTGCGTTTATATAAACCATCCAGACACTCTTAAAAACCTCAAACGTCTGTCAAAAATTGGAGAGACTGTCGTCAGAAATTCTGAAAAGGTGTTGGAAAATTCAATAAAACAAGGCAAGTAGGGAATAATTTCTGGCGTCGACTTTTTACAGCAAAAATATTTCGGGAGATTACCCTTGTACCCTGCATGCAGTAAATATTATCCGCAGTAATAATCTCTCTTTCTCACTCTTAAATACACTCCTTATGATAGTGGTGATACCAGCTATAGCTGTATGCCATAGAATTTAAAGCTGTACCAGCTGCGAGAGAGATATATGCCTCCAGTTGGTTTTTCATTTGAGTTGGAAGCGCTGCTGCAGAGGTTGTCGATTGTTGCAATTTTGATAATTTTTGTTAGCTGTCTAGCTGTGTGTGTTGGAATACATAATTTTGTCGCAAGTACTGCTTCAGTTATTCGACTGATAGCCGGGAGACGTGTTTAGAGCTACGACTAGTAATTTTATGTTTTGTTTATCATGGTATCTTTCTCTTGGCAGCAAATTTTGCAAAGTCTAATGGCATAACATCTTAAGAATATCTAAAGAATCACACATGACCATATATACATATAAATATATAGTAGATAGTATGTAGTATTTAGAAAATGTACTACTAATTTATCGGATACAGTTTGTTGTTCTTTAATAAATTCGATGTCATTTGTATTGTTTCATTTTCCAGATTAATACACCTAGTGCTGATAAAAATATATATGGAAATGCACAGTTTAACTCTAACCAAGATGTAGGTAGAGTTAATATAGGCAATATTTTGGATAGTATTTCTATAGGACCTAAGAACACTGAGCGAAACAGTCTGTTGAGAATATCACATTTCACATTGCAAGATGTTGAGTTTTTAGAAGAATTGGGCGAAGGAGCTTTTGGCAAGTTATTTCATTAAATATTTTTTGTTGTTTGTCTAAAGACGAATAAATAAATAATTTCAGGCAAAGTATATAAAGGACAACTGACACAATCTAATAAATCTGTCACTGTTGCTATCAAGGCCCTGAAAGAGAACGCTTCATTGAAAACGCAACAAGACTTTAAGCGTGAAATTGAACTAATATCGGACTTGAAGCACCAAAATATTGTCTGTATATTGGGGGTAGTCTTGAATAAAGAGCCATACTGTATGCTTTTCGAGTATATGGCTAATGGTGATGTGCACGAGTTTTTAATTTCGAACTCCCCCAGTGAAGGTAAATCACTATCACAGCTAGAATTTCTACAAATTGCATTGCAAATCAGCGAAGGTATGCAATATTTATCAGCGCATCATTACGTTCATCGAGACTTGGCTGCTCGTAACTGTTTGGTCAATGAGGGATTGATCGTAAAAATTTCAGATTTCGGATTATCTAGAGATATTTATAGCTCGGATTATTACCGGTACGAAAAAATTAAATATTGGCCTAATTTTGCCAATTTGATTACATGCATTTTTGTTTTCTAAGGGTTCAGTCGAAGTCGTTATTACCTGTGCGTTGGATGCCATCAGAGTCTATATTGTATGGAAAATTTACAACCGAGAGTGATGTATGGTCATTTGGAGTTCTACTTTGGGAAATATACAGCTATGGAATGCAGGTAAATATTCTGTGATACGATATGGATTCCCCATACAAATATTTAATCTTTTTGCAGCCATATTACGGTTATAGTAATCAAGAAGTGATCACCTTAGTTCGGTCGAGACAGTTACTTTCCTCTCCAGAAAACTGTCCAGCTGCAGTTTATTCTCTTATGATAGAATGCTGGAATGAGCAATCAGTAAAACGCCCAACATTTACAGACATTTCGAACCGTTTAAAAACTTGGCACGACGGGCATATTAATGCAAATAACTAAATAATTAATGATAGTTTTATATTCGCTATGATATCAAGTGCTATAACCGGCTCAGTTTAAGTTTTCAACGAAATACAAAACTATGGAATATTTCGGCTTTTTATTATCAATCAATATGTTACTTGGGATCACTATGTGTGAGCGACATATTTTGATATATATGATAACTCAATTTGTTAAAGGTCCGCACCCTGGTGCACGCAGAGTGTCCACAGGGAATGGCGCGAATACCCCTGCAGAGGATCAAGGGGGAAAACGCCAAACACCGAGCGTGAGGATACCCCAGATACCGAGCGGATACACGGAGTTGCAGTTTTTTTATTTTTTTTTGGGTTCGGAAGGGGGCGTGGCAAAATTTTGGAACAAACTGAACCAATTCAGTATAATATCCCAGGAGCCAACAAACAAAATTTGGTTGCCATAGCCCTTATAGCCTCTGAGACGGACGGACAGACAGACCTGGCTGTATCAACTCGGTTACTGATGCTGATCATGACTAAAAAGCAAAGCTAATATACTCCTATAATCTTCGAGCAGGATTTGACGATTTTGGGTGTCAACGAAAGAACAAGGGTCTTATAGACCAATCCAGCAAAGTGACGACCAAAGTGGGGAAAAATAATCCAAAAATAAATAAAACAATAAGCCTACCATGTTTGATGTTGTACGTTGGCTGCAATTACGGAGGAATTCTAACGAAACAAAATCTTCCACAGATAAAATTTCGTCAAACTGACCACTTTCTGTATGTAGCGTTGCATATTGCATTTAAATTCAATTTTTTGATTTTAAATTAAAAATGAATTAATTGATTGATAGATTTGTTTAGGTTAACTGATTCTTCCGGTGTTGACTTGACGTAAAATGTTTGAAAACTGTGTTAAAATACGTTACGTAAACATAAAAAATACACGCATTAATTAAAAAAAAAAACAGCCCGTAACATAAGTCGGCTCATAACCGGAAATGACACCTATTTTTCCAAAAAACCAACAAATTATGTTGTGCATAACTTTTGGTTAAACACGACGATAAATCAAAATACAGGAGCGAGGTGAAAAAACGACCGGCTAAAGCAGAGTGCAATAATGCAAAATGAGGATTTGAGAACATGTTATTTGTGTTGCGGATATGGTACTCCCCCACCTTTTAGATTTAAGCTTGTCCTCAAGCGTCAATGTTTGGGTATAATTGTGGAATTGGTTGTGTAATTTCAACTGTTTTTTCAGGCATTTCTACATAACTTTCTTGATTTGTTTTAACTGTTTTTGGTTTAAGATATATGATTACAATATTTTGTGTTGGTGCTTTGCAATATTTATATAAGAGAAATAGGCCAATTGTGGCTAAGAAAGATAAAATGATTATTAATATATTTTTGCTTTCCTTATTGGTTACATTGTGTTCAGTAATTGTGAGATTTGTATGTATTTGACTTTGTTTGATATTGAAATTTGTCTTAACTCTGCAGTGTAATTACAAACATTTTTTTTTTACCAGATCCGATAAACGAATTGATCTCCGTCAGCTGTTGCTACGAATCCGAAAAGTGAATTTGCCCTGACCAATTTTTTCAAAGTCAAATTAGAGGGTTGAGTTACAAAAAAATTATTTATAAAGAAGTCACAGGCTAAATTGCCCTGGTAATATGTAGTGTCAAATTTATCTTAATAGACCAATAATTCATCTATTTTTTTTTTTTTGCAATTAAGATTCGTTTTGTTGTATAAAAACCCGTTTACTTTTTATTTCCCATAGGAAAGGGTTGACGTTTTGAATTGTAAAAACTCTTTCGTATTTTGAGCGTAAGAGGGCCAATTTATGTGAATTCAAAAGTAAATGAAAAAACGTATGTGAGTGCGAAACCCGGAACCTGCCGGAATATGTATTAAATCTTATGGTTTAAATAGGTTGTATTAATTTTGTAGTCCTCTTCAAAGACTTCAAAGACGAAAACGTCATAAATTTATACTCCTTAAACGATTAACAATTATACAAAATATGAGCAGAATTTCAATTGCGAAAAGCCAAAAAACATATTAAAAACCCTCTGATGGGACTGCCTTGTATAAAGTTCACTTAAATTGTTTAATTTTACACTTTATAGCACTTCAAAATTTTAAGAAAAAATTTCCGTCTTACCAGCACATGTTTCGAGCTATCGAACAGCTCTGTTAAACAGCTGACAAATTAACAGTTGTTCGCTCTGTTCAAATTTGGACTACATAACATTGAAGACCAATGTTATTCTAATATATATCGGTTACAAATAATTAACTTTAACGACTTTTGGCAAATGGATTTTGGCCAGAAAAAGTGGCACTGGTATGGTTTAAGAAGTAATTAACAAGAATATCTTTTGCTTTTTATAGTGTTCGGAGCAGCAACTGGCAATATCTCTTAAGACATTTGAATTATATTTCTTATCGTATGCTCTTAGGTATTGTCGCGCTCTTTTACATCGTTTTCTCGTTTATGCACACACAAAGATCATCTATACTGGCTGCTTATATTGTAATGCTTTGCCTACATGCACCCCAGTCTATCAAATACTCGTAAGGCAGTCGGTCAAACATTCGCATAATCGCGGCTAAGTCCGCGATTGCTCTCTACCATCAACCTAGCGCATCAACCTAGCAACCTGCATAATTTTCAACCACCACTCACGGGCACGCCCTCAAATATATAAAATCAATCGAAAAAAAAACAAAAACTAAATCGAAACAACGGAGAATAATTATTTCGTAAATGTGGAGTCAGAGTTGCCGAAAAAGATCGGCAGCTTCCAACATTTTGGTGTCCCCGGCGTGATCTCCGTGACCTTTCTTCGGCTCCTCATTCGTCGTTCGCTTCAGCCAGCGCTTATGAGCGGCTGCATACATAAACCTTTCTGTCGAACTCGAAAGTTTCAATCGTTCCCTTGAGAATAGCGGTTGGTTTTCGGTCGTCGCTTGTGCCCTCTGTGCCGGTGCAGGGCCAGCAATGTATACAATGTATATGTATACATTGTTCGTTTGTTGCTTCGCTGCATTAGGGCCGACGCAGGGCACATACACACATATATATCGATCGTCATCGCTTTCGTTACTTCGACGCATTCTCGGTCATCGCTTATGCTCTCAGTGCCGGTGCAGTGCATATGCACACATATAAATTTTGTCGCCGTCGCTTTCATATTTCGGTTCATCTCTCTGCCTAAATTCGCCGCATTCGAGAGCAATAACTTTCGCATCGTTAGATCTGCGCAACCGGCTTGGAAAAAGTTAGCGTGAATTAAAAAACATTAAAAGCTAAGCGCAGCTAAAAATGATTGACGAAAATTTAAAAATCGGGTCCGCCTCATCTTCGTCCGACTTCAGGGGCTCTCTGCCCAATTGGACAACAAGAAGCTACGCAGTTTGGATGAATACAACCTGAAACTATTTCTGGAGCTGGTGGACAAATTGGAATCGAACTTCTAGTTGGACACCATCAGATCATTGGAGATGACCGAGGCTAACTACAACAACACTTTACAAATCCTCAAAAAACCAATTGCTAATAAACGTCTAATTCAACAGGCACACATTAGAGCGATACTTGGGCTGACGCATGGCGACTCATCAGTTGGCAAGTTGCGGGCGTTTGTGGACGTTGCCACCTCACATCTTCGCGCTAGAAACACCACATCCACACCACAGCAGAAACCGTCCAACCCGCTTCTCCAAGTGAAGCCTCACCACCACTACCAAGTCAAATTGCCATAGATGCATTGTCACACTCATTGTCGCTCTCCTTGCCACAAGCTCTCATATCCCAAAGTCCGCCTGATACTGTGCCATAAGCCATTGTCGTTGTTCTCGTCAAAACCAGCTCGGGAACTTTCGTGACATGTCACGCACTTTTGGACTCGGGATATCAATTGCACCTCATCTAGCCAATCAATCTAGCCAATCGTCTACAACATCGCAAAACCAAATCGCTCACCGCAGTCTCTGGCATAGCAGATGCGGGCTTCTCAACTGAAGGTATCTCGGTGGATCTCGTTCTGAAATCGAGGATTTCACAGTTCACCACTAGCATCACTGCCGTTCGTTGCCAAGAAGATTACGGATCATCAAGCTCGCGCGTCGATTAGCACAGCTGATTGGCGTATAGCGTCGCATATCCGGCTTGCTGACCCTTCGTTTCACCAGCCGCAACGGATTGATCTGCTCATCGGAGCCGGACTTTCTTAAAGTTTCTGTGTGTGGGACAAATTCAGCTGACGCCTGGATTACCGCTGCTGCTGAAAACACAAATCAGATGAGTCTGTAGTGGCAGGCACTTGTCTTTTATCGCAACATAATCGTCAGATAGATTCTGCCTAGAGACGAGAATTTTGCACCCACTCTCTCGTCCCTCAACGCATCACAATCTTTGTATGACGCCAATCACAGCACTCGGCTCGATGATTTGGTTCATCTATTTTGGAAAGTAGTCATTTCGGATGGATTCTTTCTGGTGGCGGGCATGCGTCCACCACTCTCTCGGTTTCGTTTATCGAAATCCAATCTTCGCACCAATCACAGCACTCGCCTCGAGACTTTGTTCGTAAAGTTTGGAAAGTGGGCAAATCAACCACAATCCCCCATCGAATTCAGCCTGCATCGTTTTTAGCTATTTGCGCTATACATCAGCTAGCCATGGGTCGTCCTTAGATCCAAAGGGGTCTGAAACATTCTACTTCTACGGAGTCATTCGGCGTCATGATGCGCCTCGTGGGCTACTGTAGTATGCACATAGATCGGTTACCCACTGTAAAGGGTAATTAAAGAAAACACACTGTATGTCTCTGTTGCAATGTTTATGGCCAAAGGCCCATTCATATCCAAGTGGATATGACACACGATCACCACAATATGCACAACATAACCATTGCACAGTTAATTTGAGCCACCTCATGTGCACATATATCTTCCCTCGCGCTCCCCCTGTTAGCAGCGCCGAGCATTTATACATACACAGCGGACTTTCCAATGGCGACCGTGACGAAGGTCTAAAGAGAGTAGGACCAGAAGAAAAGTCCTACGGGCACCGACAACACGACAACAGAGAGCGTGGAGGATGATAAATCTAGGGATATTAGCAAGTTCTGAGTGAGTAAATGATATTTGTGTGTGAAAACGACGTCAGGTCCAAATGTCCAGACGGATAACGTTGGAGAAATATAAGGCGAGAAGATCAGCAGCAGCAACAACAATAGCCAGTGAACCGGCTGTAGCTGCCCCAAAATATAAATGAAATCGGGGAGGCATACAGCTGCGCATAACAATCCGGAAAGCTGAGATAGCCAAGATCCTGAACAATATCAGAGATCCCCCTTATTGGAACGACGCTTGTAGATTAACAAATGAGGTCGATTTTCTAGACGAGCAGGCAAAATTAATGAAAACACACACAAACACATCTTCTCCTCAAACAATAACGAACATAGCTAAACAAAATGCCAATTTACAAACAAAAGAGAAGCAGCTAACACAACAAACAAGGAAGTGCCCTGGGGACTGCAAAGGCCTGCTAGACAGCCCTTACTGCATTGGCACCTGCCAACGAAGAAATTAGAACCAGAAGAATCTCTACAATACGTGCGGCAAAGGACCGCCTCTTTTACAAACGGTTGGACCAACACTTTGAATGTGCGAAAGACTAGGACCGTCTTTTGCGCCGCCGTTGGATATCAAAGTGAGAGTGGCATAGAGGCCGCCCCTCTCACAACCGACGGACCACCTTGGAAAACAATTACAACAAATACATTAATTAAGCTACTTAAGAAAAAAAACAAATTTATCAAACTGTGTAATGTTTGCCCACTATGTTGTGTGCAAGAAGGTAGAGCCCAACCTAATAAGTTGTGTGCAAATTAGGCAGGAGATCACTGCTTTGATCGACGTAGGCAATTTTAACGAGGGTTAACGTTGTGAGCCGCGTCTAAGAGAAAAATAATTACGACGAACCGGAGATTTTTATATATTAGATGTTTCCATTTAGATTTCCCAATTTTGAAACGGTCTTTTGCGACATAGCAGCAATTTTAACGAGGGTTAACGTTGTGAGCCGCGTCTAAGAGAAAAAAAATTACGACGAACCGGAGATTTTTATATATTAGATGTTTCCATTTAGATTTCACAATTTTGAAACAAACTCGTCCCGGTTTGATATCACAGGAGCTTGAATAGAAAGTTTGGCTGATCTAACAATTATAGTCTCTGAGATCTAGGCGTCAAAAAAGGGTTTAGCAGGCATAACACCCATCCCGGTGTGTGAGAGAGAGCGAGAGTTTTCTCTTATCTTTAAAATTGTGTATGCCTCAGATCTCAGGGTCTGCATACAAAATTACGTTGCTCTAGCAACGTCTCTGATCTTTAGGCGCTAATGAAGACGGACGGACGGATGGACAGACATAGCTATATCGACTCGGCTATTAATGCTGATCAAGAATAGGGTCGGAAACGCTTCCTTCTGGGTGTTACACACATCCACTTTTGGCACAAATCTAATATACCCCTATACTCTTCGAGTACCTGGTAAAAAATTGAAAAAAAGGCCTTCAGCCAAAACAAATTAGAAAATTATGAATATATGCAGTGTCTTTAATGAATTAGAACACTGACTGTTTAATTGTTTAAGTGATAGATATAATGTAGTTTATTCATTCGACTTGGTTTTTTTAAGGTTTACAAATTATGCGTGCGAGATGATGGCAGCAACTGAGTTTAACGATATATTACCACTCTCCTCTTTTAGTTGCAACTGAGTACGATATCTATCGATATCTATTGGAGCAGAGACAGAGGCATAATAGGTGAGACCGCTTCGGGTGTTCTTTGTCTCTCCGCTGCCAATACCGCATCCTACATTCGGCCCTCCTGACGCATGATTCGTCCCGAACGGCTTCATATACTCAGCTACTGTCAAAGTTTTGTACGGCCCTTCTCCTTCTCCGACCCTTTCAACTTCATATCGGCCATGGTTATTGACTTTGACTACTTTATTTGGCCCTAGATACTTTCCCTTCAATATTAATCCAGTGCCAAGCTGGGTGCGTTTAATGGCTACTAAATCATTGAGCGTAAACTTATTTTCTACCTTTCTCTTGGCATCGAAAGCTCTCATGTTCTCAGCTTATATATTCTGAATATTTTCTCTCGCTTCTTTTCTCAAGATATCTCGCTCATCATCTAATTCCGAAATTAGACAGTCCTGAATTAATTCCTTGAGCCGAACATCCCCTGCAATACGCAAATCAAAACCAGTTAGCAGTTTGAACGGCGTAACTTAAGTATTCCTCGGCTCGGTATTATTTATGATCTGCTGTACCTTACCTACATGCTTATACTAGCATTCTGGACTTTCATGACTCATTTTAGATAACATTGGGACAACTATCTTATGCATGCGCTCGACTTGTCCATTCCCCCTAGGTACACCTGTTGCAATTAGCAAATGTTGAATCTTCTCTTTATCGCAATATTCCTTAAAAAGATGCGAAGTGAAAGCAGCTCCGCGATCTGAAACGATTCTGTATGGGTTTCCAAAGCAAATAGCCTGACGTTCTAAACAACTCAATACTTCTTCAACTTCTGTACTTCAAGTAGGATACAACCACACGTATTTAGAAAAGCCATCTACAATCACGAAAATGTGATTATAACGTTTTTTCCATGAGTTTTTCCATGAGTGAGGGTACTACTAGCAACTCCTTATTGGGATCTTCGAATAGAACTTCATTCAATACGTAGAAATCCTCATACCCTTTGGTCTCGAAAACACTTTTGACCACCTTCGTCCAATCCTCTAACATCTGGGCTTCCTTCAAACGATGTAACAAACTATCAGTTAAAACATAACACGACACCCTGCTCAACGCATCCACGTGTCTCATCTTAGAACCGGACCTATGCTCTATCTCATAATCGAAATCTTGGATATACATTGCCCATCTCGACACTCTGAGCGGAATCTCCTTCTTCTTCATGGTCATGGCGAAAGCGTTACAATCAGTAACTATCTTTAACTTCTTCCCTAAGACGTACATTCACCTTTACCAAAGCTCCAATAACCGAAAGCACTTAGAGTTCATACGAATGATACTTCTCCTCGCAAGGCTTGGTTTTACGACTTATATAGAAAACTGTGTGCCACAAATTATCAGAGGAATCTCGCTGAAGCATAACGGCTCCGAATCCAAATTTTGAAGCGTCCATATGAATCTGCGTTTTAAGCGAATGATCATAAAGCTTTAGAACTGGTCCACTAATCAACGCTCCTTTCAATTTCTCGAATGCCACCAGATGTTTCTCCTGAAATTCGAAATTCACCTCTTTGGGTAACAAGTCGGACAAGGGCTTTGCAATTAAAGCATATCCTTCCACAAATCTACGAAAGTATGACGTCAATCCTAGAAATCGTTGTATCTCCTTCTTATCGCGTGGAATCGGAAAATCAGCAACTGCTCGAGTTTTCTCATCCCCTGGTTTGATATAACCGTTTTCGAACTCATACCCTAAGAAATGTACCTTCTGCTTCAATATCTGACACTTGCTCCAATTCATACGCAAGCCATTTCTCTCTACTACTTCTAGAACACTTTTCAATTTTAGCACTCCCTCTTCGATACTCTTACTTGCAATCATCACTTCGTCCATGTATACAACCGTATCTTCATTCTTGATTAAATCACGCATAAGCGCCATGATAAACCTGGTAAACACTGCTGGAGAGTTCGTGATACCGAAAAGTACAAACAGGAACTCATACTGTCCACATACTGTCCCCACTCCGTTGGGAAGATATCTCGGACAATCTTTACATTTAACTTGCGATAATCGCAACACAAACTTTTTTTCCCGTTCTTTTTATCCACTAAAACCACTGGCGAAGCAAATTCAGATGTACTAGGCTTTATAATCCCTTCTTCTAGCCATTCTAGAACTTGGTCATCGACAATTTTCTGTTCGCAATACGCTAAACGTCTCGGTTATTCAAATACAGGTAACTCATCTGTCAATAAAATCTTCATCTCTACTGGTGAACTGAGATTTCTCTTCGGCTTATAGCTCTTGATCATGAATTTCATTCAGATGCAACATTTTGACTCAAATTATCCAGATCTAACACAGACGTTCCCTTAATGTCTTCTGAGCTCAACATGCACAGGTTCTCAAACTCACTCATCAGCTGCACACAAGAACTTTGTGTTATCTGACCAGCATTTGTTCCTACATCAGGTCCCTTCTCCGCACAACGGACTCTTGGCGAAAATATAGTGTCATTCTTGGTTACCATCATATTGACGT
This sequence comes from Drosophila helvetica, assembly GCA_963969585.1. Classification (NCBI taxonomy): domain Eukaryota; kingdom Metazoa; phylum Arthropoda; class Insecta; order Diptera; family Drosophilidae; genus Drosophila; species Drosophila helvetica. The sequence goes on along the minus strand of OZ018402.1, from coordinate 27,170,292 downwards.
TTTCGAAGATCGTTGAACCCAAAATATCCTCGTACTTCATGTCTTCATCAGGAATGACATGAAACTCGACCGTCATATCGATTCCGTCAATATTGACCTCTACACTAAAACTTCCATAAGTCAGTACCTGGCTCTCACCGATCCCTGTCAAAAGTCTCTGGCGCCCTATCAGACTTCCAACGCCTACGCCTAGTTTCAAGAACACACCCCTACGCAACAAACACAACCCAGCTCCTGTATCCACAAGTCCTTTGAATACTGTTTTCATACAAGTTACCGATTTTAGTTAAAGACTCGAAGAAAATGATGCCCAAGATGATTTTGAAACGGCTTTTCCGTCCTGAACTACGTTTGTTTCTCTCTCTGTCTTTACTATTACTGTTTCTTTACACTGTGCTGCTCGGTGTCCTGGTTGATCACATTTGAAACACTTATCCTTCACAGGGAAATCTCTTTTCATGTGTGACGAGTCTCCACACCTGAAACACTTCCTAATCGATCCAACTACCATTTCACTTGACCTATCGTTCACAATCTTACTGCTCGGTACACCGTACTTGCTTGGCGGCTTAGCAGAACCACGAGATTTTTGGTATGCCTCATTTTGTAACATTGGATCTTTGAGGCTTCTAGCCTGATATAACATCGCTTTGTTTGACCTTGCATCTGGGATTACCTCTACGAAATATTCGATCAAGCTTTCTTCTTCCAACTGAATGGGCTTGGCTATCTCCATTAGAGAGTATAGAAACCGTGCAAAGATTCGCCCTTATGCTGCTGACGTTTTCCTAACATGCGATGAACTTCTGCTGATGAAACCTTGACTCCAAACTCCTCCAACAAGACAGACTTCAAACTTTCCCAATCCTTTATATTTCTCTGGCTACGCACAAACATCTTCGCTGCTCCACAAAAGAACTGTTTTGCATACACGAATAATTGTAGCTGGTTCCACTCAACGGTAGCTGCACAATTTTCTAGCTCTTCTATCCATTGATCGATATCTGGGGACTTCGATCCTGAAAATTGTGTAACACTGCCCTCGACATCTTTCAAAGTGAACCACGATCTACCCTGCCTCTCTACTCCTAGCTCTTGATGCCAGCTTGCTCCATTTTGCCGATTGATAGCAGTTGACGCGGATGACACTGATTTATCGTCTTCACCATCATCCTCCGTATCCGACTCACCCTCGTTATTGGCTTCATAATGTGACAACAATCTCTGTTGCAAATCCTCTATTAATCCAATCGTACTCAATTGCAACTCCGCCAACTTCCGACGCAACACCTCAGCCTTCAATGCCAAGATCTCTTTTCGCTCCATTTTACAATTTTAACCTGCAGAAAATTTAGTTTGATATAATTTCAAAAGTTTTGTTAAGTCTCAAAAACAAAATGTAAATAGAATAACAGCCCTGTCCACTATAACGATGTTTTACAACTTTAGAATATAAAAACTTTCCGGCAACGCTGCACCGCTAGATTGGTCTCTCTCTCGATGATGCCACTGCTCACGTTGTCGTCCCGTTCTCTCGCACCGTTGTTCGACGCCGTCCCGCTCTCTTCGTGTGCACCGCTTTTTGTCGCTGTCTCACTCTTTGTAGCGTCGTACACACTTTGAAGACTTCCAAACTCAACTGGAACCTTCAGGTCATCTTCGTCTGCTGTCAAAATCCGTGCACCAGCCCTTGGCCTACACGATCCTGCACGCACGCAACGATGATACACCCAGATCCAATGTCTTGCTCTGTCTTCTCTGCTTTGTATGTGTGAGGTGCCGCTACTCGCTGTCTGTATGAGTGCGCGTTACTTTGCCTTGTTGCTTGCAATTGCGCGTCTCTCTGATGAAATTCTTGCTGCTTCGCTGTCCCACTGCTGCTATCTTTGTCCACTCCAGCCTATTTGCTTATGCCGACTTTTCGATCTTCTCCAGCCTCTTCTTTGCGAATTGCTTCCGAATTTCACGTTTGTTTTGCCAAAAAGTACTGCAAACTTTGTCGAATGGCTCTCGGTTGAGCCCCCAAAATTCCAGTGTCTTCCTTTTAATGAGTTAGAACACTGACTGTTTAATTGTTTAAATGATAGATATAATGTAGTTTATTCATTCGACTTGGTTTTTTTAAGGTTTACAAATTATGCGTGCGATATGTACGAGATGCTGTCTGCGACTGAGTCTCACGATGTATTACCACTCTCCTCTTTTAGTTGCAACTGAGTACGATATCTATCGATATCTATTGGAGCAGAGACAGAGGCATAATAGGTGAGACCGCTTCTGGTGTTCTTTGTCTCTCCGCTACCAATACCGCATCCTACATATATAAAAATGAAATGAAGAAAATATAAATCCAAATTGATCTAAGATCACAAATAAATTGTTTTTCTTTGTTGGCTAAATATGAAAGAACATGTGTAAAACAAAAAAAAAAATTTTACAAGAGCCTTTAATGAACCTTCTTTTATAATTCTTTTCCAAAATATATAAAATTAAACAAAACACAAAAAAAAATGGTTTGGTTTGGCTCAGATAATCAGGCAAAAGATAATACGGCCAATGTTGTCAATAACATAAAAATAATAGATCACACAGATGATATTAAATCAATGTGGATATTATTGCTAATAATTGCCATTGTACAAGTTTTGCAATTCATATTGACCTTGTATATTAAACATAACAAGATAATAAAGAAACTTTATGTAAGGGCGAATGACCTACATAAGATTTGATTGATAAAAACTAAAAACGATTATATATAAAAAAAGGAAAATAAAATAAAAGTAAAATCATACAAAAACGACCACACTAGGAGGCATTAGGGAAGCCAGGCCCAATTCCGCAGAACCTTTAGAATCATTAGTAGTATGGAATGGAGCGAGCTGCGAAAATCCATAAGCGAAATAAAAACCAAATTTGATAGATCATATAAATCTCTAGCTCAGAATAGACCCATTCAGAAGGAAACGGATTCAAAACATGCAAAAATATTAGTAGAATGTTTTAACGAAGCACGAGAACTAATATATGAAAATAGAAACAGATTAAATAAAAATAACTGGTCAGACGTATTAAGGCTTTTGATCAGATTTCGATCGAACTTGATATCAATAAAAGTAAAGTTTAACTTGGAAATATCAATTTCAACAGTTTTAAACACACATTTAACAATCGAAACAGGCGAACAACCTGAATCGACAGATACAGAAGAGATTGATATAAAAGGACAAGAAAATCTTGAATTAGAAGGCAAAGAGGAAGCCGACATAGAAGAAAAAGACCTACACGATCTAACTAATCCTGCGGTATTAACAATACCAGAAGATCAAGATTGGCCACAGTCGAAATCAAAAACTGCTTGGTGGACTAAAAACCAATTACAATGACCGATAACACAATTGCCCAAAGGGCATATACCTAAGAAATTTCGCAGGCCAGAGCTGGTCCGAGTTCAATATCAGGCTGCCAACTTACAACATAGAAATTGGGAAGGCCAAACGCGCCTCATGGCGTAGGTTCTGAAGCGAAATCGAGAGCAACCCAGAAGCTTCTCGGCTAGACCGAGTTTTCTCGAAGACAACACCCACCCTGGGCTACCCGAACAGCGACGAGTCGTTACATCTTCTCCTCAACACCCACTTCACGGGCTGCGATGCTAACAGAACTAATTACATCGGTCCCCCGTCTGTTGTCTAAGCTCCATCCTGAATCCGAACCTCGACTGGAAACTGAGTCGAAAACTGATACGGTAAAGAAGGCCACAGTGGCCCTCTATACCTACAGAAAAGCCATCGGACTGAAATGGGGTAGTGTCTCTAAATCGTAATCATACGATCAATCATCCTCTATGGAGGTGTGATATGGTGGCCAGCCCTAGACAACAAAACCTGTCACAGCAAACTCAGCAGAGTTCAGCGCATGGTGGAGCTACGCATAACTGGAGGGCTGCGCACCACCTTAGGTAACGCCCTGGAATCCAGTATACAGTGCTGGACCTCCTTCCGTAGATCTCATGGGAAGGAAGGTGGCAACACTTTTACTGGACAATCGGGAGATATGACAAGACTCCCGCTATTACCAGAGAGGACAGAACACTGCATCGCTTACGATCACCTCTGGACGCCTTTCCAGGTATCAATACCGCTTCGGGAAGACAGGGAGATGGGCTAACCAGGACCCGATCCACATTTATACTGATGGCTCTAAGCTAGACGGCCGCATGGAAGGAGTCTACAGTATCGAGCTCAACATCAATCACTGCTCCGGCTCCCGGATTACTGTAATGTGTTCCAAGTGGTGGTTGAAGCAATAGAAGAGACAAGCACCTAGTGTGCGTCTTCTCTGACAGCCAAGCAGCTGTTAAAGCACAGGGCTCCATATCGTCGAACTCAACGACTGTCAATGACTGCCGCAGGTCTCTGAATGAGATCGTAGAACAGCTAGAACTCTTCCCAATTTGGGTCCCTGGACACAGGGACATCCAAGGGAATGATGCTGCCCATGAACTAGCCAGGCAGGGCACTACAATTAATCTCCAATCGGAGAGGGAGCAAACTGCAATGCCGTTGGCTACGTGTAGGCTCCATACGCACGAAATCTTGGATCAAAATGCACACAGGACAGAGTACCATCACCTGTAGAATCTCACGTTCAATATAGCTATGTCGAGCTATATAGACTCAGCACAGTGCAGTGCCCTGCAGTAACTCGAGCAATCACAGACTGTCAATTCCCCATAAGTTCCGCAGAAGTTGTCAATACGAAGAAGAGGATGAATTGGTCCACCACTTTTTCTCTCATTGCCCGGTCCTGGGAAACCGTACACCCCGGTACACAGGGGCCCCTGTCCCCGCGGACATTTCGGACCTTTCCGAAGTCAGACTAGGGAACCTGTACAAATACATCCAAGCCACTGGGTACCACTGCTCTAAAAATGCAGTTATCTGCTCTCCATGGCTAGGTAGTGAGAAAGGGGCAGACGACCACGCGGCATAACATTGGACTTTTAATAGATCCAAGTTAGCTGTGCAGGGGGAGGAACCCCAACTTAACCTTTCAAAACAACTGTACGAAATCTTTGTGGCACTAGGAGTTTAAAGATAAACGAAGAAATAAATCGAATTTTCCTATTTAATCGAGCTTAAAAACGGCAAGGGTTCATAATATCAATTATTAGCTATAGTATTGTTGCTAAGCGAAGAACTGTTTAAATGACTCCAAATTTTATAATTTATTTATTTCCGCTTAAAATTAGTTTTAATTTAAGGCTTATTGAGCCACCAAGAAACTATGAACACTTGACAATAATTTATAAACATATTCAATTTTGTTGAACGCAGCTATATCAACGCTTTGGACAAAATCTTCTAATTTTCTTTCTCACTTTCTGAAGCAAATAAGTCGACATCATCATGTTGCAAGTTACCGTTGGAACCATTTAGTCGATTGTCAACTATTTCGAGCCGTTTCAATACATCGGAGTGATTTTTATTTAATTTGAAAACTTGAGATTTTAAATCCATATTTTGATTTTCTAATAGCGATATTCGGCTAAGAAACTCCAACCTGCACCTATACTCCAAAGTAGCAACATCAATCTGAAAAAAAGTATTATTAGCTTATTAGCTAATTCAATTATACACCCAGTGAATGAAAAAAGGCTGCACTCTGAAATTTCATGCAATCATCCAAAATGCATGAAATTTAAGAGAGCGGCTTTTTTTCATTCACTGGGTGTAGTATACGAAAATTATATAGAATTTGTTAAGAAAGTCTAAAGAATAACTTCATGAGCTTAAAGTGGATGGACTTATGGATGGAGAAAATGGACAAAATGCTCGAAGGTAAGGTAGGTAAGGTAAGGTGAGGTACTTTGGTAACCTTTGATAATACTAGTCAACATGACATTTCGCTGTGGCCAAAAATAACTTTTTCTGATAGATTTCGGGATTTAAATTTTTTTTAAAGAATTACGGTTTTTTTATGGTGTAGTTTTTTTTAAAGATTTTTTTTTAAATCTTAATAATATAATAATAATAACTTAAGCATCTTTCATCTGGCTGTATTAAATTTTGCATTTCTGAAAAGCTGATAAATGCAGCTAAAAATCGTACCCAAACATCTTGTAAATGCAGCATACCGTCATTATGTTATTAAGTTTTCAAATTCAAAAATTAATACTTTTTTGCGATATTTTTTCCCGAAATTTTGACTTTAAAAACTCAGGAAAAGTCGAAAAAAAAATATATAAGTACAGACGCGAATGACAAATAAATAAAATTAATTAAATAAATAAACAAATGTAAATAAATAAATAAATAAATTTAAATAAATAAATAATGCGATCTAAATAATTAAACGACACAATAATTAAACAAACGGCACGGCACGGACCACAACTCGATCAATCCCCGGCCGAATCTACGTGGTCTCTACAAGTTGGGCAGCGAGGCCATTTACAACCTGACAATGCCTGGACCACAACTCGAGACCCACTCTTCCTCTTATACTTTCTTTCTTCCCCCTCAACAGCTACTATGACTTGTTTTCAATCCTGGTTCAAGGACCAGTTGAGGTTCCTATATCTAGTCTAAGTTTTAACACGGGTATTTTAGGTTTACTCTACCCCTTTTAAAACCGATCCCTTCAATTTTAATTGGGCGCCATTTGTTATGATCATCCTTTTTACCGCCTTGGTCTATCGCTCCCAACGCTGAGCGAGGGAGTAACGAGTGGACCCGAAAACGTACGGTACCCGCGCACAGCTGCAGGCAGATTAGATCGACGGGAAATTGCGTGGGTATTAGTGAGCTTTGACGCGTACGTGCAGAGCCCGCACAGTGGGACGAATCAGTTGCGCGAGCGACAGAATTTATTTGCAAGGGAAATATTAGCCGTGTTTAGGCGAAGATGGAAGGTGATAAGCGAACCGCGGGGCCACACCTGCGCGGGGAAAGTAGACGAGTTGCGTAAACGGGTGGCCCTCTGTATATCCCAGGGGCGCCATTCGGCAGAGAAATGGGGTTTGATAGCTAACTTAGAGGGCAGCTAGGGAGGAGCTAGAGGGAGCTATCCGGCCTGCAGAAGGGGGCGGCCCTACACCAGTCGAAACTTGAGATAGGGGAATTGTTAAGCGTCGCGAGCACGTCGTACGGCGTCGTGCTCCTCGCTGGTCCTACCCAATATCCGAGTGGACAGATCCCAAGCACCGACTATTAGGTTAGACGAGGGGCCGGACTCCCTTAGGGGCGAGGCAAGGCCCGCCAGGACGGAAAGGAAGGACCGCCATACTGACCCTGAAGAGCCGAGGGCTCGAGAGTGGGGACCGCTAAGGAACCAGAGGTTGGTCCCAAAGATCGTGCGAAAATAGGGAGTACGTTTCGATGGGCTGACGGACCCCTTGTCGTTTATAGAAGAGGTAGAGGAGAGGATGATCTCGCACAGGATAGACGAGGACGAGATGCCCAGTGCGATGAACGAGCTCTGCGTAGACTCTGCCGCACTGTGGCTTATAGCCAGCGGGCTGCGCCGGGGTTCATGGGTGACCGGGCGTGTTTTCTAGATAGTTTTCTGCCCCCGCGGTACTACGAAAAGCTCGAGGACGAGATTCGCGTTCGCCTACAAAGAAAAGGGGAGACCTTCCTGTAGTACTCCATCGCGATACAGTCATTGATGACCCAGGCTGGGTACGATACCAGGAAGAGTCTCGCTCGAATATACTACAATATGGCGGCCATGTATAAAATGTTTATCCGGCCGAGCGATTACGCGAATCTTAGTCAGCTCACTCAGAGGGTGGCGGAGGTGGAATACATAAGGGACCCTGGTTTTGAGGCGGGGCCGATTGAATCTCCTAACGTGACGAATGACAGATGGGGTGCGCGAGGAAGGCAGAACCCGTTCCGGGCGGGCCCGGGAACGACTCGGATCGCCGAGGTGGCGAATCGGGCGGCCGCTCAAGCCGACGGGCAGCCCTATGACCCGCGACGGGCGTGCCTTAGGTGTGCTGAGAACGACCATTACGCGCGAGAATGCCCCGATCCTCGGGTTCGCGAATGAGGAGTGCGCCCGCACGCTGGCCACTGTGGCGGAGATGGAAACCTCGAGGACGCGCATAAGACTGGCTGATGGCTCTTGCCTGGACGCCAACCGATCGCTCAGAGCGGAAATCGGGGATTGGGGGCAAGTGGTGAGCCTGTCACTACTGGTCATGCCGTCGATGGTCGAACCCTTGATTCTGGATATGGATTTCTTGTGCGCAGTGGGGACGCGGGTGGAATGCAGGTCGCAGAGGTTAATGATAGGGACGGCAGCGGCCCCTGGAGGGAAGGGGATCGGGCGGAAGGCGGAAATGGATGAGGAGGGGCTCTGGGAGGAGGCCCAGATCTCCAGACGACGAAGGCCCGGGTAAGGATCGTCCTTGGCCAAAGGACTTGGAACCCGAACTGCAGGCGTTCCTAGAAACGGAGCTCGAAGCCTTTGAGGGACTCCAAGGCGTGTCCCATATCGCGGAACACCGGATCATCATGAGGAACGACAAGCTGTTGAAGCAGCGCTACTATCTGAAGAATCCGGCCATGCAACGGGTGATCGACAAACAGGTCGACGAGCTGTTGGAGACGGGGGCCGTGGAACCGTCACGGAGCCCTCACAGTGCCCCAATAGTCTTGGTGCGAAAGAAGACGGGGGAGTGGCGTATGTGCGTTGCTTTCAGGCAGCTCAACGCCCACTCCGCACCCAGGATAAACCACATCCTGGAGAAGCTACGAAAGGCGAAGTTCATATCCACGCTGGACCTGAAAAACGGGTACTGTCAAATCCCGATGGTTCCAGATAGCAGGGAATGTACGGCTTTTACAGTGCCAGGAAGAGGCCTGTTCCAGTGGCGAGTAATGCCCTTCGGGTTGCATTCGGCCAGTGCCACGTTTCAGAGGGCGTTGGATACCGTAATCGGACCGGAGTTAGAGCCATACGCCTTTGCCTACCTGGACGATATTATAGTCGTCGGGGAAACCAAGGAGCAGTACGCAACCAATCTGAAGGAGGTTTTCCAGCGTCTCCGAGGCGCTAATTTGAGGGTCAATCGTAAGAAGTGCGACTTCTTCCGACAGGAGATGCGATATTTGGGCTACATGGTCACTGGGGACGGTATAGGGACAGACCCAACGAAGGTGGAGGCGATACGAAACCTGACTAACCTTAGGGAGCTGAGGCAGTGCATCGGTATGGCGTCGTGCCGAACTTCGCTGACCCCCAGACTGACGCCAGTGATTTCAGCCTGCGAGCCGTGCTGACGCAGACCATCGCCGATCAGGAGACGGTGATAACGTACGTGAGCCGCAAATTGCTGCCGGCGGAGCAGAATTACTCCGCGACAGAAAAGGAAAGTTCGACCATAGTGTGGTCCATCAGTAAGCTAAGGTGCTACCTGGAAGGGTACCATTTCGAGGTCGTGACAGACCACTTGGCCTTGAAATGGCTGAACTCCATTGAGAGTCCCTCCGGTAGAATCGCCCGATGGGCCCTCGAACTCCAGCAGTACCAGTTCGACGTGCGCTATCGGCGAGAAAAGCTGAACGTAGTTGCAGACGCGCTGTCGAGACAGCAGCTGGAAGAGTTACACCTGGCCACAGAGGAGGGGGGCCTCTGCCGGTGTACCGTCCGGATAAGGGAGGGCATAACCACTGATCCTTCCAGACGGGGTACAGACCTGATGACGAGGACTACATACCTTGGAAGCTATGCGTAGAGTCCGGTAAATGAAGGAGAGTCATGCAGGAGTGTCATGACGCGCCGACGGCTGGCCATCAAGGAGTACGGAAGACGATATCGCGAATGGCCCAGCGATATTACTGGCCAGGGATGTTCCGGGATGCGGCCAGATACGTGCGGGGATGTGAGAAATGCCAAAGGTTCAAAGGCGAGCAGAGGAAGCCCGCAGGACAGATGCTGACGATGCAGGTCGGTGAGCCATTCGCGGTTTTGTGCGCGGATTTCGTAGGACGCCTTCCGAGATGCAAGCATGGTAATAATGTTCTCCTAGTTTTCCACGATGCTTTCAGCAAATGGGTGGAACTAGTCCCCTTAAGACAAGCGACGGCGGCCAACCTGCAGCGTGCATTCCGGGAGAGGATCCTGAGTCGGTTCGGCGTTCCTCGCAAGTTCATCTGCGATAATGGGGTGCAGTTTGTAAGTCGGCTGTTCAAGGCATATCTGGCGTCGCTGGGAGTGGAGGTACAACACACGGCACCGTACTGCCCACAGAAGAACCCGACCGAGAGAACGAACCGTGAAGACAATGATAGCGCAGTTTATCGAAGGCCAGCAGAGTACGTGGGACGAATTATTACCGGAGATCTCGTTGGCCGTGAACTCAAGCATAGCCGACTCGACTGGATTCTCGCCGGCGTTTCTGGCTCAAGGCCGAGAGCCAAGGCTACCGGCAGCATTGTACGAGGAGACCACCCCGGGGTCGGCGACAAGCCCACATACCCCAAAGGAGAAGGCCACCCGGCTCAAGGAAGTGTTCTAGATCGTGCAGGGATACTCGCCCCATACTCGTCATTGCTGATATTTTTGTTTTTACAAGATACCATGGAACGAGAGACAGCGGCCGTACGGACGTTTGAGGCGGCGTCAAGCGGAGAGAAGGACGGGCCTCTATTTCGGTGGCGGTTCGCAGAGCAACGCGCGGACGACGACTGCCAGGTGAAATGGCAGCCGCCGCTGGACACCCCAGAGAAGACCGGGGCAGACGAACCCACTCGCAATGGCCAACCCACAGACGAACTCAAAGGCCCGCTCGCCGTCTCCCACCTGGACACCTTCACCCAACCGGGTTGAGCGTCCGTCGCTGCGGGGCGCCTACCGCGGATGCCGACGATTGGCGGTGGACCCAGCGAGGGAACGGGACGAGGCGACCAGATCCAACACGCGTCTGCGTTAGCGCCGCCTGCTGCAGTCGCGCGGGGCCCAACCGAGGACAGCCGCGCCGCCAGAGGAGTCGGGCGCGGTAATGACAGGGTTCTCGGCGAAGGTCCCGGTGCCGGAGGCAAACACCATCCGGGGCGGCCCCGCACAACTGACGGGCCGCATCCTTTGCCAGATCGAAGCCGAGAAGACCCGTCGACGCAGGGATGAGCTTCAGGGCAGGAGCTGCGCGACCCTGCTGGAGGACGGAGTGGCCTACCACGTCACGTGGAAGAGAGGCGGCGCCGTCTCGGTCGTGCTGGAGTGTCGAAAGGGGGGGGTGTAAGGCCGGAGCCCCGGGCTCCCGCCATACAAGAAGACGGCAGCGACCAACCCCGTATGAACCAGAAGCCCGCACGGAGCGGCAGGAACCTACGGCGTGCGGGACGACTTTAGAAGTATGTAGGACGGCGGCAGCGACCAGCCCCAGTGCGAACTAGAGGCCCGCATGAAGCGGCAGGGACCCACGGGGGTGCGAGACGTAAGCCCGCGAGGAGGAGTCCAAGTTTTCATTTCTGTCCCCTTCCCTTTTATTATTATTTTTATTATCATTATTATTTTTATTATTACCATATTACCATATTAGTACGCATAGCATATAAGGAGTAGCATTCAGCCGTAGAATTAAGAATAGTATAAGAGTCGCACGGAGCGAAAGTTTGAGTTGCCCAGAGAGGTAGTAGAAGAGTAGCGACACACGGCGCAGTGCGCATGCCAAGAACGTGGCCGATCACCGCCCGAAGGCCAGGCCTCGGAGCGAACCGGCGAGGAGATAGGGACAGTCGATGAGAAGACAGAGCCGTAAATAGAGTGGCCTCGCGCGAAACCCACGACTGACAGTGAGAAGATAAGGAAAGTCGAGAAAAGAAAAGGAAGAATAAACTCCTAAAAGGAATTGTTTTTGAATTTATTTCGGGGCGAAGAAATACCCAGTGGTGAGTCCCAGTCCCTTACCGGTATCCCGGTAGACCCTACCTCCCTTTCCCTTGCCACCGACCGACCGTCAGTGTAGGCTGCCCTCACCGTGGAAAATACAGAGGCGGGGCCACCGAGTCAAGACGGGCAGCGCGATCGCGTTGAGAAGGGACCCGCAGACCTGATCCGTCTTAACGTCTCAGAAACCTACAAATTTTTTATGACGGACCCTGGCTCCCCGGCCAGTGGCTTCTTTAAAATATGTATGTGAGCTTGTGGTAATTTATTACATGTTCGCAAAAGGAATAAATTTAGTTTAAGCGAAAAAAAAAAAAAAAATTAAGTCAACATTTTCGGAGATTTTTATATATTAAATGTTTCCATTTAGATTTCCCAATTTTGAAACAAACTCGTCCCGGTTTGATATCACAGGAGCTTGAATAGAAAGTTTGGCTGATCTAACAATTATAGTCTCTGAGATCTAGGCGTCAAAAAAGGGTTTAGCAGGCATAGCACCCATCCCGGTGTGTGAGAGAGAGTGAGAGGGAACGATGCATTTCGAAATGGTTTTCTTTATTGTGGCTATATTTATGATCCGATCTGATCCAGATAGATATGATTACTCTCTATGATTCTGCGTTTTTAGTTTTCTCTTATCTTTAAAATCGTGCATGCCTCAGATTTTCGTCCTTTTCGTGGGCGGAAGGGGGTCTGGATACAAAATTACGTTCCTCTAGCATTTATAGTCTCTGATCTATAGGCGCTAATGAAGACGGACGGACGGACGGACAGACATAGCAATATCGACTCGGCGATTAATGCTGATCAAGAATAAATATACTTTATAGGGTCGGAAACGCTTCCTTCTGGGTGTTACACACATCCACTTTTGGCACAAATCTAATATACCCCTATACTCTTCGAGTACCTGGTAAAAAATTGAAAAAAAGGCCTTCAGCCAAAACAAATTAGAAAATTATGAATATATGCAGTGTCTTTAATGAGTTAGAACACTGACTGTTTAATTGTTTAAGTGATAGATATAATTTAGTTTATTCATTCGACTTGGTTTTTTTAAGGTTTACAAATTATGCGTGCGAGATGCTGGCAGCGACTGAGTTTAACGATATATTACCACTCTCCTCTTTTAGTTGCAACTGAGTACGATATCTATCGATATCTATTGGAGCAGAGACAGAGGCATAATAGGTGAGACCGCTTCTGGTGTTCTTTGTCTCTCCGCTACCAATACCGTTTCCTACATATATAAGTAATATTTAAATACAAAGCGGGAATTCGATATGAAGTATTATTTATTTGATTAAACTTGCAATGAATACAGTGAGAGATTAATACCCGCAAGGCGAGACGTAAGACGTGAATGCCACTCGGCAGATAATTAATAACTCACTTAAGAACCTAAACCTCCGAGCTGCGGACCCTTAGCTGCCAGTCACGGCGCTTGTCGCTGTCCAGCAAAAGTGCTGACCTTGCGCCTCGTGTGTGGTGTCCAGTGGCGGCCGGCATCCGGCGACCGCGACGACGGCGATCCCACGGGTGACGAAACTGCTTATCTTGCAATATCGCAGAATTCGTTCAACCCAATGGACAATTCAGTTAACTCTTGTTAACTCAGAATTCGTCCAACCCAATGGACAATTCAGTTAACTCTTGTTAACTACTCCCTCCTTCAAGACTTGACCGTCCTCGGTCAAGCCCATGCCTTTCAGCATCTGCTCGATCGCGATGGTGTTACCCTTCTGCTGCCTGCGCCGTATCCACCAGGAAACGCCGATTAGAGCAGCGCACACGGCCACGCCCACGGCAGCGGCCAATGCGGAACCGATTGTAAGGTTTGTTCGGATTTCGGTCAGGTGCTGCAGATTTTCTTCATTCAGCTTGTGAAGATACGGCAGGCTCAACAGCGTTGAGCTACGCCCGGGACTCTCTTTGGTGCATTGCTGAAGTTTGTGTATTTTGTCCCGTTGACGTGTGCGACCTGGCCAAAGGTTACCAGGTACGATCCCGTAACATTTCGCTCGGGGCCGTCGTCGGTGGTCACAATGGCGGTGGCATCATTGATTACCACAATACCCTCATCTATCTCCAAGATCGGGGGCAGGCTGTTCGGCTGGGTGCCGCAGTGGGCCACGGCGCCAAAATGCAGCTCTTGAGCGCAGCTATTTGCCGGTGCCTCCTTATAAAAGGCTGATGATGGGGGCCCAATGCATGATGAGACAGCGATGACCTTGCTGCCGCATTCTGCTATAGTGTCCTCGGGCAGCCGGATCGTTACCCCATTGCGTGCGACTGGGAAGATGGTTATTTTCTTACAAATAAGCTTAGGTCTAGGCATTTCAATTACAAATATGACCAATTCCTTATTAGCTAGTGCCCTCACATTTGCAGCGCCCAAAAGTTGGGTTACACTGATATCCGTGGAACCTTTCTTCAGAATCGCCTCTAAGTCATTACTATCGATAATAGCTGGATTTACTACATTTATTTTAGCCAGAGTAGTGGCGATCATTAGGTTCTGCAATTCGAGCGTCAATATGATGTCTCTGGTTAAGAGGGTTTCATATAGATGGGAAGTGTTAAGTGTTAAGTGTTTCGGTGAGGGCATTTATCTGTGTTTGAGTCCTTGAGTTTATGGTTATCTGTCTATTATTTAAATCATACTCGACCTGTCTCGTTTGTTGTAAGTCAAGGTCAAGGTTGCTAGGAGGCAGAGATATTCAACGGGTGACCTACAAGAAATGAGAGATACAACGGCTTATTAACTATACCTTCTTTAATCCTACTATAATTTGTCCTAGTGGACCTGAACTTAGTGCTATGAATCCCGGTTTCCTATACCTAATTCCTTACCTACCTCAAAATGTCTTTGTGGACCACCCTCCCTTTAATAAGAACGGTGGTTCCCAGGTCTGCCTCTACCTTTTGTTCAGCGCAGAGCGGAGTTAGCTTGTTCCCTAACCTCTTATTGGTTTTCACTAGGACCTGCTCGCCTACATCAAAGGTCCTATTTTGCCTGGTCGGGTTGTTCCTATCGAGCTGTTCTTGTTGGGCTTTCGTTACGTAAGTGAGCGAGGCTTCACTATGAATTGTTGCTGCGTCGGATCGACTCTGACTTTTTAACGCATTGATGTTTTGTCGCGACAGCGCATCTGCTACGTTATTGTCCCTGCCTGGTTTGTATAAGATCCTTGCGCCGCACTCATCAATTCTCGCCTTCCATCGTTTTATCTTGGAATTGGGGTTTCTATCTGAAACCGCGAAAATCAGTGGCTGATGGTCTGTGTAGATGTTGATGTCACTCTTTCCATACAGGTAGTGACGAAGCGTGTCTAGGGCCCAGACTATGGCCAGAAGCTCCCTTTCATTGGTCGCATAGTTTAGTTCTCTGTCTTTCAGAGTCCTAGAAATCATGGTTATGGGTCTATTATTTTGCGACAGTACCGCCCCGATACCACTGGACGAGGCATCAGTGGTTAGGTCGAATGGTTGATTGAAGTCTGGGTAGTGGAGGAAAACGTCTTCCGACGCCAAAATGTTCCTGAGTTTATCAAAGGCCTGTTTCTGAACCTCATCAAACTGTATGGGAATGGCTTTCGAGCGTTGTTTGCTGATCTTACCATTTTCTCCCTTCAGAATGCTAGAGATAGGTCTTGCTATTTGAGCGAAGTCCTTTATAAAACACCTGTAGTAGCTGGCAAGACCCAGGAATGATCTTACCGCAAACAGGGTGGAGGGTTGTCTAAACCCCTGAATAGTCTTGACCTTATCAGGGCTTGTTCTCGTGCCCTCTGTTGACACCACAAACCCAAGGAATTCCACCTGTCCCTTGAAGAACTGGGACTTTTCCTTTGACACCCTCATGTTCGCGTCGTGGAGGCTGCCAAGCACGGTGTCAATGTCTCTGACATGATCTGCCTCACTCTTTGAGAATACGATGACGTCGTCAACATACACGTAACATATCTTACCAATATGCTCCCGTAATACGTCATCGATGGCCCGTTGAAAGATGATTGATGCATTTCTGAGGCCAAATGGCAAACGGCAGAACTCATATTTGCCTCCGTTTACCGAAAATGAGGTCTTTTCACGATCGCGTTCAGCTAACGTGATTTGGTGGTACCCTGACTTTAGGTCAAGGGTAGTGAAGTATCTTGCCTTCCCCAGATTTGAAAGTATCATGGAGATACAAGGCATTGGATACTTGTCTGGTATGGTCTTTGAGTTAAGCTTGCGGAAGTCTATGACTAGCCGCTTCTTGTTTGAGCCCGAGTCGTCAGTGCCTTTTTTTCCAACAACCCATATGGGGTTGTTGTACGGAGACCTGGAAGGCCGAATGATTTTGTTCCGCAATAGGTCCTTCACCTCGTCATTGACGAAATCAGTGGCTCCTACAGGGAAGGGGTAAATTTTCGAGTAGATTGGCTCTTCGTCCTCGGTCCTAATTGTGGCTACCACGGCTGTGTTGAAGGGTAGCATTTCAGTCGGATCTGCAAATGCCTTTATACGGCTGGACATCATTCTGAGAAACTCGTCCCTTATTTCTGGTGGCACTTCGATGTCGTCTACTTTTGTGAAGTTAACGCTGGGGAATTTGTGGAATAGGATCTTTTCAGATCCCTGTCCAAAGTGGAGATTTTTTGTCCCCAGGTTTATATTGACACCAGCTTTCGTTAGCGTGTCGAGCCCTATGATGCCATCAAAGGTTGATAGCTCCGGCAAAATAAAGAACGGGCATTTTATGCCGAATATGGTTAGGAGACATATTTGCTCTACTTTGTTAAAGCCGTGCAGGGATTTTACGACAAATGGGGCCTCTACAGGGATAATTCCCTTGAGTTCTTTTAATGGTTTGATATAATTTTTTGCAGCCCCAGTGTCTATTAAAAGGTTTAGTGTTCTCCCTGCTACTGTTCGTTTGATGAACGGAAGCAGGGACTCTCCCCTAAAAAATTGACAGTATCACTCTCGTATCCTGCACTATTCTCTTCATCAATCTCCGCCACTGCTTCCGATGCTAACTGCTCATATTGTTGCTCGTATTTGTCCAGGTCCACCTGAGCGAGGTGATTTACCCTCTGCCTGCGCTGGTCGGAGAATCTCTGGGATCCAGCCGGCCTTTTATACGCACCCTGCTGGTGCCCGCTATTAGGGTTTATTGTATCTGGTAGGCCTGGGTTGTGCCCCTGCTGCTTCTGAAAGCTAGTTGGCTGGCGGAATTTAGAGGAAGATGGATCAACATCCATCATCTATACTTTGTCTTGGCTACGATGACCACCTGCTTGATGGTTCCTATGGTTGTTCGTGTAGAACTGGTTCTTCGATTGCCTTTTGTCGTGATCGGGCTCATTCTGTCCGCCCTGCCTATACTTTGCTCGGTTCTGTGGCTTGCTTTCTAAAGCTCTTGCGTAATTCGTTGCAAAGTCGTGCCTATCATGGTTGGCCTCAATTTCTTGGGCCAAGGCCAAGGCTGACGGCAAGTCCGCAGGCTGTGCCGCAAATAAAGTATCCGTGAGGCCTCTTCTTAAGCCTGAGACGAAGACACGGAGTGCGTCAGCCCTATACTTCTCGTTAATGTATTGCGCCTGTGCGGCGTCTTGTGACATGATCGTCTTATTTGTGAGAAGAGTGAGCTTCTTCTCGACCTCTTCGTAAAACTGAGTGATGGACAGTCCGCCCTGCCGAAGTGTGGCAAGCTCTTGCTCTAGCAAGTGTATCGGACGCTTGTCCGAATATGTAAAATCGAGGCGATTGATGATCGCCTCAAAGTTCAACACTGTGTTGAACGACGCTAAGAGCGAGTCAGCGGGCCCTCTTATCTTGTTCCTGATTATTAAAACCGCTTGGTAGTGCTTTGAACTCCCTACAAATCCCTCGTATAGCTTATAGGCAGCTTTTGCTGCTTGGCGCCAGGAAACATATTGATCCTGGGCCCCGTTGAATTCTGGCAGCATTTTTACCGCATCCAAAGCTTCATCGCACCTTACCGCTCGGTCTAAGGTGATCGCCTCGTAGGCCCTGGCCTCGGGGACCTGAACTCTTGCAGCCTGCAGCTGGTCAGTTACAGCCTGCAGACGTCGATTAAAGTCAGCTTTTTGTATTTCTAGCGCAGCGCTGACCGCCGCCTCTATAACGGCTCTGATCTGATCAGGGTCCATGCTTTCTTCTCTTCCCTCGGGTTCTATTTCAAGGTCTACACTGAGTCCGCCGAACAATCTCGCTAATTCAGAAATGGGCATGAACGGTCCCTAACGTTTCGTTTGTCTTTCTCGTAGGTCAGGACCGGCTCGGCCGGCCAGTTGCTTCTGTTTATTTTCTTTAGGAATCAAATTCAAGTTCCCTCAAACACAGATCTCGTTGTTGTTGCCCGCCGACAACAATGTATTTGTGGTGTGGTGTTACGTTTCTTACTTGCGTTTATTGCAACCACAAAAGAAAAAGGGGGGGGCAAAAAATTCTGAGAACAACGACGGCCGAATATTTCTGAATATATTTTAGTTTCGTTTTATTTCTTTGGCTTTATTTTTTTTGATCTATTATTGGGCGATAACTGAAGAAAAGTTTCACTTACATGCTCCTCTTTTATTCTCTTCTACTCGGTGTGTTGATTTTAGCCGGCACAACGTTTGGTGGCTACTCCTTTACTATTCTGCGTTGTTTTTCTCTCGTCTATCGTCGCCGCTGCCCAAAGCCGTCCGCTTTGGTGTAACAGTTTGGGGTTGATTAAATGCCTTTTATTTACACTCGAGGCTACGAGCTTTTGCGTGCAATTGATGTACGCACTTTTTTTTCACCGTGATTTTTTGATTTTGGTGTTGTGTTGCGGTGATCTATTTACAGATCTCCCGCGGGCGTGGCTTTTTGATAATAATTTCTGTTTTTTGAGCGGGCGTTGTCTCCGCGCTCCACAGTTTCCACTTTATTTTTAACGTTTTTGTTCTTTTTTGAGTGGGCGTTGTCTCCGCACTCGATGCTGTCTATCTTTAAGTTTTTTGTTTCGCACTTTTCACCGATTTTCACTTAGCGGGCGTTGTCTCCGCACTAATTTACTCTCTCGGGGGTGGTTTTCGATCGCGTTGGGCGCCAGTAATATTTAAATACAAAGCGGGTATTCGATATGAAGTATTATTTATTTGATTAAACTTGCAATGAATACAGTGAGAGATTAATACCCGCAAGGCGTAAGACGTGAATGCCACTCGGCAGATAATTAATAACTCACTTAAGAACCTAAACCTCCGAGCTGCGGACCCTTAGCTGCCAGTCACGGCGCTTGTCGCTGTCCAGCAAAAGTGCTGACCTTGCGCCTCGTGTGTGGTGTCCAGTGGCGGCCGGCATCCGGCGACCGCGACGACGGCGATCCCACGGGTGACGAAACTGCTTATCTTGCAATATCGCAGAATTCGTTCAACCCAATGGACAATTCAGTTAACTCTTGTTAACTCAGAATTCGTCCAACCCAATGGACAATTCAGTTAACTCTTGTTAACTTATATAAATGAAATTAAGAAAATATAAATCCAAATTGATCTAAGATCACAAAAAAAATTGTTTTTCTTTGTTGGCTAAATATGAAAGAACATGTGTAAAACAAAAAAAAAAATTTTACAAGGGCCTTTAATGAACCTTCTTTTATTATTCTTTTCCAAAATATATAAAATTAAACAAAACACAAAAAAAAAATGGTTTGGTTTGGCTCAGATAATCAGGCAAAAGATAATACGGCCAATGTGGTCAATAACATAAAAATAATAGATCACACAGATGATATTAAATCAATGTGGATATTATTGCTAATAATTGCCATTGTACAAGTTTTGCAATTCATATTGACCTTGTATATTAAACATAACAAGATAATAAAGAAACTTTATGTAAGGGCGAATGACCTAGATAAGATTTAATTGATAAAAACTAAAAACGATTATATATAAAAAAGGAAAATAAAATAAAAGTAAAATCATACAAAAACGACCACACTAGGAGGCATTAGGGAAGCCAGGCCCAATTCCGCAGAACCTTTAGAATCATTAGTAGTATGGAATGGAGCGAGCTGCGAAAATCCATAAGCGAAATAAAAACCAAATTTGATAGATCATATAAATCTCTAGCTCAGAATAGACCCATTCAGAAGGAAACGGATTCAAAACATGCAAAAATATTAGTAGAATGTTTTAACGAAGCACGAGAACTAATATACGAAAATAGAAACAGATTAAATAAAAAAACATGGGCAGACGTATCAAGGCTTTTGATCAGATTTCGATCGAACTTGATATCATTAAAAGTAAAGTTTAACTTGGAAATATCAATTTCAACAGTTTTAAACACACATTTAACAATCGAAACAGGCGAACAACCTGAATCGACAGATACAGAAGAGATTGATATAAAAGGACAAGAAAATCTTGAATTAGAAGGCAAAGAGGAAGCCGACATAGAAGAAAAAGACCTACACGATCTAACTAATCCTGCGGTATTAACAATACCAGAAGATCAAGATTGGCCACAGTCGAAATCAAAAACTGCTTGGTGGACTAAAAACCAATTACAATGACCGATAACACAATTGCCCAAAGGGCATATACCTAAGAAATTTCGCAGGCCAGAGCTGGTTCGAGTACAATACCAGGCTGCCAACCTACAAAAAAGAACTTAGGAAAGCCAAACGCGCCTCATGGCGTAGGTTCTGAAGCGAAATCGAGAGCAACTCGGAAACTTCTCGCCTGCGCAAAGTTTTCTCGAAGACAAAGTTTTCCCTGGGCTACCCGAACAGCGACGAGTCGTTACATCTTCTCCTCAACACCCACTTCACGGGCTGCGATGCAAATAGAACTAATTACATCGTGTCCCCGTCTGTTGTCTCAAACTCCACCCTGAATCCTCGACTGGAAACTCAGTCGAAAATTGATAGGGTATCAATACCGCTTCTGGAGGACTGGGAGATGGGCGAACCAGGACCCGATCCACATTTATACTGATGGCTCTAAGCTAGACGGCCGCATGGAAGGAGTCTACAGTAACGAGCTCAACATCAATCACTGCTCCGGCTCCCGGATTGCTGTAATGTGTTCCAAGAGGTTGTTGAAGCAATAGAAAAGGCCATTTTTATTGTCTCCACATTCATCCTAGACAGGCACCTATTGTGCGTCTTCTCGGACAGCCAAGCAGCTGTTAAAGCACAGGGCTCCATATCGTCGAACTCAACGACTGTCAATGACTGCCGCAGGTCTCTGAATGAGATCGCAGAACAGCTAGAACTCTTCTTAATTTGGGTCCCGGACACAGGAACATCCGAGGGAATGATGCTGCCCATGAACTAGCCAGGCAGGGCACTACAATTCCTCTCCAGAGGGAGCAAACAGAAGTTGGCTACGTGCAGGCTACTTACGCACAAAATCTTGGATCAAAATGCACACAGGCGATGACAGAGTACCATCACCTGTAGAATCTCACGTTCAATATGGCCATGTCGAGCTATACAGACTCAGCACAGTGCAGTGCTTTGCAGTAACTCGAGCAATCACGGGACACTGTCAGATTGGCACTCACGCCTTCAGACTGTCAATTCCTCATAAGTTCCGCAGAAGTTGTCAATACGAAGAAGAGGATGAATTGGTCGACCACTTTTTCTCTCACTGCCCGGTCCTTGGAAACCGTACACTTCGGCTTCTTGGGGCCCCTGTCCCCGCGGATATTTCGGACCTTTCCGAAGTCAGACCAGGGCGCCTGTCCAAATACATGCAAACCACTGGGTGCGACTGCCCTTAAAATTTAGTTATCTGCTCTCCTCGGCTAGGTAGTGAGAAAGGGCAGACGCCCACGCGGATCACAACGGACCTTTAATAGGTCCAATTTCGCTGTGCAGGGGACGAACTCCACTTTACAAAACATCTGCACTAAATCTTTGTGGTACTAGGAATTTAAAGATAAACGAAGAAATAAATCCAATTTTCCTATTTAATCGAGTTTAAAAACGGCAAGGGTTCATAATATCAATTATTAGCTATAGTATTGTTGCTAAGCGAAGAACTGTTTAAAAGACTGCAAATTTTATAATTTTTGTATTTCCGCTTAAAATTAGTTTTAATTTAAGGCTTATGGTGCCACCAAGAAACTATGAAAACTTGACAATTATTTTTAAACATATTCAATTTTGTTGAACGCAGCTATATCAACGCTTTGGACAAAATCTTCTAATTTTTCTACTTCTTCAGTAAACCAATCAATAGAAACTTTATTATCCTCAACAACACATGAAATGCTTAGTTTTTTTATTCCAAAAGCCACTGGGAAAAATTTAGAAGCCCCCCATAATAATCCTTCGAAAGCAATTTTTCGGATTAACATTTCCATAGCTTGGAGATCAGTTTCATCATCCCATGCTTTAACGTCTAAAATCAAACTTGACTTTGCTACAATATTCGCTTTTTTTCGATTTCTTAGCTTTATAATCGGCCAGTCGTGCTTCCTTTAGGCGTGCAGCCTCCATAGTTTCTTCCTCACTTTCTGAAGCAAATAAGTCGACATCATCATGTTGCAAGTTACCGTTGGAATCATTTAGTCGATTTTTAACCATATCAAGACGTTTCAATACATCGAAGTAAATTTGATTTAATTTGAAAACTTGCGATTTAAGATCCATGTTTTGATTTTCTTATAGCGATATTCGGCCAAGAAACTCCAACCTGCACCTATCTTCCAAAGTAGCATCATCAATCTAAAAAAAAAAAATAATTAAAAATATTATACTTAAAAAAATGATACTTTGGTAACCTTTGATAACACGGCATTTCCGCTGTGGCCAAAAATAACTTTTTCTGATAGATTTCGGAAAGTAACATTTTTTTAAGAATTTTTTAAAATCTGGTATTTTTTCAGAGGTAGTTCTTTTTTTACATAACTTAAGCATCTTACATCTGGCTGTATTATGCTTTGCAGTTCTGAAAAGCTGATAAATGCAACTATAAATCGTACCCAAACACCCTATAAATGCAGCTTACCGTCAATATGTTATTAAGCTTTAAAATTCAAATTTAATAATTTTTTGCGGTATTTTTTGCGGAAATTTTGACTTTGTATGTATGTGAGCTTGTTGTAATTTATTACATGTTCGCAAAAGGAACAAATTTAATTTTAGACAAAAAGGAAAAAAGTAATTAAGTCGAACCTTTTCGGAGATTTTTATCTATAGATATTTCCATAAATTTTTTACATCTAGCTCTTATAGTCTCTGAGAACTAGCCGTCAAAAAATTCGATCAGGCATAGCGCCCACCCCGGTGTGTGAGAGAGAGCGAGAGGGAACGATGCATTTCGAAATGGCTTTCTTCATTGTGGCTATATTTATGATCCGATCTGATCCAGATTCAACATTCTGATAGATATGATCATTTTCTATGATTATGAATTTGCGACGAGAAAAATGTATTTACTGAGTGCTGCATAGGCAACGACGATAGGACACCCTACTAAAATGTGTATAGACCCATTCAATACCTATTTATATGTCATTAATATCCATAATCATGGATGATATACATATATATAATTTTTTCAGCGCATATTACATTTTTATATGTGATCATATATATTAATATATTATATGATATACCATAAAATTAAATATACATATGTGTATATATAGTACAAACTGTATAGTCTTTATGTTTATACGACTTAATTATATACAAATATATATATTAAATGAAAATTATTTGCTTATTCACAATTTGCACCTTGAATACTCTAATGGACAATTATTCCAATGGGAGTTATGTATGAAATATATTATATATATTTACATATGTATGCATATCCGCTCATTATATTCATATTTTTTATATTAAACAAAATTATCGTGTAGAGCATATACAAAACAAGAGTTATTCTGATATTATAAGGCAAGTGTCTTCAAAACGTGTCGACTCTAAAAATGCTAAAGTAAAGGGTGACAAGAGCCCAATCCAAGAATTGACAAATTTCGTTCTACCAGACAGCAATACTTAAACAATGTACGTGAGCATATATGTGCACCCATACATCCAAATACGCTGAGGCAAAACAAAATAAAACAGAAACCAAAAACCCAAGAGCCCACCCTGTAGAACCAAAGGGGTCAATTGACCCCTCTCGAACTAGTTCCTCTTCGATTACCGCGCAACTAGCTACGCAACTAGTTTCGGGGGAACCGAACGTCGACCAGGTCTTCGTCGACTACAATGTACTAGTTCAGCAACTAGTTACGGGGGAAGCGAACGTCGACCAGTCAAAATACGAAGCTGGCTTCGTTTTGTTTTCGAAGTCGACAAATAACCGTAAACTCGTGGAAATATGAAAAAACCGCGAAAAACAGTTACAATACAGTGCGGACTCAGAAGTTTTCTACGATGCCACGCAATGCAATTTTATCAAAATGGTAAGTTAATCGTGATAATCTACTGTATTTGCGCTCGTGGAATGCAAGATACAGAAAAGTACACAACAAAAATGCATTTGTTCTCCACGCGTTTGCCTTCTGCATAGTTTTTTCACTTCTGTTCAAGATCTAGTGGCTGAATGTAGCATTTGCGATAACGTTGCTTAGAATCAAATAAAAAGTAAGAGATATACTCTAATTTCATCAAAAATACAGTAAGAAACAGGTACGTAACTATATATTACATATTTAAAATAATAGGATATATGCGTAGCTAATATGTGTAAGTGTTTTCCAGAGAATAGTTCCAAGTGTACAGCCAGTTTGGAAATTGGAAAGGAATTGCAGAAAACAAAGGGTAAAGAGAAAATTTGTAAATATAATTATTCGTGGTAAGACTAATCAAAATGAATTGAACATTATAGATTATCAAACTAATAAAAACCGTTGTTCTTTTTAGATCAATTAAGAGGAGAGGTAGAAATATTCTCCAATAAAAACTGTGGAGCAGCTAAAGGAATTGAATGAACATAGGAAACTCAATAAAAGAGTTTACGTAAGTATTTCTAAACCAAATTACATATATGACTTTTTTTCTTATCCTTCTATTTTAATGATTCTATTTACAGGTACACACAATTAATTCTGTATTATTTATAAATGAAATAAATATTATTACTTTATCACAACAATTCCAACTAACTAGGTCGGA
This sequence comes from Drosophila helvetica, assembly GCA_963969585.1. Classification (NCBI taxonomy): domain Eukaryota; kingdom Metazoa; phylum Arthropoda; class Insecta; order Diptera; family Drosophilidae; genus Drosophila; species Drosophila helvetica. The sequence continues at coordinate 27,145,259 of OZ018402.1, read as the reverse complement.
ACTAGCTCCTGAGCAACTAGGGTACTGGTATTCGAAGGGGAATCGATAGTGGAACCAGGGGTGGTTCCGCCCTAGGACATGCATGTGTTAAATCCTCCGCTGAAATACATTGGCGGGGAAACGATCGGGAAACAGGTACGTGAGAAAAGGAACTAGTGCGGCACCGGTGCCGAACTAGTTGCCTGGTACTAGAGGGCAAGAACTGACAATGCATACAATCAAAAATTTTTTGTGTATTATAACACAAACACCGCTGCTAGCGCCGCGTCATGAGCCGAACAGTTGCAGTACCGAGCCGAACGCTTGGCCAGGCTCAACCAATATAGTAGCAGACGCTCATGAGCTAGTAAGAATTCATGAAAATACCGACATATAATTGAATCTGACACAGTTGAGAATTTACTGCATATTTTAAAATAATATATTCAGCCAAACTTAACCACTGGAATACATTGCACATTAGAAGATACTAAGTACCAAAGGATAATTTCGTAAACATAAAGATAAAGCCTTAATTATAGAAGAAACACATTGCAGAGCACACAGAGGTTTAGATGAAAACTACAAACAGATAACTAAATTGTATTATTGGCTAAACTTATACAAAAAACGAGGGGGAACGTTATGAGCCGCGTCTGCGCCGCGGCTCTACTTTATACCCGGTACTCAGTCAGTATATATGTATGTGAGCTTGTTGTAATTTATTACATGTTCGCAAAAGGAAAAAATTAAATTTTAGCCAAAAAAAACAATTTAAGTCGAAGCTTTTCGGAGATTTTGATCTATTAGATGTTTCCATATTGGTTAACATAAATTTTTAACATCTGCCATTTCTACATGTTTTTATCTACTTCCTACATATACATACACGGCTGTGTGCGAGAGAGAGAGGGAATCAGTCTGCGCTTGGAAGGCCACTGAAATTACATTTGTTCCTTCTGACTATATTTATGATCCGATCTGATCCAAATTCAATACTCTGATAGATATAGTCATTTTCTATGATTCTGCGTTTTTGGTTTTCCCGTATCTTCAAAATTGTAGATTTTCATCTTTTGTGGGGGCGGAAGGGGGCTTGGCCAAATTTTAAAACAAACTCGTCTCGGTTTGATATCACAGGAGCTTGGATAGAAAGTTTGGTGGTTCTAGCTCTTATAGTCTCTGATAACTAGGCGTCAAAAAATTCGATCAGGCATAGCGCCTACCCCTGTGTGTGAGAGAGAGCGAGAGGGAACGATGCATTTCGAAATTGTTTTCTTCATTGTGGCTATATTTATGAGTCGATCTGATCCAGACTCTCTGATAGATATTGTCATTCTCTACGATTCTGCGTTTTTAGTTTTCTCGTATCTTTAAAATTGTGCATGCCACAGATTTTCGTCCTTGGAGTGGGCGGAAGGGGGCGGGGCGAAATTTTGAAATACACTTGTAACAGTGCGATAGGACAGGAGTCTGGATACAAAATAGTGTTCCTCTAGCTTTTATGGTCTTTGAGCTATAGGCGCTAATGAAGACGGACAGACGGACAGACGGACGGACAGACAGACATAGCTATATCGACTCGGCTATTGATGCTGATCAAGAATATATATACTTTATGGGGTCGGAAACGCTTCCTTCTGGGTGTTACACACATTAATTTTTTGCACAAATCTAATATACCCCTTTACTCTTCGAGTACCGGGTATAATTAGAAGAATATATCAAAGGTTGTGAGATATGTAACAAGAATAAATATAATAGACATCCTGTAAAAATTCCAATAGGTGAAGCTCCCATTCCGACAAGAGAAGGTGAGCAATTACATATAGACATACTCTATGCCCAAAATCTGACCTTTATAACCTGTATTGATTCCTATTCAAAATACTTAGGTAAAAGAGATTCAAAATAAACTGAATATTGAACATAAGGTATTGGAAATATTGCAACATTTTCCTTTAGCGACATCAATAATGACAGATAACGAACCATGTTTTATTTCAGCACAATTTAGATCTTTCATACAACGAAGTAATTTCACCATTTTTTATGCTGATCCCAGGCATAGCACTTCCACTGGACAGGTAGAAAGAGTGCATTCAACATTAAGAGAAATAGCACGATGTATTAGAGAGGAACTAAACTTAACAAGCTTTACAGAAATAATATTGAGGGCAGCGCAAAAATATAACCTCACAATACATTCCACAATAAATCAAATGCATTATGACATCTTATTTAATAAAATCCAACACGAAAATGTTCCATTATTAAGGCTAGTATCCAGCACCGCGGAAAATTACTGCCAAGAATCCGCTATTTATTTCGTGTGTGAGGAACGAAACTGAAATAGTGTGACCAAATACCTAAAAAAGATCGGTGACCAAATACCTAAAAAAGATCGGTCACTCTGAGGAATCAGCTGTATTTGTAAACAGCGCCAAATGTGATAGTTCAATTAAAATAAAAAAAGGAGAAAAATTGACTTTGACGACGAATTTATTGTGTTAGTGGCGGCATATAATGTTGCAAACAAAAAATAGGAGGAAGTACAGCGCAGACGGAGGCACCAAAATGTAAAAATGATCAAAATGCTTATTTTCCGTGATCCGCCAAAGATATAGCCTTGCCTCAATTGCTTTTATTAAAACAATCTTCTCCTCACGTTGAGCATTTTCATCTCACTTTTTGGTTTTCGAACAGTTTTTGACTCCATCTTTCACATTCACTTCACTAATAATAACTAACAATAATATAATACAATAATATAATAATAATAACACTAATACCAGCTGATCTCTGAGTCCATAATCGTGTCTATAGGCTAACTATCGATCAGAATCTGTGGATTTCGTTTAGCTTGCTGGATACTGAGGGCAGTAAAACGCAACAGAAAAATTCCTGGCCCAGTTTTTTTTATATGGAGTTTGGCAGTAATTTTTCGTTTCCGCGGTGCTGTATACTAGCCTTTAAGGCTATACAACGGTGCTGGGTACTAGCCTTAAGTTGTTAAAGGCCAGTATCACTAACCATACAATATATAGATATGCCATTTCATACAAACGGCTGTCGCAAACGAAGTCTGCGAAAGTCTGTGTGCTCTGCAATGTGTTTCTTCTATAATTAAGGCTTTATCTTTATGTTTACGAAATTATCCTTTGGTACTTAGTATCTTCTAATGTGCAATGTATTCCAGTGGTTAAGTTTGGCTGAATATATTCTTTTAAAATATGCAGTAAATTCTCAACTGTGTCAGATTCAATTATATGTCGGTATTTTCATGAATTCTTACTAGCTCATGAGCGTCTGCTACTATATTGGTTGAGCCTGGTTTATATATGTTCTTTGGTGCAACACTTTCAATAAAGTAGTACCATTTGTCTTTGGATTTTTCTGTGACATGGTAAAGGACAATGGTTGATTATGTTTGAATTTCAATTCCACTAACTCCGTATAAATAATTTCTTAAATTCTTCAGTGCCCACACTATTGCTAATAACTCCTTTTTGTTTGTGGCATAAAGTTGCTCAGTTTTTTTTAGGGTTTTGGAAATAAATGTTATGGGGTTCCCTTTTTGTGATAATACTGCACCTATTGCTATGTTTGATGCATCTGTGGTTAGAGTGAATTTTTTATTGTAATCAGGCTGTACTAATTCTATATGTGCTATTAAACTATCTCTTAGAATATTAAATGCTTCCACGGCTGTTTCATCCAGCTGTATCAAGGCTTTTATTGATGCTCTTTTTGAAATCTTCCCATTGACTCCACTTAAATACTTTGATAGTGGTTTGGCAATTGTCGCATAGTTCCGGACGAATTTTCTATAATACCCTGGAAACTGCGTAGCTCTCGGACATTTTTCGGAATTGGATATTTCTGTATTGTGTCTATTTTTTCCGGGTCTGTTTTAATGACATTATGGGAAACGATGTCCTCCTCCTTGCTGCTTCTGGACAGCATTTAGACGATTATCCATTATTTTTTTATTTATTTATTTCATGCTATATCCTAACGCTACAAGTATTAACTTATTTTTATTGCGCTAGTCACTTTGGTTGTATAAATCGTTTGGAGGGGTATCTTCTTAAAACTAATACGTATATATTAATATTATTAATATATACGTATATATTATTATTCAAAGTGTTTGAATTCGAGGGCATAGATAATTGTTAGTTCGTTGTGATGTAGCAGGGATAAGTTTGCGGTATGAGTAGATCGGTTCTTTGGTCATCACAATTTTATGAAAGTACACTAGAGTTCTAAAATCTATCCAGGTGGTCAAGTTAAGGTCAAGTATTTTATGAGTCAAGTGTGATACATGGTCAAAACGTCTTAAATTAAACACATATCGAACTATTGAATTAAAGGCTACTAGTAGGGTACCCATGTCACTTGCGTCACAATGACCAAATATTTCTACACCATAAAGGAGAGTGGGGATAAGAATGACTTTGGAAATTAATAGTTTTATTTGTTCTGGCAGTAAGGTTTTAGACGCTGAAAGCTGACGCAATAGACCATAAGTTCGTCCAGTTGCCTTTGTAATGTGTTTACTCCATGACAGTGTCCTACTGAAGGTTAAACCCAGATTAACAGCATGGTCTTCATAGCAGATAGGTGTATTGTCTATGTATATGTGGTCGAGATTGTCAGTATCAATCACCTTTTTAGCAATTACCATGCACTTCGATTTTTTTGGATTTATTCCTAAGCCATTCTTTTTTGTCCATTTCTCAATTATGGAAAGCATTCTGCTACTAACACAAACATTTATCTCGTTCACTGGACTACTAACATAGATTTGAACGTCATCGGCATATAAGTGTACTTCGCATTCTGACAAGACACTAGGTAGATCATTAACATATATTGAAAACAGTAAAGGGCCTAACACTGATCCCTGAGGGATCCCTAAAAGTGGAAACAAACGTACCATATACTACAGCCTGCAATCTGTTTGATAGATACGATTTAATGAAATTGACTGAAATCTCAGAAAAGTTGAATAAGTTCGCCAGTTTTGTGCAGAGAATATTGTGATTCACTGAGTCGAATGCTTTACTGTGGTCGAGAAGTGTTAAAAATGTTACCTTGTTCTTGTCGAGTTGCTGCCGAATATCTTCTACAATATCCATTATTGCAGTCACACAGCTTCTTTGTTTACGAAAACCCGACTGCTTTTGGCTTAGTAGCGAATTGTTAATCAAAAATTTTTCAATTTGTAAGGACATAAGATTTTCTAGTACTTTTGAAAGGAACGGAAGTATCGAGATGGGTCTAAAGTCATTGTTGGATTTTGGGATCGGCAGAATTTTCTCATTTTTCCATTCAGTCGGGAACATGGACGTAGTTATGGCCGTGTTCAGAATATAGGTGACGTGGGATATGATTTTGGGGAGTACGATTTTTAAAAATTGCTAATGTTATCTAGGCCTTCAGCGTTAGACTTCACCTTAAGTATACACGCAAGGACATCACACTGACTGACACATACAAAGCTAAAACTATTATCACAGAGTGGGATTTTATTCAGGTACTTGTTACAAGTCGCTTCAGGTACATCAATTACCGAAAACTTTTTGTTGAGAGCTTCGACATCTATATTACTCTCAGTCTTCAGCTTGCATTTTCCTATACCTAAACTGTTCATCTCACTCCATCTTTGCTTAATGGTAGAACAATTACGAAACTTGGATTTATAGTATTCGCACTTAGACCTTAAGTATACACGCAAGGACATCACACTGACTGACACATACAAAGCTAAAACTATTATCACAGAGTGGGATTTTATTCAGGTACTTGTTACAAGTCGCTTCAGGTACATCAATTACCGAAAACTTTTTGTTGAGAACTTCGACATCTATATTACTCTCAGTCTTCAGCTTGCATTTTCCTATACCTAAACATGGGGAGATTGGTATATTGATTCCCAGTCACATGCATTAAAGTCTTGCTCTAGTTCATTATAGTCTATATTTTTATAGTCTCTATACGTAAATGAATTAGTTTTATAATTCAATGTCGTCATATGTCAGAAAGATAAGGTCATGTTTAGAGAAAGCTGGTACTGAAACCTGGTCATAAAGTAGAGTCTTACTAGGGTCATTGGTAAAAAAGATGTCAAGAAGTGCATCACAGGTACTGCTGAATTGAGTAGGCATGGTTACATTTACGGCAAGCAACCCCAAGGAAGCAAAACTATCCAAGACATGACTCTCCAACAAGAGATTGCTATTGAGATCGCCAGCCAGAATGATGTCTGTGTATGACACTGAAATGTCTGAGATAATATCCAATAGCGGCTGATAGTCTATCGAACGATGGGGTCGGTATATACAGCCAAGTAGAATTTTCTCACTCATTTTACTTGTGATTTCCAACATTAAATATTCTATGGGACATTCACTCGGTTGTTTACATATAACATTACATTTTAATCTAGTATTAACATAACTGGCAACTCCACCTGCATGTCCAATGCGATCCGAACGAAAAACAACATAGCCGTCACACACAATTGACAAGTCACATAACTCAGGTACAAACCACGTCTCAGACACACATATAACATCTAAATTTGAATGGGTAAACAGTAATCTAAACTCATCGATTTTCCTAAGCAAGCTTAGCTAATTGAAAAAATGTAGACTTTTCAAGGGAAATTTTCATTTTAGCATTCTGTAAAATCTGTATTAGTCTAATTATGCTGATTAATAGTTTTTGAAAATATTACTATGTCGTCCATATAGATATGGCAGGTTTTCCTTACTTGTTCTCTAAGTATATCGTCCATTGCCCTTTGGAAGATTCTGGGTGCATTTGTCAAACACATTGGCATTCTTAAAAATTCATATTTACCATTAATTATGGAAAACGATGTTTTTTCTATGTCTGATTCTTTCATCAATATCTGATAGAATCACGATTCTAAATCAATAGCAGAGAAATACTTTGCCTTCCCCAAATTGGAAAGAATTACAGAAGGATCCTGCATGGGGTATCTGTCTGGTATTGTATTATCATTTAATTTTTTAAAGTCTATTACTAACGTATGTTTAGGAGTTCCATCTTCATTTACTCTTTTTTTTGGTACAACTATCACTGGCCAATTATATGGGCTCCTACTAGGTCTAATTATACCATCGTCTAACATTTTACTTATTTCTTTATTAACGAAATCGTTAACCGAATAAGCATATGGATATTGCTTACCGGCCTATCATGTTCAGTATTTATTTCTCCTTTTATATCCGTTCTAAACGGTAACTTCAAATCTATATTTGCATGGTCCTCTCGGATTATATCTATAATTTTTTCCCTAAGTTTCTCTAAATTTTCCGCTTCATGAGTGAATGTGTTATTCAGTTTGATCATTTACGATTCAGAACTTATATATTTATTTAAGTCGGATATTTCTACGACGGCATGTTCAGGATATTTGCATCCCAAACTATTTGTTTTTGTATTGACAGTTAGTTCTACGTCGGCGTGCTCAGGATGTTCGCATCCCAAGCTATTTTCTCTTGTTTTGACGGATAGTTCTACGTCGGCGTGCTCAGGATTTATTGATCCCAAGCTATATAAACTTCCTTCTACCTGTACTTAATCCGTTCTTTCTGCCTTTACTTCTTCAAAATATTTTTTTATCGTAAATTCTTTTAACGGAAGGATAATTTTCCCTTCTGTAAGGGTGATTTTATTTAGAGAAACAGTCTCATCGAAAATGATGTGCTCTTCATTATTATTACATCTTAAAATTACCTTTTCGGTATCAATTACCGCTTTTTTTTTTTTTTATTAGATTAAATCCTATAAAAACATCTGTTTCCATACCTTATATTTCGTATAATACTTGTTTTGTATTACATATGGTTATTATATGAAAATATTTGATTATCGAAAACCCATTTACAGTGGCAACCCTCTTATAAATTGGTAGTTCTTTTTTATTCTTATAAATTCATTTTTTCATGTAACAGGATGTTCCACCCGTATCTATTCAGACCTTTACATTTTTATTTAATTTTCTATCTGTTCTTATTAAGTAGGGCAGACCTACTTCGGGGGCTGATCCAAAAAATGATCCTCTTCAATATTGTTCACAATAATGGTTTTATTTACCGGTTGAGGTTGATTCAACGAGTCAGTTGGTTTTCGTTTAAGCGGTAGATTTGGGCTAAACTGATTGTTCTGTCCAGTGTTAGCTCTATTCTGTTGGGCATGGTTATAATTGTTGTTATTTCTCTGATAATAATTATTAGTATTATAACCTCGGTTATAGTAAGTATTATGATTTCCCCTGTAGGGGTTATTATTTGGTCGGTTTTGTATCTGCAAAGATTCGTCCACCTCCATTGGTTTGGGGCCTGATTTTGTTGTCTGTTATTTAGAACATAAGGTTGCCCCCAAGACATATTATTTTTTTGGAAGTTGTTTTTCTGTTCGAAAGGTCCGTTGTAGGCTCTTGGTTGTCTCTGGTGGAACCTCAAGGTATTTTGGGTATTTCCTGGATTTTTTGGTGGGTTATTGAATTGGTAGGCAAATTGTGCCCGTCTGTGATTAGCTTGTAGTTCTTGCACCTTGGCCAATGCATTTGGTAGGTCTTGTGGATTTAATGAAAAAAGTAATTCGGAAATACCGCCGTTGAGACCAGTCATGATACCTCTCTCCATCCTACATATTGATTAAGTCCCCTACTAAAGACTGGTAATGATTCAATTACCTTTAAAGTGGTTTCATATTTAATTTTTTCATCAATTTCTTCAGCCTGATAATCTACTACCTGATCTTAGGTTGTTTCTAAATGTTGCTTTAATTGTGTTATTCGCTTTTTAACTTGTGAAATCTGAGTTGCTATCAACTGCTTGACCAGATCGGCGGTCAGATCAGTTCTTGATTCTGTAGTCATTTTTATACCCGGTACTCGAAGAGTAAAGGGGTATATTAGATTTGTTGAAAAAATGGATGTGTGTAACACCCAGAAGGAAGCGTTTCCGACCCCATTAAGTATATATATTCTTGATCAGCATCAATAGCCGAGTTGATATAGCTATGTCTGTCCGTCCGTCTGTGCGCCTATATCTCAGAGACTATAAAAGCTAGAGGAACACAATTTGGCATCCAGACTCCTGTCATATCACACTGTTACAAGTTTATTTCAAAATTTCGGCCCGCCTCCTTCCGCCCACTCCAAGGACGAAAATTTGTGGCATGCACAACTTAAAACGCAGAATCATAGAGAATGAGCATATCTATCAGAGTGATGAATCTGGATCAGATCGGATCATAAATATAGCCACAATGAAGAAAACCATTTCGAAATGCATCGTTCCCTCTCGCTCTCTCTCACACACCGGGTTGGGTGGGCACAGCAGTGCCCATTCGTCCAGATGAGCGCCTAGATCTCAGAGACTATAAGAGTTAGAGCAACCAAACTCTCTATCCATGCTCCTGTGATGTCACTTCAGTACAAGTGTATTTCAAAATTTGGCCACGCCCCCTTCCGCCCCCACAAAAGACGAAAATCCACAATTTTTACAATTGCCAAATCTGGATCAGGTCGGATCATTATTATAGCCAGAAAGAACAAATGAAATTTCAGTGGCCACGCAACGCCTTCCAAGCGCGTAGTAAAGACGAGTCGTAATAAAGACGTATGTATGTAGATATGGAAATTTATGTATATGCTCTACTTTATACCCGGTACTCAGTCAGTATGTATGTATGTGAGCTTGTTGTAATTTATTACATGTTCGCAAAAGGAAAAAATTTAATTTTAGCCAAAAAAAAACAATTTAAGTCGAACCTTTTCGGAGATTTTGATCTATTAGATGTTTCCATATTTGTTTACATAAATTTTTTACATCTGCCATTTCTACATGTTCTTATCTACTTCCTTCATATACATACACGACTGTGTGCGAGAGAGAGAGGGAATCAGTCTGCGCTAGGGAGGCCACTGAAATTTCATTTGTTCCCTCTGACTATTTTTATGATCCGATCTGATCCAAATTCAACACGCTGATAGATATAATCATTTTCTACGATTCTGCGTTTTTAGTTTTCTCGTATCTTCAAAATTTTAGATTTTCATCTTTTGTGGGGGCGGAAGGGGGCGTGGCCAAATTTTGAAATACACTTGTACTGACGTGATATCACAGGAGCATGGATAGAGAGTTTGGTTGCTCTAGCTCTTACAGTCTCTGAGATCTAGGCGCTCATCTGGACGAATGGGCACAGCGCCCAACCCTGTGTGTGAGAGAGAGCGAGAGGGAACGATGCATTTCGAAATGGTTTTCTTCATTGTGGCTATATTTATGAGTCGATCTGATCCAGATTCAACACTCTGATAGATATTGTCATTCTCTACGATTCTGCGTTTTTAGTTTTCTCGTATCTTTAAAATTGTGCATGCCACAGATTTTCGTCCTTGGATTGGGCGGAAGGGGGCGGGGCGAAATTTTGAAATACACTTGTAACAGTGCGATAGGACAGGAGTCTGGATACAAAATAGTGTTCCTCTAGCTTTTATGGTCTTTGAGCTATAGGCGCTAATGAAGACGGACGGACGGACAGACGGACAGACGGACGGACAGACAGACGTAGCTATATCGACTCGGCTATTGATGCTGATCAAGAATATATATACTTTATGGGGTCGGAAACGCTTCCTTCTGGGTGTTACACACATTAATTTTTTGCACAAATCTAATATACCCCTTTACTCTTCGAGTACCGGGTATAAAAACAAATGCAAACAAAAATGGAAAGGGTTCGACTTAATTTTTTTTTCTTCTTTGGCTAAAATTTAATTTGTCCCTTTTGCGAACATGTAATAAATTACATATGTATGTATATCATTAGCTCACATACATATATACTGACTGAGTACCGGGTATAAAGTAGAACCTCTCGTTAATTTTTGAAAATCCGAAATTAAGTTATCCAGTGTTTTTTAGTTTTAAATGTTGTACTCTATAATATTAATATTATTACTTATATAACTACTTAAGTTTATTTATCTGTTTTTTAAATTGAATTTTTTATTATTCTCACGAATTTTTCCGGAAGGGGTCGTCCTTCTTTTGGTTAACTTGATGGTCTTTTATATCTTCCTTCTAATGTCTTTTTTGGGTTAGCCTGTTGGTCCTTTAGGCCTTGCTTCTGTTGTTGTATTTGATTTATAAAATTTTTCTTCAATTTGGATAGTTGATAGTAGCGAGCGTCCTCCCAACAGCTCTTCCTTTGTTTTCGTATAGTTGATTGATTGAATTAATTGATATTGAAAATTGTTGAATTATTTTAAACGCGCCGAGCCTTCCGGTTTATTATTTATTATTTTCCTCACTTTTCTTTTTATGTTGTCTCGTAACTCCGTCACAACGCGATCAATTGAAAGATTTAATGCATTTATTAATTGTCCTTCTTTTGGTTCGAGCCCACGCAACACTTTTGTTTTTCGGTGCTTTGATTACGCGTGGCCCCACGTTGGGCGCCAATTAAACATTAAAATTTATTTAACTTTATTTTACATAACTAATTGAGCTTTACAAGACTTCAAGAATTTTAGTTTCGAGGTAAGTTGTTCAACCGGATAGGTATCGGCGCGATTTTGGCGACTTTAGTTTTAGGTCAACCTTACCGGTCTGCTCCAAGATCAAGACTGACTATACTGATTTTATCTCCACATCATGAAACCCCAATGGTTCTCTGCTCGATAACATTTTCCTATAAACAAACGGACTGACTCGATTTGGTCATCCAGATCTAGAACTGTGAAATACCAAAAATGAAGAATCTGCAGAAAGCCGGATGTTCAATTGTTTACTTGAAAGCCGGGTGTTCGATTGTTTACCCGAAAGCCGGGTGTGGGCCGAGAGTGGGCCGAGATTGTTTTTCAATTAAGGCGGGTGTGAGAAAAGTTTGTTTTCCAGTTTAGGTGGGGTGTGAGAAAAGATTGTTTATAAATTATTTGGGAGCCAAAGATTGAAATCCAAAGATCGAGATTGAATCTGGGGACACCAAAGATTGTTTATAACTCGTATAAGAGACCAATGTAATTGGGTACGTTAACTTGCACAGCGTAGTCTTGATCATTTGACTTCTGAACGTAAACTGATTTATGTTTTCTGCCGCGACGGTCTACCGCTGCGGCAGCCGATCAGGAAAATTAAGCCGTTTGTCCATATGCCCGAGCCACACGAAGTTTTTTTGCTATGTGCGCTGCCCTGCCCCAAGATCTTTTCCTAAGCACTCTGCCGGCCTCTGCTTTATGTTACACCATGCTAAAAAAAAGTTCGCCTTTGACTTTACCTCTATGGTGGAAACATAGATACTTTTATACTTCTTCTCAAAATATCTTCTTCTTACAAAATATCAGCGAGCGAGGCCGCCCAGGGCTTGCTAGTATTAAATATATTTATATGATATAAATCCGATTTCATACAAACACATTCTTAAACATTTCATGTACTTCTCAAAACAGGCGTTTCACAAAGGAATTTACTTATTAGACTACTTATGTGGCGAACTGAATATAAAAGAGAAAGACTACTTCGGCTTGCGATATGTTGATGCGTGAAAACAGAGAGTAAGTATATGTGAGTACAAGTTTGTGTGAATAAAACTATTAAATTCTTAATAGCACTGGCTAGACATGGCCAAATCTTTAATCAAACAAAGTAAGGGTGAGTTATCACATATTCTTTTAAAACAGTATCTCTATATATTTACTAAATTTTATTTGATTACCAGAACTGGATCCCATATTGTTCTCATTACGAGTAAAATTTTACCCAGCTGATCCATTTCGTCTTACAATTAAAAAGAGATTTAAGACACGGACGTTTGTACTGCTCCTTTGGTGAGGCAGCCGCGTTGGGTGCTTTAATTGTACAAGGTAAAGCATAATTTGTAATTTGTTTTATTTATTTGGCATATGCACAACAAAGACAGACACTAAGAACTTATTTCCTCTTTTTTCGGTATAATCTTAGGATGGCAAGTACTTGTTTTCTGGTTTTGTTGAATGAACTTTTTTTGTGTGAGGATTTCTTGATTGTATTAAAAGGACATTTCGTTGTTAATTAAGGCTTTTTTCTTGTCTTAGTTGGAAAACCTCTTCTTTTTCGTGGTAGATTTATTGATAGAACATAGTAAAATAAAGCTTTCTCTCCGATCCAGCCTAAGCTATAGTTTGAGCATTCCTACAACAAAGGTTGTAACAATGACTGGTTATTCGAGGGATCGTTCCTACGGCAGCTGATCTTGGCAGATCTTGGCGGCTCTGAGTTACGACTGCAGCGTATAATTGAAATTTGAAGGCTTTAAAATGCACTTCTGGCTCATGAAATCTTGACCTTATAGAAATGTTCAAGAATTTGATATAATCAAACTTCTATGTTTAAAAATGTCATGTCAATTTCTTAGTATGATGCAATTTGAAGCAGCCCTAAGACGGTTGCAGCAGTTCAAAGTCCGATTTTCGAACAGCTACGAGTTTGTGTTAAAAGGGCGGACAATTTTTTTGACTTTGTTAGCTTATAAAAGTTGTAAATGTAAAGAAAAAGTGAATGTAAATATAAGATCAGAGAGGCCGGGGTATGTTAAATAATATTTGAAAAATATCAATACAAAAAAGATTTTGTTCATATTTATTTATTGAACAAGCGGGAGTGCTAAGGAGATGTGTCGGTGTGCTACCAGACACAAGTTAGCATGCAATTTTCTTTCTGGCGGGTGTTATGCCATCTTTTTTCAGGGCAAAATGGTTTACAGCCAAATAACTTTTTAAAATAAAAATTCTATTTATAGGTTATTTGTTAAAAACAAAGATGAGTACTCGGTGGAGGAGATCAGAGCTAGGTTCTCCGAAATTCTCGACAAATATGCAAAGGAAGGCTGGAACATCATTTCCACAGATGCCACAGTCCCACAAAGTGTATTTACTTTCGCTATATTTCGGCTATTTATCCGCCGATCTGGGCGTGGCGTGTCTTTTCGTGGTCGGGAGAGTCCCACCAATCGGTTAGCATCAGAAAAAAGGAAATCTGGCACATTTTTGGCCGAGATATAGCTCCTTGAAATACAAGAATGGTATCTTGCTTTCGCTATATCTCGGCTATTTATGCGCCGATCGGGGCGTGGCGTGTCTTTTCGTGATTAATTAAAAAATATAAGAAAGCTGTGATAGTTTGCGATGGATTGGGAGCGATAAAACTGAAGCACTAAGAGAAATCAAAAATTTATTAGAGCACAACTGGAATGAAGATTACAAGCACAAATGCGGATCCAAAGGCTTGAACTTCATTGATATTTTTCCGGACATCCCTCGGAAATCCAGGCATTTTAATCTAAAATGGACTAATGTCAGGAAATACCTATGACAAAGCCTTTTTACACTGAATCAAAGCAGTTGACTCCAATATATGTGTGAGACTTGTAATGTTACTGAAAGTGTTGAACATCTGATTTTCGATAGCCAAAAATTTGCTGACTTCAGGCGCAAATTCAAAATTTTAAAATAGTATAAGGATTTCAAACAATTACTAATCCAAAAAGTTTTACTCCATCTTAGAGAAATGGCAATTTTAATTAACACAGCTAACATAAACTTCTAACTAATCTTTTCCTATCCCTTTAAGCCTAGTACTCAGACGAGCAAAAAATTAATAGAGAGTACAATTTCAAATAATTATAAAATGTAAGTGAATGTTCATAGGTATGTAGTCCAGGTGATACGTGCAGAAAAGCTTGGAAATCGTTGAGGGATGAAATTTAGGTGATAAATAGGGAATAAAAAATAGTTGATTGCATTTCTGTTCCGCAAAAATGCATTTATACAATATTGCGGTACATTAGCCGTGTACTGTCGTCCTTCAGCGACACAGCGCCCACAAATAAAACATTTCTACTTGTTTTGATACAAAATTGAAATTCTTAACTGATTTTATTTGTACACAGTGTAACCGTAGGGCATGCACACCTGGTCACACTCGGTCGCTAGTATTTTTATATTGCAAATTTTGCCAGCAAAATTTTTGCTGGTCTGAGTGCTAGGCTTTATAATATAAACTAACATTTTTATTACTAACACTGGTTAAAAAGTCAGTGTTAAAATTTTTGTATCACTAAACCGATCTGTAAAACTTTCCCTCAGTAAATTTTTTGACCTATTTCAGTGGTCTTAAAAGAAAAATAACATCAAATTTAAAGAGACACAAACACCTTTAACGCATATACAAATCCGGCTGCATTTAGTTTGGGATTCACATGAGAGGCTACAATTATGAAGACAACAGTCTGTATTGCACATGCTCCCAAACCATCAATATCTGATCAATGTGGCAGTCTTTGCTACGATCAAACCCCGGTCATCCTTAAGATGATTTAATAAAAAAAAATATATATTTATTATTTTGTTTTTTATACCCGGTACTCGAAGAGTAAAGGGGTATATTAGATTTGTGCAAAAAATTAATGTGTGTAACACCCAGAAGGAAGCGTTTCCGACCGCATAAAGTATATATATTCTTGATCAGCATCAATAGCCGAGTCGATATAGCTATGTCTGTCTGTCCGTCCGTCCGTCCGTCCGTCCGTCCGTCCGTCTGTCCGTCTTCAGTAGCGCCTATAGCTCAAAGACTATAAAAGCTAGAGGAACACAATTTTGTATCCAGACTCCTGTCCTATCGCACTGTTACAAGTGTATTTTAAAATTTCGCCCTGCCCCCTTCCGCCCACTCCAAGGACGAAAATCTGTGGCATGCACAATTTTAAAGATACGAGAAAACTAAGAACGCAGAATCGTAGAGAATGACAATATCTATCAGAATGTTGAATCTGGATCAGATCGACCCATAAATATAGCCACAATGAAGAAAACCATTTCGAAATGGATCGTTCCCTCTCGCTCTCTCTCACACACAGGGTTGGGCGCTGTCACGTCAGTAGAAGTGTATTTCAAAATTTGGCCACGCCCCCTTCCGCCCCCACAAAAGATGAAAATCTACAATTTTGAAGATACGAGAAAACTAAAAACGCAGAATCGTAGAGAATGACAATATCTATCAGAGTGTTGAATCTGGATCAGATCGACTCATAAACATAGCCACAATGAAGAAAACCATTTCGAAATGCATCGTTCCCTCTCGCTCTCTCTCACACACAGGGTTGGGCGCTGTGCCCATTCGTCCAGATGAGCGCCTAGATCTCAGAGACTGTAAGAGCTAGAGCAACCAAACTCTCTTTCGATGTTCCTGTGATATCACGTCAGTACAAGTGTATTTCAAAATTTGCCCACGCTCCCTTCCGCCCCCACAAAAGATGAAAATCTACAATTTTGAAGATACGAGAAAACTAAAAACGCAGAATCGTAGAGAATGACCATATCTATCAGTGTATTGAATCTGGATTAGATCGGATCATAAATATAGTCAGAAGGAACAAATGAAATTTCAGTGGCCTTCCAAGCGCAGACTCATTCCCTCTCTCTCTCTCGCACACAGCCGTGTATGTATATGTAGGAAGTATATAAAGACATGTGGAAAAGGCAGATGTAAAAAAAGTATGTAAACAAATATGGAAACATCTAATATATAAAAATCTCCGAAAAGGTTGACTTAATTTTTTTTTGTCTTTTTTGGCTAAAACTAAATTTATCCCTTTTGCGAACATGTAATAATGTAATTTATTACAAGCTCACATACATATATACTGACTGAGTACCGGGTATAAAGTAGAGCCGCGGCGGTAGACGCGGCTCACAACGTTCCCCCTCGTTGTGCTTTTGATTTGGGCTTTTCATAAAACTAGTCAACACGAAATTTCCGCTGTGGCCCAAAACTACTGTTTCTGATAGATTTGCGGATCTAAAATTTGTAAAGCAATTTGCCGTTAAATTAAATGCCTACACACAATATTATTTTTCTTACAAATATACATAAAAAAGAATCACTACCTCTGCAAAAACAACGCCTAAAAAAAACCTAATGGTTTTTATCCCCGATCGGCCGAATAATTATTTCGAATAAACAAAGACGCGGAGCACAAATAAAATTACAAAGTTCTTTAATGCGTGAAATCAGAATTGCAAGTGTTTCTTGCTTGCCCTTTTCATTATATCATTGCCGCTCCGATCGGTTAGCGCAGCTTCGCTCGGAAACTTAGATAAACATAGAACATAGATGACGTAGAGCGAGCTTTGAGAGAGGGCATGTAAGCAAAAGCTTTAACAAACATATTGGCAAACATATTACATATAACTTTGGTCGTACAAAATATGCTGCTGAAGGCCAATTATTAGCTGCTATTTGGCAAGCAACAAAGCGGTGAGGGTCTGCCCCGAACATGCACCCCCGTTGGAAGGTAAAGGCTTTCAAGAGATCCATCCTGAAGGGGCAGGACCGCTATCTTTCCAACGGCCCTCTTGAATAGGCCTCTTTGGGTACGGATGACGGCAACTCTGATGGTTCTATCTTTTCTTGGGATGACGCTCTCAATGCGGCCGAAAGGCCACTTTAACGGTGGCAGCGTTTCTTCCTTGATTATGACGAGCGCTCCTGGCTTGATATTTGGAGACGATGACCGCCACTTGCCCCGCTCCTGAAGAAGTGATAGATACGCAGTACTCCATTTTCTCCAGAAAGCCTGCTTCATTTGGCACAAACGCTGCCATCGACTCAGAAGGTTGACCCGGAGATGCATCACGTCTGGCTCGTCGAATGCAGCACTTGGTGCTCCATTAAGAAAATGGTTTGGCGTGAGCACATCCAGATCGTCAGGACTTTCTGTAATTGCATAAAGTGGTCGAGAATTTAGCAAAGCAGAGATTTCACAGGTCAGGGTCTGAATTTCATCAAGGGTGAAAATGTAGGTGCCAACGATGCGATGAAAATGATATTTGGCTGCTTTCACAGCAGCCTCCCACAAGCCCCCAAAGTAAGGTGAGCGAGGGGGGATGAACTTCCAATCGATTCCACTAGAAACGCATAGATTCGATACAGCCGACGTATGAGGATCACTGAGGAACAGCTGCCGAAGTTCCCAAAGTTCATTTCTTGCTCCTACAAAATTTGTCGCTTTGTCTGACCAGATGATTCGATGTTTGGGACGCAGACTTATAAAACTTATAAAGACTTATAAAAAAAGATTCTGGGACAAGTCCCGAACAACTTCCAAGTGAGTCGCTTTGGTGCTGAAACATACGAAGACAGCGATATAGCATTTGATTGGAGGCCTGCTTCTGACTTCCGACTTGTAATAAAAGGGTCCGCAAAAATCAACGCCCGTTGTTTGGAATGCTGGATTAGTCCTTACGCGATCCGCCGGCAAACTTCCCATGATATGCTCCCTCAGCACTGGCTTCAACCGAAAACATCGAACACATCTGCGAATGATGCCCACCACATATTTGCGTCCGCCGATAGGCCAGAATTTTTTCCGAGGCAATCCAAGCAATCCTTGAGCTCCTGCATGGAGCAGCAGTGACAGGATTCCCCTTGGGTAGCAAGATTGGGTGTTTTGCGTCGTAGTCCAAGTCAGAATTTTGGAGTCGGATTCCAACGCGAATTAATCCAAGCTTGTCCAGAAATGGATTCAGTGAGGCCATCGTGCTTTTCGGTGGTAAAGTCTTCTTGCTGGTGAGAGCTCTTATCTCTTCCGAAAATTGTTGTTGCTGTATTGCCCTTATGAGTAAATGCGTGCCGTTCTTGATGTCGCTTACGGTAAGTTTTCCTCTCGACCGCGGTAAGCTTTTTTCCTTAAGACTGCAAAATCGATATATATAAGCAAACACGTGCTGCATTGATCCGAATGAGTTTTGAAATTTGCAATCGTATGATATATCCCTTTCCTTTGAAAAAATTAATGCTAAACGACGACGTTCTGGTACATAAGTTGGCAATTGCAAGCCTGCAGGCCAGTCTGAGCTCGCACGAAGCAAAAAATGGTGGTCCAGAAATCCAAAGGCTGTTATCCATTAGTTCAGTAGGCGTGGAGCCACGCGATATGATGTCGGCCGGGTTCAACTTCGTGGGCACGTGATGCCACGTCATTCCAGCAGTGAGCTCCTGTATCCGATTAGAGACAAATATATTAAAATTCAATGGCGATTCCCGAATCCAGGCAAGAGCTATGGAAGAATCCGACCAGCAATGCACTTGGCATGGGACCGATAATCCCTTAATTATGGTGGAAACTAGTTCAGCTAATACGAGGGCAGCCGATAGCTCAAGCTTAGGGATAGTCATCCTTTTCAAGGGTGCGACCCTGGACTTGAAGCATAAGAGATAACTTTGCACAATACCAAGAGCTTCCGAACGCATGTACACACACGCACCATATGCTGCCTGGCTCGCATCACGAAACGCATGCATTTCTAGTCTGGCTTGTTGTCGAAGCACGTAACGTGGAAATTTGAAGTTGTTGACTATCGACAACTGTGAAGTTAGCTCGTTCCACGCCGAATGAAGATCCTGGGGCAGACTTTCATCCCAGTCCAACTTGATGTTTTCGTTCCATAACGACTGCATAAATATTTTTGCCTTTGTGATAATAGGAGAGATGAGTCCTTAAGGATCGTAGAAGCTAGCTGGCATAGAAAGGACCGAACGCTTCGATATTGGACCTGCGGCGGCTGCGACGTGAGCAAAACTAAACAGAAGGTTGTCCGTGGTGGGATCCCAGACTAAACCAAGGGCTTTAGTGACCTCTGTACTCTGTATGAACTTTTCGCGATCCGCCTCAGACTCGCCTTCCAAAGCAACGACTTCATTTGAGCACCATTTACGTATGGGAAAACATCCTTTCGAAAGTAGCTCCTTTACCTGATGACGAATCTCAATGACCGACTCAATGCTGTCCCCTCCTGATATGAGATCATCGACATAAAAATCTCTTCGAACAAATTTCGCACCAAGTGGAAAATATGACTCCTCATCATTTGCCAATTGATGCATAGCACGAATTGCCAAGAAGGCGGCAGGTTTGGTCCCATAAGTGACAGTTTCAAATTTGAACATTTGAATCTCCTCCTTCGGGTCGTTACGCCATAGGATGCACTGCACATGCTGATCGAGATGAGAGACGCGTACACAGCGGTACATTTTGCAGATGTCGCCACACAAGGCAACTTTGAAGACGCGAAAACGAAGCAGTGTTATTAGAATTTTAGGTTGGATAGTGGGTCCGGCCATTAGCGCATCATTTAGTGATATTCCAGACGCTGTTTTGGCAGAACCATCGAACACTACGCGTAATTTTGTGGTTGTACTCTCCTTCTTGTGGACGCAATGGTGAGGCAAAAAGTACTGAGGGAGGTCTAATTGTCGTGCAGTGGGAGACATGTGTCCTAAATCCAGGTACTCCTGGAGAAATGTAGTATATTTTGCCTTAAGTTCTGCATTTTTTGCTAGCTTTCTTTCCAAATTTAGAAATCTACGAAGCGCTTGCTGATAAGATTCTCCTAATTGTTGGCAAACGCACGGAGTAAGCTCCGGAATCTAGGCGAACGTAATTCGCAACAAAATGTGTCTCACAATGAATATCTTCCTCTGAAATTGATGAGGGCGAATAATCTCCGTCTACTTCCCAAAACCGTCTCACGATGTCGTTTAAATTGGTCTCGTCAGCGGCGATACTAGAGGACTCTTCAACAACTGCTAGCGCCGCACGGCTATTCGCGGAGTTGCTAATGCTTCCCGACACTATCCAGCCAAGTTTCGTCTTCTGCAATGTTGGTAACTGGCCCGACAGTCGAATCTGTCCGACGCACATTAAATCGAAAAACAAACCAGCACCTATCAACAGGTCGACCAGCTGGGGCTTAGAGAAGTTAGGGTCAGCTAGCTTTATATTGTTCGGCATTGGCCAATCCTTTGCGTCTAGGCCAAAGTTGGGTTGCAATCCTGTGATTGAGGCAGTGATAATTGCAGAGAGAGAACCGCGATAGCTTGCATCTTGAGATTGCAGAACGATATCTACAGCCTTGGTCGAAGGTAGAACTGACTCTCCACTACCGGCAATTTGAACATGAGATGGATGAGGATCCAACTGGAGCTGATTGGCGAGTCTCGATGTTACAAAGTTAACCTGAGAAGCAGAATCCAAAATGGCACGACATGGGATAAGCAAATTATAACGGCCCTTTATATATACGATTGCGGTAGCTAGCAACACGTGTTGGCTAGGAAGAGATTTCGGGCTTGAGGGGGGAGGGCTAGGAGATTTGCTTGCTACTAGGGCACTCGCAGGATCATTCTCGCTCGATTTCGTGCTCGGCGACGGCAACTCAGCATCGGCGCCCGCTTGCATGTGGAGCAGTGTGTGATGCTTGGCCTGACACTGCCTACATGTCCCTGACCTGCAACGTTGCAATGGATAACCCTTTTTAATGCAGTTTAGGCATAAGTGGCTTTTCTTCGCCTCCTTGTATCGCGACATGACAGGGAGATTTAAAAACGCCTGACATCGGGATATGTAATGATCGGAGGATTTACAATAATTGCATATGAAGTTAGTATGGTCATGAATGGATGTGACACCTGTTGGGTAGGACTTGCTACCATATCCATATCCATATCCGCTGCCACATTCTCGAGCATCCGAAATTTCCTTTCCAAGAATGAGGCCATGTCTTTTCACAGAGGCAATCTCGAGTTGGGCACGCTCTCCTCCCATTTCACCTTCGTCTTGTAGTCCAATTTCGTGCACACGATGTAAACCAGCAACCCATCCGAAATCTCCTGAGGTGTAGCCAAGGTCCGAAGAGCACGTAAGTGCGCATTGATTTTGTCGCTGAGCGCACGCAAACCGATGGCAGAGCCCTTCTCCACCCCTTGCAGCTTGAAAATAGCCTTGATATGTGCCTGAAAATGCATGAGCTTCTTATCAAATCGCAACTTTAATAAATTCAAATTCACCCACGCAGATACTGGAATTTCTCGATGACCAGTATACGCGACTCCTGGTGCACCATTGTCGAGAACATCGAGTGGAATTCTGGCCAATCCATATAGTCTCCACTAAATCGAGGAAGCTGCATCTCGGGCAGTCGGGAACGGCCTATAATGTCATAGGCAAACGAAGACGAGTGCTCGTCGAGAGTGTTGCAAGCCGTTGAATGAGCAGCATTAGCCGTGTGAGCAGCCGTCAATTCCCGTGACAGCTTGGACCTGACCTTGAAATAGATATTGGCGAAGTCCAGTCGGGCATTATTGGCCAACTGCAGCAAGTCCAGCCTTTCAAGGCTCGTTTGAGCGGCATCGAAATCCGCATTCATTCGTTCGATTTGCTCTAGGCGCGCTTGAAGTACCGCTTCATCTAAATCGGCCAGCTCTTCCTTGGTGAGAAAACTATCCATGGTATTTAATTGACGCGCGATGGACTCAGCCATTTGTTTATAAAAATCGAGGTCACTAGGCATGACCGCTTTCGCGACATTGTCAGGCTCACGTGCTGCCATTTTGGGTTTTTTTTTTAAAGTCACTTAGGACGATAGAAAAGACACCCTGTATACGTGTAAAAGTGGGAACCGCAAGCAAAGGGATTACAGCTTATGCGTTTAGCTGTGCGATCTGCCCGATTCCGCTTTGTGCTCCGTTTGTGTGTGTTAGTTAGTTCACTGCACTGCCCAATGCACTTCAATGACCGAATTACCGCGACAGAGAAACGTATAGCCAGCCGCTGCGTTGCTATGTATGTATGTTTCAGCATCGAATTATGCTCGAAGCGACGAAAAAATTGACAATGTTTAGCTAATTGACTCTGCAATTAAGAGATCACGTCGGGGTCACCAAATTTTATGTGGGGATAATGGTTTTTATCCCCGATCGGCCGAATAGTTATTTAAAATTACAAAGCTCTTTAATGCGTGAAATCAGAATTGCAAGTGTCTCTTGCTTGCCCTTTACATTATATCATTGCCGTTCCGATCGCTTAGCGCAGCTTCGCTCGGAAACTTAGATAAACATAGAACATAGATGACGTAGAGCGAGCTTTGAGAGAGGGCATGCAAGCAAAAGCTTTAACAAACATATTGGCAAACATATTACATCTAACTTTGGTCGTACAAATATGCTGCTGAAGGCCAATTATTAGCTGCTATTTCGCAAGCAGCTAATCGGTGGGGGTCTGCCCCGAACAATCATTTTCATTGAAATTTAAAGAAATGGTGAAAATAATGAGTGATTTATTTTTAAATGTGCAAAACGGTGCATTTGGGAATTTCATTACGAGCACCCAATTGTTTATGGAGCTTGTTAAGGAGGAGTCCGATATATGTGAAGCTATCGTTGGCTCCATCAAACAAAACTTGTGTGCTGCCGACTTTAATTTTCCAGTGGCACTTTTAAAGTTGGAATTAGTGCATCCCAAAAGATCTTTGTGGACCCTTGTAAGTTGTTGTGTTACCATTTTGTTGTTTGCTATCAGATTTGTACCTATCAAATTTTAATTTAAATGTTTAGTAACGGTTTGGCGGTTATTGTTTGACAAAAACAGATGTTGGCTCTCGATACCGCGAATAATTTCAGTATTTTGTAAATATACTACACAGAATACGTTAACACTTGCCAATGATGCGACGCATGATTATAGATGCGGCCGCATCATTGTCTTCTTCTATCCACCGAGCTCTTATGGGCATCATTATCGCATGTTCCATTTAACGGAATAATAAATAATGCGCCACAGTGTAAAAAGATATTAGCCGTTCAATTTGGTCGAGTAGTGTAATTATTATGGATAATTATTATTATTTATTATAATGATAATAATTATTTTGTTATTTTTGAAATATAATATATAATAATATTGTTGAGGAACCAGACGATAGTTTAAAGTTAGAAATAAGTCCATCGCTAAGCGAAGCATCGAGTATGAAAATCGAAATAGAAGAAGAGAGAATACTGTTAACTCATTTTTTTCGTTTGCCACTGCGCCGGCAGTTTTCAGTACTAAAAATACATTGAATCGAACGAGAACAGAAAATATAGTCCACTTGCATTATTTCAGAACATTCTTTGGTCCTTAATTGTTAACAATTAAAGGCATTGGTGAAAGTCCGTGGCAGACTCAAGGCCGGTATCACACGCGTATTGGCTTGGGCGGAACGGGACGAATAAACTACAACGGCGAATGTCGCCTCACGGATGGAGCTGCTCCAATCGGCTTGGAAAGAGTTCTCACAACTTGGAGATTCCATAACCATTCTCGAACATGGGGATGGGTATGTAGATCCAGAGGATGACAATGCACTCTACGAGGAGAAATATCTAAGGGCACATGCACTGCTCTTGGAGAAAAAGGGTTTTGTACAACTAACTACAACGATCAATGCGGATGCCGGAAAGGGCTTCATCCACACAATGACGCCGTACTCAGTCTGCTACAACAATAACAACAGTTATTTGAACAGTTAGCTGCAAACCAGAACACAGTGAACATGTCTGTGCGTGCTGGTGGGTACGACGAGCTCGGCGAATATATAGGTGCGGCGAATTCGAATTCTGCAGTAATGCAAAGTGAATTGCCTATAATTCAAATCGAAAGGTTCTCGGGCAAATACACAGAGTGGCCAGCGTTTCAGGATATCTATGAAAGTACAATTCATAGCAAGCAGCATTTGACAAACACACAGATGTTTCATCATTTGAAAACACTGCTGATTGATGAGGCTGCCAACTTGGTACGGACACTGCTTATAACACTGCATGGGAACGTCTTAAGAAAAGGTACAATCGGCCGAGGCACATCGTAAATTCGTTTTTGGAACAATTTATGAGCTTGCCCACAACTACAAAAATTGATGCGGCGATGTTACGTAAGGTGTCCGGCGGAGCTAACGAAATTGTTCGTGGTCTGGATGCGGTAAATCAAATGGGATGCGACTGTTGGATGATATATCTGGCACTGGAAAAAGTCGACGTCGACACGCGGCGCGGGTGGGTTGAACGCAGTATAGACAAAGTCTCACCCACTCTCGATGACTTTTTCAAGTTCTTGGATGATCGTTGCGAGGAATTGGAATTAAGCAAAGGGGGAAAATAGTAACTCAAGGGGACAAACAAAAAAGATTCACAAGATTCAACTGCACCAAATGCCATTCGACAGAACACATTCTGTATGGCTGTCCACAATTTTTGGATATGACAGGTTTACAAAGGCGATCTTTTGTAAAAGAGAAATATCTATGCTACAACTGTTTGAAACCTGGTCATTTGATCAACAAGTAAATCGAAACACACGTGTAAACAGTGCAAAGGTCATCACCACTCACTACTCCATCTATTCCCTTCTATGTCCTTCGCTTCGATATTAACCACGTCCATAATAGCATCCACTGTCGAGAGGGATTGCCGGAATCCATACTACGCCTTGGATAGTGCTTCCATCTTTTCGGGAACTTTCCCTCACTTAACACTGAAAAGAAATGAATTCAGATAAAACAAAATTTTTTGCGCCAAGCAAAAGAAAATATATTCAGAGGAAACCCATAAGTACCTTGTACTGGGAATGAATAATGTTATACTGCCACTCAATACAAAATAATGCGTATCGACTTGTAACATGTTGGCAAATCAAGCAATGTGCCCCACCATATTTTCCAAAAGGAAAAAACCATCTTACCACATTATGTTGAACATTTTTCTCAGTGTAAGATTTAATTTGAGCAGACAAAATCATAAAGATGCAAATTAAACATTCGCGGTGGCGATTTGTGTTTTTAAAAAGTAAAATTATTTAACTTTATTTCACATAACTAATTGAGCTTTACAAGACTTCAAGAATTTTAGTTTCGAGGTAAGTTGTTCAACCGGATAGGTATCGGCGCGATTTTGGCGACTTTAGTTTTAGGTCAACATTACCAGACTGCTCCAATATCAAGACTGACTCTACTGATTCCATCTCCACATCATGAAACCCCAATGGTTTTCCTATAAACAAACGGACTGACTCGATTTGGTCATCCAGATCTAGAATTGTGAAATACCAAAAATGAAGAATCTGCAGAAAGCCGGGTGTTCAATTGTTTACTTGAAACCCGGGTGTTCGATTGTTTACCCGAAAGCCGGGCGTGGGCCGGGATTGTTTTTCAATTAAGGCGGGTGTGAGAAAAGTTTGTTTTCCAGTTTAGGTGGGGTGTGAGAAAAGATTGTTTATAAATTAATTGGGAGCCAAGGAATGAAATCCAAAGATCGAGATTGAATCTGGGGACACCAAAGATTGTTTATAACTCGTATAAGGGACCAATGTAATTGGGTACGTTAGCTCCCCCCGTTCTTAGATGTGTCGTCCCGATACATTTTGGGGTTCTGATAGAACTCTGATTTCTTCTGATAATTGCAATATATTGTTTTCAATTATATCTTGTGTGGGTTTCATGAATGCTTTAGAGTGGATTAATATGGTTAATTTGTAGCCGCAATAAAACAACGGTACTAATAAGAAAATTATTAATAATATAGTTGTTAATGGTAATCCAGTATTCCCGAATTTTTTAAATGGATTCAAAATATTAACATTGTCAAAGGAAAGTAACTTATCAGTGGATTTTCTTCAGTTGGATCGATTCCGAGTATGGTTTCGTGTGCTATAGTTGGGGTTGACCTCAGCGCCCCTGTGATACATAGCAGAGCCTGTCGCTGGGTCCTTTCCATAAGCTTGTGTTACGTCTTCTTTTCAGTTGCTTGCCACCACACTTGGACTCCATACAGCAGAGTTGGTTGCACCACCGAGATGTAGATCCAATGCATTAGGGTAAGTGAAAGGCCCCATGTGCTGCTAAGCATCTTCTTGGATGCATAAAGCGCAGTGGTGGCCTTCTTCACCCTTTCCCCTACATTGGGTTTCCATGCCAGCTTGCTATCCAGTACTGTGCCGAGGTATTTGACTTGTGTTTTCGGGGTTAGCCTTGTTTGGTTGATTTTTGGGGGATCCATGCCGGTACCTTGTACCTCTTTGTAAAGAGGATGAGGTCCGTCTTGTCCGCGTTGATATCGAGTCCCACTTCGTCCACCCACTCGCATATCTCCCTGAGTGTTCGTTCCATTATAGAGCTGAGGGTCGATGGACATACACCCGTAATAATTATGCTTATGTCGTCTGCATAAGCTGCTATTTTTGGGGCCTTCCTCTCGAATCTCTTGATTAGGTCGTCGACCACCAGATTCCACAGGAGGGGCGACAGGACTCCACTCTAAGGTGTGCCTCTGTGCTCTCCCTTTACCGTGGAAGTGGTGCCCCACTCTGATTGCACCCGTCTACAATTCAGGAGGTTCTTTATCCATAGGTTGATTGCTGGGTGTATGTGGGTCGCTTCAAGGCGATTCATTATTGCGTTCGTGGCTACGTTGTTAAATGCTCTGGATATATCTACAAATACTCCCAGGGCATACTTTTTATTGTTAAAAGCTTTCTCGATGGTAGCTACTAGCGAATGTAGAGCTGTCTCCACCGATTTCTCTTTGGTATAAGCATGCTGGTGGGTCGACCTCAGTCCTCCCACCTCCTTCCTGATGTATCCATCCAGCAGCTTTTCTAGTGTTTATAGCATACAAGAGGTAAGGCTTATCGGTCTGTAGTCCTTGGGACTAACATGGCTGCACTTTCCTGCCTTTGGGAGGAAGACAACTCTTGTTGTTCTCCATTGGATAGGGATATAGCCTATGCTTAAACATGCCGAGTATATTGCGAAAAGCCATAGGATGATCGTCTCTTGCAGCATGGCTTGGAATATTCCGTCCAGTCCAGGTGCTTTTATGCCCGCAAAGGAGTCTATAGCCCATTGGATTTTCTTGTTTTTTTTTTTTTTTTTATATAAGACAAGTAAAAAAATGAGAAAGAAAAAACAATGAGGAGGAAGAAAATATATAGATAAAAAAAAATGCCTGAGTTCATGCGGGTAAGCCGCGGAAGCTTTGCTTCGCAGGGACAGGCGGGTCTCCTTAGACCCCTCCTTCTGTGCCGACTCCGCTCCAGCTCTCTCAACTTCCGCATGACGTCTGATGCAAATCCGCATACGATGGACCAGTGGCGTTCGCTCGATACCATCCTGTTGATTAGATTTTCGGCGTTCAGCGTGTCACCGCCAATGCCGCTTCGCTGCTCAGCAAACCTTGAGCAGTTGAAGAGAATATGCTCAGCGGTCTCTTCTACGCCGTACGTCGGGCAGTTAGCGTCGCTGTCGTGCCCAAAGCGATGGAGGTAGCTGGACTATCGTTCCTGCCATCTACTTAGACTCCTTTCCCTCGCTGCCTTCTTTATTTGCTTCCTTTGTGCCGGGGAGCAGTTTTGGGGTGCTGCGTCAAGCTCTGCAGAAATTTCTTTGGCTTCCTCAGCGAGTTCCGCCACGGTTAGCATTCCTGCAAAGACCAGGGCCGCGTCGTCCGAGATGGTTCGGAAGCCGCAGCAGACTCTCAGAGCCCCTAGACGGTGAGTAGCGTCCAGCCCTCTCCTGTATGATTTTGTCCTCGCCGCCTCTGCCCAGATAGGTGCCGCGTACATCGTGACCGATTTACGAACAGACTGGAGAAGTAGTCTTCGGCCTTGTTTGGGTCACTTCGTGTTTAGCATCATGCGCGACAGTGCTCTTCCCAGGTCGGCTGCCTTTTTACTGACTGCCTGGAGGTGCTCGCGGAATGAGAGGCGAGTATCACCTAGCTTTGGATTTTCTTGTGGGTTATTATATCTGTCGGGGGGGTTTGTTCCTCGGTTGCTAATTCCTGTTGCGTTTCGGCATCAGTGACCTCGGTGCATCCCGGGAAGTGGGCCTTAATTAGTGCTGTCAGAGCCCCTTCGCTGCCCTCTGACCATTGTCCGTTATTTAATTTGTGCTGACTCAGTATTGTGGGCTGCTTCGAGAGCAGCTTCCTGAGTCTTGCTGTTTCAGGCACTTTTTCGATATTTGAGCCGAAGTTCCTACACGAGCTACGTTGTGCTTTGCGTATTTCCTTCCTGTAGTCTTTGAGTAGCGTTTTGTATTCCTCGTTGATGAGATCCTCGTTCGCTATTCTGGCGAGTTTGAAGAGTTCCCTGAGGTTATTTCTTTGTAGAGAAAGGTCCCGGTTCCACCAGAGTGGTTTGGTCGTCTTTCTTGTTCTTTATGGTGGGCATGCTCCTTGATAAGCAGCCAGTAGTTCCTTGGAAAGGGTCTCTAAGCAATTCTTTTTTATCTTCCGCGGATTTCACTGTGCCCGGATTCGCGAGCTTCTAGGTCACGGTCTTTCTAAACTTCTCCCAGTTTGTGTTCCGGGGGTTTCTATAGATTTACTGTGTTTATTCTAGGCCCATTTCAAGAAATCATTTCATGCAATGGGAGAAAAAGTGTGTTCATAAACACTATTTCATGTATTCGTTAACACACGAAAGTTGACTATGAATTCAGCATGAATTCATGAAATGGTGTACAAATTAGGTGACAACGACCGGCGAAAAAAAGTAAATAAGTGACGACTAAACAAGAAAATTAATAGAAAATGTATGTGGAATCAAAAAGATCCCTTTTGACTGATGCCGAGTTGACTAAGCTTCTTGCGCTGGTGGAGGAGGAAGATTTTACAAAATTGTTGTCAAATTACAAATCTGGCAACTCTGCTGACATCATTTCATGTATTCGTCTCCGTCGGATAAACAGGGGCTACTTTAATTTCACGCATTCTAGAATTCATGAAATTCATAGCATAAACATAGTAACTGTTACCTTCGGAGTGTATTTGAATTTTTACTTGAACTGAATGTACCTATGGTCGGAGAAGGATGGTCTTTCGAGGACTCTCCATCCAGATACCAAGGTACTCTTTCCCATTGTGAGGGTTAGATCTAGCACGTTGAACGCGGTGGGACCTACGTGGGTGTTGTTATGTTAGTTGATAGTATAAAGTCTAGCAGGAGGCTACCAGAAGGCGCTTCTCCTCACTCTCCAGCATCACTACTGTCAGGTCGTCTGTGCTGTAATGAGACATAAGGTTAGCGTGGATTCCTTTTCGTACTAGTACGACGGTTCTATCCCTGAGTTTTAGTTTGCGAACTTTAGTCCGGCCACTGTATCGCCTGACGCAATCCAGGGCTCCTGGACCAAAGCTATTTCAGCGGGCCCTTGCTCCATGGCCATAAGGAGCTCCGCCGACGCTACCTTGCTTTTATGCAAGTTAAGTTGCAGCACACTCAGTGTCATGGGCGGCTGGCTCAGCTGCATACGACGGGTTGACTATGATTGTCAGGTCACCGTCCTCATTTTCCTGAGAGTCCTCTAACGTCAGACCCTGGGGGAGTCCAGTCCAGTCCGCTATTGGTACGTCAGGGTTCTGCCGCTGAAGGAGCTCCAGCGCGCGGTCTCCTCGGATGGCAATGGGGAAGAGTACCTTCGCCTTTGGTATGGACGGTATTAGCTCCCTATCCACCTCCAATGACTCCAGTTGGCAGACCGTCTGTGTCAACCACCTCAGCGTCGGGTCGTCATTGCACTTCAGGATTTTGACCCCATTCAGCCACCCAGCACCATCGAAAGTGGGCGCTGCTGGGTCTTCCTCCATCCGTGCAAACAGGGAGTCGACGAGCCGCGCGTGGGCCGTGCGCCGCCGTCATCTTCCCGTTTTCATCACGTCTGTCGATGAGAGCTACAATCAGTTGTCTCCTGGACACATCACTGATCTTCGAAGCACTGACCGACCTCTGCTTCGTTGTTTTCGGTGTTGGTGTTTCATCACGTCTGACGATGAGAGCTACAATCAGTTGTCTCCTGGACACATCACTGATCTTCGAAGCACTGACCGACCTCTGCTTCGTTGTTTTCGGTGTTGGTGTTGGTGGTTCCGCTCTCTTGGGCCTGCGTTGCCGCTTGCCCGCCGGGGTGGCGGTATTGTCGGTCGAGCGCTGCTTCTTGGTAGCTAGCAACTCCTCCACCTTGTTCGCTAGTCGAAGCCTTCATCTGAGGCAACTGTGCGTAGTATATGCGGCCCGCCTCCACCTTTAGCTCGGCCCAAGCTAGCTTGGCTTTCTCCTCCGGGGCGATATCCGCCTTGTCTTGGAGCCTGCTACAAATCTTCAGGGCCGCCTTGTATTGAGTTTTTGCCCTCATCCCCTCCCTCGAACGCTTCGGCCCTTCCCTACGAGGGGAGCTGGAACCTGGTTCAGGCGAGCGGAGAAGGCTGCTTCTTCTTCTGCTTTGCTGATGGATAGCACGCTCTCCAGGTCCGAGTCTGTCTCGACTATGGCACCTGCGCGGCTCATCCTACAGCGAGTTTTTCCGGCAGTAGTATGACAACTAACGTGACCTGCTCCCGCCACGTCGGAGGTGTAATTTTTTTTTAATGAGTTTGATAGCAATTCAATTTCCTTAATAAATTTTGAATTCATTATAAACTGTTTATTATTTTTTTCGATCAATTCGTTTATATTATTCTGAATTTTCTGATACCCATTTCCCAACTCATTAATTCCAGTTCTATTTTTCTTTGGGGCTAATTCTGAAATCATCAATTTTAATAAGTTAATATCCATTATGATTTCCCATTCATCGTCCGAATTTATGGACTTTTTAACATATTTGGATTCTATATTTATTATCTCCTTATAAAAACTTAAGTTAGTAATGTGATAAAGGTCAGCGTACGATTCATAACTGTAAACGTTCTTGTCATCTCTAAGTAACAAGTAATCACTGTGCGTACAGTCAATGACTTCGGAAGTCGTATACAAAACGGGGGTCAGTATTATTATACCCGGTACTCGAAAAGTAAAGGGGTATATGAGATTTTTGCAAAAAGTGGATGTGTGTAACACCCAGAAGGAAGCGTTTCCGACCCCATAAAGTATATATATTCTTGATCAGCATCAATAGCCGAGTCGATATAGCTATGTCTTTCTGTCCGTCCGTCTGTCCGTCTTCATTAGCGCCTATAGCTCAAAGACCATAAAAGCTAGAGGAACACAATTTTGTATCCAGACCCCTGTCCTATTTCACTGTTACAAGTGTATTTCAAAATTTCGCCCCTTCCGCCCACTCCAAAAACGAAAATCTGTGGCATGAACAATTTTAAAGAAACGCAGAATCGTAGAAAATTACCATATCTATCAGAGTGTTGAATCTGGATCAGATCGGATCATTAGTATAGCAAGAAGGATCAAATGGAATTTCAGTGGCCTTCCAAGCGCAGACTCATTCCCTCTCTCTCTCGCACACAGCCGTGTATGTATATGTAGGAAGTAGATAAAGACATGTAGAAAAGAAGATGTAAAAAATGTATGTAATATGGAAACATCTAATAGATAAAAATCTCCGCAAAAGTTCGACTTTATTACTTTTTTCTTTTTTGGCTAAAATTACATTTTAAATTATCAGCATAATAAATGGTTAAATTACTTCGTTGTTTGAAAGATCTAAATTGTGCTGTTATCTGTCATTATTGATGTCGTTAAAGGAAAATGTTGCAATATATCCAATACCTTATGATCAATATTTAGTTTATTTTGAATCTCTTTTACCACCAAGTACTTTGAATATGATAAAGGTTATAAATGTCAGCTTTTGGGCATAGAATATTTCTAAATGTAATTGCTCACCTTCTCTTGTCGGAATGGGAACTTCGCCTATTGGAATTTTTACAGTATGCCTATTATATTTATTCTTGTTACATATCTCACAACCTTTGATATATTCTTCATATTTTTTGTATAAGTTTGGCCAATAATACAATTTAGTTATCTGTTTGTAGTTTTCATCTAAACCTCTGTGTGCTCTGCAATGTGTTTCGTCTATAATTAAGCCTTTATCTTCTGGTTCTCAATATCTTGGAGGAATTTTTTCGTGAAGAGAAATTTGTTTATGAAATTATCCTGTAGTGCTTTTTGAATAATATATAGATTTTCTAATTCCAGTGGTAAATTTTTGCTGAATATATTCTTTTAAAATATACAGTAAAATATGCCGGGTATTTTCATAAATTCTTACTAGCTCATGAACTGTGATTCTAGCCTTTGCTATAAGTAGCTGCTGGTTTAAGGGCTTCCTGGTTTCTTGAATGATGTTTTCAAACTGCTTTCTATTGAATGTTGGGTATTTAACTCTGAATCTAATTCCATTTGTCTGTTATATTATTTATTTGAATTTATTTATTTTTATAATTATTTATTTGAAGCCTGGTTTATATATGATCTTTGGTGCAAAACTTTCAATAAAATAGTACCACCGTTTCATTTCTATATTTGGATTGTTCTGTGACATTGTAAAGAACAATGGTTGGTGATCTGTTTGAATTTCAATTCCACTAACTCCGTATAAATAATTTCTTAAACATTCAGTGCCCACACTATTGCTAATAGTTCTTTTTTGTTGGTGGCATAAAGTTGCTCAGTTTTATTTAAGGTTTTGGAAATAAATGTTATGGGATTCAAGAAAAATTACTGCCAAAATCCATATAAATAAAAGTGGGCCAGGAATTTTTCGGTTGCGTTTTACTGGCCTCAGTATCCAGAAAGCTGAACAAAATCCACAGATTGTTATCGATAGTTAGCCTATCGACACGGTTGTGGATTTAGAGATCAGCTGATATTCCCGCCAGTAAAATATATGCGCCTATTATTACTGAAGTGAATGTGAAAGATGGAGTCAAAAACTGTTCGAAAACCAAAAAGTGAGATGCAAATGTTCAACGTGAGGAGAAGACTGTTTTAATAAATTCAGTTGAGGCAAGGCAATGTCTTTGGCGGATTACGGAAGATAAGCATTTTGACCATTTTGACATTTTGGTGCCTCCGTCTGCGCTGTACTTCCTCCTATTTTTCGTTTGCAACAATATATGCCGTCCCTAACATAATATATTCGTCGTTAAAGTGAATTTTTCTCCTTTTTCAATTTTAATTGAACTATCACATATGGCGCTGTTTACAAAATACAAAATTAGGTACTTTATCAAATGCTTCCACTGCTGTTTCATCCAGCTGTATCAAGGCTTTTTTTGATGCTCTTTTTGAAATCTTCCCATATACTCCACTTAAATACTTTGTTAGTGGTTTGGCAATTGTCGCATAGTTCCGGACGAATTTTCTATAATACCCTGGAAACTGCGTAGCTCTCGGACATTTTTCGGAATTGGATATTTCTGTATTGTATCTATTTTTTCCGGGTCTGTTTTAATGACATTATGGGAAACGATGTATCCTAGGAATTTAATCTCTTGTTGAAAAAATTAAGACTTTTCAAGGGAAATTTTCATGTTAGCATTCTGTAAAATCTGTATTGTTCTAATTATATCTGTATAGTGCTGATACATAGTTTTTGAAAATATTATTATGTCATCCATATAGACATGGCAGGTTTTCCCTACTTGTTCTCCAAGTATATCGTCCATTGCCCTTTGGAAGATTCTTGGTGCGTTTGTCAAACCCATTGGCATTCTTAAAAATTCATATTTACCATTATTTATGGAAAATTATGTTTTTTCTATGTCTGATGTCAATGTCTATGTCAAAACATCGTCTATCTCTCTCGTAGTGTTCAGACGCGTTTTTTCATTGCGCTCCGCTCATTTTTCACTTATTTTGTATAACCTTTAGGTTAGGTTAGGTTAACCCGGACGTCTCTCAGCGGGGACTTTCATAGGCCAGTCTGGCCCTTAGTGATCCGGATGTAGATGGACCTTTACGGGGGTATTGCTGAGATTTGGAAGTCCTCGAGTATCGAGGTGTGTTTCGCAAAGGCAAGTAATTCCCTCGGCGTCCTCTTGGAGGCATCTTCTAGTGATGCCATCTCCGGTGCGCCTAGGTATCTTGTCCTTGCCCGTGAAAGAGCCGGGCAGTTGCAGATGAGATGTTCCAGGGTTTCGATAGCCCCGGATTCATCGCATTTCCTACAGCTGTCTATGTTGGTAATGCCTAGCTTGGCCGCGTGCGCCGCAGCCAGACAGTGACCTGTGAGTATTCCCACTATCAGTCTACAGTCTTTCCGTGGAAGATGCAGTAGATAGTGAGCTAGCTTTTCATTGCGCTCCTTGCACATGGTTCTCGAGGTTCTGCAGGTGGTTGCGTTCCTCCATCTGTTCTTGGTTTGTAGGGCGGCCTGCTTCTCTAGATCGCTTTGTAACGTTCTAAGGGAGATAGGCACGTTTTCGATTCTTTCGCTCGTCAGCCCAACGCCTTCCTTAGCCAGAACGTCCGCAGCCTCGTTTCCTTCGATGCCCTGGTGGCTGGGAACCCAGTAGATTCGCACTGACTTGGTCGTGCATAATGAGTCTAATGCCTCCCTGCTTGCCAGGACACTTCTGGAGCCGACTGCGAACGACTGCATGGATTTTATCGCTGCTTGGCTATCGACGAATATGTTCACCACGTTGTGTGGTCGCTCTATTTGCTGAGCGACCTCTGCTGCCTTCTTTATAGCGAAAACTTCCGCCTGGAATATGCTGCATCGGTCTGGTAGCCTATATGACACCCTTATTTCGGGGTTTGTACAATATAAGCCCGCTCCTACTCCTCCGTCCATCTTGGAGCCGTCGGTATATATGTTGAGGTGTTGAGTCTGGTCCCGTCCCTTTTTCCAGTCTTCGGGTCCCAAAAATGTGTTGGTTTTGACCTCTAGGCAAGTTCGGGGGGTCATGTAGTCTGTATGACTGGTCATGTTCCTCCCAATTGAACTGTGCCCGTATCCTTGGGGTGACATGTTCCCCGATGCGATAAGTCGCTGTGCGGCTTTACCCGCAGTCAGCCGAGCGTGGATGTCGAGGGGATCGATCCCAAGTATGGTTTCGAGTGCTATAGTTGGGGTTGACCTCAGCGCCCCTGTGATACATAGCAAAGCCTGTCGCTGGGTCCTTTCCATAAGCTTGTGGTACGTCTTCTTCTCAGTTGCTTGCCACCACACTAGGACTCCATACAGCAGAGTTGGTCGCACCACCGAGATGTAGATCCAATGCATTAGGGCGGGTGACAGGCCCCATGTGCTGCTAAGCATCTTCTTGGATGCATAAAGCGCAATGGTGGCCTTCTTCACCCTTTCCACTACATTGGGTTTCCATGCCAGTTTGCTATCCAGTACTGTGCCGAGGTATTTGACCTGTGTTTTCGGGGTTAGCCTTGTTTGGTTGATTTTTGGGGGGATCCATGCCGGTACCTTGTACCTCTTTGTAAAGAGGATGAGGTCCGTCTTGTCCGCGTTGATATCGAGTCCTACTTCGTCCGCCCACTCGCATATCTCCCTGAGTGTTCGTTCCATTATGGAGCTGAGAGTCGATGGACATACGCCCGTAATAATTATGCTTATGTCGTCTGCATAAGCTGTTATTTTTGGGGCCTTCCTCTCGAATCTCTTGATGAGGTCGTCGACCACCAGATTCCACAGGAGGGGCGACAAGACTCCACCTTGAGGTGTGCCTCTATGCGCTCCCTTTACCGTGGAAGCGGTGCCCCACTCAGATTGCACCCGTCTACAACTCAGGAGGTTCTTTATCCATAGGTTGATTGCTTGGTGTGTGTGGGTCGCTTCAAGGCGATCCATTATTGCGTTCGTGGCTACGTTGTTAAATGCTCCGGATATATCTACGAATACTCCTAGTGCATACTTTTTATTGTTGAGAGCCTTCTCGATGGTAGCTACTAGTGAATGTAGAGCTGTTTCCACCGATTTCCCTTTGGTATAAGCGTGCTGGTTGGTTGACATCAGTCCTCCCACCTCCTTCCTGATGTATCCGTCCAGCAGCTTTTCCAGTGTTTTTAGCATAAAAGAGGTAAGGCTTATCGGTCTGTAGTCCTTGGGACTAGCATGGCTGCACTTTCCTGCCTTTGGGAGGAAGACAACTCTAGCCGTTCTCCATTGGATAGGGATATAGCCTGTACTTAGACATGCCGAGTATATTGCGAAGAGCCATGGGATGATCGTCTCTTTGGTCGCCTGCAACATGGCTGGGAATATTCCGTCCAGTCCAGGTGCTTTGATGCCCGCAAAGGAGTCTATGGCCCATTGGATCTTCTTGTGGGTTATTAGATCTGTAGGGGGTGTTTGTTCCTCGGTTGCTAGGTCCTGATGCGTTTCGGCATCAGTGACCTCGGTGCATCCCGGGAAGTGGGCCTCCATTAGTGCTGTCAGAGCCTCTTCGCTGTCTTCTGACCACTGTCCGTTATTTAATTGTAGCTGACTCTGTATGGTGGGCTGCTTCGAGAGCAGCTTCCTGAGTCTTGCTGTTTCAGGCACTTTCTCGATGTTCGAGCAGAAGTTTCTCCACGAGCTACGTTGTGCCTTGCGTATTTCCTTCTTGTAGTCTCTGAGTAGTGTTTTGTATTCCTCATTGATGATCTCCTCATTCGCTACTCTGGCGAGTTTGAAGAGTTCCCTGAGGTTATTTCTCTTGAGGGAGAGGTCCCTATTCCACCAGAGTGGTTTGGTCCTCTTTCTCGTTCTTGATGGCGGGCATGCTCCTTGGTAGGCAGACAGAAGTTCCTTGGAGAGGGTCTCCAAGGACTTCTCTATGTCTTCCGCGGATTTCACTATTCCCGGATTCGCGAGCTTCGAGGTAACGGTCTTCCTGAACTTCTCCCAGTTTGTGTTCCGGGGGTTCCTGAAGACTGTCACCTTCGGAGTGTATTTGAAATCGCACTCGAACTGAATGTACTTATGGTCCGAGAAGGATGGTCTTTCAAGGACTCTCCATCCAGATACCAAGGTACTCTTTCCTGTTACGAGGGTTAGATCTAGCACGTTGGACGAGGTGGGACCTACGTAAGTGTAGTCCTCTCCCACGTTTGCTACATCTATGTTATTTGATAATATAAAGTCTAGGAGTGACTCACCTCGGTCATTGATATCGGGGCTTCCCCACACACTGTGGTGGGCATTGGCGTCCGTACCAATGATGAGTTGCTGGTCTTTGGAGTCGGCTTTTTCCACCAGACTCCTTAGTTCTTCAGGTGGTGCGGGCCTGTCGTGTGCCATGTAGCAGGAGGCTACCAGAAGGCGCTTCTCCTCACTCTCCAGCATCACTACTGTCAGGTCGTCTGTGCTGTAATGAGACATAAGGTAAGCGTGGATTCCCTTTCGTACTAGTACGACGGTTCTATTCCTGCTTACCGATGTTGGGTAGAACGAGTTGTAGTTTGCGAACTTCAGTCCGGCCACTGAATTGCCTGACGCAATCCAGGGCTCCTGGACCAAAGCTATATCGGCGGGCCCTTGCTCCATGGCTATGAGGAGCTCCGCCGATGCTACCTTGCTTTTATGCAGGTTGATTTGCAGCACACTCAGTTTCATGGGCGGCTGGCTCAACTGCATACGACGGGTTGACTGTAATCGTCAGGTCACCGTCCTCATCTTCCTGGGAGTCTTCAAGAGCCAGACCCTGGGCGGCCTTCACGATGGTGTCTAGACCGAGGTCCTTCTCCACCTCGCCTGCCTGCAGGGTGTGTGTGTCTGTGTCTTCGGGGCGGCGCTTCTTAAGGCGCAGGTACACACTGCCCATGCCCCACGCCATTTTCCCGTATCTGGGGTAAAGGACGTCCTCTGCGTCTTTGTTGATCTGGAGGATCACATGCTGGCCCCCCTCGTTGGGTAGTGGGCTACCAGCGTGCAGTACCTTCCAGTCTGCGGTTGGTATGTCCGGGTTTTGACGCTGAAGGAGCTTCAGCGCGCGGTCTACTTGGATGACGATGGGGAAGAGTACCTTCGCCTTTGGAATGGACGGGATTAGCTCCCTGTCCACCACCTCCAGCTTGGCCCCCTCCCACAACGCCTCCAATTGGCAGACCGTCTGCGTCAGCCACCTCAGCGTCGGGTCGTCATTGCATTTCAGGATTTTGACCCCATTCAGCCATCCAGCGCCATCAAAAGTGGGCATGGGCACTGTGGGGTCTTCCTCCATCCGTGCAAGCAGGGTAGCATCCGGTAGCACCATCCGGTGGTAGCAGCCACGCTTCCCACCGACGTTTGGGTTGACATCCCAACCCTTGTTTTCCCTTTTGTCCCCTCCATGGTTGGCCCGAAGGTCCATGCGGCTAATGTTTTTCGGGGGAGCCACCCCCTAGCGTTTTAGGCCTGACCGCCAGGCACCTCTAGCCATGGCTCTGACCCAGCGCCCCCGACTCGAGATCGAGAGGACGCTGAATCATTGCCTTAGCTAGACACTGCATTGCCTCGGACAGAGCAAGCGACAATGCATTACCCTTGTCCGGGATAATGCAGTGCCCATTGCCCAGCCGGCACCCTCGGGGAGGGTTCAGCTAGAGGGTTTCTTGCCAGCCTGTATAACCTTTAGCGAACTAACAAATTAACTTGCTAACTTAAAGTCTATCCTGAATCGCGAATGCATGCCTATTTACTGTGTAAAACATAATTTAATAATTCTTTTTTTGCGTCGGTTAACATTGTGTTTTTGTTGTTGCTTTTCGTAAGTACGCTCTCACATTGAATTAAGCCCGCTCTCATCTTGTAGTCTGTGCTTTAGCATCACTCTCTCCCTATAACCCAAACATAAATAACTGTTCTTCCTTTCTCGCTCTCAATACTTTCCGTGTAGTAGCGCTCTCTCTCTCTCATTGCAGCTGCTGCAACCGCTCTCCTCTCTCCGCTCAGTTTTTACTAATTCCGCTTTAAGCGTTTGCCTGGCACACTGGTCTGATTTCTATTTGTTTTGAAATAAATTTTGTTTATTGTATTTAAAATGGAATCACCTATTATCTGTACCAAAAAAACCTGCAAACAGGTGGTCACCACTACTCAGTCGAGTATCCCCTGCTATCTTTGCGGAAAAGCAATGCACGCAAAGTGCGCTGGGTACTCAGGCCTCGTGGGTGATGCAATTTCCAAGCATAATGGCTTGTTCTACGGTTGTGAGGCATGCCGGGGGCTCACATAGAGATGGCCAGGTTTATGGGGCAGACGCGGAATGGCTTTAAGGAGCTGACCGTAGGCTTTAAAAAGCAGTACGATCGGCTCCTAGCCATGGAGTCTTTGTTTAGCAGTTTGCAACTGCAGAATGAGTCTCCTAGGCGAAAAAAGGTCACTCCGCGGGATCTGCAAGCCCCAACTGTCCCTCTGCCGCCCGTTGCCGAACAACCGACTCCGACCACTCCAATTGTGCAGCAGCCGATATCGTTTGCTATTCCAAGGGCAACGACAGCTGCTGGTGATGCAAATTCGGCAGCCGAATTTATCACTTCGGAGAACGCACAACCAGAAATTTCCGTAGCGTCCGTGTCCGTCGAGTCCGCCAACATTCCTAATATCCCGTCCACTTCGATCCCACCAACAAACATACGACCTGGACCACCGGGTATTGCCATCACAGGTACAAGGTCTGTGGTGCCAAACCCAAGATTGGTGGTGATCACACCTACACCTAAACGACAAATATTTGTCTCACGGCTTGCCCCTTACACCACTATAGATGACGTTACTGCTTTTATTCAAAGCAATATACAAGCCGTCAGTTTAAAGGTGGAGAAGTTTATCTTCTCTTATGCCAGGGATGTAGCTTCATTCAAAATAAGCGTCTCCCCGACTCATTTTGACACCATTTGCTCTGCCACATTTTGGCCAGAGAACATGGTGGTG
The DNA here is from genome assembly GCA_963969585.1 of Drosophila helvetica. Lineage (NCBI taxonomy): Eukaryota > Metazoa > Arthropoda > Insecta > Diptera > Drosophilidae > Drosophila > Drosophila helvetica. The sequence continues at coordinate 27,104,740 of OZ018402.1, read as the reverse complement.
AAGGAGTTTAAGGCAAAGAAGAAGAGTAGGCCCCCAATAACTCCTAATACTAGTCAGGCCAGTGCTCCATCCTCATCTTCCCAGTCCACCCATCCAAAAAACTAACTTCCTCTCTCTTAATCACCTACCAGAATGTTAGAAGCTTGCTTAAAAAGCTCAGCACTCTGTTTCGGGATAGCGTCGCATTTGCATCCCATGTAATTGTGTTTACAGAGACCTGGTTAAAACCGGAAATTCTTAGTTCTGAAGTTTTGGCAGGTCGGTACACAACCCTTAGAAACGACCGTTCGTCTCGACGTGCAGGTGGGGTTCTGATTGCAGTGGACTCTAACTTCACGTCGAAACATTTTACAGTCCAGAATAAACAAGAACTGGAATTCCTGTGTATAAAACTGATTCTTCCCGCTTTTTCAGTCTTTATTACATGCTCGTATATTCCACCTTCTTCGGATATCGCAATTTATGAGCAGCACTTGTCCGCCTTAAGCGCTGTTTCTTCCTCGCTATCAGATAAAGATCATATGATAGTTCTTGGGGATTTCAATTTACCAGGAACTGTTTGGTCTTCGGTAAACGAGTCTAATAACCTAGTCCCCATGTCACGACATGACTTTATAGACGGCTTACTCGACTTATCCCTGTCTCAAGTCAACGATGTGAAAAATTCCCTGGGTCGATTGCTTGGTCTGTGCTTTGTAACGGATCCGACCATTGCGTTGTTAACCCGAGTCCCTCCGCTCACTATACCTGAAAACGCCTACCATCCTACACTTGAAGTGTCGCTCGATATAGGACCAACCGCATTGGATCGGTCGGGTAGGCTACCTCAATGTGTCCGCTGCTTTCGTAAAGCCAAAATTGCGAAGCTTAATAACCTCATTAGGGATTTTGATTGGTCCGCTTTATATTTGTGCACTGATGTTACAATATGCACAAACATTTTCTACGATGCACTTGACTCACTTTTTGAGTCTTGTGTCCCACTTTCCTGTCCTATTAGATCTGGGAAGCCCCCTTGGTTTACCAAAGAGTTATCCAGTCTAAAAAATTTAAAATCAAGACTTTACAAAAAATTTCAAGAAGTTGGCTCTCCTTCTTCTCTCTCTCGCTATGTAATGGCTCGGTCAAACTTTTCAGTTCTTAATTCCCAGTGCTATAAGAACTACCTATCTAGATGCAGGATACGTTTTTCTCAGGACCCTAAGCAGTTTTACAGCTTCGTAAACAGTAAGCGTAAAACGTCCGCTCATCCATCCTCGCCATCATTTCTTAATACGTCGGCTAATACTGATCAGGCAATGGCCGATCTTTTTGCCCAATTCTTTCAAACAACCTATTCACAGGAATGCTACTCCGGGCAGCCGTACCCATACGGTTTACCCAGGTCGAACGGCATCTTCAGTCCCTTGCTAAAAAAAAGCTCTCTGCTTCTTGATCTCCGGAAGGTTAAGCCGGTGTTTTCCCCGGGTCCGGACGGAGTTCCCGGCTGTGTACTTAGATACTGCGCCGAGTCTCTGTGTGGACCGTTGCTTAAACTATTCAGCCTGTCCATTAACTCTTCATGCTTCCCCTCCATATGGGAGGAGTCGTTCATTATTCCTCTCCATAAGAAAGGTAGTAAGTCTGACGCGAAGAACTACAGAGGTATATCAAAGTTATCCGCAATTCCTAAAGTGTTTGAGAAAATTTTAACTCCGCACCTGCAGCATCTTTGCAGATCACTTATATCTCCTGCCCAGCATGGATTTATAAGGCGGAGATCAACAACCACGAATTTATTGGAGTTCACCTCCTTCATCATTAAAGGCTTCCAAGGCAATCTACAGACGGAAGTCATTTACACAGATTTCAGTAAAGCATACGACTCTGTAAACCACTCTCTCCTAGCACAAAAACTTGACCTTTTAGGGTTTCCACCCAATCTCTTGAGATGGATTTCTAGCTACCTTTGGTCTAGATCCCAAAGAGTCCTCTTCAAAAACTCCCTATCTTCACCAGTTATGGTTACTTCGGGCGTACCACAGGGCAGCCATCTAGGCCCCTATTCTTTACACTCTTTATTAATGACCTGCCTTCGGTATTAACATACTCTCGAGTACTTATGTATGCGGATGATGTTAATCTGTGTGTCCAGTTCAAGGACAGCTTATCTCACTCCAGGTTGCAATCCGATCTTAATAACTTTCAGTCATGGTGTTGCTCAAATCTGTTATACCTTAATGCTTCGAAATGTTAAGTAATGACATTTCATCGCTCCAGCACCTTTCTGGCTCCTTACACATATGGCGGGAGTTCGCTCGAGAGAATTACCCTAGTTGATGTTCTTGGTTTTCTTTTAGATCCCAAGTTAAAGTTGTCTGAACGCAATTCTACCATGGTAAATAAGGCCATGGGAGTGCTTGGGTTTATAAAGAGGTGGTCTAAGGAATTTGACGACCCCTATATAACAAAGACTCTCTATTTATCGCTTGTTCGTCCGATTTTAGAATATGGATCTTGTGTATGGTGCCCTCAGTACAAATTACACCAGGACCGTATAGAATCAGTACAGAAAAACTTTTTAATTTTCGCTCTACGTGGACTCAACTGGGATGCAAGTGTGAGACTGCCGTCTTACTCTTGTAGATTGCTTTTAACCGTAGAAAAATGATTGGTAAGATTTGCACAACTTGATCAAGGATGAAGTATATAGCCCGGACTTGTTGAGCCGAATAAACTTCACTATTCCTGTTAGAAACACTAGAAACTATATACCTTCCGATTTGTAGATCGAATTAGTCTTTGCATGAACCTTTTAGAGTTTTATGCTCGGATTATAATTCCCTCTACCACATCATATCTAAAACTAATTCCCTTCCTTTTCTTAAAAAACTTTTACTCACATACCTTTCCTAGCAATTAGAAATAGTAAGTGTACGATAGTTTTATTGCATGCTTAGTTCCTTTAGTAAGATTAGTTCCAATTTTTCTCGAATATTAGTCTTACATCTATCTTTCCTGCATGATCGCGATCGGTTCGGCTAACGAGGCGCGCATCATGCAGCAGCACCCTTCGGTCGGTTGGGTGGGAAAAGGGTTGCGTTCTGGCCTGGGATTCGTGCGTAACAGTATTCGGTTGGTGTCCCATGGGCCACTTGATGGTGAAGTCATTGCATATCAACGTCCAAATATTAAATAAAAAGCGACATGACTACGGAATTGACACAGAACTTAGAAAAAGACCTTTAACACGTGCAAAACCCAAAAAACCCATTCAGAAAAACAGGAAAAATAGAACAGATAGATGTGAAGCATTACAAAGAAAATAACAGAGGACAGATTATTGCTCATTACAAAAGCAAATTTAAATGGAAAAAGATAACAAATTATAGTAAATATTTGCAGGCAGCCGACAATTTACAATCAACGGATTCACAATAATCATGATAATGACCATGAGCACATTAACAATAGGAGGAATGATAGAAATCAGCCCAATTGAAAATAATCAAAGCTTCATTCTGTTTGAATCAGGAACTATCAATTTTCCTATCCAATTCGAGAATCACTGCTTCACAGTAAATATTACACAAATAGAACAAAGATTCAATAGCCTTCTAAAACAAAGTGAACAATTCAACAAAATCCCACAAATAAATAATATAATTGAAAAACTGAATTTTGTAGGTTCTGCTTCTAAATACCTTTTTGAGACACTCGACGAAGACGATAAACAAAGAATTGAACAGGAAATTGAAACTTTAGCACAAAACACAGTTCAGATTAGTAATTTAAACAATGCCATCGACACTCTTAATGAAGGCATCAATAGGATCAATATTCGTTGTAGTATTTATTTGTGACTGATGTGCATATCACAAGAGGCTGTCCGTCAAAGGCAGACGGAATACAAATCAAAAAGGGAGACGAGAGAACGTCGCTTCAGTGCGACTCTTACACACATACACATGTACATATATGACGGGATCGTATGTAAAAGGAAAATAGAGATGACACAGTGCGTTGTCAAAGCATACATACATATTCAACACTCCTTCTCAACGCATTATGTCCGATATTACAAATTTCATTTTAAATTTAAATTAATATAGTCCCATTAATCTTATAGATTTATCGTGCTTAACTTTAGACAGATTTTTGGTTAATACATCGGATATCATTTCATCAGTGGGAATATATTCTATCTCAATTAAATTTTTATTAAACATTTCCTTAACATGATGATACTTAATATTTATATGTTTGCTTCGTGCATGGAATGTCGCATTCTTAACAAGATGTTGAGCGCTCTGGTTATCGCTGAATATCTTCACCGGACAGATCTCTCCAACGCCAACACCCAATTCGTCAACCAGCTTGATGATGTACGCCGCTTCTTTAGATGCCATGGATAATGCAACATACTCAGCCTCCGTACTGCTAAGGGCGACCACACTCTGCTTCTTGGATTCAAATGAGAATGCAGCCCCTGCAGCAAAGAAGGCCCAACCGCTATATGATTTGCGGTCCGTGTTATCGCTGGCCCAATCTGCGTCCACATAACAATGTATTGCACGACCAGTACAATAGTAATACAACTGCTGCTCAGCTGTACCTCTCAGGTATCGTCGCAGACGTTTGGCAGCGACTTCATTTTCGATGTGGGGCTTAGCATTCTGTTGCGCCAATTTAGTCACAGAATGGAGAATATCGGGCCGCGTAGTGATAGCCAAATACATCAGAGATCCAATCAGTGATTGATAGGCCACCTGATTCACACGGAGACAGCTCGGATTGTCGCACTTGACTTGGTGTCCTGCCTCTAGTGGTGTAACATTTGACTTGCAGCTCTGCACAGAATAATCTCTCAGTAGATCCTTTATGTACTGCTTGTGTCCAACTCTCACGCTCCCGGTCTCGCTATCTTCCATGCCTAGGAAGTGCTTAAATTGGCCGCCATCGACAACTTCAAATTCATCAGCAATGGCTGCCTTGACGCCTCCGAGACCTTTTCGTTCGGAACTGACTATTAGAAGATTATCTACGTAAACAAAAATAATACAAATATTAGTAGAAACTTTTCGAGTATACAAACACGGATCGCTGGGACATGGAAAAACCAAGCTTGATGAGTGTAGAAATGAGTTTTTCGTTTCCCTGCCGCTCTGTTTCAGACCATACAAAGATCTGTGCAACTTCAGCACACGCTCAGGATAGCGTTCGTCGATGAATCCCTCCGGCTGACGCATGTAAATGACATCATGTAGCTCGCTGCTTAGATACGCTGAAGAGACGTCCATTTGGTGCATATACCACCCGTGCTCTGCAGCCAACGTTATGACCAGCCTGATTGTTGAGTATCTGGCAACAGGTAAGAAAGTCTCGGTAAGGTTGACTCCGTAACGCTGAGCACAACCCTTGGCAACAAGTCGGGCTTTGAAGCGGTCGATATTGCCCTCCTTGTCACGTTTTAGCGCATACACCCAAATGCACCCGATCGGCTTTTCACCTTTTGGTAGTTCGACTAGTGACCACGTTCTGTTCTTGTGAAGACTTTTCATTTCCGTATTCATCGAAGAACGCCAGTCTGCTGCATGATTACTCGTCAATGCCTCCTCCGCATTAGCAGGGACATGAATATCTTCAGCCGATATAGTATTCAGCATGTGATATTCCTTTTCGGGGCGTCCAGGTTGACCAGTATAAACTTTTCTAGGTCGCCCGCGACCCCTTCGTGCTCCTTCTAAAGTTTGCTGCCCAACGACTGACTGACTGTCATGATCAACTCGATGCGAACCTTCTGGTTCCTCTGTGTGATGCATTTCGCCAACATTAACTTTTGATTCTTCTCCACTAGCCATCTCCGGAACATGTTCGGGAACATGTTCGGGATTCAGCGGGACCCTCAAAGCTGCATTTTGAGAAAATACGCATTCCTACGTTTTCTGGCAGATACGAGGACTGTTCTTAGGCTCAGTCGACAAGAAGACTAGTCTTTCTAGGTGTCAAAAGTTCCATTATTTGAAATCCTATCTAGATGGTGAAGCTTTGGCTGTGATTAATCATATTCCGCATTAGTAGGGACATGAATATCTTTGCTCCAAAGATCCGCAGATGCCTAACACACGGCTTCCTTCCTGACCATACCTCAAAAGGTGTCATGCCAGGTAACGTTGAAGATTCTGAACGGTTGCCCAAGTATGCCGCTGTTTTGATTGCTTCTGCCCAGAATCGCTCGTCTAACACGTCTAACAAGAGCATGCTACGCGCCATTTCCACCAATGTACGATTGGCTCGTTCCGCGACGCCATTCTGCTGCGGGGTATGAAGCACTGTTAATTTTCTTTTCACCACATTATCAGCCAGAAATGTTTCAAACGCGTCACTCAGATATTCTCGACCTTTATCGCTTCTCAAAAGTACCAACTTCTTTCCCAATTGATTTCCGCGAATGATTTAAATTGTTTGAACTTGACCTTCTCTTGTCTTCAGAAAATCAACAAACACATAGCGCGATTTAATATCGATGAAATACGAAATAACGGGCTCCGCCTAAGGAGTTTTTATTCATTGTTCCGTAAATATCTGTATGCACCAATCCGAGAACATTTTTTGCACGACTTATACTATTTTTTGGGAATTGTTTCACGCATATCTTACGCTTCGCGCAGGTTTCGCACACCTGGCCATTCATGTCTTTAAATTCACTTTTACATACAAAATATCGGCTAGTTTTATATGGCTATTTTGCCAAACCAAATCCACTGTGCGCGCCCTTCAGCTTCAATGTAGCTATTTCCCGCCAAACTAGTTCGCTCTTTGTGCTCTCTTAGTTCAGAGAATCTGGATTTCTCACAACAAAAATGAGCAGTGGCTCCACTTTCGATACACCACAAACTCTTCGGAAAGAAATTTGTTGTCGTGCACGCAAAAACAGAATACGATTTCTTTCTGGGTCTCTCTGTTTCGGGATTCCCTTTCGGTCCATGATAAGCCAATAGTTGTCAGAAGTATGACAGGGTACTCAAACATAAAAACATTTGTAAACTTACCACCCAATGGTTTATTTCAGCAAACACAAAAATTCTATTTGCATCCATTTTCACACAATTATGATATTCTTATAGGCCGAAAAATTTTAATGGAAAACAATGTTATAGTTCATTATGTAAGAAAATATACAACAATTAGTAACAGAATATTCCCTCATAAAGAACTAGAATCAAAGGACGCAAATAATTCCAACGTTTTTGAAGCTCTATTAGAAAAAAACAATTTTTCAGATGAAACTAATTACGCCATGAATAGTGATATTTCTACAGGAAATACCTATCGCCTCGACAATTTGAATCCGGAAGCGAAAAGTAGGCTCACAAAACTTTTGAAAGAATTTAAAGAAAACGAAAATGTATCTTTTACTAGTATTTTACGTCATGAAATTAAAACTTCACATGAAAATCCAATATACAAACGACCATATAGCTACCCTTTCGCATACGAAACAGAAGTAAATAAAAAAATTAACGAAATGTTAAAGCAAGGCATCATTCGCGAAAGCAGTTCTCCATATTGCAGTCCTTTATGGATTGTGCCCAAAAAGATAGATGCTTCAAGTAAACAAACGATTACCGAAATTTAGCCGAGATAGCTGTAAACGATAAATTCCCGATTCAAAATATGGACGAAATACTTAGCAAACTTGGAAATTGCCAATACGTTACTACAATTGATTTAGCAAAAGTCTTCCATCAAATCGAAATGGACCCTAAGTCAATACCTAAAACGGCATTTTCCACTGAACATGGCCACTACGAATGCACCATTTGGCTTAAAAAACGCCCCAGCAACATTTCAACGTTGCATGAACTTCGTACATAAACCCCTTATTAACAAATATTGTCTTGTATATTTGGATGACGCCATTGTCTATTCAACATCTTTCATAGAACACCTAGAATCTCTAAGAAAAGTGTTCGAGAAACTCAAAGAGGCAAATCTAAAAATTCAATTGGATAAATGCGAATTTCTTAAAAAGGAAACTGATTCTTTAGGACTATAAGTCCAGAAGGCATAAGACCCAACAAACTAAGAGCAATCCAAGAATTTCCCATGACAAAAACTTCAAAAGAACTCAAATCATTCTTAAGTCTATGTGGCTATTACCGTAAATTCATTCCACACTTTGCAAAAGTCGCAAAGCCCATGACTCTCTTTTTAAAGAAAGGATATAAATTGCATTCAGAAATAAAGAATGTATAACATCTTTTCAAAAATTGAAAACTTTAATCATGAATGACCCAATTCTCAGACGACCAGATTGTATTACATTATGTGTATGTATGTATTAAAGTCTCATGTGTAATATTGCTTATGCATAATTCTTTGACTGGACAATGAAATTACAACGTCAGCGTATTAAATTCAGTGAATATGACTTTAAAATTAAATATTTGGAAGGATAACGTCAATTGTATAGAAAGTACCGAAAAACGAATAAATTATTTCGCCAGAGAAATGGAAAAAATAAAAGACACCAAAAACCAAGCAGACATTGAAAATTACTTTAAAAAATTAAAAGTAACAATTAAATACATAGAAATGACACTATCAAAGGCAAAAGGATTCCTTGTTAATTACTTCTTAAACCATACCAGTGCCATTTACATGGACAACGAAATAGATTTTTTAGTTTTCCAACAATCATATCAAAAAATAATAAATCCACACAGTAATATTAAAATATTAAAGAGTATAATCCAACTTAAAAACATCAAGTAATACTCAGAATTTATCATCAATGAACACATTAAATTACTTTATCCAGGTATCGAGAAAATGATACGCCTTTTTGAAGAAACCCACTATTTTCCAGACTATCAAAAAATAATTCAGAACATCATCAATGAATGTGATGTTTGCAATATTGCAAAAACAGAACACCGATCCATAAAATTGACCTTTGAATTAACCCCAAAAACCAATAGTCCAAGAGAGACTTATAGATTTATATTCAATTGATAATGAACAATACCATTCATGCATTGATGTACATATATTCGAAATTTGCATCACTTATCAAAACTACTAGCAGAGATTGGTTAGAAGCCAAACGTGCCCTCACTAGAATTTTTACCGACATGGGAAAAACACAAAAAATTAAAGCAGATAAAGATTCAGCATTTCTAAGTAGCTCTATAAAAAGTTGGTTAGAAACAGAACAAATACAAATATATATCACTATCACGCCTTCACAAAACAATCAATGAAAAAATTAGAATTATCAACTGGATAAACTCTAGCTATTATACTACTCTATGCAGGAACACCTGCATACAATTCTCAGCTAATAAAAGAAAACAAAATTAACATACTATCGCATTTACTCTTTCGTAGTGTTCAGACGCGTTTTTTCATTGCAGCTGCTGCAACCGCTCTTCTACCTCCGCTCAGTTTTTACTGACTCCGCTTTAAGCGTTTGTCTGGCACACTGGTCTGATTTCTATTCGTTTTGAAATACATTTTTTTCTTTATTGTATATAAAACGGAATCCCCTATGATCTGTACCAAAAAAACCTGCAAGCAGGTGGCTCAGTCGAGTATCCCCTGCTATCTTTGCGGAAAAGCAATGCACGCAAAGTGCTCTGGGTACTCAGGCCTCGTGGGTGATGCAATTTCCAAGCATAATGGCTTGTTCTACGGTTGTGAGGCATGCCGGGGGGCTCACATAGAGATGGCCAGGTTTATGGGGCAGACGCGGAATGGCTTTAAGGAGCTGACCGTAGGCTTTAAAAAGCAGTACGATCGGCTCCTAGCCATGGAGTCTTTGTTTAGCAGTTTGCAACTGCTGAATGAGTCTCCTAGGCGAAAAAAGGTCACTCCGCGGGATCTGCAAGCCCCAACTGTCCCTCTGCCGCCCGTTGCCGAACAACCGACTCCAACCACTCCAATTGTGCAGCAGCCGATATCGTTTGCTATTCCAAGGGCAACGACAGCTGCTGGTGATGCAAATTCGGCAGCCGAATTTATCACTTCGGAGAACGCACAACCAGAAATTTCCGTAGCGTCCGTGTCCGTCGAGTCCGCCAACATTCCTAATATCCCGTCCACTTCGATCCCACCAACAAACATACGACCCGGACCACCGGGTATTGCCATCACAGGTACAAGGTCTGTGGTGCCAAACCCAAGATTGGTGGTGATCACACCTACACCTAAACGACAAATATTTGTCTCACGGCTTGCCCCTTACACCACTATAGATGATTCAAAGCAATATACAAGCCGTCAGTTTAAAGGTGGAGAAGTTTAACTTCTCTTATGCCAGGGATGTAGCTTCATTCAAAATAAGCGTCTCCCCGACTCATTTTGACACCATTTGCTCTGCCACATTTTGGCCAGAGAACATGGTGGTGAAGGAGTTTAAGGCAAAGAAGAAGAGTAGGCCCCCAATAACTCCTAATACTAGTCAGGCCAGTGCTCCATCCTCATCTTCCCAGTCCACCCATCCAAAAAACTAACTTCCTCTCTCTTAATCACCTTCCAGAATGTTAGAGGCTTGCGTAGTAAGCTCAGCACTCTGTTTCGGGATAGCGTCGCATTTGCATCCCATGTAATTGTGTTTACAGAGACCTGGTTAAAACCGGAAATTCTTAGTTCTGAAGTTTTGGCAGGTCGGTACACAACCTTTAGAAATGACCGTTCGTCTCGACGTGCAGGTGGGGTTCTGATTGCAGTGGACTCTAACTTCACGTCGGAACATTTTACAGTCCAGATTCAACAAGAACTGGAATTCCTGTGTATAAAACTGATTCTTCCCGCTTTTTCAGTCTTTATTACATGCTCGTATATTCCACCTTCTTCGGATATCTCAATTTATGAGCAGCACTTGTCCGCCTTAAGGGCGCGCGCACACTGTAGCTGAAAGCGGAGCTGAAAGCAGAGCTGAAAACGGCGCAACTATCAGCAATCCGCTTGCTGAAAAAACAAACATGCTTGTTCGATCAAACAAAGCTGAGCTGATTTCAGGGAGCTTTTTCAGCTTTAAGCTCAGCTCAGTCAGCAATGTGCGCACTTGCACCGGTGCAGTGTGTTTGTTTTTTTAGAGCTGAAAAAAAAGCTATCAGCTCTGCTTTCAGCTCCGCTTTCAGCTACAGTGTGCGCGCGCCCTAAGCGCTGTTTCTTCCTCGCTATCAGATAAAGATCATATGATAGTTCTTGGGGATTTCAATTTACCAGGAACTGTTTGGTCTTCGGTAAACGAGTCTAATAACCTAGTCCTTATGTCAGGACATGACTTTATAGACGGCTTACTCGACTTATCCCTGTCTCAAGTCAACCATGTGAAAAATTCCCTGGGTCGATTGCTTGATCTGTGCTTTGTAACGGATCCGACCATTGCGTTGTTAACCCGAGTCCCTCCGCTCACTATACCTGAAAACGCCTACCATCCTACACTTGAAGTGTCGCTCGATATAGGACCAACCGCATTGGATCGGTCGGGTAGGCTACCTCAATGTGTCCGCTGCTTTCGTAAAGCCGAGATTGCGAAGCTTAACACTGATGTTACAATATGCACAAACATTTTCTACGATGCACTTGACTCACTTTTTGAGTCTTATGTCCCACTTTCCTGTCCTATTAGATCTGGGAAGCCCCCTTGGTTTACCAAAGAGTTATCCAGTCTAAAAAATTTAAAATCAAGACTTTACAAAAAATTTCAAGAAGTTGGCTCTCCTTCTTCTCTCTCTCGCTATGTAATGGCTCGGTCAAACTTTTCAGTTCTTAATTCCCAGTGCTATAAGAACTACCTATCTAGATGCAGGATACGTTTTTCTCAGGACCCTAAGCAGTTTTACAGCTTCGTAAACAGTAAGCGTAAAACGTCCGCTCATCCATCCTCGCCATCATTTCTTAATACGTCGGCTAATACTGATCAGGCAATGGCCGATCTTTTTGCCCAATTCTTTCAAACAACCTATTCACAGGAATGCTACTCCGGGCAGCCGTACCCATACGGTTTACCCAGGTCGAACGGCATCTTCAGTCCCTTGCTAAAAAAAAGCTCTCTGCTTCTTGATCTCCGGAAATTTAAGCCGGTGTTTTCACCGGGTCCGGACAGAGTTCCCGTCTGTATACTTAGATACTGCGCTGAGTCTCTGTGTGGACCGTTTCTTAAACTATTCAGCCTGTCCATAAACTCTTCATGCTTCCCCTCCATTTGGAAGGAGTCGTTCATTATTCCTCTCCATAAGAAAGGTAGTAAGTCTGACGCGAAGAACTACAGAGGTATATCAAAGTTATCCGCAATTCCTAAAGTGTTTGAGAAAATTTTAACTCCGCACCTGCAGCATCTTTGCAGATCACTTATATCTCCTGCCCAGCATGGATTTATAAGGCGGGGATCAACAACCACGAATTTATTATAGTTCACCTCCTTTATCATTAAAGGCTTCCAAGTTAATCTACAGACGGATGTCATTTACATAGATTTCAGTAAAGCTTTCGACTCTGTAAACCACACTCTCCTAGCACAAAAACTTGACCTTTTAGGGTTTCCACCCAATCTCTTGAGATGGATTTCTAGCTACCTTTGTTCCAGGTCCCAAAGAGTCCTCTTCCAAAACTCCCTATCTTCACCAGTTATGGTTACTTCGGGCGTACCACAGGGCAGCCATCTAGGCCCCCTACTCTTTACACTCTTTATTAATGACCTGCCTTCGGTATTAACATACTCTCGAGTACTTATGTATGCTGATGATGTTAAGCTGTGTGTCCAGTTCAAGGACAGCTTATCTCACTCCAGGTTGCAATCCGATCTTAATAGCTTTCAGTCATGGTGTTGTACAAATTTGTTATACCTTAATGCTTCGAAATGTAAACAAAGACTCCTATATAACAAAGACTCTCTATGTATCGCTTGTTCGTCCGATTTTAGAATATGGTTCTTGTGTATGGTGCCCTCAGTACAAATTACACCAGGACCGTATAAAATCAGTACAGAAAAACTTTTTAATTTTCGCTCTACGCGGCCTCAACTGGGATGCAAGTGTGAGACTGCCGTCTTACTCTAGTAGATCGCTTTTAATAAACCTTCCATCTTTAGTTAACCGTAGAAAAATGCTTGGTGTGATTTTTGTGCACAACTTGATCAAGGGTGACGTAGATAGCCCTGACTTGTTGAGCCGCATAAACTTCACGATTCCTATTAGAATTACCAGAAATTATACCCCTCTGTTCCTTCCGATTATTAGATCGAATTATTCCTTGCATGAACCTTTTAGAGTTTTATGCTCGGATTATAATTCCCTCTACCATATTATATCGGCAACTAATTCCCTTCCTCTTCTCGTAGTAAGTAATTGTAGTTTTGGAGTACGATAGTTTTAATGCATGATTAACTCCTTTAGTAAGATTAGTTCTAATTTTCCTCGAATACTAGTCTAACAACTATCTTTCCTGCATGATCGCGATCGGTTCGGTTAACGAGTCGCGCATTTTGCGGCAGCGCCCCTCGGTCGGTTGGGTGGGAGGAGGGCTGCGTTTCGGCCTGGGATTCGCGCGTAACAACATTCGGCTGGTGTCCCATGGGCCACTTGATGGTGCAGTCATTGCACGTCAACGTCCAAACAGAATCTTTCATCAATATCTGATAGAATCCCGATTCTAAATCAATAGCAGAGAAATACTTTGCCTTCCCCAAATTGGAAAGAATTACAGAAGGATCCTGCATGGGGTATCTGTCTGGTATTGTATTATCATTTAATTTTTTAAAGTCTTTTACTAACCTATGTTTCGGAGTTCCATCTTCATTTACTCCTTTTTTTGGTACAACTAACACTGGCGAATTATATGGGCTCCTACTAGGTCTAATTATACCATTGTCTAACATTTTACTTATTTCTTTATGAACGAAATCGTTAACCGAATAAGCATATGGATATTGCTTACTATATACCGGCCTATCATGTTCAGTATTTATTTCTCTTTTTATATCCGTTCTAAACGGTAACTGCAAATCTATATTTGCATGGTCCTCTCGGATTATATCTATAATTTTTTCCCTAAGTTTCTCTAAATTTTCCGCTTCATGAGTGAGTGTGTTATTCAATCTGATCATTTCCGATTCAGAATTTATATGTTTATTTACGTCGGATATTTCTACTACGGCATGTTCAGGAAATTGTATTGACGGATAGTTCTACGTCGGCGTTCTCAGGATATTTTCTTTTGTTTTGACGGATAGTTCTACGTCGGCGTGCTCAGGATTTATTGATCCCAAGCTATATAAACTCTTTTTGTCGGATACTTCAACGACGGCATGTTCAGGATTTTTTATTCCCAAACTATTTATTTTTGTGTTGACGGATAATTCTACGTCGGCATGCTCAGGATTCCTTGATCCCAAGCTGTATAAACTTCCTTCTACCTGTACTGAATCGGATCTTTCTGCCTTTCCTGCTTCAAAATATTTTTTTATTATAAATTTTTTTAACGGAAGGATAATTTTCCCTTCTGTAAGGTTTATTTTATTTAGGGAAACGTTCTCATTGAAAATTATCTGCTCTTCGTTATTATTATATCTTAAAATTCCCTTTTCGGTATCAATTACCGCTCCTATCTTTTTTAGTAGATTAAATCCTATTAGTAAATCTGTTTCCATACCCTCTATTTCGTAAAAGACTTGTTTTGTATTAAATATGGTTATTATATGAAAATATTTGATTATCGAAAACCCATTTACAGTGGCAACTCTCTTATAAATTGGCAATTCTTTTTTATTCTTATAAATTCCCTTTTTTATGTAACAGGATGTTGCTCCCGTATCTAATAAGACCTTAAAATTTTTATTTAATTTTTTGTCTGTTCTTATTAAGTAGGGCAGACCTACTTCGGGGGCTGATCTAAAAAATGATCCTCTTCAATATTGTTCACCCTCATGGCTTTATTTACCGGCTGAGGTTGATTTAACGAGTCAGTTGGTTTTCGTTTAAGCGGTAGATTTGGGCTAAACTGATTGTTCTGTCCAGTGTTGGCTCTATTCTGTTGGGCATGGTTATAATTGTTGTTATTTCTCTGATAATAATTATTAATATTAAAACCTCGGTTATAGTTAGTATTATGATTTCCCCTCTAGGGATTATTATTTGGCCGGTTTTGTATCTGCAAAGATTCGTCCACCTCCATTGGTTCGGGGGCCTGATATTGTTGTCTGTTATTTAGAAAATAAGGTTGTCCCCATGACATATTATTTTTCTGGAAGTTGTTTTTCTGTTCGAAAGGTCCGTTGTAGGCTCTTGGTTGTCTCTGGTGGAACCTCAAGGTATTTTGGGTATTTCCTGGATTCTTTGGTGGGTTATTGAATTGGTATGCAAATTGTGCCCGTCTGTTATTAGCTTGTAGTTCTTGCACCTTGCCCAATGCATTTGGTAGGTCTGGTGGGTTTAATGAAAACAGTAATTCGGAAATACCGCCGTTGAGACCAGTCATGAAAATGCGTAAGCTATTCTCTCTATTTGTTTCTTTGGTTACCTCACTGTCCTTACCATAAGTCATGATTGTTTTGTTAATTAGCTGTTGTAATATGCGCTTCTCGCGTATTAAAGAGCGAACGACGTCTGTATACATAAATGGTTTATTCAGAACTAAAAAGATGAGATATGTAAATGCATACATACGAATAAGAATTCAAAGGAGAGGCGAGAGATAACATAGGCTCTCGCTGTTCATGTACATTATGTTAATTAGCGTTGCCACACAGATCATGTTATGGTTACAATTCAAAGTTCAACACTTTTGCTTAAACATAATATTATGTGATTACAATGTATTAATCAATTAATCCAAGCGATTTTACAAATCCGTTATGCTTTTGCTTACATAAACTTTTGGTTAATACATCGGCAACGTTTTTCTGTGTGGATACGTATTCTAGTTTTATCTCTTTACTTTCTACTTTGTCTATAACAAAATGATATTTTAAATCTATATGCTTTGTGCGTTTATGGTGAATAGGATTGTTCGCAATATGATGCGCACTGAGGTTGTCACCATAGATAGTCATCGGCTCTTGATTTGAGTATCCAATCTCTTGCAAGAGCCCTTGTAGATATACTGCTTCTCTAGCAGCTGTTGATAGCGCCGCATACTTTGCTTCGGTGCTGCTCATGGCGACGACACTCTGCTTTGCTGATGTCCACGAAAACGCACTACCAGCTAGGAAGAAAACGTATCCAGAATATGATTTTCGGTCCAGTTTGTCGTTGGCCCAATCAGCATCGGCGAATCCTTTTACTGGCGCTCCAGACTTTTGGTAGATGATGCTCATATTCATAGTGCCGCGCAAATAGCGCAACACATGCTTAGCTGCAGTTTCGTGCTCCACATGAGGGTCTTGGTTTCGCTGTGATAGTTTGCTTACAGCATGAAGAATGTCGGGTCGGCTCAAAACTGCTAAGTACATGAGCGAACCAATTAGTGATTGATAATATGTCTCATCTTAGAACCGGACCTATGCTCTATCTCATAATCGAAATCTTGGATATACATTGCCCATCTCGACACTCTGAGCGGAATCTCCTTCTTCTTCATGGTCATGGCGAAAGCGTTATAATCAGTAACTATCTTTAACTTCTTCCCTAAGACGTACATTCACCTTTACCAAAGCTCCAATAACCGAAAGCACTTCGAGTTCATACGAATGATACTTCTCCTCGCAAGGCTTGGTTTTACGACTTATATAGAAAACTGGGGGCCACAAATTATCAGAGGAATCTCGCTGAAGCATAACGGCTCCGAATCCAAATTTTGAAGCGTCCATATGAATCTGCGTTTTAAGCGAATGATCATAAAGCTTTAGAACTGGTCCACTTATCAACGCTCCTTTCAATTTCTCGAATGCCACCAGATGTTTCTCCTGAAATTCGAAATTCACCTCTTTGGGTAACAAGTCGGACAAGGGCTTTGCAATTAAAGCATATCCTTCCACAAATCTACGAAAGTATGACGTCAATCCTAGAAATCGTTGTATCTCCTTCTTATCGCGTGCAACTGCTCGAGTTTTCTCATGCCCTGGTTTGATACAACCGTTTTCGAACACATACCCTAAGAAATGTACCTTCTGCTTCAATATCTGACACTTGCTCCAATTTATACGCAAGCCATTTCTCTCTACTACTTCTAGAACACGTTTCAATTTTAGCACTCCCTCTTCGATACTCTTACTTGCAATCATCACATCGTCCATGTATACAACCGTATCTTCATTCTTGATTAAATCACGCATAAGCGCCATGATAAACCTGGTAAATACTGCTGGAGAGTTCGTGATACCCAAAAGTACAAACAGGAACTCATACTGTCCACATACTGTCCCCACTCCGTTGGGAAGATATCTCGGACAATCTTTACATTTAACTTGCGATAATCGCAACACAAACGTTTTTTCCCGTTCTTTTTATCCACTAAAACCACTGGCAAAGCAAATTCAGATGTACTAGGCTTTATAATCCATTCTTCTAGCCATTCTTGAACTTGGTCATCGACAATTTTCTGTTCGCAATACGCTAAACGTCTCGGGTATTCAAATACAGGTAACTCATCTGTCAATAAAATCTTCATCTCTACTGGTGAACTGAGATTTCTCTTCGGCTTACAGCTCTTGATCATGAATTTCATTCAGATGCAACATTTTGACTCAAATGATCCAGATCTAACACAGACGTTCCCTTAATGTCTTCTGAGCTCAACATGCACAGGTTCTCAAACTCACTCATCAGCTGCACACAAGAACTTTGTGTTATCTGACCAGCATTTGTTCCTACTTTAGGTCCCTTCTCCACACAACGGACTCTTGGCGAAAATATAGTGCCATTCTTGGTTACCATCATATTGACGCTTTCGAAGATCGTTGGGCCCAAAATTGCCTCGTACTTCATGTCTTCATCAGGAATGACATGAAACTCAACCGTCAATATTGACCTCTACTCTAAAACTTCCAAAAGTCAGTACCTGGCTCTCACCGATCCATGTCAAAAGTCTCTAGCGCCCTATCAGACTTCCAAAACCTACGCTTAGTTTCAAGAACACACCCCTACGCAACAAAAACAACCCAGCTCCTGTATCCACAAGTCCTTTGAATACTGTATTCATACAAGTTACCGATTTTAGTTAAAGACTCGAAGAAAATGATGCGCAAGATGATTTTGAAACGGCTTTTCCGTCCTGAACTACGTTTGTTTCTCTCTCTGTCTTTACTATTACTTGACTTTGCTACAATATTCGCTTTTTCGATTTCTTAGCTTTATAATCGGCCAGTCGTGCTTCCTTTAGGCGTATAGCCTCCATAGTTTCTTCCTCACTTTCTGAAGCAAATAAGTCGACATCATCATGTTGCAAGTAACCGTTGGAATCATTTAGTCGATTTTTAACCATATCAAGACGTTTCAATACATCGAAGTAAATTTGATTTAATTTGAAAACTTGCGATTTAAGATCCATATTTAAATTTTCTAATACTTAAAAAAATGATACTTTGGTAACCTTTGATAACACGGCATTTCCGCTGTGGTCAAAAATAACTTTTTCTGATAGATTTCGAAAAGTAACATTTTTTTAAGAATTTTTTAAAATCTGGTATTTTTTTCAGAGGTAGTGCTTTTTTTACATAACTTAAGCATCTTACATCTGGCTGTAAGCAGATGCAGTTCTGAAAAGCTGATAAATGCAACTATAAATCGTACCCAAACACCTTATAAATGCAGCTTACCGTCAATATGTTATTAAGCTTTAAAATTCAAATTTAATAATTTTTTGCGGAAATTTTGACTTTGAAATCGCAGAAAAGTCGAAAAAAAATGTTTATAATAAATAAACGAAGGGGAACGTTGAGAGCCGCGTCTACAAATTTAATTTTAGACAAAAAAGAAAAAAGTAATTAAGTCGAACCTTTTCGGAGATTTTTATCTATAGATATTTCCATAAATTTTTTACATCTAGCTCTTATAGTCTCTGAGAACTAGCCGTCAAAAAATTCGATCAGGCATAGCGAGAGGGAACGATGCATTTCGAAATGGCTTTCTTCATTGTGGCTATATTTATGATCCGATCTGATCCAGATTCAACATTCTGATAGATATGATCATTTTCTATGATTCTGAATTTGCGACGAGAAAAATGTATTTACTGAGTGCTGCATAGGAAACGACGATAGGATACCCTACTAAAATGTGTATAGACCCATTCAATACCTATTTATATGTCATTAATATCCATAATCATGGATGATATACATATATATAATTTTTTCAGCGCATATTACATTTTTATATGTGATCATATATATTAATATATTATATGATATACCATAAAATTAAATATACATATGTGTGTATATAGTACAAACTGTATAGTCTTTATGTTTATACGACTTAATTATATACAAATATATATATTAAATGAAAATTATTTGCTTATTCACA
The DNA here is from genome assembly GCA_963969585.1 of Drosophila helvetica. Classification (NCBI taxonomy): domain Eukaryota; kingdom Metazoa; phylum Arthropoda; class Insecta; order Diptera; family Drosophilidae; genus Drosophila; species Drosophila helvetica. The sequence continues at coordinate 27,085,286 of OZ018402.1, read as the reverse complement.
ATTTGCACCTTGAATACTCTAATGGACAATTATTCCAATGGGAGTTATGTATGAAATATATTATATATATTTACATATGTATGCATATCCGCTCATCTAGAGCATATACAAAACAAGAGTTATTCTGATATTATAAGGCAAGTGTCTTCAAAACGTGTCGACTCTAAAAATGCTAAAGTAAAGGGTGACAAGAGCCCAATCCAAGAATTGACAAATTTCGTTCTACCAGGCAGCAATACTTAAACAATGTACGTGAGCATATATGTGCACCCATACATCCAAATACGCTGAGGCAAAACAAAATAAAACCCAAACCAAAAACCCAAGAGCCCACCCTGTAGAACCAAAGGGGTCAATTGACCCCTCTCGAACTAGTTCCTCTTCGATTACCGCGCAACTAGCTACGCAACTAGTTTCGGGGGAACCGAACGTCGACCAGGTCTTCGTCGACTACAATGTACTAGTTCAGCAACTAGTTACGGGGGAAGCGAACGTCGACCAGTCAAAATACGAAGCTGGCTTCGTTTTGTTTTCGAAGTCGACAAATAACCGTAAACTCGTGGAAATATGAAAAAACCGCGAAAAACAGTTACAATACAGTGCGGACTCAGAAGCTTTCTACGATGCCACGCAATGCAATTTTATCAAAATGGTAAGTTAATCGTGATAATCTACTGTATAACAAAAATGCATTTGTTCTCCACGCGTTTGCCTTCTGCATAGTTTTTTCACTTCTGTTCAAGATCTAGTGGCTGAATGTAGCATTTGCGATAACGTTGCTTAGAATCAAATAAAATGTAAGAGATATACTCTAATTTCATCAAAAATACAGTAATACACAGGTACGTAACTATATATTACATATTTAAAATAATAGGATATATGCGTAGCTAATATGTGTAAGTGTTTTCCAGAGAATAGTTCCAAGTGTACAGCCAATTTGGAAATTGGAAAGGAATTGCAGAAAACAAAGGGTAAAGAGAAAATTTGTAAATTTAATTATTCGTGGTAAGACTAATCAAAATGAATTGAACATTATAGATTATCAAACTAATAAAAACCGTTGTTCTTTTTAGATCAATTAAGAGGAGAGGTAGAAATATTCTCCAATAAAAACTGTGGAGCAGCTAAAGGAATTGAATGAACATAGGAAACTCAATAAAAGAGTTTATGTAAGTATTTCTGAACCAAATTACATATATGACTTTTTTTCTTATCCTTCTATTTTAATGATTCTATTTACAGGTACACACAATTAATTCTGTATTATTTATAAATGAAATAAATATTATTACTTTATCACAACAATTCCAACTAACTAGGTCGGAACTAGCTCCTGAGCAACTAGGGTACTGGTATTCGAAGGGGAATCGATAGTGGAACCAGGGGTGGTTCCGCCCTAGGACATGCATGTGTTAAATCCTCCGCTGAAATACATTGGCGGGGAAACGATCGGGAAACAGGTACGTGAGAAAAGGAACTAGTGCGGCACCGGTGCCGAACTAGTTGCCTGGTACTAGAGGGCAAGAACTCACAATGCATACAATCAAAAATTTGTTGTGTATTATAACACATACACCAATGCAATTACTTCGTTGCTGTCGGCTTCTGCTAGCGCCGCGTCATGAGCCGAACAGTTGCAGTACCGAGCCGAACGCTTGGTACTGCATTTCTCAGACTTCGTTTGCGACAGCCGTTTGTATGAAATGGCATATCTATATATTGTATGGTTAGTGATACTGGCCTTTCGGTTTGCGTTTTACTGGCCTCAGTATCCAGCAAGCTAAACGAAATCCACAGATTCTTATCGATAGTTAGCCTATAGACACGATTATGGACTCAGAGATCAGCTGGTATTCCCGCCAGTAAAATATATGCGATTATTATTAGTGAAGTGAATGTGAAAGATGGAGTCAAAAACTGTTCGAAAACCAAAAAGTGAGATGAAAATGCTCAACGTGAGGAGAAGATTGTTTTAATAAAAGCAATTGAGGCAAGGCTATATCTTTGGCGGATCACGGAAAATAAGCATTTTGATCATTTTTACATTTTGGTGCCTCCGTCTGCGCTGTACTTCCTCCTATTTTTTGTTTGCAACATTATATGCCGCCACTAACACAATAAATTCGTCGTCAAAGTCAATTTTTCTCCTTTTTTTATTTAAATTGAACTATCACATTTGGCGCTGTTTACAAAATACAGCTGATTCCTCAGAGTGACCGACCTTTTTTAGGTCCTTGGTCACACTATTTCAGTTTCGTTCCTCACACACGAAATAAATAGCGGATTCTTGGCAGTAATTTTCGGCGGTGCTGGATACTAGCCTTAATAATGGAACATTTTCGTGTTGGATTTTATTAAATAAGATGTCATAATGCATTTGATTTATTGTGGAATGTATTGTGAGGTTATATTTTTGCGCTGCCCTCAATATTATTTCTGTAAAGCTTGTTAAGTTTAGTTCCTCTCTAATACATCGTGCTATTTCTGTTAATGTGGAATGCACTCTTTCTACCTGTCCAGTGGAAGTGCTATGCCTGGGATCAGCATAAAAAATGGTGAAATTACTTCGTTGTATGAAAGATCTAAATTGTGCTGAAGTAAAACATGGTTCGTTATCTGTCATTATTGATGTCGCTAAAGGAAAATGTTACAATATTTCCAATACCTTATGTTCAATATTCAGTTTATTTTGAAACTCTTTTACCCCTAAGTATTTTGAATAGGAATCAATACAAGTTATAAATGTCAGATTTTGGGCATAGAATATGTCTATATGTAATTGCTCACCTTCTCTTGTCGGAATGGGAGCTTCACCTATTGGAATTTTTACAGGATGTCTATTATATTTATTCTTGTTACATATCTCACAACCTTTGATATATTCTTCTAATTTTTTGTATAAGTTTGGCCAATAATACAATTAAGTTATCTGTTTGTAGTTTTCATCTAAACCTCTGTGTGCTCTGCAATGTGTTTCTTCTATAATTAAGGCTTTATCTTTATGTTTACGAAATTATCCTTTGGTACTTAGTATCTTCTAATGTGCAATGTATTCCAGTGGTTAAGTTTGGCTGAATATATTCTTTTAAAATATGCAGTAAATTCTCAACTGTGTCAGATTCAATTATATGTCGGTATTTTCATGAATTCTTGCTAGCTCATGAACTGTGATTCTAGCTTTTGCTATGAGTAACTGTTGCTTAAACTGGTTAAAGGGCTTCCTGGTTTCTTGAATGATGTTTTCAAAACTGCTTTCTGCTGAATGTTGGGTATTTAAATCGGAATCTAATTTCACTTGTTCATCATCACTGTGTTATATGATTTATTTAAATTCGAGATAAAGCGTCTGCTACTATATTGGTTGAGCCTGGTTTATATATGATCTTTGGTGCAACACTTTCAATAAAGAAGTATCAATTGTCTGTGGATTTTTCTGTGACATGGTAAAGGACAATGGTTGATGATGTTTGAATTTCAATTCCACTAACTCCGTATAAATAATTTCTTAAATTCTTGAGTGCCCACACTATTGCTAATAACTCTTTTTTGTTTGTGGCATAAAGTTGCTCAGATTTATTTAGGGTTTTGGAAATAAATGTTATGGGGTTCCCTTTTTGTGATAATACTGCACCTATTGCTATGTTTGATGCATCTGTGGTTAGAGTGAATTTTTTATTGTAATCAGGCTGTACTAATTCTATATGTGCTATTAAACTATCTTTTAGAATATTAAATGCTTCCACTGCTGTTTCATCCAGCTGTATCAAGGCTTTTTTTGATGCTCTTTTTGAAATCTTCCCATTGATTCCACTTAAATACTTTGATAGTGGTTTGGCAATTGTCGCATAGTTCCGGACGAATTTTCTATAATACCCTGGAAACTGCGTAGCCCTCGGACATTTTTCGGAATTGGATATTTCTGTATTGTATCTATTTTTTCCGGGTCTGTTTTAATGACATTATGGGAAACGATGTCCTCCTCCTTGCTGCTTCTGGACAGCATTGAGACGATTATCGATTATATATTTATTTATTTATTTCATGCTATATCCTAACGCTACAAGTATTAACTTATTTTTATTGCGCTAGTCACTTTGGTTGTATAAATCGTTTGGAGGGGTATCTTCTTAAAACTAATACGTATATATTAATATTTTGACATAAGTACTTATAAATTAGGTTTTATTTTTTTTTTTTTTTTATTTATATTTTTTTTTATAGCCTTTATTTATTATTATTATTTTTTTTTTTTTTTGCATTGAAGTAGAACTGCTTCTTCGAGCAAAGTGTATGAATTCGAGGGCATAGATAATTGTTAGTTCGTTGTGATGTAGCAGGGATAAGTTTGCGGTATGAGTAGATCGGTTCTTTGGTCATCACAATTTTATGAAAGTACACTAGAGTTCTAAAATCTATCCAGGTGGTCAAGTTAAGGTCAAGTATTTTATGAGTCAAGTGTGATACATGGTCAAAACGTCTTAAATTAAACACATATCGAACTATTGAATTAAAGGCTACTAGTAGGGTACGCATGTCACTTGCGTCACAATGACCAAATATTTCTACACCATAAAGGAGAGTGGGGATAAGAATGACTTTGGAAATTAATAGTTTTATTTGTTCTGGCAGGAAGGTTTTAGACGCTGAAAGCTGACGCAATAGACCATAAGTTCGTCCAGTTGCCTTTGTAATGTGTTTACTCCATGACAGTGTCCTACTGAAGGTTAAACCCAGATTAACAGCATGGTCTTCATAGCAGATAGGTGTATTGTTTATGTATATGTGGTCGAGATATCAGTATCAATCACTTTTTTAGCAATTACCATGCACTTCGATTTTTTTGGATTTATTCCTAAGCCATTCTTTTTTGTCCATTTCTCAATTATGGAAAGCATTCTGTTACATGTACTAACACAAACATTTATCTCTTTCACTGGACTACTAACATAGATTTGAACGTCATCGGCATATACATAAGTGTACTTCGCATTCTGACAAGGCACTAGGTAGATCATTAACATATATTGAAAACAGTAAAGGGCCTAACACTGATCCCTGAGGGATCCCTAAAAGTGGAAACAAACGTACTGAAAATTTAGAATAGTTTTTTTAAATGCGAAACCGGAAAACTTTGGGTGGCTGTAATTTTATTTAAGAGGCGGGACGAGATGAATAATACGTGCGCTCGATCAAATCAATTTCAACGAATGTCTAATTCCAATTTTTCTCTAGCCTAACTAACCTACGTTGGCAAAGCGGGGCGAATTCGCCAAGAGCGAGAGAGTAAGCTTTATTGCGCTCCCGCCTTGCCCTAAACTAACTTACACTAGACTTCATACAATTAAAATTAGATTCCACAATTATTTACAAAAAAACAGATGAGAAACGACGAAACACCGGCCCCGTTGAAGGCCTGCAGGGCTTCAAGCCAATGGCAGCGGCGCCAACTTGTGGATGGCCCGCCGGAACTCTGCTCCGTCACTCCTCCTTAGGTCAACGACCCTGACCATGCCGTCCTCCCCTGCGTGCGTGGCGATGATCCTCCCGACGAGCCACTCCTGCGGCGGAAGATTGTCCTCGGCCACGAGGACGAGGTCTCCTTCCTCTGGGTTGGGTTGCTGCTGGTGCCATTTGCCCCGAATTTGGAGCCCCAGGACATATTCGCGGGACCATCGCCGCCAAAACGCTTGCCTGACTGACGAGACAAGTCGCCATCGCCGCAAGCAGCTGAGACTCTCCTGGTCCGGAGTCCGCAGTGCTGGGGGGGCGATGAGCGACCCGCCTATCAGCAGGTGCCCGGGCGTTAGTGCCTCGCCGTCGCTTGGGTCCTGGCTGAGAGCTCCCAGCGGCCTGGAGTTCATTGCCGCATCGATCCCGACGAGGACTGTGGCGAGCTCTTCGGCGTTTAGGAGCGCGCTGCCTACCGCCCGTAGGAGTAGGCTCTTGGCAGTTTTTACACCTGCCTCCCAAAGGCCTCCCATGTGAGGCGCTCGTGGCGGTATGAACGCAAATTCGCATCCGCTTTTTGATGCGAATTCGCGAACTGCGTCCCCCTGCTCCTCTATCCTCATCCGTAGACCGCTGAGGTGGCGGCTGGCTCCGACGAAGTTCGTCGCGTTGTCGCAGTGCACGATTTGGGGATATCCTCGGCGCCCGACGAACCTTTGAAAAGCCAATAAAAAAGAGTCAGTGGACAGATCTGATACAACTTCTAGGTGAACCGCTTTGGACGCAAAACAAACAAAAAGCGCGATGTATGACTTGTATGGGGGCCTTCCTCGAATTTTCAATGTCGTATATACTGGTCCACAAAAATCCACGCCGCAAATTGCAAATGGGCGGAGAGCACGGAGTCGATCTGCGGGTAAATTCCCCATAAGTTGAGTTAGCAATCGAGGCTTGCATTTAAAGCAGCGCATACATGATCGGACTGTCTGACTGCAGACCTCCTGAGCGTTCACTATCCAAACACTCTGTCGGAGGATGCTCACCAGTGCTCGTGGGCCGACATGAAAATTCGCATGGTGCAGATGACGCACGTAGCTCCGCACAAATTGGGAGCGCTTTGTCAAAAGCAAAGGAAACTTGGCATCATATGATATAGGAGCTTTAGCTAGTCGCCCCCCTACTCGCAACAACGAAAAAGTACACCAAGTACCTGTGTCTTCATGGATGAATGGGTTCAACCGCTGAAGACTAGGACCAACTAGATCCTTTCCGAACCTTTTCGATTTCTTCTTTATACTCGTGATGTTGTATAATCTCAACAATTTTATGGAAAGCTTCATTATATTCGGTCGGTGAAACAATTTTTCCAAACTTTTTTAGTTGGGTCTTTGCATTTTCTTATGAAGCGGAACATATATGCAAACACTCTAAGCAACTTGAGGTGTGACGAAAAGCCTTCGATGACATCTACCAGCTCTGAACCTTGTACAGCGGCGGTCAGTCCGACCGCAGCCTTCCTCTTCTCCAGCTCAGCGTCTTTTGGAAGCTCGAAATGAGAGTTTTTGGGCCAGTTTTCTTCGTCATCCTTCAAAAATAATGGTCCTTCGAACCAGATTGACTGGACGATTTCGTTGACGTCACAACCTCTTGAGACAATATCTGCTGGGTTCTGTTTCGTGGGTACATGCCGCCACGTAGCTTCATCTGACCACTCTTGGATCTCAGCCACTCTATTTGAAACGAACGTCGACAACGAGGATGGATGAGATCGAATCCAATGAAGAGTTACTTCGGAATCCGACCAATAAACAGTTCGTTCGATAGGGACCTTTAATAGGGGCTTGATTCTGTGACAGAGATCTGCGAGAAGGTGAGCGGCACATAACTCAAGCCTTGGGAGCGTTTTGGTCTTGAGCGGCGCTACTTTGGACTTGGAAGTCAATAACGATATTTTAAAACCTTCTGCAGTTTTGCTACGTATATAGACGCACGCTCCATAAGGTCTCATGGAGGCGTCAGCAAAGGCATGTATTTGCACTGGTGACATCGGATCGGTAAACACGAACCGAGGTATGGATATCTCTTCCAAGTGAGACAATGTGTTTTTCAACATATTCCATGCTGTTTCTAAATGCAGCGGAATCGACTCGTCCCAATCTAATTTGTTAAGCCAAAGTTCCTGCAATAGGATCTTGCCTGTTATGATGATAGGGCTTAACAAACCAAGGGGGTCGAATAACTTCGATGTCACCGATAGAATGTTCCGTTTTGTCGCTCGGAGACCCATGACTGAATCGTCAATTTTAAATTTGAAGGCATCTTCATTAGGCAACCATGAGATTCCTAACGCCTTAGTCGACTCTGAATCCGAGATCGTTATGGGCTTTGCTGTGCTCTCAGATGCGGTTATCTCAGGTGAGTTTGAAAACCACTTTGCCAACTCAAAACCTGCAGTCTGAAGAACCTGAGACACTTCGGACTTAATTGCCCTTAGCTCCTTCACGCATGCAGCACCAGTCAACATGTCATCGACGTAAAAGTCGGACCCGATAACGTCAGCAGCTTTAGGGAATGAGAGCTTTGCAGACTCACTCAACCTTTTTAAACACCGGATAGCCAAAAATGGGGCTGGTCCAGTCCCATAAGTTACGGTGTTAAGCTTGTACAATCTCAAGGATTCAGATGGGTCTCTTCTCCACACTATGAGTTGAAACTGCCTATCAGCTTCATTCACCATTACTTGGCGATACATTTTTTTAACATCGGCAGTCAGGGCAAACCTGTGCAGACGGAAGCGCAGCAGTGTCGAGTATAGCTCCTCTTGAATGGTAGGTCCGACCATCAGAATATCATTCAAGGCCACCTGAGAGGACGTCTTGGACGACGCATCGAAAACGACGCGAAGCTTGGTAGACGTACTTTGGGGCCTTAGAACACACTGATGTGGAATTACATAGTGTGGAGTTGAAGGTATCGTATTGTCGGTAGGAGACATATGGCCAAAGGAGAGGTACTCTTCCATAAATTCCAAGTACATTTTCTTCAACTCAGGGTCACGATGCAATCTTCTTTCAAGCGACAAAAACCGCCGTTTAGCAACCTCAAAGGAGTTGCCTAAACAGATTGGATCTGATTTAAACGGCAGCCTTACTTCAAACCGACCTGATGGCAATACCTGAGTCGTCTTCCGATAGTGATCTTCACATAACTTGTGCTCAGGCGTAGCAACTTTCTTTTGAGATGGCATTTCTTCCAGTGACCAAAACTTTTGCAAGGTCCGATCGATAGACACTAGCAACTCTTCACTGCAACTCAAACTATTTGTAATTTGGGGAACAGAACTTTTGGGAACATATCTTCCCGAAACAACCCAGCCAAGAAGGGTCTTCTGAAGAGTTGGATAGTCCGGACCTTGCTTAATTTGACCAACAGCTAATAGTTCAAAAAATGATTCTGCTCCTATCAGCATATCTATTCTTTGTGGCTTGTTGAAATATGGGTCTGCTAGAGGTAGGTTCTTTGGGATTCTCCAGTCACTCACATTCACTGACTGGTCAGGATGATAACCTGAAATCGATTTCAAAATCCAAAAATCGAAGGAGAACTCACTACCATTTAATCGCGACTTCACCACCGTATGTATTTTATCTTTTACTTGAGAATTGGATTCACCAATACCAAGCAAGCTAATACATGACTCCTCTTTACGGATCTGTAAGCGGTGAGCAAGGTCCTCTGTTATGAAATTGGTTTGAGATCCAGAGTCCAGAAGAGCTCTGGCCAGAATGTGGTCACCGCTCTTCGTTCGGACACTTACGATCGACGTAGCCAGAAGTACCCTATCCAACGATGTCGCATGCAGAGCATGGGACGTGGAAGGTTGATCCTGGTTTGAAGGAGGAGAGGCACTCTCTTGGGGTGGTGGCAACGCGAGACTATTAGCAGACACTGTGTATCGATGCAATAAGGTGTGATGTGAGCGGCCGCACACACGACATTTATTGGCCTTGCATCTTACAACAGCGTGGCCTTTTTGCAGACAATTAATGCATAAGGGTGCAGATTTAGCGAACTCGAACCTTTGCATGACCGAGAGTCGCAAAAATGGAGTGCATTTCGACACTACATGGTCGTCCGAATTGCAATAGCTGCAAGTTCGCTGAACTCTGTTGGTGGAATGAGAAGAACAAGCAAATGAGCTACGATTATGCTGCTTGCTTGGTACAACCTTGTCCGGCATTGGCTTCGTCGACTCTTCAGCAGACAAATACTGGTATCGACGATTCAAAACTTTCTCAAGGTCGGACCAAAGCGGCAACTTTTCGTAAGTCAGTTGTTTATCCCACTTTTGTTTAGTCACTGGGTCGACTCTATTTAAAACGAGATGAATGAGCATTGCATTCGAGATTTTGGTATCGTCTTCTATCGACAGTAATGAACCATAAATCGATGAAACAGTATCGATGAGGTTCCTGAGGGACGATGCGCACTGCTGCGAGATTTTTGGCAGATTAAAAAATGTGGAAATATTGTTTGTAAAAATCAGATACTCGTTATCATATACTCGTTTGAGGCTATCCATGGCCTTTTTATAGTTGGCTTCGGTGACTTGGAACGCCTTAATTGTTCCTAATGCTTCATCCGAGAGGCACGAGATCAAGTGAACTAGAACTATGAAGGCTATGAACTAGAGTCTCAAAAAGGCTGATGAAATTTTTAAAATCCGAATGCTTACCACTAAATTTTGGTAATCCCAATTTCGGAAGTCGAGCACGAGTTGGGGCACCACAGGCTGGTATTGTTAGCGTCGTATCGCTTGATACATCAAAGGCGCAGATAAGCGACATTATCTTTGCCTTAGTTACGATAGATAACTCTTCCAACTCGGCTGCGAATTCATCGTCGCCATCTATTTCTTCTATTTTTTCTTGTAATTGTTTAGCCTTTTGGATTGACTCATTCAAGGAATCGAGCCTACATTGTAGCTCTGTCAATTGTATAGGAATCGAACCTTCATCTAATCGTACTTTTCAGCGGCGAATGCTTTTAACTTGACTTTGAAGCTTAGATTTCAAGTTTTTAAGAACTGACTTATTGTCTTCTGCCATATTTTTTATATTTATAATATGCTCAAACAAAGAAAACAAACAAATATAAATAAATGTTCAAAGCAAGAACGGCAATCGAAAACAAATAATAATTGAACTGCGAGGCACGAGGTATCAATATATAATATGGTTGCAAGTGACAGCCGAAAACCATATACCCTCGAAAAGCAGGGTAGCGCGTCACTGGTAAGTAACACCCAAAAACCATATACCCTCGAAAAACAGGGTAGCGCGTCACTTGGCGTTCCGTTAAGATCAAGCGACAAGATCTCCCAACAAATACAACGCAAGCAACGGTGATTCTAGTAAATAGAATTATGTATATATATATGTATATATTTGAACCACTTGAGCACTTCTTTACGTGTCACTGTCACTTTTATTTGTTGCCTTTAATTTAATTTACAGTCCACCCGGGGGCGCCATGAAAATTTAGAATAGTTTTTCTAAATGCGAAACCGGAAAACTTTGGGTGGCTGTAATTTTATTTAAGAGGCGGGACGAGATGAATAATACGTGCGCTCGATCAAATCAATTTCAACGAATGTCTAATTCCAATTTTTCTCTAGCCTAACTAACCTACGTTGGCAAAGCGGGGCGAATTCGCCAAGAGCGAGAGAGTAAGCTTTATTGCGCTCCCGCCTTGCCCTAAACTAACTAACACTAGACTTCATACAATTCAAATTAGATTCCACAATTATTTACAAAAAAAAAAACAGACGAGAAACGACGAAACACGTACCATATACTACAGCCTGCAATCTGTTTGATAGATACGATTTAATGAAATTGACTGAAGTCTCAGAAAAGTTGAAAAACTTCGCCAGTTTTGTGCAGAGAATATTGTGATTCACTGAGTCGAATGCTTTACTGTGGTCGAGAAGTGTTAAAAATGTTACCTTGTTCTTGTCGAGTTGCTGCCGAATATCTTCTACAATATCCATTATTGCACTCACACAGCTTCTTTTATAACGAAAACCCGACTGCTTTTGGCTTAGTAGCGAATTGTTAATCAAAAATTTTTCAATTTTTAAGGACATGAGATTTTCTAGTACTTTTGAAAGGAACGGAAGTATCGAGATGGGTCTAAAGTCATTGTTGGATTTTGGGATCGGCAGAATTTTCTCATTTTTCCATTCAGTCGGGAACATGGACGTAGTTATGGCCGTGTTCAGAATATAGGTGACGTGGGATATGATTTTGGGGAGTACGATTTTTAAAAATTTCGGGCTAATGTTATCTAGGCCTTCAGCGTTAGACTTCACCTTAAGTATACACGCAAGGACATCACACTGACTGACACATACAAAGCTAAAACTATTATCACAGAGTGGGATTTTATTCAGGTACTTGTTACAAGTCGCTTCAGGCACATCAATTACCGAAAACTTTTTGTTGAGAACTTCGACATCTATATTACTCTCAGTCTTCAGCTTGCATTTTCCTATACCTAAACTGTTCATTTCACTCCATCTTTGCTTAATGGTAGAACAATTACGAAACTTGGATTTATAGTATTCGCACTTAGCAGACCTTATTCCTTTGTTAACAGTGGCTCTCAACTCGTTGTACCTTAAACGAAAGTCGAGAGTTTTGTATCGCTTCCATTTAAAGAAAGCAACATCACGCTGATGACTGAGTGTTTTAATTTCACTGGTGAACCAAGCATTCTGTCTTGGTTTTATAATCTTGGTTTTTAGTGGTACAAACTTGTTGCAGAGGTACAGAATATATCTGTTTAGAACACTCAATTGACAATAAACATGGGGAGATTGGTATATTAATTCCCAGTCACGTGCATTAAAGTCTTGCCTATATTTGCCTTTTCTATATTTTTATAGTCTCTATACGTAAATGAATTAGTTTTATAATTCAATGTCGTCATATGTCAGAAAGATAAGGTCATGTTTAGAGAAAGCTGGTACTGAAACCTGGTCATAAAGTAGAGTCTTACTAGGGTCATTGGTAAAAAAGATGTCAAGAAGTGCATCACAGGTACTGCTGAAGTGAGTAGGCATGGTTACATTTACGGCAAGCAACCCCAAGGAAGCAAAACTATCCAAGACATGACTCTCCAACAAGAGATTGCTATTGAGATCGCCAGCCAGAATGATGTCTGTGTATGACACTGAAATGTCTGAGATAATATCCAATAGCGGCTGATAGTCTATCGTACGATGGGGTCGGTATATACAGCCAAGTAGAATTTTCTCACTCATTTTACTTGTGATTTCCAACATTAAAAATTCTATGGGACATTCACTCGGTTGTTTACATATAACATTACATTTTAATCTAGTATTAACATATATAGCAACACCACCTGCATGTCCAATGCGATCCGAACGAAAAACAACATAGCCGTCACACACAATTGACAAGTCACATAACTCAGGTACAAACCACGCCTCAGACACACATATAACATCTACATTTGAATGGGTAAACAGTAATCTAAACTCATCGATTTTCCTAAGCAAGCTTAGCTAATTGAAAAAATGTAGGTTTTTCAAGGGAAATTTTCATTTTAGCATTCTGTAAAATCTGTATTAGTCTAATTATGCTGATTAATAGTTTTTGAAAATATTACTATGTCGTCCATATAGATATGGCAGGTTTTCCTTACTTGTTCTCTAAGTATATCGTCCATTGCCCTTTGGAAGATTCTGGGTGCATTTGTCAAACACATTGGCATTCTTAAAAATTCATATTTACCATTATTTATTGAAAACGATGTTTTTTCTATGTCTGATTCTTTCATCAATATCTGATAGAATCACGATTCTAAATCAATAGCAGAGAAATACTTTGCCTTCCCCAAATTGGAAAGAATTACAGAAGGATCCTGCATGGGGTATCTGTCTGGTATTGTATTATTATTTAGTTTCTTAAAATCTATTACTAACCTATGTTTAGGAGCTCCATCTTTATTTACACCTTTTTGTATTATATCTATCATTCTTTCCCTGAGTTTCTCTAAATTTACCGCTTCATAAGTGAGTGTGTTATTCAATCTGATCTCTTCCGATTCAGAATTTATATTTTTATTTAAGTCGGATATTTCTACGACGGCATGTTCAGGATATTGGCATCCCAAACTATTTGCTTTTGTATTGACGGATATTTCTACGTCGGCGTGCCTAGGATATTCTCATCCCAAGCTATTCTCTCTTGTTTTGACGGATAGTTTTACGCCGGCGTGCTCAGGATTTATTGATCCCAAGCTATATAAACTCTTTTTGTCGGATACTTCAACGACGGCATGTTCAGGATTTTTTAATACCAAACAATTTATTTTTGTGTTGATTCCTTGATCCCAAGCTATATAAACTTCTTTCTACCTGTACTGAATCGGTTCTTTCTGCCTTTCCTGCTTCAAAATATTTTTTTATTATAAATTTCTTTAACGGAAGGATAATTTTCCCTTCTGTAAGGGTTATTTTATTTAGGGAAACGGTCTCATCGAAAATGATAATTCGTTATTATTATAGCTTAAAATTCCTTTTTCGATATCTGTTACATTTGGCTTGTTTCCCTGTGGTCAACGCCGGCTAGCTGTCGATTCCAGGGCTGGATAGTTCCCCTTGCCCGCAAATGTAGACAAAGTTTTGAGACACACGACTTCTCAGGACAACAATACCAACAAAAAAAAACCTGCACTTAGCTACAAAAAAAAACGACAAAATAAACAAACAGATGATTTTCAAGTGGTGAAGCATCGATGTTTCAACTTCGCGCGCCCGCCCTTCCTGTGATCAAATTCAAATGTTCATTTTGACTACCCTGTGCTGGAACGGCTGCGGTTGGCCAAATCCATGGCCCACGCCACGCGTCCTCCCTTTTTATTAATTTATAACTTTATACCTTCATACCCTTCACTTTAGTTAGGGATATATTTGACAATTAAACTATAAATCATGGTTTAGGCAAATAAATAACAAAAAAAACAACACCAAAACTTTAACCAATGAAAACGTGCCATGAATAAGTAAATTATGAATTAAAGCTAGTAAATGTATGGGATCAATCGTGGGAATACCCTTACCCATGCGGTGTGAAAGCCATTTATATGTGAGTTGGGCCCTACCGAGACTATTCTACCAAGAGCTCTTGTTAAGGGTCCCCGGGGCAGAAGAAATGATTGATAAGTAAATTTCCACAACGGTGGCCTTCAGTGACACCGCGTCACACACAAGGGGTTAAGCCCACTACAGATGATCAGCTGATTGCTGTTTTGTTTAGATTCGGGAAATGTGTTGGTGTTTGGATAATGTGACCGTTTTATGTTAAATGCTTAAAGTACCAGTGAATAACAATTTGTACATATAAAGGACAACACTAGGAACGAACAACATTAAGAGGTGAATGTGTTTGCGGTGTATCTAGCCTCCGTGGCTTACACGAGCAATGTGCGGGATCGTGAAGACTGGCCGTACAGACCCAAATTTATATAGGTGTGCAGTTTTGCAGTGAAATATATGTGCGGATACGTGGAGTGCTTACTGATCACAGGTGGGGAGCACGCCCTAAAGGGGGGCGAGGCACCGTATAGTCTCGTCAGGATCTGGACTGGATTGTCCCGACACAGACGGAACTATTGGTTGCTCTAGTGGTTCCCATGCGTGACGTGATCCAGCTTTCCATCAAAAAATCTGCCCTCCGAGCAGCTCTAGAAAATGGAATAAACCGTCTTCAGGAAAATTTATCCTCTCCAGAAAAAGTGAATGATAGCCTCCAGAAAAGTGATTGATCGCCTCCAGGAGAAGATCCTTCTTGGCAGAAAAGAAAAATCTCTGGCCCGGTTCTAGGGGGTGATAGTCCGGGCCAGGCTGTGGGAGGAATAATACCACCGGCATGAATTTAAATTCAAATTCGCGCCCCATTTATCGTTGCTCAGTTTTTTTTAGGGTTTTGGAAATAAATGTTATGTGGTTCCCTTTTTGTGATAATACTGCACCTATTGCTATGTTTGATGCATCTGTGGTTAGAGTGAATTTTTTATTGTAATCAGGCTGTACTAATTCTATATGTGCTATTAAACTATCTCTTAGAATATTAAATGCTTCCACTGCTGTTTCATCCAGCTGTATCAAGGCTTTTTTTGATGCTCTTTTTGAAATCTTCCCATTGATTCCACTTAAATACTTTGATAGTGGTTTGGCAATTGTCGCATAGTTCCGGACGAATTTTCTATAATACCCTGGAAACTGCGTAGCTCTCGGACATTTTTCGGAATTGGATATTTCTGTATTGTGTCTATTTTTTCCGGGTCTGTTTTAATGACATTATGGGAAACGATGTCCTCCTCCTTGCTGCTTCTGGACAGCATTTAGACGATTATCCATTATTTTTTTATTTATTTATTTCATGCTATATCCTAACGCTACAAGTATTAACTTATTTTTATTGCGCTAGTCACTTTGGTTGTATAAATCGTTTGGAGGGGTATCTTCTTAAAACTAATACGTATATATTAATATTATTAATATATACGTATATATTATTATTCAAAGTGTTTGAATTCGAGGGCATAGACAATTGTTAGTTCGTTGTGATGTAGCAGGGATAAGTTTGCGGTATAAGTAGATCGGTTCTTTGGTCATCACAATTTTATGAAAGTACACTAGAGTTCTAAAATCTATCCAGGTGGTCAAGTTAAGGTCAAGTATTTTATGAGTCAAGTATGATACATGGTCAAAACGTCTTAAATTAAACACATATCGAACTATTGAATTAAAGGCTACTAGTAGGGTACGCATGTCACTTGCGTCACAATGACCAAATATTTCTACACCATAAAGGAGAGTGGGGATAAGAATGACTTTGGAAATTAATAGTTTTATTTGTTCTGGCAGGAAGGTTTTAGACGCTGAAAGCTGACGCAATAGACCATAAGTTCGTCCAGTTGCCTTTGTAATGTGTTTACTCCATGACAGTGTCCTACTGAAGGTTAAACCCAGATTAACAGCATGGTCTTCATAGCAGATAGGTGTATTGTCTATGTATATGTGGTCGAGATTGTCAGTATCAATCACCTTTGTAGCAATTACCATGCACTTCGATTTTTTTGGATTTATTCCTAAGCCATTCTTTTTTGTCCATTTCTCAATTATGGAAAGCATTCTGTTACATGTACTAACACAAACATTTATCTCTTTCACTGGACTACTAACATAGATTTGAACGTCATCGGCATATACATAAGTGTACTTCGCATTCTGACAAGACACTAGGTAGATCATTAACATATATTGAAAACAGTAAAGGGCCTAACACTGATCCCTGAGGGATCCCTAAAAGTGGAAACAAACGTACCATATACTACAGCCTGCAATCTGTTTGATAGATACGATTTAATGAAATTGACTGAAGTCTCAGAAAAGTTGAATAACTTCGGCAGTTTTGTGCAGAGAATATTGTGATTCACTGATTCGAATGCTTTACTGTGGTCGAGAAGTGTTAAAAATGTTACCTTGTTCTTGTCGAGTTGCTGCCGAATATCTTCTACAATATCCATTATTGCACTCACACAGCTTCTTTTTTTACGAAAACCCGACTGCTTTTGGCTTAGTAGCGAATTGTTAATCAAACATTTTTTAATTTGTAAGGACATGAGATTTTCTAGTACTTTTGAAAGGAACGGAAGTATCGAGATGGGTCTAAAGTCATTGTTGGATTTTGGGATCGGCAGAATTTTCTCATTTTTCCATTCAGTCGGGAACATGGACGTAGTTATGGCCGTGTTCAGAATATAGGTGACGTGGGATATGATTTTGGGGAGTACGATTTTTAAAAATTTCGGGCTAATGTTATCTAGGCCTTCAGCGTTAGACTTCACCTTAAGTATACACGCAAGAACATCACACTGACTGACACATACAAAGCTAAAACTATTATCACAGAGTGGGATTTTATTCAGGTACTTGTTACAAGTCGCTTCAGGCACATCAATTACCGAAAACTTTTTGTTGAGAACTTCGACATCTATATTACTCTCAGTCTTCAGCTTGCATTTTCCTATACCTAAACTGTTCATTTCACTCCATCTTTGCTTAATGGTAGAACAATTACGAAACTTGGATTTATAGTATTCGCACTTAGCAGACCTTATTCCTTTGTTAACAGTGGCTCTCAACTCGTTGTACCTTAAACGAAAGTCGATAGTTTTGTATCGCTTCCATTTAAAGAAAGCAACATCACGCTGATGACTGAGTGTTTTAATTTCACTGGTGAACCAAGCATTCTGTCTTGGTTTTATAATCTTGGTTTTTAGTGGTACAAACTTGTTGCAGCGGTACAGAATATTGCTGTTTAGAACACTCAATCGACAATCAACATGGGGAGATTGGTAAATTAATTCCCAGTCACATGCATTAAAGTCTTGCCTATATTTGCCTTTTCTATATTTTTATAGTCTCTATACGTAAATGAATTAGTTTTATAATTCAATGTCGTCATATGTCAGAAAGATAAGGTCATGTTTAGAGAAAGCTGGTACTGAAACCTGGTCATAAAGTAGAGTCTTACTAGGGTCATTGGTAAAAAAGATGTCAAGAAGTGCATCACAGGTACTGCTGAAGTGAGTAGGCATGGTTACATTTACGGCAAGCAACCCCAAGGAAGCAAAACTATCCAAGACATGACTCTCCAACAAGAGATTGCTATTGAGATCGCCAGCCAGAATGATGTCTGTGTATGACACTGAAATGTCTGAGATAATATCCAATAGCGGCTGATAGTCTATCGTACGATGGGGTCGGTATATACAGCCAAGTAGAATTTTCTCACTCATTTTACTTGTGATTTCCAACATTAAATATTCTATGGGACATTCACTCGGTTGTTTACATATAACATTACATTTTAATCTAGTATTAACATATATAGCAACACCACCTGCATGTCCAATGCGATCCGAACGAAAAACAACATAGCCGTCACACACAATAGACAAGTCACATAACTCAGGTACAAACCACGCCTCAGACACACATATAACATCTAAATTTGAATGGGTAAACAGTAATCTAAACTCATCGATTTTCCTAAGCAAGCTTAGCTAATTGAAAAAATGTAGACTTTTCAAGGGAAATTTTCATTTTAGCATTCTGTAAAATCTGTATTAGTCTAATTATGCTGATTAATAGTTTTTGAAAATATTACTATGTCGTCCATATAGATATGGCAGGTTTTCCTTACTTGTTCTCTAAGTATATCGTCCATTGCCCTTTGGAAGATTCTGGGTGCATTTGTCAAACACATTGGCATTCTTAAAAATTCATATTTACCATTATTTATGGAAAACGATGTTTTTTCTATGTCTGATTCTTTCATCAATATCTGATAGAATCACGATTCTAAATCATGAGCAGAGAAATAATTTGCCTTCCCCAAATTGGAAAGAATTACAGAAGGATCCTGCATGGGGTATCTGTCTGGTATTGTATTATTATTTAGTTTTTTAAAATCTATTACTAACCTATGTTTAGGAGCTCCATCTTCATTTACACCTTTTTGTATTATATCTATCATTCTTTCCCTGAGTTTCTCTAAATTTACCGCTTCATAAGTGAGTGTGTTATTCAATCTGATCTCTTCCGATTCAGAATTTATATGTTTATTTAAGTCGGATATTTCTACGACGGCATGTTCAGGTTATTGGCATCCCAAACTATTTGCTTTTGTATTGACGGATATTTCTACGTCGGCGTGCCTAGGATATTCTCATCCCAAGCTATTCTCTCTTGTTTTGACGGATAGTTTTACGCCGTTATTTTATTTAGGGAAACGGTCTCATCGAAAATGATGTGTTCTTCCTTATTATTATAGCTTAAAATTCCTTTTTCGGTATCTGTTACATTTGGCTTGTTTCCCTGTGGTCAACGCCGGCTAGCTGTCGATTCCAGGGCTGGATAGTTCCCCTTGCCCGCAAATGTAGACAAAGTTTTGAGACACACGACTTCTCAGGACAACAATACCAACAAAAAAAAACCTGCACTTAGCTACAAAAAAAAACGACAAAATAAACAAACAGATGATTTTCAAGTGGTGAAGCATCGATGTTTCAACTTCGCGCGCCCGCCCTTCCTGTGGTCAAATTCAAATGTTCATTTTGACTACCCTGTGCTGGAACGGCTGCGGTTGGCCAAATCCATGGCCCACGCCACGCGTCCTCCCTTTTTATTAATTTATAACTTTATACCTTCATACCCTTCACTTTAGTTAGGGATATATTTGACAATTAAACTATAAATCATGGTTTAGGCAAATAAATAACAAAAAAAACAACACCAAAACTTTAACCAATGAAAACGTGCCATGAATAAGTAAATTATGAATTAAAGCTAGTAAATGTATGGGATCAATCGTGGGAATACCCTTACCCATGCGGTGTGAAAGCCATTTATATGTGAGTTGGGCCCTACCGAGACTATTCTACCAAGAGCTCTTGTTAAGGGTCCCCGGGGCAGAAGAAATGATTGATAAGTAAATTTCCACAACGGTGGCCTTCAGTGACACCGCGTCACACACAAGGGGTTAAGCCCACTACAGATGATCAGCTGATTGCTGTTTTGTTTAGATTCGGGAAATGTGTTGGTGTTTGGATAATGTGACCGTTTTATGTTAAATGCTTAAAGTACCAGTGAATAACAATTTGTACATATAAAGGACAACACTAGGAACGAACAACATTAAGAGGTGAATGTGTTTGCGGTGTATCTAGCCTCCGTGGCTTACACGAGCAATGTGCGGGATCGTGAAGACTGGCCGTACAGACCCAAATTTATATAGGTGTGCAGTTTTGCAGTGAAATATATGTGCGGATACGTGGAGTGCTTACTGATCACAGGTGGGGAGCACGCCCTAAAGGGGGGCGAGGCACCGTATAGTCTCGTCAGGATCTGGACTGGATTGTCCCGACACAGACGGAACTATTGGTTGCTCTAGTGGTTCCCATGCGTGACGTGATCCAGCTTTCCATCAAAAAATCTGCCCTCCGAGCAGCTCTAGAAAATGGAATAAACCGTCTTCAGGAAAATTTATCCTCTCCAGAAAAAGTGAATGATAGCCTCCAGAAAAGTGATTGATCGCCTCCAGGAGAAGATCCTTCTTGGCAGAAAAGAAAAATCTCTGGCCCGGTTCTAGGGGGTGATAGTCCGGGCCAGGCTGTGGGAGGAATAATACCACCGGCATGAATTTAAATTCAAATTCGCGCCCCATTTATCGTTGCTCAGTTTTTTTTAGGGTTTTGGAAATAAATGTTATGTGGTTCCCTTTTTGTGATAATACTGCACCTATTGCTATGTTTGATGCATCTGTGGTTAGAGTGAATTTTTTATTGTAATCAGGCTGTACTAATTCTATATGTGCTATTAAACTATCTCTTAGAATATTAAATGCTTCCACTGCTGTTTCATCCAGCTGTATCAAGGCTTTTTTTGATGCTCTTTTTGAAATCTTCCCATTGATTCCACTTAAATACTTTGATAGTGGTTTGGCAATTGTCGCATAGTTCCGGACGAATTTTCTATAATACCCTGGAAACTGCGTAGCTCTCGGACATTTTTCGGAATTGGATATTTCTGTATTGTGTCTATTTTTTCCGGGTCTGTTTTAATGACATTATGGGAAACGATGTCCTCCTCCTTGCTGCTTCTGGACAGCATTTAGACGATTATCCATTATTTTTTTATTTATTTATTTCATGCTATATCCTAACGCTACAAGTATTAACTTATTTTTATTGCGCTAGTCACTTTGGTTGTATAAATCGTTTGGAGGGGTATCTTCTTAAAACTAATACGTATATATTAATATTATTAATATATACGTATATATTATTATTCAAAGTGTTTGAATTCGAGGGCATAGACAATTGTTAGTTCGTTGTGATGTAGCAGGGATAAGTTTGCGGTATGAGTAGATCGGTTCTTTGGTCATCACAATTTTATGAAAGTACACTAGAGTTCTAAAATCTATCCAGGTGGTCAAGTTAAGGTCAAGTATTTTATGAGTCAAGTGTGATACATGGTCAAAACGTCTTAAATTAAACACATATCGAACTATTGAATTAAAGGCTACTAGTAGGGTACGCATGTCACTTGCGTCACAATGACCAAATATTTCTACACCATAAAGGAGAGTGGGGATAAGAATGACTTTGGAAATTAATAGTTTTATTTGTTCTGGCAGGAAGGTTTTAGACGCTGAAAGCTGACGCAATAGACCATAAGTTCGTCCAGTTGCCTTTGTAATGTGTTTACTCCATGACAGTGTCCTACTGAAGGTTAAACCCAGATTAACAGCATGGTCTTCATAGCAGATAGGTGTATTGTCTATGTATATGTGGTCGAGATTGTCAGTATCAATCACCTTTTTAGCAATTACCATGCACTTCGATTTTTTTGGATTTATCCCTAAGCCATTCTTTTTTGTCCATTTCTCAATTATGGAAAGCATTCTGTTACATGTACTAACACAAACATTTATCTCTTTCACTGGACTACTAACATAGATTTGAACGTCATCGGCATATACATAAGTGTACTTCGCATTCTGACAAGACACTAGGTAGATCATTAACATATATTTAAAACAGTAAAGGGCCTAACACTGATCCCTGAGGGATCCCTAAAAGTGGAAACAAACGTACCATATACTACAGCCTGCAATCTGTTTGATAGATACGATTTAATGAAATTGACTGAAGTCTCAGAAAAGTTGAATAGCTTCGCCAGTTTTGTGCAGAGAATATTGTGATTCACTGATTTGAATGCTTTACTGTGGTCGAGAAGTGTTAAAAATGTTACCTTGTTCTTGTCGAGTTGCTGCCGAATATCTTCTACAATATCCATTATTGCACTCACACAGCTTCTTTTTTTACGAAAACCCGACTGCTTTTGGCTTAGTAGCGAATTGTTAATCAAAAATTTTTTTAATTTGTAAGGACATGAGATTTTCTAGTACTTTTGAAAGGAACGGAAGTATCGAGATGGGTCTAAAGTCATTGTTGGATTTTGGGATCGGCAGAATTTTCTCATTTTTCCATTCAGTCGGGAACATGGACGTAGTTATGGCCGTGTTCAGAATATAGGTGACGTGGGATATGATTTTGGGGAGTACGATTTTTAAAAATTTCGGGCTAATGTTATCTAGGCCTTCAGCGTTAGACTTCACCTTAAGTATACACGCAAGAACATCACACTGACTGACACATACAAAGCTAAAACTATTATCACAGAGTGGGATTTTATTCAGGTACTTGTTACAAGTCGCTTCAGGCACATCAATTACCGAAAACTTTTTGTTGAGAACTTCGACATCTATATTACTCTCAGTCTTCAGCTTGCATTTTCCTATACCTAAACTGTTCATTTCACTCCATCTTTGCTTAATGGTAGAACAATTACGAAACTTGGATTTATAGTATTCGCACTTAGCAGACCTTATTCCTTTGTTAACAGTGGCTCTCAACTCGTTGTACCTTAAACGAAAGTCGAGAGTTTTGTATCGCTTCCATTTAAAGAAAGCAACATCACGCTGATGACTGAGTGTTTTAATTTCACTGGTGAACCAAGCATTCTGTCTTGGTTTTATAATCTTGGTTTTTAGTGGTACAAACTTGTTGCAGAGGTACAGAATATATCTGTTTAGAACACTCAATTGACAATAAACATGGGGAGATTGGTATATTAATTCCCAGTCACGTGCATTAAAGTCTTGCCTATATTTGCCTTTTCTATATTTTTATAGTCTCTATACGTAAATGAATTAGTTTTATAATTCAATGTCGTCATATGTCAGAAAGATAAGGTCATGTTTAGAGAAAGCTGGTACTGAAACCTGGTCATAAAGTAGAGTCTTACTAGGGTCATTGGTAAAAAAGATGTCAAGAAGTGCATCACAGGTACTGCTGAAGTGAGTAGGCATGGTTACATTTACGGCAAGCAACCCCAAGGAAGCAAAACTATCCAAGACATGACTCTCCAACAAGAGATTGCTATTGAGATCGCCAGCCAGAATGATGTCTGTGTATGACACTGAAATGTCTGAGATAATATCCAATAGCGGCTGATAGTCTATCGTACGATGGGGTCGGTATATACAGCCAAGTAGAATTTTCTCACTCATTTTACTTGTGATTTCCAACATTAAAAATTCTATGGGACATTCACTCGGTTGTTTACATATAACATTACATTTTAATCTAGTATTAACATATATAGCAACACCACCTGCATGTCCAATGCGATCCGAACGAAAAACAACATAGCCGTCACACACAATTGACAAGTCACATAACTCAGGTACAAACCACGCCTCAGACACACATATAACATCTACATTTGAATGGGTAAACAGTAATCTAAACTCATCGATTTTCCTAAGCAAGCTTAGCTAATTGAAAAAATGTAGGTTTTTCAAGGGAAATTTTCATTTTAGCATTCTGTAAAATCTGTATTAGTCTAATTATGCTGATTAATAGTTTTTGAAAATATTACTATGTCGTCCATATAGATATGGCAGGTTTTCCTTACTTGTTCTCTAAGTATATCGTCCATTGCCCTTTGGAAGATTCTGGGTGCATTTGTCAAACACATTGGCATTCTTAAAAATTCATATTTACCATTATTTATTGAAAACGATGTTTTTTCTATGTCTGATTCTTTCATCAATATCTGATAGAATCACGATTCTAAATCAATAGCAGAGAAATACTTTGCCTTCCCCAAATTGGAAAGAATTACAGAAGGATCCTGCATGGGGTATCTGTCTGGTATTGTATTATTATTTAGTTTCTTAAAATCTATTACTAACCTATGTTTAGGAGCTCCATCTTTATTTACACCTTTTTGTATTATATCTATCATTCTTTCCCTGAGTTTCTCTAAATTTACCGCTTCATAAGTGAGTGTGTTATTCAATCTGATCTCTTCCGATTCAGAATTTATATTTTTATTTAAGTCGGATATTTCTACGACGGCATGTTCAGGATATTGGCATCCCAAACTATTTGCTTTTGTATTGACGGATATTTCTACGTCGGCGTGCCTAGGATATTCTCATCCCAAGCTATTCTCTCTTGTTTTGACGGATAGTTTTACGCCGGCGTGCTCAGGATTTATTGATCCCAAGCTATATAAACTCTTTTTGTCGGATACTTCAACGACGGCATGTTCAGGATTTTTTAATACCAAACAATTTATTTTTGTGTTGATTCCTTGATCCCAAGCTATATAAACTTCTTTCTACCTGTACTGAATCGGTTCTTTCTGCCTTTCCTGCTTCAAAATATTTTTTTATTATAAATTTCTTTAACGGAAGGATAATTTTCCCTTCTGTAAGGGTTATTTTATTTAGGGAAACGGTCTCATCGAAAATGATAATTCGTTATTATTATAGCTTAAAATTCCTTTTTCGATATCTGTTACATTTGGCTTGTTTCCCTGTGGTCAACGCCGGCTAGCTGTCGATTCCAGGGCTGGATAGTTCCCCTTGCCCGCAAATGTAGACAAAGTTTTGAGACACACGACTTCTCAGGACAACAATACCAACAAAAAAAACCTGCACTTAGCTACAAAAAAAAACGACAAAATAAACAAACAGATGATTGTCAAGTGGTGAAGCATCGATGTTTCAACTTCGCGCGCCCGCCCTTCCTGTGGTCAAATTCAAATGTTCATTTTGACTACCCTGTGCTGGAACGGCTGCGGTTGGCCAAATCCATGGCCCACGCCACGCGTCCTCCCTCTCTATTAATTTATAACTTCATACCTTTATAGTCTTCACTTTAGTTAGGGATATATTTGACAATTAAACTATAAATCATGGTTAAGGCAAATAAATAACAAAAAAAAAAACACCAAAACTTTAACCAATGAAAACGTGCCATGAATAAGTAAATTATTAATTAAAGCTAGTAAATGTATGGGATCGATGGTGGGAATACCCTTACCCATGCGGTGTGAAAGCCATTTATATGTGAGTTGGGCCCTACCGAGACTATTCTATCAAGAGCTCTTGTTAAGGGTCCCCGGGGCAGAAGGAATGATTGATAAGTAAATTTCCACAACGGTGGCCTTCAGTGACACCGCGTCACACACAAGGGGTTAAGCCCACTACAGATGATCAGCTGATTGCTGTTTTGTTGAGATTCGGGAAATGTGTTGGTGTTTGGATAATGTGACCGTTTTACGTTAAATGCTTAAAGTACCAATGAATAACAATTTGTACATATAAAGGACAACACTAGGAACGAACAACATTAAGAGGTGAATGTGTTTGCGGTGTATCTAGCCTCCGTGGTTTACACGAGCAATGTGCGGGATCGTGAAGACTGGCCGTACAGACCCAAATTTATATAGGTGTGCAGTTTTGCAGTGAAATATATGTGCGGATACGTGGAGTGCTTACTGATCACAGGTGGGGAGCACGCCCTAAAGGGGGGCGAGGCACCGTATAGTCTCGTCAGGATCTGGACTGGATTGTCCCGACACAGACGGAACTATTGGTTGCTCTAGTGGTTCCCATGCGTGACGTGATCCAGCTTTCCATCAAAAAATCTGCCCTCCGAGCAGCTCTAGAAAATGGAATAAACCGTCTTCAGGAAAATTTATCCTCTCCAGAAAAAGTGAATGATAGCCTCCAGAAAAGTGATTGATCGCCTCCAGGAGAAGATCCTTCTTGGCAGAAAAGAAAAATCTCTGGCCCGGTTCTAGGGGGTGATAGTCCGGGCCAGGCTGTGGGAGGAATAATACCACCGGCATGAATTTAAATTCAAATTCGCGCCCCATTTATCGTTGCTCAGTTTTTTTTAGGGTTTTGGAAATAAATGTTATGTGGTTCCCTTTTTGTGATAATACTGCACCTATTGCTATGTTTGATGCATCTGTGGTTAGAGTGAATTTTTTATTGTAATCAGGCTGTACTAATTCTATATGTGCTATTAAACTATCTCTTAGAATATTAAATGCTTCCACTGCTGTTTCATCCAGCTGTATCAAGGCTTTTTTTGATGCTCTTTTTGAAATCTTCCCATTGATTCCACTTAAATACTTTGATAGTGGTTTGGCAATTGTCGCATAGTTCCGGACGAATTTTCTATAATACCCTGGAAACTGCGTAGCTCTCGGACATTTTTCGGAATTGGATATTTCTGTATTGTGTCTATTTTTTCCGGGTCTGTTTTAATGACATTATGGGAAACGATGTCCTCCTCCTTGCTGCTTCTGGACAGCATTTAGACGATTATCCATTATTTTTTTATTTATTTATTTCATGCTATATCCTAACGCTACAAGTATTAACTTATT
Source organism: Drosophila helvetica (assembly GCA_963969585.1). Classification (NCBI taxonomy): domain Eukaryota; kingdom Metazoa; phylum Arthropoda; class Insecta; order Diptera; family Drosophilidae; genus Drosophila; species Drosophila helvetica. Next base: position 27,058,414 of record OZ018402.1, on the reverse strand, counting down.
TTTATTGCGCTAGTCACTTTGGTTGTATAAATCGTTTGGAGGGGTATCTTCTTAAAACTAATACGTATATATTAATATTATTAATATATACGTATATATTATTATTCAAAGTGTTTGAATTCGAGGGCATAGACAATTGTTAGTTCGTTGTGATGTAGCAGGGATAAGTTTGCGGTATGAGTAGATCGGTTCTTTGGTCATCACAATTTTATGAAAGTACACTAGAGTTCTAAAATCTATCCAGGTGGTCAAGTTAAGGTCAAGTATTTTATGAGTCAAGTGTGATACATGGTCAAAACGTCTTAAATTAAACACATATCGAACTATTGAATTAAAGGCTACTAGTAGGGTACGCATGTCACTTGCGTCACAATGACCAAATATTTCTACACCATAAAGGAGAGTGGGGATAAGAATGACTTTGGAAATTAATAGTTTTATTTGTTCTGGCAGGAAGGTTTTAGACGCTGAAAGCTGACGCAATAGACCATAAGTTCGTCCAGTTGCCTTTGTAATGTGTTTACTCCATGACAGTGTCCTACTGAAGGTTAAACCCAGATTAACAGCATGGTCTTCATAGCAGATAGGTGTATTGTCTATGTATATGTGGTCGAGATTGTCAGTATCAATCACCTTTTTAGCAATTACCATGCACTTCGATTTTTTTGGATTTATCCCTAAGCCATTCTTTTTTGTCCATTTCTCAATTATGGAAAGCATTCTGTTACATGTACTAACACAAACATTTATCTCTTTCACTGGACTACTAACATAGATTTGAACGTCATCGGCATATACATAAGTGTACTTCGCATTCTGACAAGACACTAGGTAGATCATTAACATATATTTAAAACAGTAAAGGGCCTAACACTGATCCCTGAGGGATCCCTAAAAGTGGAAACAAACGTACCATATACTACAGCCTGCAATCTGTTTGATAGATACGATTTAATGAAATTGACTGAAGTCTCAGAAAAGTTGAATAGCTTCGCCAGTTTTGTGCAGAGAATATTGTGATTCACTGATTCGAATGCTTTACTGTGGTCGAGAAGTGTTAAAAATGTTACCTTGTTCTTGTCGAGATGCTGCCGAATATCTTCTACAATATCCATTATTGCACTCACACAGCTTCTTTTTTTACGAAAACCCGACTGCTTTTGGCTTAGTAGCGAATTGTTAATCAAAAATTTTTTAATTTGTAAGGACATGAGATTTTCTAGTACTTTTGAAAGGAACGGAAGTATCGAGATGGGTCTAAAGTCATTGTTGGATTTTGGGATCGGCAGAATTTTCTCATTTTTCCATTCAGTCGGGAACATGGACGTAGTTATGGCCGTGTTCAGAATATAGGTGACGTGGGATATGATTTTGGGGAGTACGATTTTTAAAAATTTCGGGCTAATGTTATCTAGGCCTTCAGCGTTAGACTTCACCTTAAGTATACACGCAAGAACATCACACTGACTGACACATACAAAGCTAAAACTATTATCACAGAGTGGGATTTTATTCAGGTACTTGTTACAAGTCGCTTCAGGCACATCAATTACCGAAAACTTTTTGTTGAGAACTTCGACATCTATATTACTCTCAGTCTTCAGCTTGCATTTTCCTATACCTAAACTGTTCATTTCACTCCATCTTTGCTTAATGGTAGAACAATTACGAAACTTGGATTTATAGTATTCGCACTTAGCAGACCTTATTCCTTTGTTAACAGTGGCTCTCAACTCGTTGTACCTTAAACGAAAGTCGATAGTTTTGTATCGCTTCCATTTAAAGAAAGCAACATCACGCTGATGACTGAGTGTTTTAATTTCACTGGTGAACCAAGCATTCTGTCTTGGTTTTATAATCTTGGTTTTTAGTGGTACAAACTTGTTGCAGCGGTACAGAATATTGCTGTTTAGAACACTCAATCGACAATCAACATGGGGAGATTGGTAAATTAATTCCCAGTCACATGCATTAAAGTCTTGCCTATATTTGCCTTTTCTATATTTTTATAGTCTCTATACGTAAATGAATTAGTTTTATAATTCAATGTCGTCATATGTCAGAAAGATAAGGTCATGTTTAGAGAAAGCTGGTACTGAAACCTGGTCATAAAGTAGAGTCTTACTAGGGTCATTGGTAAAAAAGATGTCAAGAAGTGCATCACAGGTACTGCTGAAGTGAGTAGGCATGGTTACATTTACGGCAAGCAACCCCAAGGAAGCAAAACTATCCAAGACATGACTCTCCAACAAGAGATTGCTATTGAGATCGCCAGCCAGAATGATGTCTGTGTATGACACTGAAATGTCTGAGATAATATCCAATAGCGGCTGATAGTCTATCGTACGATGGGGTCGGTATATACAGCCAAGTAGAATTTTCTCACTCATTTTACTTGTGATTTCCAACATTAAATATTCTATGGGACATTCACTCGGTTGTTTACATATAACATTACATTTTAATCTAGTATTAACATATATAGCAACACCACCTGCATGTCCAATGCGATCCGAACGAAAAACAACATAGCCGTCACACACAATAGACAAGTCACATAACTCAGGTACAAACCACGCCTCAGACACACATATAACATCTAAATTTGAATGGGTAAACAGTAATCTAAACTCATCGATTTTCCTAAGCAAGCTTAGCTAATTGAAAAAATGTAGACTTTTCAAGGGAAATTTTCATTTTAGCATTCTGTAAAATCTGTATTAGTCTAATTATGCTGATTAATAGTTTTTGAAAATATTACTATGTCGTCCATATAGATATGGCAGGTTTTCCTTACTTGTTCTCTAAGTATATCGTCCATTGCCCTTTGGAAGATTCTGGGTGCATTTGTCAAACACATTGGCATTCTTAAAAATTCATATTTACCATTATTTATGGAAAACGATGTTTTTTCTATGTCTGATTCTTTCATCAATATCTGATAGAATCACGATTCCAAATCATGAGCAGAGAAATAATTTGCCTTCCCCAAATTGGAAAGAATTACAGAAGGATCCTGCATGGGGTATCTGTCTGGTATTGTATTATTATTTAGTTTTTTAAAATCTATTACTAACCTATGTTTAGGAGCTCCATCTTCATTTACACCTTTTTGTATTATATCTATCATTCTTTCCCTGAGTTTCTCTAAATTTACCGCTTCATAAGTGAGTGTGTTATTCAATCTGATCTCTTCCGATTCAGAATTTATATGTTTATTTAAGTCGGATATTTCTACGACGGCATGTTCAGGTTATTGGCATCCCAAACTATTTGCTTTTGTATTGACGGATATTTCTACGTCGGCGTGCCTAGGATATTCTCATCCCAAGCTATTCTCTCTTGTTTTGACGGATAGTTTTACGCCGTTATTTTATTTAGGGAAACGGTCTCATCGAAAATGATGTGTTCTTCCTTATTATTATAGCTTAAAATTCCTTTTTCGGTATCTGTTACATTTGGCTTGTTTCCCTGTGGTCAACGCCGGCTAGCTGTCGATTCCAGGGCTGGATAGTTCCCCTTGCCCGCAAATGTAGACAAAGTTTTGAGACACACGACTTCTCAGGACAACAATACCAACAAAAAAAAACCTGCACTTAGCTACAAAAAAAAACGACAAAATAAACAAACAGATGATTTTCAAGTGGTGAAGCATCGATGTTTCAACTTCGCGCGCCCGCCCTTCCTGTGGTCAAATTCAAATGTTCATTTTGACTACCCTGTGCTGGAACGGCTGCGGTTGGCCAAATCCATGGCCCACGCCACGCGTCCTCCCTTTTTATTAATTTATAACTTTATACCTTCATACCCTTCACTTTAGTTAGGGATATATTTGACAATTAAACTATAAATCATGGTTTAGGCAAATAAATAACAAAAAAAACAACACCAAAACTTTAACCAATGAAAACGTGCCATGAATAAGTAAATTATGAATTAAAGCTAGTAAATGTATGGGATCAATCGTGGGAATACCCTTACCCATGCGGTGTGAAAGCCATTTATATGTGAGTTGGGCCCTACCGAGACTATTCTACCAAGAGCTCTTGTTAAGGGTCCCCGGGGCAGAAGAAATGATTGATAAGTAAATTTCCACAACGGTGGCCTTCAGTGACACCGCGTCACACACAAGGGGTTAAGCCCACTACAGATGATCAGCTGATTGCTGTTTTGTTTAGATTCGGGAAATGTGTTGGTGTTTGGATAATGTGACCGTTTTATGTTAAATGCTTAAAGTACCAGTGAATAACAATTTGTACATATAAAGGACAACACTAGGAACGAACAACATTAAGAGGTGAATGTGTTTGCGGTGTATCTAGCCTCCGTGGCTTACACGAGCAATGTGCGGGATCGTGAAGACTGGCCGTACAGACCCAAATTTATATAGGTGTGCAGTTTTGCAGTGAAATATATGTGCGGATACGTGGAGTGCTTACTGATCACAGGTGGGGAGCACGCCCTAAAGGGGGGCGAGGCACCGTATAGTCTCGTCAGGATCTGGACTGGATTGTCCCGACACAGACGGAACTATTGGTTGCTCTAGTGGTTCCCATGCGTGACGTGATCCAGCTTTCCATCAAAAAATCTGCCCTCCGAGCAGCTCTAGAAAATGGAATAAACCGTCTTCAGGAAAATTTATCCTCTCCAGAAAAAGTGAATGATAGCCTCCAGAAAAGTGATTTATCGCCTCCAGAAGAAGATCCTTCTTGGCAGAAAAGAAAAATCTCTGGCCCGGTTCTAGGGGGTGATAGTCCGGGCCAGGCTGTGGGAGGAATAATACCACCGGCATGAATTTAAATTCAAATTCGCGCCCCATTTATCGTTGCTCAGTTTTTTTTAGGGTTTTGGAAATAAATGTTATGTGGTTCCCTTTTTGTGATAATACTGCACCTATTGCTATGTTTGATGCATCTGTGGTTAGAGTGAATTTTTTATTGTAATCAGGCTGTACTAATTCTATATGTGCTATTAAACTATCTCTTAGAATATTAAATGCTTCCACTGCTGTTTCATCCAGCTGTATCAAGGCTTTTTTTGATGCTTTTTTTGAAATCTTCCCATTGATTCCACTTAAATACTTTGATAGTGGTTTGGCAATTGTCGCATAGTTCCGGACGAATTTTCTATAATACCCTGGAAACTGCGTAGCTCTCGGACATTTTTCGGAATTGGATATTTCTGTATTGTGTCTATTTTTTCCGGGTCTGTTTTAATGACATTATGGGAAACGATGTCCTCCTCCTTGCTGCTTCTGGACAGCATTTAGACGATTATCCATTATTTTTTTATTTATTTATTTCATGCTATATCCTAACGCTACAAGTATTAACTTATTTTTATTGCGCTAGTCACTTTGGTTGTATAAATCGTTTGGAGGGGTATCTTCTTAAAACTAATACGTATATATTAATATTTTGACATAAGTACTTATAAATTAGGTTTTATTTTTTTTTTGTTTATTTATTTTTTTTTTTATTGCCTTTATTTATTATTATTTTTTTTTTTTTTTGCATTGAAGTAGAACTGCTTCTTCGAGCAAAGTGTTTGAATTCGAGGGCATATATAATTGTTAGTTCGTTGTGATGTAGCAGGGATAAGTTTGCGGTATAAGTAGATCGGTTCTTTGGTCATCACAATTTTATGAAAGTACACTAGAGTTCTAAAATCTATCCAGGTGGTCAAGTTAAGGTCAAGTATTTTATGAGTCAAGTATGATACATGGTCAAAACGTCTTAAATTAAACACATATCGAACTATTGAATTAAAGGCTACTAGTAGGGTACGCATGTCACTTGCGTCACAATGACCAAATATTTCTACACCATAAAGGAGAGTGGGGATAAGAATGACTTTGGAAATTAATAGTTTTATTTGTTCTGGCAGGAAGGTTTTAGACGCTGAAAGCTGACGCAATAGACCATAAGTTCGTCCAGTTGCCTTTGTAATGTGTTTACTCCATGACAGTGTCCTACTGAAGGTTAAACCCAGATTAACAGCATGGTCTTCATAGCAGATAGGTGTATTGTCTATGTATATGTGGTCGAGATTGTCAGTGTCAATCACCTTTGTAGCAATTACCATGCACTTCGATTTTTTTGGATTTATTCCTAAGCCATTCTTTTTTGTCCATTTCTCAATTATGGAAAGCATTCTGTTACATGTACTAACACAAACATTTATCTCTTTCACTGGACTACTAACATAGATTTGAACGTCATCGGCATATACATAAGTGTACTTCGCATTCTGACAAGACACTAGGTAGATCATTAACATATATTGAAAACAGTAAAGGGCCTAACACTGATCCCTGAGGGATCCCTAAAAGTGGAAACAAACGTACCATATACTACAGCCTGCAATCTGTTTGATAGATACGATTTAATGAAATTGACTGAAGTCTCAGAAAAGTTGAATAACTTCGGCAGTTTTGTGCAGAGAATATTGTGATTCACTGAGTCGAATGCTTTACTGTGGTCGAGAAGTGTTAAAAATGTTACCTTGTTCTTGTCGAGTTGCTGACGAATATCTTCTACAATATCCATTATTGCACTCACACAGCTTCTTTTTTTACGAAAACCCGACTGCTTTTGGCTTAGTAGCGAATTGTTAATCAAAAATTTTTCAATTTTTAAGGACATGAGATTTTCTAGTACTTTTGAAAGGAACGGAAGTATCGAGATGGGTCTAAAGTCATTGTTGGATTTTGGGATCGGCAGAATTTTCTCATTTTTCCATTCAGTCGGGAACATGGACGTAGTTATGGCCGTGTTCAGAATATAGGTGACGTGGTATATGATTTTGGGGAGTACGATTCTTAAAAATTTCGGGCTAATGTTATCTAGGCCTTCAGCGTTAGACTTCACCTTAAGTATACACGCAAGGACATCACACTGACTGACACATACAAAGCTAAAACTATTATCACAGAGTGGGATTTTATTCAGGTACTTGTTACAAGTCGCTTCAGGCACATCAATTACCGAAAACTTTTTGTTGAGAACTTCGACATCTATATTACTCTCAGTCTTCAGCTTGCATTTTCCTATACCTAAACTGTTCATCTCACTCAATCTTTGCTTAATGGTAGAACAATTACGAAACTTGGATTTATAGTATTCGCACTTAGCAGACCTTATTCCTTTGTTAACAGTGGCTCTCAACTCGTTGTACCTTAAACGAAAGTCGAGATGTCCGAGATGTCGAGAAGTCCGTGATCCAGCTTTCCATCAAAAAATCTGCCCTCCGAGCAGCTCTAGAAAATGGAATAAACCGTCTTCAGGAAAATTTATCCTCTCCAGAAGAAGTGAATGATAGCCTCCAGAAAAGTGATTGATCGCCTCCGGAAGAAGATCCTTCTTGGCAGAAAAGAAAATTCTTTGGCCCTGTTCTAGGGGTGATAGTCCGGGCCAGGCTGTGGGAGGAATAATACCACCGGCATGAATTTAAATTCAAATTCCCGCCCCATTTATCGGAACTCACTTTTAAAATTTTTGGTTTTAACCCCCAAAAATCATGGGTGTCGGAAGACTCTGCACTCGCCTCTGAACACTATGGCTTTATCCACGGTAAACGTGGTTCGGATCTCTTTTCACCTCTATTTATCCCTTTTTGCCCTCACCTATACATCCATCTAATCCTATTCTCTTCCTTACGCCCACAGTGACGGAGCCCTGCTCCCCCCGATATCATCATGCACCATGGAGCCTCTCTGGACCCCCGATAGATGGCGCTTCGCCCCCAGCCCTAGACCAACTATCGCTTCGGTGGGACTGGAACACCACCACGAGTATGTCGACAGACCCACCGGACTAAAACCTACTTTTGGAACACCTGCCGGCGTGCCCCATATTCGTTTGTCGCGCCCAACGTAGGCCACACCCACACCTAACTACAGGATGAACTTGTCTGCGAGCTTGGCATTGAAGCACTTTCCGAATTCGCTCAGAACGAAATTGCGGCGGAACACCTCTTGTCCTGGCCTCGCATAAAACACTCGAGCTGCATCCTATAGTTCTGCGCCTTCCACTCCTTGCAAACGGAACACCTTCGGATATAATCCCGCACCTCTACCGCCATGTTCGGCCAGTAAAACAGCCTACGCAATAAATGCAAGGTTTTCGCCTGCCACCGTGCGCCGCCTTCTCATCTAGATGCGACTTCTCTATCAATGTAGACGTCAGAGAACTCGGAACCCACAATTTCCAGTCGGCTCCTTCCAGCTGATCCTCCAATCGCTCAAAGCTCATTGGCTTGAACATCATGCCATCCACGATTTTGAGATCAGGTAAGCGTTCTTGGTTCTCTGCGATTTCCTTCTTTAACTCTTGGTATTCCTCAAAATCGAACTCCCCCGTTTCGAAACCCAGTATGCTGCTCGGATAAACCTCCAGCTGCTCGATACAGCGCGACAATGTATCTGCCACTACACTGTCCACTCCTTTTCGGTGTTCTATGCCGAAATCGAAGGACTGCGATTGAAGGGACCAACGAGCTAAGCGACCATCTAAATTCTTCATCGTCATTAGCCATTTCAGACTGCCATGGTCTGTGATGACGGAAAACGGCATCAGTTCCACATAAGGACGGAACTTCAGAATCGCCATGAGAGCTGCGAGACACTCTTTCTCACTAACCGAGTAATTCTTCTGATGGCAATTTAGTTTGGCGGAGAAAAAAACTATGGGCCTTTCGTTCTGTTCGTCGTCACGTTGGAAGAGTACGGCTCCTACCGTCGCACTGTATGTAAAAGTGCCGCTTAAAGTCCCCGTGTACCAAAAGTGGTGCCGAGGTAGGTGCAGCTTTTAACTCCCCCATGGCTCATTTTGCCTCCTCCGTCCTCCGGAATACGTAAGATAGCCGACACCCGATCCAGATCCATCTCCAGCCCTCTTATAACAAAAATGAGATTTACTCAGCCCTATCGTCAAATTCGCCTTCCGTATACACTCTGCAACCTTTCGGAGGAATTTCACATGAGTCTCGAAGTCCCCGCCTATGATCAACAGATCGTCAAAATATGCATGGACGTTCGCTCGCATCTCTCCCGGAATGAGAGGCAAAAGGCATCAGTCGGAACTGGTACAGTGGTCGTCCCGGCACCGTGAACGTTGTATACGCTCGGCTCTGCTCGTCCAGCTCGATCTGCCAAAAAGCGAATTTTAGATCTACGCTGGAGATGTACATCGTCTGATCAAGACGCGACAGGACCACTTCGATGCTAGGCAATGGGTACGCGTCTTTGATGGTCAATTTGTTGAGCTTTCGGGCATCGAGGCAGAACCGATTTTTGCCAGGCCGTCGCACCACCGTAGTGCGATTGCTCCACGGGCTATCACTGCTCTCGATGACTGCCAAGGCCAACATTTTGTCCACCTCCACACACACAACTTCCTACATCGCTGGCGACAGTGGGTAATGTCGGTCCTTTAGCGGCTTGGCATTTTCCACGAGCTGAATTTTATGTGTCTCCAGCGACGTCTTGCCCAAGCCCACGGTTTCGAACGTCAGAAACTCTGCCTTCGCCTGATCCAAGGATGCCTTCTGCATATCTGACAAATCCCACTTTTCTTGCACTATATCCTTCTCCGGTCCTTCCACGTAGTGAGCGACTTGATCCGCCATCACTTCCTCCACTAATCTGGGTGATGCTCCTATGGATCTTCTCCCATTACCTCAGGAGCCAATGAGAATGCCCGCCAAAAGTCTACCCCCAAGTAAATCTCCTGTTCCAAGAAAGGGCATACGAAAAACATTAACCTCTTCAGCTCTCCCTTGTACTCCACCGGCTATTCTACCTGGCCAACGTTTGCGCGATCTTCTCCATTCGCTACCTTCACTATGGAAGAATATCGGCGAGCGTCCACGCCCAGCTTCTCCAAGAATTCCTGGCCCTTCCGACCTAGCATGCTATGTGTAGCGCCTGAATCCAAAAGGCCTCGCACTGACTCGCCCATTATCGAGATTTCGGCGAATACTCTCGGGTCTCTCTTACAACAGCGCTTGACTGAAGCAATCACCTGCCTCCTCATAGTTTGGCGCTGCTTAAACCGGGATCTCGCCTTCCTCACTCGTACGGACAGTGCTCTCATACCACCTACCACCTCTCATACACCTTTCTTATGGTAAGCTCCTTAACCTAGCATGCATCTTACGATTATAAACTTCAACAATCTCCGACTCTACTTTCTCTGCGCAGACCCCATCTATGAGCGTGATTCGCCTGCTTGAATCGCACTCTTCTTCGCGTTTCCCGAGCAATTCGGACAGGTCGGACAGTACGCGCTTTCAGTACAGGCTTTCCACATCTGTAGCACAAAATTCGCATTTCTGATGCCATGCAGTCCCAGAAACCATGATCGGTTTATCCACAATTCCAGCAGATCAGTTTTTGCGGAACCCGCCGTGTCACTTGCGCCTCCTCAACGACCTCTGACTCCTCATCGCTTCACGACCGCTCCTGCACGACCTCGCTAATGTTGGGATTCGTCCCGCGACGATAACTGGTGTATTTTGGAAGATCGCCAGGAAGATCGGGCCTTCCTCTTCAAATGAGCTTCTATTTCCACGCATTCATCCCGCACTTGGTCTAAGGAATAAACACGTAAGCCATAGACGAAACTTGCAATCTCATCTGTAAGTGCTTTCTTGGCGGTCTTGTGAGGGAGCGACCCTCACAATTGATCTGTATATATTCGGCAAATACGTTTGTTTTAGACCGAGCAGCCCTCGTAAGCGGCGAAGTAGGGAAAAGGGGCTGGAGCCCACCTTTGTTTTTTATTAACTTCATTTATTATTTACATAGTTTTAATCATTATCTAGTTCGTAACAATTATTAGATTTAAGGAATATAGTTTAAGTTAGTAGGGGAAGAAAACAGAAAGTTTTACTAGGGGGAAATGTCAACGGGTCCCAGCTTAACCGGCCCCATATATCGGGTCCCACCATCGGTATAATTTCCACCACTAAGCGAAGTCCCTTCCCGGCAGAGAGAGAGAGCGCAACAAAATACGCAGCAGAACATCAACACGAGCGATAGCCACGAAGAACCTTAACGGTAAATCCCCAGGCCACAGAGAGAGAGCGCCATGAACTACGCAGCAGAAACCAACGCGAGCGACAGCCCCGGCCTACCGAAAGAGAGAGAGAGAGCGCAAAGAAATACGCAGCAGAAAACCCACGCGAGCAGCGGCCCCGGCATACTTGGAGAGAAACGAAGTTCGATCGCCGAAGCCGCGCCAAAAACCCACCCCGAGCTAGAAGCGACGACAGCAGCAGAAACGGCAGCAACGGCGGCAGTGGCCGAAACAAGCGAGATGTAACGAGACGCGATCGTCGCTCTCGATCTAGCACCCACGACAAAATACCACGCGACAAGTGGCGCGCGACAAAAGGGAGCAGAGAACGGCTACGACGCGTGCCGGCCGGCAGAAACTCAGGAGTCAAAAAAAACAAGTACAAGTGTAAAGTCGTGGAAGCGGAAGAATTATCACGAGTGGAAAGAACCGGAGACACAATCGATCACCGTAGGATCTGCCTTTTAGGACGACGCCGTAAGGACCTTTTGCCGAGGGAAGGAGATTAGAGGGTAAGCTGAGGCCGTAGGCGAGAAGGAGTGAATAGAGGATGGTGCGATGTTAGGTGGGGTCTCATCTATATCCATATCTCAGAGTCGATGCACCCACGTGTGCGTGGCCGGCGCCCGTTTCCCCCCCCCCCCCCCCCTTTTCCTCTCATATCAGGATCGCTGAAAATAAACCCCCGAGCTACGGAGCGGAGTCATTACGTTGATTCTCCAACCCCAAATTGCCTGAACTTAAAATAAAAAGACTTTAAATGAAACTTTGACTATTATTTCCCGTTCCTTCGACCCCGTGCCTGTCCCTCTACAACTTCGTTGATCTGACGCGGAGCGCAGCCCGAGTGCGTATTCCCCAAGCAACCTTTCCCATTTTCCCCCTCCCCCGGAGGCGAGACGAAGCAGCGCTGTACGCGGGAAAGCCTAAGGCTGGCAAAGCGCTCGTAACGTTGACTCTCCCTCCTCCTGTAGTTTCACTTAGCTGAAAAACCTGTGCTATGAGGAGCCAGAGAACGGTGCCGTACGCGGGAAAGCCTAAGGCTGGCACGGCATCCGCGAACTGTAGTCCTCCCTCCCGTAGTATATCCTTCCTTTTGGCTTGGTAGGGATCAAATCTTCGGTCGCACGTCTGTTCAGCATCGGCGCATTTGAGTCGCGGAGGGCGGCGATACTTGACCCCGTCCCCACGCCGCGAGAGACCCATCGAGGCCTCGCCGTGTGATTTGCCCCGATCTGTCCCTGAGGCTTACCTATACAAATTAGCTGTATGTGTGGACTGGGCCCTGGGAGACTGAGATATGTACCCCAGCCGAGATCACTTCCTTACAGATGGCGCCCGAGCAGGGACCTCAGGGACGTGATCGGGAGTGAAAAGTGTCCGCATTCTGGGTCTCAGACGCACGGCCACCCCACCTCTCCGTGCCGGGACCCTCCTCCGCCGCCCTGTCGAAAATCCAGCGGCCGTGGGTACAGCTGCCCAAAATGTGCCTGGAGAGCCGGGCACGTGGTCCCGCAATCCGACCGGGAAGTTGTTTTCCGCATTTTTACAGTTTAGACGCTTAGAACAGTGACAGTAGGAAGGGAATAGACCAACCAACAACATTACGCACCGAATCTGTGACCCTCTGACTCAAGTACAGTTGAAGCCAGCCTTTCCCTCCCCTCCCTAGCATTAGCATCAGCGCCCACCACCTGCACCGTCGAGAAATTCGACAACGGCGCACGCATCAATACGTTGGCCAGAAGGGGACGGCAAGTGACGCCTGAAAATTTGGCAAACGCATCGACACGCGGACGGCACGCAGCATCGACCGACGCGCCGGTGAAAATTGGCAACAGCTCTACCGCATGCACGCGGGTGGCGACCATCGCGACCGCAGACGCCCGAAAAGTAGAGCGACACGGCTACAGAAGAGCGCGGCGATCGGTCAGCAACAGAGCCGATGGCAGAGCCGGCGGCTGAACCCTCTGCTCCGAAGCGAGGCTCATAAGGCCATATAAGGAGGAGCCCAGGCCGCGGACGGGCACTCAAGTTCGAACCTCCAACCGGGACACTTTGACACGCAAGTTCGGGCTTTCAACCGGAGCACATGGAGAAAACCATCCTTCCACGCGATAGACACTGCACTCATATCCTTAACAAGGATCCCTGATCACAGTACTATTCGACGCATCCTTCCACCCGGTAGTAACCACACTCATATCCTTACCCAGGATCCCTGATCACGGTGCTATCCGACGTATCCTCCCATTCGAGACTTGCTGTACCCACATCCTTATCCAGGATCCCCGACCGCAGTAAGAATCGAAGTATCCTCCCACCTTGTAACGGCCGCACCCACATCCTTACCCAGTATCCCTGACCGCGGTACCGAAACAAGTGACCTTCCACCGAGTCGATAGTACGCCGCGCTGTGTAAAGTATACCGCCGGCAAAGCCCCACTACCGCGCCGAGTGTCCTTTTGAGGGATCGCCGTCCCGCCTGGCCGGGTACCGCAGTAACCATCCGGAAGCGGTACAGGCCCGGATCAAGGAATTGGACGCACATTTCGGGAGCATCCCTAGTCCAAAAAGCCAGCAGTGTCGCCAGTACCGGGACTCCAGACGAAGGAAGAGAAAGGTGCCGAAGGGAAACCAACTCACTTGGAAGTCCCCGAGCCAGCCAGAATGACCCGAACGACCGATGCAAAATCCCCCGTGCGCCTAGGGAACACCGGATCGGTGACCCAAGCCATCGAGAACGCAGGCTTGCAAAGCTCGGCGGTGCTTGAACTTCCTGCGACGAGTCAAGTATCCGGTACGTCCATTACAGAACATCACGCAGCAGCGACCGATCCCCAGCTTAGCCAAGGAGGAGACGTATCGTACGCCCACCAGGAGCCCTTGCAGGTGACGATACCCGTACCGTACAACAGGCCTCGAGAACCCAGCCCCAACGCTGTCGGACCCCGCCGACCCGCAGGCGAACCACTAGTCATCCGAAGTGACCACCATCATCAATCTGCCCAGAGTCAACGTAACTCAAGGCCAGCCGGCGGCGAGATTTCGTACTCTTTGTTGGCGGATAAGCTTCGAAAGTGGTGGCTCACTTTCGACGGCCACACGGACCCGTTGGCGTTCATCGAGCGGCTCGAGGAACGGGTCGAGTCGTATGGAGGGAGCCCCGAACAGCTGCCACGCGCAATATCTGGCCTCCTCACAGGAAAGGCAGAGGGATGGTTCAGGACCTTCCACATGCAGGCGCAAAGCTGGACGGATTTCCGTAAGGAATTCCTGGACTTTTTCTTACCTCCGCGATACTTCCAGCGGTTGGAAGATACGATCCGTAGCCGCGAACAGAGGCCCAAAGAATCGTTCAGGGATTACATGATCGATTTACGCCTGATGATGCAGCGGGCGCGATACTCTGAGGAACAAGAGATGGACAGGATTTACGAAAATCTTCGCCCCGACTACCAGATATACACCAGACGACAAGACTTTCATTCGCTCGCAGAGCTAACACAGCTCGTATCAGCGTATGAGACCGCCTGGGACCACGACTTCCCTCGCAGCAATTGATCCGGCCAAACCAATTTCCCCGCCACCTTCATCGAGACCGTGCGGGGCATACAACAGGACAACAGTGGATTAAGTCACCGACCCCCCACCACGTTCGTAGAGACGGTGCGGGCCGACAAGGTTCCCAGAACACATCATGACAAGCTCCCCAAGTCTTCACCACGCAACGACAAGGAACTTCGGCAGCGACAGCTGTGACTCCGCTGGATCAATCCAGGGCCAGCTCGTCTAGCTGGGAGTTGCCTTCCACGCAACGACAAGAAACTTCGGCAGCGACAGCTGTGACTCCGCTGGATCAATCCAGGGCCAGCTCGTCTAGCTGGAAGTTGCCTTCCACGCAACGACAAGGAACTTCGGCAGCGACAGCTGTGACTCCGCTGGATCAATCCAGGGCCAGCTCGTCTAACTGGGAGTTGCCCTCCACGCAACGACAAGGAACTTCGGCAGCGACAGCTGTGACTCCTCTGGATCAATCCAGGGCCAGCTCGTCTAACTGGGGGTTGCCTTCCACGCAACGACAAGGAACTTCAGCAGCGACAGCTGTGACTCCGCTGGATCAATCCAGGGCCAGCTTGTCTAACTGGGAGTTGCCCTCCACGCAACGACAAGGAACTTCGGCAGCGACAGCTGTGACTCCGCTGGATCAATCCAGGGCCAGCTCGTCTAGCTGGGAGTTGCCTTCCACGCAACGACAAGGAACTTCGGCAGCGACAGCTGTGACTCCGCTGGATCAATCCAGGGCCAGCTCGTCTAACTGGGAGTTGCCCTCCACGCAACGACAAGGAACTTCGGCAGCGACAGCTGTGACTCCTCTGGATCAATCCAGGGCCAGCTTGTCTAACTGGGAGTTGCCCTCCACGCAACGACAAGGAACTTCGGCAGCGACAGCTGTGACTCCGCTGGATCAATCCAGGGCCAGCTTGTCTAACTGGGAGTTACCTTCCACGCAGCGACAAGGAACTTCGGCAGCGACAGCTGTGACTCCGCTGGATCAATCCAGGGTCAGATCGTCTAGCTGGGAGTTGCCTTCCACGCAACGACAAGGAACTTCGGCAGCGACAGCTGTGACTCCGCTGGATCAATCCAGGGCCAGCTCGTCTAGCTGGGAGTTGCCTTCCACGCAACGACAAGGAACTTCGGCAGCGACAGCTGTGACTCCGCTGGATCAATCCAGGGCCAGCTTGTCTAAATGGGAGTTGCCTTCCACGCAGCGACAAGGAACTTCGGCAGCGACAGCTGTGACTCCGCTGGATCAATCCAGGGCCAGCTCGTCTAACTGGGAGTTGCCTTCCACGCAGCTACAAGGAACTTTGGCAGCGACAGCTGTGACTCCGCTGGATCAATCCAGGGCCAGCTCGTCTAACTGGGAGTTGCCCTCCACGCAACGACAAGGAACTTCGGCAGCGACAGCTGTATCTCCGCTGGATCAATCCAGGGCCAGCTCGTCTAACTGGGAGTTGCCCTCCACGCAACGACAAGGAAATTCGGCAGCGAAAGCTGTGACTCCGCTGGATCAATCCAGGGCCAGCTTGTCTAACTGGGAGTTGCCTTCCACGCAGCGACAAGGAACTTCGGCAGCGACAGCTGTGACTCCGCTGGATCAATCCAGGGCCAGCTCGTCTAACTGGGAGTTGCCTTCCACGCAACGACAAGGAACTTCGGCAGCGACAGCTGTGACTCCGCTGGATCAATCCAGGGCCAGCTCGTCTAACTGGGAGTTTCCCTCCACGCAACGACAAGAAACTTCGGCAGCGACGGCTGTGACTCCACTGGATCTATCCAGGGCCAGCTCGTCTAACTGGGAGTTGCCCTCCACGCAACGATAAGGAACTTCGGCAGCGACAACTGTGACTCCTCTGGATCAATCCAGGGCCAGCTCGTCTAACTGGGAGTTGCCTTCCACGCAGCGACAAGGAACTTCGGCAGCGACAGCTGTGACTCCGCTGGATCAATCCAGGGCCAGCTCGTCTAACTGGGAGTTGCCTTCCACGCAGCGACAAGGAACTTCGGCAGCGACAGCTGTGACTCCGCTGGATTAATCCAGGGCCAGCTCGTCTAGCTGGGAGTTGTCTTCCACGCAACAACAAGGAACTTCGGCAGCGACAGCTGTGACTCCGCTGGATCAATCCAGGGCCAGCTCGTCTAACTGGGAGTTGCCCTCCACGCCAGGACAAGGAACTTCGGCAGCGACAGCTGTGACTCCGCTGGATCAATCCAGGGCCAGCTCGTCTAGCTGGGAGTTGCCTTCCACGCAACGACAAGGAACTTCGGCAGCGACAGCTGTGACTCCGCTGGATCAATCCAGGGCCAGCTCGTCTAGCTGGGAGTTGCCTTCCACGCAACGACAAGGAACTTCGGCAGCGACAGCTGTGACTCCGCTGGATCAATCCAGGGCCAGCTTGTCTAACTGGGAGTTGCCTTCCACGCAGCGACAAGGAACTTCGGCAGCGACAGCTGTGACTCCGCTGGATCAATCCAGGGCCAGCTCGTCTAACTGGGAGTTGCCTTCCACGCAGCGACAAGGAACTTCGGCAGCGACAGCTGTGACTCCGCTGGATCAATCCAGGGCCAGCTCGTCTAACTGGGAGTTGCCCTCCACGCAACGACAAGGAACTTCGGCAGCGACAGCTGTCACTCCGCTGGATCAATCCAGGGCCAGCTCGTCTAACTGGGAGTTGCCCTCCACGCAACGACAAGGAACTTCGGCAGCGACAGCTGTGACTCCGCTGGATCAATCCAGGGCCAGCTTGTCTAACTGGGAGTTGCCTTCCACGCAGCGACAAGGAACTTCGGCAGCGACAGCTGTGACTCCGCTGGATCAATCCAGGGCCAGCTCGTCTAACTGGGAGTTGCCTTCCACGCAACGACAAGGAACTTCGGCAGCGACAGCTGTGACTCCGCTGGATCAATCCAGGGCCAGCTCGTCTAACTGGGAGTTTCCCTCCACGCAACGACAAGAAACTTCGGCAGCGACAGCTGTGACTCCACTGGATCTATCCAGGGCCAGCTCGTCTAACTGGGAGTTGCCCTCCACGCAACGATAAGGAACTTCGGCAGCGACAACTGTGACTCCTCTGGATCAATCCAGGGCCAGCTCGTCTAACTGGGAGTTGCCTTCCACGCAACGACAAGGAACTTCGGCAGCGACAGCTGTGACTCCGCTGGATCAATCCAGGGCCAGCTCGTCTAACTGGGAGTTGCCCTCCACGCAACGACAAGGAACTTCGGCAGCGACAGCTGTGACTCCGCTGGATCAATCCAGGGCCAGCTCGTCTAACTGGGAGTTGCCTTCCACGCAGCGACAAGGAACTTCGGCAGCGACAGCTGTGACTCCGCTGGATCAATCCAGGGCCAGCTCGTCTAACTGGGAGTTGCCCTCCACGCAACGACAAGGAACTTCGGCAGCGACAGCTGTATCTCCGCTGGATCAATCCAGGGCCAGCTCGTCTAACTGGGAGTTGCCTTCCACGCAGCGACAAGGAACTTCGGCAGCGACAGCTGTGACTCCGCTGGATCAATCCAGGGCCAGCTCGTCTAACTGGGAGTTGCCTTCCACGCAGCGACAAGGAACTTCGGCAGCGACAGCTGTGACTCCGCTGGATCAATCCAGGGCCAGCTTGTCTAACTGGGAGTTGCCTTCCACGCAGCGACAAGGAACTTCGGCAGCGACAGCTGTGACTCCGCTGGATCAATCCAGGGCCAGCTCGTCTAACTGGGAGTTGCCTTCCACGCAGCTACAAGGAACTTCGGCAGCGACAGCTGTGACTCCGCAGATCAATCCAAGGCGAGCTCGTCTAACTGGGAGTTGCCCTCCACGCAACGACAAGGAACTTCGGCAGCGACAGCTGTATCTCCGCTGGATCAATCCAGGGCCAGCTCGTCTAACTGGGAGTTGCCCTCCACGCAACGACAAGGAACTTCGGCAGCGACAGCTGTGACTCCGCTGGATCAATCCAGGGCCAGCTCGTCTAACTGGGAGTTGCCTTCCACGCAGCGACAAGGAACTTCGGCAGCGACAGCTGTGACTCCGCTGGATCAATCCAGGGCCAGCTCGTCTAACTGGGAGTTGCCCTCCACGCAACGACAAGGAACTTCGGCAGCGACAGCTGTATCTCCGCTGGATCAATCCAGGGCCAGCTCGTCTAACTGGGAGTTGCCCTCCACGCAACGACAAGGAACTTCGGCAGCGACAGCTGTGACTCCACTGGATCTATCCAGGGCCAGCTCGTCTAACTGGGAGTTGCCCTCCACGCAACGATAAGGAACTTCGGCAGCGACAACTGTGACTCCTCTGGATCAATCCAGGGCCAGCTCGTCTAACTGGGAGTTGCCTTCCACGCAACGACAAGGAACTTCGGCAGCGACAGCTGTGACTCCGCTGGATCAATCCAGGGCCAGCTCGTCTAACTGGGAGTTGCCCTCCACGCAACGACAAGGAACTTCGGCAGCGACAGCTGTGACTCCGCTGGATCAATCCAGGGCCAGCTCGTCTAACTGGGAGTTGCCTTCCACGCAGCGACAAGGAACTTCGGCAGCGACAGCTGTGACTCCGCTGGATCAATCCAGGGCCAGCTCGTCTAACTGGGAGTTGCCTTCCACGCAGCGACAAGGAACTTCGGCAGCGACAGCTGTATCTCCGCTGGATCAATCCAGGGCCAGCTCGTCTAACTGGGAGTTGCCCTCCACGCAACGACAAGGAACTTCGGCAGCGACAGCTGTGACTCCACTGGATCTATCCAGGGCCAGCTCGTCTAACTGGGAGTTGCCCTCCACGCAACGATAAGGAACTTCGGCAGCGACAACTGTGACTCCTCTGGATCAATCCAGGGCCAGCTCGTCTAACTGGGAGTTGCCTTCCACGCAGCGACAAGGAACTTCGGCAGCGACAGCTGTGACTCCGCTGGATCAATCCAGGGCCAGCTCGTCTAACTGGGAGTTGCCCTCCACGCAACGACAAGGAACTTCGGCAGCGACAGCTGTCACTCCGCTGGATCAATCCAGGGCCAGCTCGTCTAACTGGGAGTTGCCCTCCACGCAACGACAAGGAACTTCGGCAGCGACAGCTGTGACTCCGCTGGATCAATCCAGGGCCAGCTTGTCTAACTGGGAGTTGCCTTCCACGCAGAACTTCGGCAGCGACAGCTGTGACTCCGCAGATCAATCCAGGGCCAGCTCGTCTAACTGGGAGTTGCCCTCCACGCAACGACAAGGAACTTCGGCAGCGACAGCTGTATCTCCGCTGGATCAATCCAGGGCCAGCTCGTCTAACTGGGAGTTGCCCTCCACGCAACGACAAGGAACTTCGGCAGCGACAGCTGTGACTCCGCTGGATCAATCCAGGGCCAGCTCGTCTAACTGGGAGTTGCCTTCCACGCAGCGACAAGGAACTTCGGCAGCGACAGCTGTGACTCCGCTGGATCAATCCAGGGCCAGCTCGTCTAACTGGGAGTTGCCCTCCACGCAACGACAAGGAACTTCGGCAGCGACAGCTGTATCTCCGCTGGATCAATCCAGGGCCAGCTCGTCTAACTGGGAGTTGCCCTCCACGCAACGACAAGGAACTTCGGCAGCGACAGCTGTGACTCCACTGGATCTATCCAGGGCCAGCTCGTCTAACTGGGAGTTGCCCTCCACGCAACGATAAGGAACTTCGGCAGCGACAACTGTGACTCCTCTGGATCAATCCAGGGCCAGCTCGTCTAACTGGGAGTTGCCTTCCACGCAACGACAAGGAACTTCGGCAGCGACAGCTGTGACTCCGCTGGATCAATCCAGGGCCAGCTCGTCTAACTGGGAGTTGCCCTCCACGCAACGACAAGGAACTTCGGCAGCGACAGCTGTGACTCCGCTGGATCAATCCAGGGCCAGCTCGTCTAACTGGGAGTTGCCTTCCACGCAGCGACAAGGAACTTCGGCAGCGACAGCTGTGACTCCGCTGGATCAATCCAGGGCCAGCTCGTCTAACTGGGAGTTGCCTTCCACGCAGCGACAAGGAACTTCGGCAGCGACAGCTGTGACTCCGCTGGATCAATCCAGGGCCAGCTCGTCTAACTGGGAGTTGCCCTCCACGCAACGACAAGGAACTTCGGCAGCGACAGCTGTATCTCCGCTGGATCAATCCAGGGCCAGCTCGTCTAACTGGGAGTTGCCTTCCACGCAGCGACAAGGAACTTCGGCAGCGACAGCTGTGACTCCGCTGGATCAATCCAGGGCCAGCTCGTCTAACTGGGAGTTGCCTTCCACGCAGCGACAAGGAACTTCGGCAGCGACAGCTGTGACTCCGCTGGATCAATCCAGGGCCAGCTTGTCTAACTGGGAGTTGCCTTCCACGCAGCGACAAGGAACTTCGGCAGCGACAGCTGTGACTCCGCTGGATCAATCCAGGGCCAGCTCGTCTAACTGGGAGTTGCCTTCCACGCAGCTACAAGGAACTTCGGCAGCGACAGCTGTGACTCCGCAGATCAATCCAGGGCCAGCTCGTCTAACTGGGAGTTGCCCTCCACGCAACGACAAGGAACTTCGGCAGCGACAGCTGTATCTCCGCTGGATCAATCCAGGGCCAGCTCGTCTAACTGGGAGTTGCCCTCCACGCAACGACAAGGAACTTCGGCAGCGACAGCTGTGACTCCGCTGGATCAATCCAGGGCCAGCTCGTCTAACTGGGAGTTGCCTTCCACGCAGCGACAAGGAACTTCGGCAGCGACAGCTGTGACTCCGCTGGATCAATCCAGGGCCAGCTCGTCTAACTGGGAGTTGCCCTCCACGCAACGACAAGGAACTTCGGCAGCGACAGCTGTATCTCCGCTGGATCAATCCAGGGCCAGCTCGTCTAACTGGGAGTTGCCCTCCACGCAACGACAAGGAACTTCGGCAGCGACAGCTGTGACTCCGCTGGATCAATCCAGGGCCAGCTTGTCTAACTGGGAGTTGCCTTCCACGCAGCGACAAGGAACTTCGGCAGCGACAGCTGTGACTCCGCTGGATCAATCCAGGGCCAGCTCGTCTAACTGGGAGTTGACTTCCACGCAACGACAAGGAACTTCGGCAGCGACAGCTGTGACTCCGCTGGATCAATCCAGGGCCAGCTCGTCTAACTGGGAGTTTCCCTCCACGCAACGACAAGAAACTTCGGCAGCGACAGCTGTGACTCCACTGGATCTATCCAGGGCCAGCTCGTCTAACTGGGAGTTGCCCTCCACGCAACGATAAGGAACTTCGGCAGCGACAACTGTGACTCCTCTGGATCAATCCAGGGCCAGCTCGTCTAACTGGGAGTTGCCTTCCACGCAGCGACAAGGAACTTCGGCAGCGACAGCTGTGACTCCGCTGGATCAATCCAGGGCCAGCTCGTCTAACTGGGAGTTGCCTTCCACGCAGCGACAAGGAACTTCGGCAGCGACAGCTGTGACTCCGCTGGATTAATCCAGGGCCAGCTCGTCTAGCTGGGAGTTGTCTTCCACGCAACAACAAGGAACTTCGGCAGCGACAGCTGTGACTCCGCTGGATCAATCCAGGGCCAGCTCGTCTAACTGGGAGTTGCCCTCCACGCCAGGACAAGGAACTTCGGCAGCGACAGCTGTGACTCCGCTGGATCAATCCAGGGCCAGCTCGTCTAGCTGGGAGTTGCCTTCCACGCAACGACAAGGAACTTCGGCAGCGACAGCTGTGACTCCGCTGGATCAATCCAGGGCCAGCTCGTCTAGCTGGGAGTTGCCTTCCACGCAACGACAAGGAACTTCGGCAGCGACAGCTGTGACTCCGCTGGATCAATCCAGGGCCAGCTTGTCTAACTGGGAGTTGCCTTCCACGCAGCGACAAGGAACTTCGGCAGCGACAGCTGTGACTCCGCTGGATCAATCCAGGGCCAGCTCGTCTAACTGGGAGTTGCCTTCCACGCAGCGACAAGGAACTTCGGCAGCGACAGCTGTGACTCCGCTGGATCAATCCAGGGCCAGCTCGTCTAACTGGGAGTTGCCCTCCACGCAACGACAAGGAACTTCGGCAGCGACAGCTGTCACTCCGCTGGATCAATCCAGGGCCAGCTCGTCTAACTGGGAGTTGCCCTCCACGCAACGACAAGGAACTTCGGCAGCGACAGCTGTGACTCCGCTGGATCAATCCAGGGCCAGCTTGTCTAACTGGGAGTTGCCTTCCACGCAGCGACAAGGAACTTCGGCAGCGACAGCTGTGACTCCGCTGGATCAATCCAGGGCCAGCTCGTCTAACTGGGAGTTGCCTTCCACGCAACGACAAGGAACTTCGGCAGCGACAGCTGTGACTCCGCTGGATCAATCCAGGGCCAGCTCGTCTAACTGGGAGTTTCCCTCCACGCAACGACAAGAAACTTCGGCAGCGACAGCTGTGACTCCACTGGATCTATCCAGGGCCAGCTCGTCTAACTGGGAGTTGCCCTCCACGCAACGATAAGGAACTTCGGCAGCGACAACTGTGACTCCTCTGGATCAATCCAGGGCCAGCTCGTCTAACTGGGAGTTGCCTTCCACGCAACGACAAGGAACTTCGGCAGCGACAGCTGTGACTCCGCTGGATCAATCCAGGGCCAGCTCGTCTAACTGGGAGTTGCCCTCCACGCAACGACAAGGAACTTCGGCAGCGACAGCTGTGACTCCGCTGGATCAATCCAGGGCCAGCTCGTCTAACTGGGAGTTGCCTTCCACGCAGCGACAAGGAACTTCGGCAGCGACAGCTGTGACTCCGCTGGATCAATCCAGGGCCAGCTCGTCTAACTGGGAGTTGCCTTCCACGCAGCGACAAGGAACTTCGGCAGCGACAGCTGTGACTCCGCTGGATCAATCCAGGGCCAGCTCGTCTAACTGGGAGTTGCCCTCCACGCAACGACAAGGAACTTCGGCAGCGACAGCTGTATCTCCGCTGGATCAATCCAGGGCCAGCTCGTCTAACTGGGAGTTGCCTTCCACGCAGCGACAAGGAACTTCGGCAGCGACAGCTGTGACTCCGCTGGATCAATCCAGGGCCAGCTCGTCTAACTGGGAGTTGCCTTCCACGCAGCGACAAGGAACTTCGGCAGCGACAGCTGTGACTCCGCTGGATCAATCCAGGGCCAGCTTGTCTAACTGGGAGTTGCCTTCCACGCAGCGACAAGGAACTTCGGCAGCGACAGCTGTGACTCCGCTGGATCAATCCAGGGCCAGCTCGTCTAACTGGGAGTTGCCTTCCACGCAGCTACAAGGAACTTCGGCAGCGACAGCTGTGACTCCGCAGATCAATCCAGGGCCAGCTCGTCTAACTGGGAGTTGCCCTCCACGCAACGACAAGGAACTTCGGCAGCGACAGCTGTATCTCCGCTGGATCAATCCAGGGCCAGCTCGTCTAACTGGGAGTTGCCCTCCACGCAACGACAAGGAACTTCGGCAGCGACAGCTGTGACTCCGCTGGATCAATCCAGGGCCAGCTCGTCTAACTGGGAGTTGCCTTCCACGCAGCGACAAGGAACTTCGGCAGCGACAGCTGTGACTCCGCTGGATCAATCCAGGGCCAGCTCGTCTAACTGGGAGTTGCCCTCCACGCAACGACAAGGAACTTCGGCAGCGACAGCTGTATCTCCGCTGGATCAATCCAGGGCCAGCTCGTCTAACTGGGAGTTGCCCTCCACGCAACGACAAGGAACTTCGGCAGCGACAGCTGTGACTCCGCTGGATCAATCCAGGGCCAGCTTGTCTAACTGGGAGTTGCCTTCCACGCAGCGACAAGGAACTTCGGCAGCGACAGCTGTGACTCCGCTGGATCAATCCAGGGCCAGCTCGTCTAACTGGGAGTTGCCTTCCACGCAGCGACAAGGAACTTCGGCAGCGACAGCTGTGACTCCGCTGGATCAATCCAGGGCCAGCTTGTCTAACTGGGAGTTGCCTTCCACGCAGCGACAAGGAACTTCGGCAGCGACAGCTGTGACTCCGCTGGATCAATCCAGGGCCAGCTCGTCTAACTGGGAGTTGCCTTCCACGCAGCTACAAGGAACTTCGGCAGCGACAGCTGTGACTCCGCTGGATCAATCCAGGGCCAGCTCGTCTAACTGGGAGTTGCCCTCCACGCAACGAAAAGGAACTTCGGCAGCGACAGCTGTGACTCCGCTGGATCAATCCAGGGCCAGCTCGTCTAACTGGGAGTTGCCCTCCACGCAACGAAAAGGAACTTCGGCAGCGACAGCTGTATCTCCGCTGGATCAATCCAGGGCCAGCTCGTCTAACTGGGAGTTGCCCTCCACGCAACGACAAGGAACTTCGGCAGCGACAGCTGTGACTCCGCTGGATCAATCCAGGGCCAGCTTGTCTAACTGGGAGTTGCCTTCCACGCAGCGACAAGGAACTTCGGCAGCGACAGCTGTGACTCCGCTGGATCAATCCAGGGCCAGCTTGTCTAACTGGGAGTTGCCTTCCACGCAGCGACAAGGAACTTCGGCAGCGACAGCTGTGACTCCGCTGGATCAATCCAGGGCCAGCTCGTCTAACTGGGAGTTGCCTTCCACGCAGCTACAAGGAACTTCGGCAGCGACAGCTGTGACTCCGCAGATCAATCCAGGGCCAGCTCGTCTAACTGGGAGTTGCCCTCCACGCAACGACAAGGAACTTCGGCAGCGACAGCTGTATCTCCGCTGGATCAATCCAGGGCCAGCTCGTCTAACTGGGAGTTGCCCTCCACGCAACGACAAGGAACTTCGGCAGCGACAGCTGTGACTCCGCTGGATCAATCCAGGGCCAGCTCGTCTAACTGGGAGTTGCCTTCCACGCAGCGACAAGGAACTTCGGCAGCGACAGCTGTGACTCCGCTGGATCAATCCAGGGCCAGCTCGTCTAACTGGGAGTTGCCCTCCACGCAACGACAAGGAACTTCGGCAGCGACAGCTGTATCACCGCTGGATCAATCCAGGGCCAGCTCGTCTAACTGGGAGTTGCCCTCCACGCAACGACAAGGAACTTCGGCAGCGACAGCTGTGACTCCGCTGGATCAATCCAGGGCCAGCTCGTCTAACTGGGAGTTGCCTTCCACGCAGCGACAAGGAACTTCGGCAGCGACAGCTGTGACTCCGCTGGATCAATCCAGGGCCAGCTCGTCTAACTGGGAGTTGCCCTCCACGCAACGACAAGGAACTTCGGCAGCGACAGCTGTATCTCCGCTGGATCAATCCAGGGCCAGCTCGTCTAACTGGGAGTTGCCCTCCACGCAACGACAAGGAACTTCGGCAGCGACAGCTGTGACTCCGCTGGATCAATCCAGGGCCAGCTTGTCTAACTGGGAGTTGCCTTCCACGCAGCGACAAGGAACTTCGGCAGCGACAGCTGTGACTCCGCTGGATCAATCCAGGGCCAGCTCGTCTAACTGGGAGTTGCCTTCCACGCAGCGACAAGGAACTTCGGCAGCGACAGCTGTGACTCCGCTGGATCAATCCAGGGCCAGCTTGTCTAACTGGGAGTTGCCTTCCACGCAGCGACAAGGAACTTCGGCAGCGACAGCTGTGACTCCGCTGGATCAATCCAGGGCCAGCTCGTCTAACTGGGAGTTGCCTTCCACGCAGCTACAAGGAACTTCGGCAGCGACAGCTGTGACTCCGCTGGATCAATCCAGGGCCAGCTCGTCTAACTGGGAGTTGCCCTCCACGCAACGAAAAGGAACTTCGGCAGCGACAGCTGTATCTCCGCTGGATCAATCCAGGGCCAGCTCGTCTAACTGGGAGTTGCCCTCCACGCAACGACAAGGAACTTCGGCAGCGACAGCTGTGACTCCGCTGGATCAATCCAGGGCCAGCTTGTCTAACTGGGAGTTGCCTTCCACGCAGCGACAAGGAACTTCGGCAGCGACAGCTGTGACTCCGCTGGATCAATCAAGGGCCAGCTCGTCTAACTGGGAGTTGCCTTCCACGCAACGACAAGGAACTTCGGCAGCGACAGCTGTGACTCCGCTGGATCAATCCAGGGCCAGCTCGTCTAACTGGGAGTTTCCCTCCACGCAACGACAAGAAACTTCGGCAGCGACAGCTGTGACTCCACTGGATCTATCCAGGGCCAGCTCGTCTAACTGGGAGTTGCCCTCCACGCAACGATAAGGAACTTCGGCAGCGACAACTGTGACTCCTCTGGATCAATCCAGGGCCAGCTCGTCTAACTGGGAGTTGCCTTCCACGCAGCGACAAGGAACTTCGGCAGCGACAGCTGTGACTCCGCTGGATCAATCCAGGGCCAGCTCGTCTAACTGGGAGTTGCCTTCCACGCAGCGACAAGGAACTTCGGCAGCGACAGCTGTGACTCCGCTGGATTAATCCAGGGCCAGCTCGTCTAGCTGGGAGTTGTCTTCCACGCAACAACAAGGAACTTCGGCAGCGACAGCTGTGACTCCGCTGGATCAATCCAGGGCCAGCTCGTCTAACTGGGAGTTGCCCTCCACGCCAGGACAAGGAACTTCGGCAGCGACAGCTGTGACTCCGCTGGATCAATCCAGGGCCAGCTCGTCTAGCTGGGAGTTGCCTTCCACGCAACGACAAGGAACTTCGGCAGCGACAGCTGTGACTCCGCTGGATCAATCCAGGGCCAGCTCGTCTAGCTGGGAGTTGCCTTCCACGCAACGACAAGGAACTTCGGCAGCGACAGCTGTGACTCCGCTGGATCAATCCAGGGCCAGCTTGTCTAACTGGGAGTTTCCTTCCACGCAGCGACAAGGAACTTCGGCAGCGACAGCTGTGACTCCGCTGGATCAATCCAGGGCCAGCTCGTCTAACTGGGAGTTGCCTTCCACGCAGCGACAAGGAACTTCGGCAGCGACAGCTGTGACTCCGCTGGATCAATCCAGGGCCAGCTCGTCTAACTGGGAGTTGCCTTCCACGCAGCGACAAGGAACTTCGGCAGCGACAGCTGTGACTCCGCTGGATCAATCCAGGGCCAGCTCGTCTAACTGGGAGTTGCCCTCCACGCAACGACAAGGAACTTCGGCAGCGACAGCTGTCACTCCGCTGGATCAATCCAGGGCCAGCTCGTCTAACTGGGAGTTGCCCTCCACGCAACGACAAGGAACTTCGGCAGCGACAGCTGTGACTCCGCTGGATCAATCCAGGGCCAGCTTGTCTAACTGGGAGTTGCCCTCCACGCAACGACAAGGAACTTCGGCAGCGACAGCTGTGACTCCTCTGGATCAATCCAGGGCCAGCTCGTCTAACTGGGAGTTGCCCTCCACGCAACGACAAGGAACTTCGGCAGCGACAGCTGTCACTCCGCTGGATCAATCCAGGGCCAGCTCGTCTAACTGGGAGTTGCCCTCCACGCAACGACAAGGAACTTCGGCAGCGACAGCTGTGACTCCGCTGGATCAATCCAGGGCCAGCTTGTCTAACTGGGAGTTGCCTTCCACGCAGCCACAAGGAACTTCGGCAGCGACAGCTGTGACTCCGCTGGATCAATCCAGGGCCAGCTCGTCTAACTGGGAGTTGCCTTCCACGCAGCTACAAGGAACTTCGGCAGCGACAGCTGTGACTCCGCTGGATCAATCCAGGGCCAGCTCGTCTAGCTGGGAGTTGCCTTCCACGCAACGACAAGGAACTTCGGCAGCGACAGCTGTGACTCCGCTGGATCAATCCAGGGCCAGCTCGTCTAGCTGGGAGTTGCCTTCCACGCAACGACAAGGAACTTCGGCAGCGACAGCTGTGACTCCGCTGGATCAATCCAGGGCCAGCTCGTCTAACTGGGAGTTGCCTTCCACGCAACGACAAGGAACTTCGGCAGCGACAGCTGTGACTCCGCTGGATCAATCCAGGGCCAGATCGTCTAGCTGGGAGTTGCCTTCCACGCAACGACAAGGAACTTCGGCAGCGACAGCTGTGACTCCGCTGGATCAATCCAGGGCCAGCTCGTCTAGCTGGGAGTTGCCTTCCACGCAACGACAAGGAACTTCGGCAGCGACAGCTGTGACTCCGCTGGATCAATCCAGGGCCAGCTTGTCTAACTGGGAGTTGCCTTCCACGCAGCGACAAGGAACTTCGGCAGCGACAGCTGTGACTCCGCTGGATCAATCCAGGGCCAGCTCGTCTAACTGGGAGTTGCCTTCCACGCAGCTACAAGGAACTTCGGCAGCGACAGCTGTGACTCCGCTGGATCAATCCAGGGCCAGCTCGTCTAACTGGGAGTTGCCCTCCACGCAACGACAAGGAACTTCGGCAGCGACAGCTGTATCTCCGCTGGATCAATCCAGGGCCAGCTCGTCTAACTGGGAGTTGCCCTCCACGCAACGACAAGGAACTTCGGCAGCGACAGCTGTATCTCCGCTGGATCAATCCAGGGCCAGCTCGTCTAACTGGGAGTTGCCCTCCACGCAACGACAAGGAACTTCGGCAGCGACAGCTGTGACTCCGCTGGATCAATCCAGGGCCAGCTTGTCTAACTGGGAGTTGCCTTCCACGCAGCGACAAGGAACTTCGGCAGCGACAGCTGTGACTCCGCTGGATCAATCCAGGGCCAGCTCGTCTAACTGGGAGTTGCCATCCACGCAACGACAAGGAACTTCGGCAGCGACAGCTGTGACTCCGCTGGATCAATCCAGGGCCAGCTCGTCTAACTGGGAGTTGCCTTCCACGCAACGACAAGGAACTTCGGCAGCGACAGCTGTGACTCCGCTGGATCAATCCAGGGCCAGCTCGTCTAACTGGGAGTTTCCCTCCACGCAACGACAAGAAACTTCGGCAGCGACAGCTGTGACTCCACTGGATCTATCCAGGGCCAGCTCGTCTAACTGGGAGTTGCCTTCCACGCAGCTACAAGGAACTTCGGCAGCGACAGCTGTGACTCCGCAGATCAATCCAGGGCCAGCTCGTCTAACTGGGAGTTGCCTTCCACGCAGCGACAAGGAACTTCGGCAGCGACAGCTGTGACTCCGCTGGATCAATCCAGGGCCAGCTCGTCTAACTGGGAGTTGCCCTCCACGCAACGACAAGGAACTTCGGCAGCGACAGCTGTCACTCCGCTGGATCAATCCAGGGCCAGCTCGTCTAACTGGGAGTTGCCCTCCACGCAACGACAAGGAACTTCGGCAGCGACAGCTGTGACTCCGCTGGATCAATCCAGGGCCAGCTTGTCTAACTGGGAGTTGCCCTCCACGCAACGACAAGGAACTTCGGCAGCGACAGCTGTGACTCCTCTGGATCAATCCAGGGCCAGCTCGTCTAACTGGGAGTTGCCCTCCACGCAACGACAAGGAACTTCGGCAGCGACAGCTGTCACTCCGCTGGATCAATCCAGGGCCAGCTCGTCTAACTGGGAGTTGCCCTCCACGCAACGACAAGGAACTTCGGCAGCGACAGCTGTGACTCCGCTGGATCAATCCAGGGCCAGCTTGTCTAACTGGGAGTTGCCTTCCACGCAGCGACAAGGAACTTCGGCAGCGACAGCTGTGACTCCGCTGGATCAATCCAGGGCCAGCTCGTCTAACTGGGAGTTGCCTTCCACGCAGCTACAAGGAACTTCGGCAGCGACAGCTGTGACTCCGCTGGATCAATCCAGGGCCAGCTCGTCTAGCTGGGAGTTGCCTTCCACGCAACGACAAGGAACTTCGGCAGCGACAGCTGTGACTCCGCTGGATCAATCCAGGGCCAGCTCGTCTAGCTGGGAGTTGCCTTCCACGCAACGACAAGGAACTTCGGCAGCGACAGCTGTGACTCCGCTGGATCAATCCAGGGCCAGCTCGTCTAACTGGGAGTTGCCTTCCACGCAACGACAAGGAACTTCGGCAGCGACAGCTGTGACTCCGCTGGATCAATCCAGGGCCAGATCGTCTAGCTGGGAGTTGCCTTCCACGCAACGACAAGGAACTTCGGCAGCGACAGCTGTGACTCCGCTGGATCAATCCAGGGCCAGCTCGTCTAGCTGGGAGTTGCCTTCCACGCAACGACAAGGAACTTCGGCAGCGACAGCTGTGACTCCGCTGGATCAATCCAGTGCCAGCTTGTCTAACTGGGAGTTGCCTTCCACGCAGCGACAAGGAACTTCGGCAGCGACAGCTGTGACTCCGCTGGATCAATCAAGGGCCAGCTCGTCTAACTGGGAGTTGCCTTCCACGCAGCTACAAGGAACTTCGGCAGCGACAGCTGTGACTCCGCTGGATCAATCCAGGGCCAGCTCGTCTAACTGGGAGTTGCCCTCCACGCAACGACAAGGAACTTCGGCAGCGACAGCTGTATCTCCGCTGGATCAATCCAGGGCCAGCTCGTCTAACTGGGAGTTGCCCTCCACGCAACGACAAGGAACTTCGGCAGCGACAGCTGTGACTCCGCTGGATCAATCCAGGGCCAGCTTGTCTAACTGGGAGTTGCCTTCCACGCAGCGACAAGGAACTTCGGCAGCGACAGCTGTGACTCCGCTGGATCAATCCAGGGCCAGCTCGTCTAACTGGGAGTTGCCTTCCACGCAACGACAAGGAACTTCGGCAGCGACAGCTGTGACTCCGCTGGATCAATCCAGGGCCAGCTCGTCTAACTGGGAGTTTCCCTCCACGCAACGACAAGAAACTTCGGCAGCGACAGCTGTGACTCCACTGGATCTATCCAGGGCCAGCTCGTCTAACTGGGAGTTGCCCTCCACGCAACGATAAGGAACTTCGGCAGCGACAACTGTGACTCCTCTGGATCAATCCAGGGCCAGCTCGTCTAACTGGGAGTTGCCTTCCACGCAGCGACAAGGAACTTCGGCAGCGACAGCTGTGACTCCTCTGGATCAATCCAGGGCCAGCTCGTCTAACTGGGAGTTGCCCTCCACGCAACGACAAGGAACTTCGGCAGCGACAGCTGTGACTCCGCTGGATCAATCCAGGGCCAGCTTGTCTAACTGGGAGTTGCCTTCCACGCAGCGACAAGGAACTTCGGCAGCGACAGCTGTGACTCCGCTGGATCAATCCAGGGCCAGCTCGTCTAACTGGGAGTTGCCTTCCACGCAGCGACAAGGAACTTCGGCAGCGACAGCTGTGACTCCGCTGGATCAATCCAGGGCCAGCTCGTCTAACTGGGAGTTGCCCTCCACGCAACGACAAGGAACTTCGGCAGCGACAGCTGTCACTCCGCTGGATCAATCCAGGGCCAGCTCGTCTAACTGGGAGTTGCCCTCCACGCAACGACAAGGAACTTCGGCAGCGACAGCTGTGACTCCGCTGGATCAATCCAGGGCCAGCTTGTCTAACTGGGAGTTGCCCTCCACGCAACGACAAGGAACTTCGGCAGCGACAGCTGTGACTCCTCTGGATCAATCCAGGGCCAGCTCGTCTAACTGGGAGTTGCCCTCCACGCAACGACAAGGAACTTCG
Source organism: Drosophila helvetica (assembly GCA_963969585.1). Lineage (NCBI taxonomy): Eukaryota > Metazoa > Arthropoda > Insecta > Diptera > Drosophilidae > Drosophila > Drosophila helvetica. The sequence continues at coordinate 27,026,465 of OZ018402.1, read as the reverse complement.
GCAGCGACAGCTGTCACTCCGCTGGATCAATCCAGGGCCAGCTCGTCTAACTGGGAGTTGCCCTCCACGCAACGACAAGGAACTTCGGCAGCGACAGCTGTGACTCCGCTGGATCAATCCAGGGCCAGCTTGTCTAACTGGGAGTTGCCTTCCACGCAGCGACAAGGAACTTCGGCAGCGACAGCTGTGACTCCGCTGGATCAATCCAGGGCCAGCTCGTCTAACTGGGAGTTGCCTTCCACGCAGCTACAAGGAACTTCGGCAGCGACAGCTGTGACTCCGCTGGATCAATCCAGGGCCAGCTCGTCTAGCTGGGAGTTGCCTTCCACGCAACGACAAGGAACTTCGGCAGCGACAGCTGTGACTCCGCTGGATCAATCCAGGGCCAGCTCGTCTAGCTGGGAGTTGCCTTCCACGCAACGACAAGGAACTTCGGCAGCGACAGCTGTGACTCCGCTGGATCAATCCAGGGCCAGCTCGTCTAACTGGGAGTTGCCTTCCACGCAACGACAAGGAACTTCGGCAGCGACAGCTGTGACTCCGCTGGATCAATCCAGGGCCAGATCGTCTAGCTGGGAGTTGCCTTCCACGCAACGACAAGGAACTTCGGCAGCGACAGCTGTGACTCCGCTGGATCAATCCAGGGCCAGCTCGTCTAGCTGGGAGTTGCCTTCCACGCAACGACAAGGAACTTCGGCAGCGACAGCTGTGACTCCGCTGGATCAATCCAGGGCCAGCTTGTCTAACTGGGAGTTGCCTTCCACGCAGCGACAAGGAACTTCGGCAGCGACAGCTGTGACTCCGCTGGATCAATCCAGGGCCAGCTCGTCTAACTGGGAGTTGCCTTCCACGCAGCTACAAGGAACTTCGGCAGCGACAGCTGTGACTCCGCTGGATCAATCCAGGGCCAGCTCGTCTAACTGGGAGTTGCCCTCCACGCAACGACAAGGAACTTCGGCAGCGACAGCTGTATCTCCGCTGGATCAATCCAGGGCCAGCTCGTCTAACTGGGAGTTGCCCTCCACGCAACGACAAGGAACTTCGGCAGCGACAGCTGTGACTCCGCTGGATCAATCCAGGGCCAGCTTGTCTAACTGGGAGTTGCCTTCCACGCAGCGACAAGGAACTTCGGCAGCGACAGCTGTGACTCCGCTGGATCAATCCAGGGCCAGCTCGTCTAACTGGGAGTTGCCTTCCACGCAACGACAAGGAACTTCGGCAGCGACAGCTGTGACTCCGCTGGATCAATCCAGGGCCAGCTCGTCTAACTGGGAGTTTCCCTCCACGCAACGACAAGAAACTTCGGCAGCGACAGCTGTGACTCCACTGGATCTATCCAGGGCCAGCTCGTCTAACTGGGAGTTGCCCTCCACGCAACGATAAGGAACTTCGGCAGCGACAACTGTGACTCCTCTGGATCAATCCAGGGCCAGCTCGTCTAACTGGGAGTTGCCTTCCACGCAGCGACAAGGAACTTCGGCAGCGACAGCTGTGACTCCGCTGGATCAATCCAGGGCCAGCTCGTCTAACTGGGAGTTGCCTTCCACGCAGCGACAAGGAACTTCGGCAGCGACAGCTGTGACTCCGCTGGATCAATCCAGGGCCAGCTCGTCTAACTGGGAGTTGCCCTCCACGCAACGACAAGGAACTTCGGCAGCGACAGCTGTCACTCCGCTGGATCAATCCAGGGCCAGCTCGTCTAACTGGGAGTTGCCATCCACGCAACGACAAGGAACTTCGGCAGCGACAGCTGTGACTCCGCTGGATCAATCCAGGGCCAGCTCGTCTAACTGGGAGTTGCCTTCCACGCAACGACAAGGAACTTCGGCAGCGACAGCTGTGACTCCGCTGGATCAATCCAGGGCCAGCTCGTCTAACTGGGAGTTTCCCTCCACGCAACGACAAGAAACTTCGGCAGCGACAGCTGTGACTCCACTGGATCTATCCAGGGCCAGCTCGTCTAACTGGGAGTTGCCCTCCACGCAACGATAAGGAACTTCGGCAGCGACAACTGTGACTCCTCTGGATCAATCCAGGGCCAGCTCGTCTAACTGGGAGTTGCCTTCCACGCAGCGACAAGGAACTTCGGCAGCGACAGCTGTGACTCCGCTGGATCAATCCAGGGCCAGCTCGTCTAACTGGGAGTTGCCTTCCACGCAGCGACAAGGAACTTCGGCAGCGACAGCTGTGACTCCGCTGGATTAATCCAGGGCCAGCTCGTCTAGCTGGGAGTTGTCTTCCACGCAACAACAAGGAACTTCGGCAGCGACAGCTGTGACTCCGCTGGATCAATCCAGGGCCAGCTCGTCTAACTGGGAGTTGCCCTCCACGCCAGGACAAGGAACTTCGGCAGCGACAGCTGTGACTCCGCTGGATCAATCCAGGGCCAGCTCGTCTAGCTGGGAGTTGCCTTCCACGCAACGACAAGGAACTTCGGCAGCGACAGCTGTGACTCCGCTGGATCAATCCAGGGCCAGCTCGTCTAGCTGGGAGTTGCCTTCCACGCAACGACAAGGAACTTCGGCAGCGACAGCTGTGACTCCGCTGGATCAATCCAGGGCCAGCTTGTCTAACTGGGAGTTGCCTTCCACGCAGCGACAAGGAACTTCGGCAGCGACAGCTGTGACTCCGCTGGATCAATCCAGGGCCAGCTCGTCTAACTGGGAGTTGCCTTCCACGCAGCGACAAGGAACTTCGGCAGCGACAGCTGTGACTCCGCTGGATCAATCCAGGGCCAGCTCGTCTAACTGGGAGTTGCCCTCCACGCAACGACAAGGAACTTCGGCAGCGACAGCTGTCACTCCGCTGGATCAATCCAGGGCCAGCTCGTCTAACTGGGAGTTGCCCTCCACGCAACGACAAGGAACTTCGGCAGCGACAGCTGTCACTCCGCTGGATCAATCCAGGGCCAGCTCGTCTAACTGGGAGTTGCCATCCACGCAACGACAAGGAACTTCGGCAGCGACAGCTGTGACTCCGCTGGATCAATCCAGGGCCAGCTCGTCTAACTGGGAGTTGCCTTCCACGCAACGACAAGGAACTTCGGCAGCGACAGCTGTGACTCCGCTGGATCAATCCAGGGCCAGCTCGTCTAACTGGGAGTTTCCCTCCACGCAACGACAAGAAACTTCGGCAGCGACAGCTGTGACTCCACTGGATCTATCCAGGGCCAGCTCGTCTAACTGGGAGTTGCCCTCCACGCAACGATAAGGAACTTCGGCAGCGACAACTGTGACTCCTCTGGATCAATCCAGGGCCAGCTCGTCTAACTGGGAGTTGCCTTCCACGCAGCGACAAGGAACTTCGGCAGCGACAGCTGTGACTCCGCTGGATCAATCCAGGGCCAGCTCGTCTAACTGGGAGTTGCCTTCCACGCAGCGACAAGGAACTTCGGCAGCGACAGCTGTGACTCCGCTGGATTAATCCAGGGCCAGCTCGTCTAGCTGGGAGTTGTCTTCCACGCAACAACAAGGAACTTCGGCAGCGACAGCTGTGACTCCGCTGGATCAATCCAGGGCCAGCTCGTCTAACTGGGAGTTGCCCTCCACGCCAGGACAAGGAACTTCGGCAGCGACAGCTGTGACTCCGCTGGATCAATCCAGGGCCAGCTCGTCTAGCTGGGAGTTGCCTTCCACGCAACGACAAGGAACTTCGGCAGCGACAGCTGTGACTCCGCTGGATCAATCCAGGGCCAGCTCGTCTAGCTGGGAGTTGCCTTCCACGCAACGACAAGGAACTTCGGCAGCGACAGCTGTGACTCCGCTGGATCAATCCAGGGCCAGCTTGTCTAACTGGGAGTTGCCTTCCACGCAGCGACAAGGAACTTCGGCAGCGACAGCTGTGACTCCGCTGGATCAATCCAGGGCCAGCTCGTCTAACTGGGAGTTGCCTTCCACGCAGCGACAAGGAACTTCGGCAGCGACAGCTGTGACTCCGCTGGATCAATCCAGGGCCAGCTCGTCTAACTGGGAGTTGCCCTCCACGCAACGACAAGGAACTTCGGCAGCGACAGCTGTCACTCCGCTGGATCAATCCAGGGCCAGCTCGTCTAACTGGGAGTTGCCATCCACGCAACGACAAGGAACTTCGGCAGCGACAGCTGTGACTCCGCTGGATCAATCCAGGGCCAGCTTGTCTAACTGGGAGTTGCCTTCCACGCAGCGACAAGGAACTTCGGCAGCGACAGCTGTGACTCCGCTGGATCAATCCAGGGCCAGCTCGTCTAACTGGGAGTTGCCTTCCACGCAACGACAAGGAACTTCGGCAGCGACAGCTGTGACTCCGCTGGATCAATCCAGGGCCAGCTCGTCTAACTGGGAGTTTCCCTCCACGCAACGACAAGAAACTTCGGCAGCGACAGCTGTGACTCCACTGGATCTATCCAGGGCCAGCTCGTCTAACTGGGAGTTGCCCTCCACGCAACGATAAGGAACTTCGGCAGCGACAACTGTGACTCCTCTGGATCAATCCAGGGCCAGCTCGTCTAACTGGGAGTTGCCTTCCACGCAACGACAAGGAACTTCGGCAGCGACAGCTGTGACTCCGCTGGATCAATCCAGGGCCAGCTCGTCTAACTGGGAGTTGCCCTCCACGCAACGACAAGGAACTTCGGCAGCGACAGCTGTGACTCCGCTGGATCAATCCAGGGCCAGCTCGTCTAACTGGGAGTTGCCTTCCACGCAGCGACAAGGAACTTCGGCAGCGACAGCTGTGACTCCGCTGGATCAATCCAGGGCCAGCTCGTCTAGCTGGGAGTTTTCTTCCACGCAACGACAAGGAACTTCGGCAGCGACAGCTGTGACTCCGCTGGATCAATCCAGGGCCAGCTCGTCTAACTGGGAGTTGCCCTCCACGCAACGACAAGGAACTTCGGCAGCGACAGCTGTGACTCCGCTGGATCAATCCAGGGCCAGCTCGTCTAACTGGGAGTTGCCTTCCACGCAACGACAAGGAACTTCGGCAGCGACAGCTGTGACTCCGCTGGATCAATCCAGGGCCAGCTCGTCTAGCTGGGAGTTGTCTTCCACGCAACGACAAGGAACTTCGGCAGCGACAGCTGTGACTCCGCTGGATCAATCCAGGGCCAGCTCGTCTAACTGGGAGTTGCCCTCCACGCAACGACAAGGAACTTCGGCAGCGACAGCTGTGACTCCGCTGGATCAATCCAGGGCCAGCTCGTCTAACTGGGAGTTGCCCTCCACGCAACGACAAGGAACTTCGGCAGCGACAGCTGTGACTCCGCTGGATCAATCCAGGGCCAGCTCGTCTAGCTGGGAGTTGCCTTCCACGCAACGACAAGGAACTTCGGCAGCGACAGCTGTGACTCCGCTGGATCAATCCAGGGCCAGCTTGTCTAACTAGGAGTTGCCTTCCACGCAGCGACAAGGAACTTCGGCAGCGACAGCTGTGACTCCGCTGGATCAATCCAGGGCCAGCTCGTCTAACTGGTAGTTGCCTTCCACGCAGCGACAAGGAACTTCGGCAGCGACAGCTGTGACTCCGCTGGATCAATCCAGGGCCAGCTCGTCTAGCTGGGAGTTGCCTTCCACGCAACGACAAGGAACTTCGGCAGCGACACTTGTGACTCCGCTGGATCAATCCAGGGCCAGCTCGTCTAACTGGGAGTTTCCCTCCACGCAACGACAAGAAACTTCGGCAGCGACAGCTGTGAATCCACTGGATCAATCCAGGGCCAGCTCGTCTAACTGGGAGTTTCCCTCCACGCAAAGACAAGAAACTTCGGCAGCGACAGCTGTGAATCCACTGGATCAATCCAGGGCCAGCTCGTCTAACTGGGAGTTGCCCTCCACGCAACGATAAGGAACTTCGGCAGCGACAGCTGTGACTCCTCTGGATCAATCTAGGGCCAGCTCGTCTAACTGGGAGTTGCCCTCCACGCAACGACAAGGAACTTCGGCAGCGACAGCTGTGACTCCTCTGGATCAATCCAGGGCCAGATCGTCTAACTGGGAGTTGCCTTCCACGCAACGACAAGGAACTTCGGCAGCGACAGCTGTGACTCCGCTGGATCAATCCAGGGCCAGCTTGTCTAACTGGGAGTTGCCCTCCACGCAACGACAAGGAACTTCGGCAGCGACAGCTGTGACTCCGCTGGATCAATCCAGGGCCAGCTCGTCTAGCTGGGAGTTGCCTTCCACGCAACGACAAGGAACTTCGGCAGCGACAGCTGTGACTCCGCTGGATCAATCCAGGGCTAGCTCGTCTAACTGGGAGTTGCCCTCCACGCAACGACAAGGAACTTCGGCAGCGACAGCTGTGACTCCTCTGGATCAATCCAGGCCAAGCTCGTCTAACTGGGATTTGCCTTTCACGCAACGACAAGGAACTTCGGCAGCGACAGCTTTGACTCCGCTGGATCAATCCAGGGCCAGCTCGTCTAACTGGGAGTTTCCCTCCACGCAACGACAAGAAACTTCGGCAGCGACAGCTGTGACTCCACTGGATCTATCCAGGGCCAGCTCGTCTAACTGGGAGTTGCCCTCCACGCAACGATAAGGAACTTCGGCAGCGACAGCTGTGACTCCTCTGGATCAATCCAGGGCCAGCTCGTCTAACTGGGAGTTGCCCTCCACGCAACGACAAGGAACTTCTGCAGCGACAGCTGTGACTCCGCTGGATCAATCCAGGGCCAGCTCGTCTAACTGGGAGTTGCCTTCCACGCAGCGACAAGGAACTTCGGCAGCGACAGCTGTGACTCCGCTGGATCAATCCAGGGCCAGCTCGTCTAGCTGGGAGTTGCCTTCCACGCAACGACAAGGAACTTCGGCAGCGACAGCTGTAACTCCGCTGGATCAATCCAGGGCCAGCTCGTCTAACTGGGAGTTGCCCTCCACGCAACGACAAGGAACTTCGGCAGCGACAGCTTTGACTCCGCTGGATCAATCCAGGGCCAGCTCGTCTAACTGGGAGTTTCCCTCCACGCAACGACAAGAAACTTCGGCAGCGACAGCTGTGACTCCACTGGATCTATCCAGGGCCAGCTCGTCTAACTGGGAGTTGCCCTCCACGCAACGATAAGGAACTTCGGCAGCGACAGCTGTGACTCCTCTGGATCAATCCAGGGCCAGCTCGTCTAACAGGGAGTTGCCCTCCACGCAACGACAAGGAACTTCTGCAGCGACAGCTGTGACTCCGCTGGATCAATCCAGGGCCAGCTCGTCTAACTGGGAGTTGCCTTCCACGCAGCGACAAGGAACTTCGGCAGCGACAGCTGTGACTCCGCTGGATCAATCCAGGTCCAGCTCGTCTAGCTGGGAGTTGCCTTCCACGCAACGACAAGGAACTTCGGCAGCGACAGCTGTAACTCCGCTGGATCAATCCAGGGCCAGCTCGTCTAACAGGGAGTTGCCCTCCACGCAACGACAAGGAACTTCTGCAGCGACAGCTGTGACTCCGCTGGATCAATCCAGGGCCAGCTCGTCTAACTGGGAGTTGCCTTCCACGCAGCGACAAGGAACTTCGGCAGCGACAGCTGTGACTCCTCTGGATCAATCCAGGGCCAGCTCGTCTAACTGGGAGTTGCCTTCCACGCAACGACAAGGAACTTCGGCAGCGACAGCTGTGACTCCGCTGGATCAATCCAGGGCCAGCTTGTCTAACTGGGAGTTGCCCTCCACGCAACGACAAGGAACTTCGGCAGCGACAGCTGTGACTCCACTGGATCTATCCAGGGCCAGCTCGTCTAACTGGGAGTTGCCCTCCACGCAACGATAAGGAACTTCGGCAGCGACAGCTCTGACTCCTCTGGATCAATCCAGGGCCAGCTCGTCTAACTGGGAGTTTCCCTCCACGCAACGACAAGGAACTTCGGCAGCGACAGCTGTGACTCCGCTGGATCAATCCAGGGCCAGCTCGTCTAACTGGGAGTTTCCCTCCACGCAACGACAAGAAACTTCGGCAGCGACAGCTGTGACTCCACTGGATCTATCCAGGGCCAGCTCGTCTAACTGGGAGTTGCCTTCCACGCAGCGACAAGGAACTTCGGCAGCGACAGCTGTGACTCCGCTGGATCAATCCAGGGCCAGCTCGTCTAGCTGGGAGTTGCCTTCCACGCAACGACAAGGAATTTCGGCAGCGACAGCTGTGACTCCGCTGGATCAATCCAGGGCCAGCTCGTCTAACTGGGAGTTTCCCTCCACGCAACGACAAGAAACTTCGGCAGCGACAGCTGTGACTCCACTGGATCTATCCAGGGCCAGCTCGTCTAACTGGGAGTTGCCCTCCACGCAACGATAAGGAACTTCGGCAGCGACAGCTGTGACTCCTCTGGATCAATCCAGGGCCAGCTCGTCTAACTGGGAGTTGCCTTCCACGCAGCGACAAGGAACTTCGGCAGCGACAGCTGTGACTCCGCTGGATCAATCCAGGGCCAGCTCGTCTAACTGGGAGTTGCCCTCCACGCAACGACAAGGAACTTCGGCAGCGACAGCTGTGACTCCGCTGGATCAATCCAGGGCCAGCTTGTCTAACTGGGAGTTGCCCTCCACGCAACGACAAGGAACTTCGGCAGCGACAGCTGTGACTCCACTGGATCTTTCCAGGGCCAGCTCGTCTAACTGGGAGTTGCCCTCCACGCAACGATAAGGAACTTCGGCAGCGACAGCTGTGACTCCTCTGGATCAATCCAGGGCCAGCTCGTCTAACTGGGAGTTTCCCTCCACGCAACGACAAGGAACTTCGGCAGCGACAGCTGTGACTCCGCTGGATCAATCCAGGGCCAGCTCGTCTAACTGGGAGTTGCCCTCCACGCAACGATAAGGAACTTCGGCAGCGACAGCTGTGACTCCTCTGGATCAATCCAGGGCCAGCTCGTCTAACTGGGAGTTGCCCTCCACGCAACGACAAGGAACTTCTGCAGCGACAGCTGTGACTCCGCTGGATCAATCCAGGGCCAGCTCGTCTAACTGGGAGTTGCCTTCCACGCAGCGACAAGGAACTTCGGCAGCGACAGCTGTGACTCCACTGGATCAATCCAGGGCCAGCTCGTCTAGCTGGGAGTTGCCTTCCACGCAACTACAAGGAACTTCGGCAGCGACAGCTGTGACTCCGCTGGATCAATCCAGGGCCAGCTCGTCTAACTGGGAGTTTCCCTCCACGCAACGACAAGAAACTTCGGCAGCGACAGCTGTGACTCCACTGGATCTATCCAGGGCCAGCTCGTCTAACTGGGAGTTGCCCTCCACGCAACGATAAGGAACTTCGGCAGCGACAGCTGTGACTCCTCTGGATCAATCCAGGGCCAGCTCGTCTAACTGGGAGTTTCCTTCCACGCAACGACAAGGAACTTCGGCAGCGACAGCTGTGACTCCGCTGGATCAATCCAGGGCCAGCTCGTCTAACTGGGAGTTTCCCTCCACGCAACGACAAGAAACTTCGGCAGCGACAGCTGTGACTCCACTGGATCAATCCAGGGCCAGCTAGTCTAACTGGGAGTTTCCCTCCACGCAACGACAAGAAACTTCGGCAGCGACAGCTGTGACTCCACTGGATCTATCCAGGGCCAGCTCGTCTAACTGGGAGTTGCCTTCCACGCAGCGACAAGGAACTTCGGCAGCGACAGCTGTGACTCCGCTGGATCAATCCAGGGCCAGCTCGTCTAGCTGGGAGTTGCCTTCCACGCAACGACAAGGAACTTCGGCAGCGACAGCTGTGACTCTGCTGGATCAATCCAGGGCCAGCTCGTCTAACTGGGAGTTGCCCTCCACGCAACGACAAGGAACTTCGGCAGCGACAGCTGTGACTCCTCTGGATCAATCCAGGCCAAGCTCGTCTAACTGGGAGTTGCCTTCCACGCAACGACAAGGAACTTCGGCAGCGACAGCTTTGACTCCGCTGGATCAATCCAGGGCCAGCTCGTCTAACTGGGAGTTTCCCTCCACGCAACGACAAGAAACTTCGGCAGCGACAGCTGTGACTCCACTGGATCTATCCAGGGCCAGCTCGTCTAACTGGGAGTTGCCCTCCACGCAACGATAAGGAACTTCGGCAGCGACAGCTGTGACTCCTCTGGATCAATCCAGGGCCAGCTCGTCTAACTGGGAGTTGCCCTCCACGCAGCGACAAGGAACTTCGGCAGCGACAGCTGTGACTCCGCTGGATCAATCCAGGGCCAGCTCGTCTAGCTGGGAGTTGCCTTCCACGCAACGACAAGGAACTTCGGCAGCGACAGCTGTGACTCCGCTGGATCAATCCAGGGCCAGCTCGTCTAACTGGGAGTTTCCCTCCACGCAACGACAAGAAACTTCGGCAGCGACAGCTGTGACTCCGCTGGATAAATCCAGGGCCAGCTCGTCTAACTGGGAGTTGCCCTCCACGCAACGACAAGGAACTTCGGCAGCGACAGCTGTGACTCCTCTGGATCAATCCAGGGCCAGCTCGTCTAACTGGGAGTTGCCTTCTACGCAACGACAAGGAACTTCGGCAGCGACAGCTGTGACTCCGCTGGATCAATCCAGGGCCAGCTCGTCTAACTGGGAGTTTCCCTCCACGCAACGACAAGAAACTTCGGCAGCGACAGCTGTGACTCCACTGGATCTATCCAGGGCCAGCTCGTCTAACTGGGAGTTGCCTTCCACGCAACGACAAGGAACTTCGGCAGCGACAGCTGTGACTCCGCTGGATCAATCCAGGGCCAGCTCGTCTAACTGGGAGTTTCCCTCCACGCAACGACAAGAAACTTCGGCAGCGACAGCTGTGACTCCACTGGATCTATCCAGGGCCAGCTCGTCTAACTGGGAGTTGCCCTCCACGCAACGATAAGGAACTTCGGCAGCGACAGCTGTGACTCCTCTGGATCAATCCAGGGCCAGCTCGTCTAACTGGGAGTTTCCTTCCACGCAACGACAAGGAACTTCGGCAGCGACAGCTGTGACTCCGCTGGATCAATCCAGGGCCAGCTCGTCTAACTGGGAGTTTCCCTCCACGCAACGACAAGGAACTTCTGCAGCGACAGCTGTGACTCCGCTGGATCAATCCAGGGCCAGCTCGTCTAACTGGGAGTTGCCTTCCACGCAGCGACAAGGAACTTCGGCAGCGACAGCTGTGACTCCTCTGGATCAATCCAGGGCCAGCTCGTCTAACTGGGAGTTGCCTTCCACGCAACGACAAGGAACTTCGGCAGCGACAGCTGTGACTCCGCTGGATCAATCCAGGGCCAGCTTGTCTAACTGGGAGTTGCCCTCCACGCAACGACAAGGAACTTCGGCAGCGACAGCTGTGACTCCACTGGATCTATCCAGGGCCAGCTCGTCTAACTGGGAGTTGCCCTCCACGCAACGATAAGGAACTTCGGCAGCGACAGCTCTGACTCCTCTGGATCAATCCAGGGCCAGCTCGTCTAACTGGGAGTTTCCCTCCACGCAACGACAAGGAACTTCGGCAGCGACAGCTGTGACTCCGCTGGATCAATCCAGGGCCAGCTCGTCTAACTGGGAGTTTCCCTCCACGCAACGACAAGAAACTTCGGCAGCGACAGCTGTGACTCCACTGGATCTATCCAGGGCCAGCTCGTCTAACTGGGAGTTGCCCTCCACGCAACGATAAGGAACTTCGGCAGCGACAGCTGTGACTCCTCTGGATCAATCCAGGGCCAGCTCGTCTAACTGGGAGTTGCCTTCCACGCAGCGACAAGGAACTTCGGCAGCGACAGCTGTGACTCCGCTGGATCAATCCAGGGCCAGCTCGTCTAACTGGGAGTTGCCTTCCACGCAACGACAAGGAACTTCGGCAGCGACAGCTGTGACTCCGCTGGATCAATCCAGGGCCAGCTCGTCTAACTGGGAGTTTCCCTCCACGCAACGACAAGAAACTTCGGCAGCGACAGCTGTGACTCCACTGGATCTATCCAGGGCCAGCTCGTCTAACTGGGAGTTGCCCTCCACGCAACGATAAGGAACTTCGGCAGCGACAACTGTGACTCCTCTGGATCAATCCAGGGCCAGCTCGTCTAACTGGGAGTTGCCTTCCACGCAACGACAAGGAACTTCGGCAGCGACAGCTGTGACTCCGCTGGATCAATCCAGGGCCAGCTCGTCTAACTGGGAGTTGCCCTCCACGCAACGACAAGGAACTTCGGCAGCGACAGCTGTGACTCCGCTGGATCAATCCAGGGCCAGCTCGTCTAACTGGGAGTTGCCTTCCACGCAGCGACAAGGAACTTCGGCAGCGACAGCTGTGACTCCGCTGGATCAATCCAGGGCCAGCTCGTCTAGCTGGGAGTTTTCTTCCACGCAACGACAAGGAACTTCGGCAGCGACAGCTGTGACTCCGCTGGATCAATCCAGGGCCAGCTCGTCTAACTGGGAGTTGCCCTCCACGCAACGACAAGGAACTTCGGCAGCGACAGCTGTGACTCCGCTGGATCAATCCAGGGCCAGCTCGTCTAACTGGGAGTTGCCTTCCACGCAACGACAAGGAACTTCGGCAGCGACAGCTGTGACTCCGCTGGATCAATCCAGGGCCAGCTCGTCTAGCTGGGAGTTGTCTTCCACGCAACGACAAGGAACTTCGGCAGCGACAGCTGTGACTCCGCTGGATCAATCCAGGGCCAGCTCGTCTAACTGGGAGTTGCCCTCCACGCAACGACAAGGAACTTCGGCAGCGACAGCTGTGACTCCGCTGGATCAATCCAGGGCCAGCTCGTCTAACTGGGAGTTGCCCTCCACGCAACGACAAGGAACTTCGGCAGCGACAGCTGTGACTCCGCTGGATCAATCCAGGGCCAGCTCGTCTAGCTGGGAGTTGCCTTCCACGCAACGACAAGGAACTTCGGCAGCGACAGCTGTGACTCCGCTGGATCAATCCAGGGCCAGCTTGTCTAACTAGGAGTTGCCTTCCACGCAGCGACAAGGAACTTCGGCAGCGACAGCTGTGACTCCGCTGGATCAATCCAGGGCCAGCTCGTCTAACTGGTAGTTGCCTTCCACGCAGCGACAAGGAACTTCGGCAGCGACAGCTGTGACTCCGCTGGATCAATCCAGGGCCAGCTCGTCTAGCTGGGAGTTGCCTTCCACGCAACGACAAGGAACTTCGGCAGCGACACTTGTGACTCCGCTGGATCAATCCAGGGCCAGCTCGTCTAACTGGGAGTTTCCCTCCACGCAACGACAAGAAACTTCGGCAGCGACAGCTGTGAATCCACTGGATCAATCCAGGGCCAGCTCGTCTAACTGGGAGTTTCCCTCCACGCAAAGACAAGAAACTTCGGCAGCGACAGCTGTGAATCCACTGGATCAATCCAGGGCCAGCTCGTCTAACTGGGAGTTGCCCTCCACGCAACGATAAGGAACTTCGGCAGCGACAGCTGTGACTCCTCTGGATCAATCTAGGGCCAGCTCGTCTAACTGGGAGTTGCCCTCCACGCAACGACAAGGAACTTCGGCAGCGACAGCTGTGACTCCTCTGGATCAATCCAGGGCCAGATCGTCTAACTGGGAGTTGCCTTCCACGCAACGACAAGGAACTTCGGCAGCGACAGCTGTGACTCCGCTGGATCAATCCAGGGCCAGCTTGTCTAACTGGGAGTTGCCCTCCACGCAACGACAAGGAACTTCGGCAGCGACAGCTGTGACTCCGCTGGATCAATCCAGGGCCAGCTCGTCTAGCTGGGAGTTGCCTTCCACGCAACGACAAGGAACTTCGGCAGCGACAGCTGTGACTCCGCTGGATCAATCCAGGGCTAGCTCGTCTAACTGGGAGTTGCCCTCCACGCAACGACAAGGAACTTCGGCAGCGACAGCTGTGACTCCTCTGGATCAATCCAGGCCAAGCTCGTCTAACTGGGATTTGCCTTTCACGCAACGACAAGGAACTTCGGCAGCGACAGCTTTGACTCCGCTGGATCAATCCAGGGCCAGCTCGTCTAACTGGGAGTTTCCCTCCACGCAACGACAAGAAACTTCGGCAGCGACAGCTGTGACTCCACTGGATCTATCCAGGGCCAGCTCGTCTAACTGGGAGTTGCCCTCCACGCAACGATAAGGAACTTCGGCAGCGACAGCTGTGACTCCTCTGGATCAATCCAGGGCCAGCTCGTCTAACTGGGAGTTGCCCTCCACGCAACGACAAGGAACTTCTGCAGCGACAGCTGTGACTCCGCTGGATCAATCCAGGGCCAGCTCGTCTAACTGGGAGTTGCCTTCCACGCAGCGACAAGGAACTTCGGCAGCGACAGCTGTGACTCCGCTGGATCAATCCAGGGCCAGCTCGTCTAGCTGGGAGTTGCCTTCCACGCAACGACAAGGAACTTCGGCAGCGACAGCTGTAACTCCGCTGGATCAATCCAGGGCCAGCTCGTCTAACTGGGAGTTGCCCTCCACGCAACGACAAGGAACTTCGGCAGCGACAGCTTTGACTCCGCTGGATCAATCCAGGGCCAGCTCGTCTAACTGGGAGTTTCCCTCCACGCAACGACAAGAAACTTCGGCAGCGACAGCTGTGACTCCACTGGATCTATCCAGGGCCAGCTCGTCTAACTGGGAGTTGCCCTCCACGCAACGATAAGGAACTTCGGCAGCGACAGCTGTGACTCCTCTGGATCAATCCAGGGCCAGCTCGTCTAACAGGGAGTTGCCCTCCACGCAACGACAAGGAACTTCTGCAGCGACAGCTGTGACTCCGCTGGATCAATCCAGGGCCAGCTCGTCTAACTGGGAGTTGCCTTCCACGCAGCGACAAGGAACTTCGGCAGCGACAGCTGTGACTCCGCTGGATCAATCCAGGTCCAGCTCGTCTAGCTGGGAGTTGCCTTCCACGCAACGACAAGGAACTTCGGCAGCGACAGCTGTAACTCCGCTGGATCAATCCAGGGCCAGCTCGTCTAACAGGGAGTTGCCCTCCACGCAACGACAAGGAACTTCTGCAGCGACAGCTGTGACTCCGCTGGATCAATCCAGGGCCAGCTCGTCTAACTGGGAGTTGCCTTCCACGCAGCGACAAGGAACTTCGGCAGCGACAGCTGTGACTCCTCTGGATCAATCCAGGGCCAGCTCGTCTAACTGGGAGTTGCCTTCCACGCAACGACAAGGAACTTCGGCAGCGACAGCTGTGACTCCGCTGGATCAATCCAGGGCCAGCTTGTCTAACTGGGAGTTGCCCTCCACGCAACGACAAGGAACTTCGGCAGCGACAGCTGTGACTCCACTGGATCTATCCAGGGCCAGCTCGTCTAACTGGGAGTTGCCCTCCACGCAACGATAAGGAACTTCGGCAGCGACAGCTCTGACTCCTCTGGATCAATCCAGGGCCAGCTCGTCTAACTGGGAGTTGCCTTCCACGCAGCGACAAGGAACTTCGGCAGCGACAGCTGTGACTCCTCTGGATCAATCCAGGGCCAGCTCGTCTAACTGGGAGTTTCCCTCCACGCAACGACAAGGAACTTCGGCAGCGACAGCTGTGACTCCGCTGGATCAATCCAGGGCCAGCTCGTCTAACTGGGAGTTTCCCTCCACGCAACGACAAGAAACTTCGGCAGCGACAGCTGTGACTCCACTGGATCTATCCAGGGCCAGCTCGTCTAACTGGGAGTTGCCTTCCACGCAGCGACAAGGAACTTCGGCAGCGACAGCTGTGACTCCGCTGGATCAATCCAGGGCCAGCTCGTCTAGCTGGGAGTTGCCTTCCACGCAACGACAAGGAATTTCGGCAGCGACAGCTGTGACTCCGCTGGATCAATCCAGGGCCAGCTCGTCTAACTGGGAGTTTCCCTCCACGCAACGACAAGAAACTTCGGCAGCGACAGCTGTGACTCCACTGGATCTATCCAGGGCCAGCTCGTCTAACTGGGAGTTGCCCTCCACGCAACGATAAGGAACTTCGGCAGCGACAGCTGTGACTCCTCTGGATCAATCCAGGGCCAGCTCGTCTAACTGGGAGTTGCCTTCCACGCAGCGACAAGGAACTTCGGCAGCGACAGCTGTGACTCCGCTGGATCAATCCAGGGCCAGCTCGTCTAACTGGGAGTTGCCCTCCACGCAACGACAAGGAACTTCGGCAGCGACAGCTGTGACTCCGCTGGATCAATCCAGGGCCAGCTTGTCTAACTGGGAGTTGCCCTCCACGCAACGACAAGGAACTTCGGCAGCGACAGCTGTGACTCCACTGGATCTTTCCAGGGCCAGCTCGTCTAACTGGGAGTTGCCCTCCACGCAACGATAAGGAACTTCGGCAGCGACAGCTGTGACTCCTCTGGATCAATCCAGGGCCAGCTCGTCTAACTGGGAGTTTCCCTCCACGCAACGACAAGGAACTTCGGCAGCGACAGCTGTGACTCCGCTGGATCAATCCAGGGCCAGCTCGTCTAACTGGGAGTTGCCCTCCACGCAACGATAAGGAACTTCGGCAGCGACAGCTGTGACTCCTCTGGATCAATCCAGGGCCAGCTCGTCTAACTGGGAGTTGCCCTCCACGCAACGACAAGGAACTTCTGCAGCGACAGCTGTGACTCCGCTGGATCAATCCAGGGCCAGCTCGTCTAACTGGGAGTTGCCTTCCACGCAGCGACAAGGAACTTCGGCAGCGACAGCTGTGACTCCACTGGATCAATCCAGGGCCAGCTCGTCTAGCTGGGAGTTGCCTTCCACGCAACTACAAGGAACTTCGGCAGCGACAGCTGTGACTCCGCTGGATCAATCCAGGGCCAGCTCGTCTAACTGGGAGTTTCCCTCCACGCAACGACAAGAAACTTCGGCAGCGACAGCTGTGACTCCACTGGATCTTTCCAGGGCCAGCTCGTCTAACTGGGAGTTGCCCTCCACGCAACGATAAGGAACTTCGGCAGCGACAGCTGTGACTCCTCTGGATCAATCCAGGGCCAGCTCGTCTAACTGGGAGTTTCCCTCCACGCAACGACAAGGAACTTCGGCAGCGACAGCTGTGACTCCGCTGGATCAATCCAGGGCCAGCTCGTCTAACTGGGAGTTGCCCTCCACGCAACGATAAGGAACTTCGGCAGCGACAGCTCTGACTCCTCTGGATCAATCCAGGGCCAGCTCGTCTAACTGGGAGTTTCCCTCCACGCAACGACAAGGAACTTCGGCAGCGACAGCTGTGACTCCGCTGGATCAATCCAGGGCCAGCTCGTCTAACTGGGAGTTTCCCTCCACGCAACGACAAGAAACTTCGGCAGCGACAGCTGTGACTCCACTGGATCTATCCAGGGCCAGCTCGTCTAAATGGGAGTTGCCTTCCACGCAGCGACAAGGAATTTCGGCAGCGACAGCTGTGACTCCGCTGGATCAATCCAGGGCCAGCTCGTCTAGCTGGGAGTTGCCTTCCACGCAACGACAAGGAATTTCGGCAGCGACAGCTGTGACTCCGCTGGATCAATCCAGGGCCAGCTCGTCTAACTGGGAGTTTCCCTCCACGCAACGACAAGAAACTTCGGCAGCGACAGCTGTGACTCCACTGGATCTATCCAGGGCCAGCTCGTCTAACTGGGAGTTGCCCTCCACGCAACGATAAGGAACTTCGGCAGCGACAGCTGTGACTCCTCTGGATCAATCCAGGGCCAGCTCGTCTAACTGGGAGTTGCCTTCCACGCAGCGACAAGGAACTTCGGCAGCGACAGCTGTGACTCCGCTGGATCAATCCAGGGCCAGCTCGTCTAACTGGGAGTTGCCTTCCACGCAACGACAAGGAACTTCGGCAGCGACAGCTGTGACTCCGCTGGATCAATCCAGGGCCAGCTCGTCTAACTGGGAGTTTCCCTCCACGCAACGACAAGAAACTTCGGCAGCGACAGCTGTGACTCCACTGGATCTATCCAGGGCCAGCTCGTCTAACTGGGAGTTGCCCTCCACGCAACGATAAGGAACTTCGGCAGCGACAACTGTGACTCCTCTGGATCAATCCAGGGCCAGCTCGTCTAACTGGGAGTTGCCTTCCACGCAACGACAAGGAACTTCGGCAGCGACAGCTGTGACTCCGCTGGATCAATCCAGGGCCAGCTCGTCTAACTGGGAGTTGCCCTCCACGCAACGACAAGGAACTTCGGCAGCGACAGCTGTGACTCCGCTGGATCAATCCAGGGCCAGCTCGTCTAACTGGGAGTTGCCTTCCACGCAGCGACAAGGAACTTCGGCAGCGACAGCTGTGACTCCGCTGGATCAATCCAGGGCCAGCTCGTCTAGCTGGGAGTTTTCTTCCACGCAACGACAAGGAACTTCGGCAGCGACAGCTGTGACTCCGCTGGATCAATCCAGGGCCAGCTCGTCTAACTGGGAGTTGCCCTCCACGCAACGACAAGGAACTTCGGCAGCGACAGCTGTGACTCCGCTGGATCAATCCAGGGCCAGCTCGTCTAACTGGGAGTTGCCTTCCACGCAACGACAAGGAACTTCGGCAGCGACAGCTGTGACTCCGCTGGATCAATCCAGGGCCAGCTCGTCTAACTGGGAGTTGCCCTCCACGCAACGACAAGGAACTTCGGCAGCGACAGCTGTGACTCCGCTGGATCAATCCAGGGCCAGCTTGTCTAACTAGGAGTTGCCTTCCACGCAGCGACAAGGAACTTCGGCAGCGACAGCTGTGACTCCGCTGGATCAATCCAGGGCCAGCTCGTCTAACTGGTAGTTGCCTTCCACGCAGCGACAAGGAACTTCGGCAGCGACAGCTGTGACTCCGCTGGATCAATCCAGGGCCAGCTCGTCTAGCTGGGAGTTGCCTTCCACGCAACGACAAGGAACTTCGGCAGCGACACTTGTGACTCCGCTGGATCAATCCAGGGCCAGCTCGTCTAACTGGGAGTTTCCCTCCACGCAACGACAAGAAACTTCGGCAGCGACAGCTGTGAATCCACTGGATCAATCCAGGGCCAGCTCGTCTAACTGGGAGTTTCCCTCCACGCAAAGACAAGAAACTTCGGCAGCGACAGCTGTGAATCCACTGGATCAATCCAGGGCCAGCTCGTCTAACTGGGAGTTGCCCTCCACGCAACGATAAGGAACTTCGGCAGCGACAGCTGTGACTCCTCTGGATCAATCTAGGGCCAGCTCGTCTAACTGGGAGTTGCCCTCCACGCAACGACAAGGAACTTCGGCAGCGACAGCTGTGACTCCTCTGGATCAATCCAGGGCCAGATCGTCTAACTGGGAGTTGCCTTCCACGCAACGACAAGGAACTTCGGCAGCGACAGCTGTGACTCCGCTGGATCAATCCAGGGCCAGCTTGTCTAACTGGGAGTTGCCCTCCACGCAACGACAAGGAACTTCGGCAGCGACAGCTGTGACTCCACTGGATCTATCCAGGGCCAGCTCGTCTAACTGGGAGTTGCCCTCCACGCAACGATAAGGAACTTCGGCAGCGACAGCTGTGACTCCTCTGGATCAATCCAGGGCCAGCTCGTCTAACAGGGAGTTGCCCTCCACGCAACGACAAGGAACTTCTGCAGCGACAGCTGTGACTCCGCTGGATCAATCCAGGGCCAGCTCGTCTAACTGGGAGTTGCCTTCCACGCAGCGACAAGGAACTTCGGCAGCGACAGCTGTGACTCCGCTGGATCAATCCAGGTCCAGCTCGTCTAGCTGGGAGTTGCCTTCCACGCAACGACAAGGAACTTCGGCAGCGACAGCTTTGACTCCGCTGGATCAATCCAGGGCCAGCTCGTCTAACTGGGAGTTTCCCTCCACGCAACGACAGGAAACTTCGGCAGCGACAGCTGTGACTCCACTGGATCTATCCAGGGCCAGCTCGTCTAACTGGGAGTTGCCCTCCACGCAACGATAAGGAACTTCGGCAGCGACAGCTGTGACTCCTCTGGATCAATCCAGGGCCAGCTCGTCTAACTGGGAGTTGCCCTCCACGCAACGACAAGGAACTTCTGCAGCGACAGCTGTGACTCCGCTGGATCAATCCAGGGCCAGCTCGTCTAACTGGGAGTTGCCTTCCACGCAGCGACAAGGAACTTCGGCAGCGACAGCTGTGACTCCGCTGGATCAATCCAGGGCCAGCTCGTCTAGCTGGGAGTTGCCTTCCACGCAACGACAAGGAACTTCGGCAGCGACAGCTGTAACTCCGCTGGATCAATCCAGGGCCAGCTCGTCTAACTGGGAGTTGCCCTCCACGCAACGACAAGGAACTTCGGCAGCGACAGCTTTGACTCCGCTGGATCAATCCAGGGCCAGCTCGTCTAACTGGGAGTTTCCCTCCACGCAACGACAAGAAACTTCGGCAGCGACAGCTGTGACTCCACTGGATCTATCCAGGGCCAGCTCGTCTAACTGGGAGTTGCCCTCCACGCAACGATAAGGAACTTCGGCAGCGACAGCTGTGACTCCTCTGGATCAATCCAGGGCCAGCTCGTCTAACAGGGAGTTGCCCTCCACGCAACGACAAGGAACTTCTGCAGCGACAGCTGTGACTCCGCTGGATCAATCCAGGGCCAGCTCGTCTAACTGGGAGTTGCCTTCCACGCAGCGACAAGGAACTTCGGCAGCGACAGCTGTGACTCCGCTGGATCAATCCAGGTCCAGCTCGTCTAGCTGGGAGTTGCCTTCCACGCAACGACAAGGAACTTCGGCAGCGACAGCTGTAACTCCGCTGGATCAATCCAGGGCCAGCTCGTCTAACAGGGAGTTGCCCTCCACGCAACGACAAGGAACTTCTGCAGCGACAGCTGTGACTCCGCTGGATCAATCCAGGGCCAGCTCGTCTAACTGGGAGTTGCCTTCCACGCAGCGACAAGGAACTTCGGCAGCGACAGCTGTGACTCCTCTGGATCAATCCAGGGCCAGCTCGTCTAACTGGGAGTTGCCTTCCACGCAACGACAAGGAACTTCGGCAGCGACAGCTGTGACTCCGCTGGATCAATCCAGGGCCAGCTTGTCTAACTGGGAGTTGCCCTCCACGCAACGACAAGGAACTTCGGCAGCGACAGCTGTGACTCCACTGGATCTATCCAGGGCCAGCTCGTCTAACTGGGAGTTGCCCTCCACGCAACGATAAGGAACTTCGGCAGCGACAGCTCTGACTCCTCTGGATCAATCCAGGGCCAGCTCGTCTAACTGGGAGTTTCCCTCCACGCAACGACAAGGAACTTCGGCAGCGACAGCTGTGACTCCGCTGGATCAATCCAGGGCCAGCTCGTCTAACTGGGAGTTTCCCTCCACGCAACGACAAGGAACTTCGGCAGCGACAGCTGTGACTCCGCTGGATCAATCCAGGGCCAGCTCGTCTAACTGGGAGTTTCCCTCCACGCAACGACAAGAAACTTCGGCAGCGACAGCTGTGACTCCACTGGATCTATCCAGGGCCAGCTCGTCTAACTGGGAGTTGCCTTCCACGCAGCGACAAGGAACTTCGGCAGCGACAGCTGTGACTCCGCTGGATCAATCCAGGGCCAGCTCGTCTAGCTGGGAGTTGCCTTCCACGCAACGACAAGGAATTTCGGCAGCGACAGCTGTGACTCCGCTGGATCAATCCAGGGCCAGCTCGTCTAACTGGGAGTTTCCCTCCACGCAACGACAAGAAACTTCGGCAGCGACAGCTGTGACTCCACTGGATCTATCCAGGGCCAGCTCGTCTAACTGGGAGTTGCCCTCCACGCAACGATAAGGAACTTCGGCAGCGACAGCTGTGACTCCTCTGGATCAATCCAGGGCCAGCTCGTCTAACTGGGAGTTGCCTTCCACGCAGCGACAAGGAACTTCGGCAGCGACAGCTGTGACTCCGCTGGATCAATCCAGGGCCAGCTCGTCTAACTGGGAGTTGCCCTCCACGCAACGACAAGGAACTTCGGCAGCGACAGCTGTGACTCCGCTGGATCAATCCAGGGCCAGCTTGTCTAACTGGGAGTTGCCCTCCACGCAACGACAAGGAACTTCGGCAGCGACAGCTGTGACTCCACTGGATCTTTCCAGGGCCAGCTCGTCTAACTGGGAGTTGCCCTCCACGCAACGATAAGGAACTTCGGCAGCGACAGCTGTGACTCCTCTGGATCAATCCAGGGCCAGCTCGTCTAACTGGGAGTTTCCCTCCACGCAACGACAAGGAATTTCGGCAGCGACAGCTGTGACTCCGCTGGATCAATCCAGGGCCAGCTCGTCTAACTGGGAGTTGCCCTCCACGCAACGATAAGGAACTTCGGCAGCGACAGCTGTGACTCCTCTGGATCAATCCAGGGCCAGCTCGTCTAACTGGGAGTTGCCCTCCACGCAACGACAAGGAACTTCTGCAGCGACAGCTGTGACTCCGCTGGATCAATCCAGGGCCAGCTCGTCTAACTGGGAGTTGCCTTCCACGCAGCGACAAGGAACTTCGGCAGCGACAGCTGTGACTCCACTGGATCAATCCAGGGCCAGCTCGTCTAGCTGGGAGTTGCCTTCCACGCAACTACAAGGAACTTCGGCAGCGACAGCTGTGACTCCGCTGGATCAATCCAGGGCCAGCTCGTCTAACTGGGAGTTTCCCTCCACGCAACGACAAGAAACTTCGGCAGCGACAGCTGTGACTCCACTGGATCTATCCAGGGCCAGCTCGTCTAACTGGGAGTTGCCCTCCACGCAACGATAAGGAACTTCGGCAGCGACAGCTGTGACTCCTCTGGATCAATCCAGGGCCAGCTCGTCTAACTGGGAGTTTCCTTCCACGCAACGACAAGGAACTTCGGCAGCGACAGCTGTGACTCCGCTGGATCAATCCAGGGCCAGCTCGTCTAACTGGGAGTTGCCTTCCACGCAGCGACAAGGAACTTCGGCAGCGACAGCTGTGACTCCGCTGGATCAATCCAGGGCCAGCTCGTCTAGCTGGGAGTTGCCTTCCACGCAACGACAAGGAACTTCGGCAGCGACAGCTGTGACTCTGCTGGATCAATCCAGGGCCAGCTCGTCTAACTGGGAGTTGCCCTCCACGCAACGACAAGGAACTTCGGCAGCGACAGCTGTGACTCCTCTGGATCAATCCAGGCCAAGCTCGTCTAACTGGGAGTTGCCTTCCACGCAACGACAAGGAACTTCGGCAGCGACAGCTTTGACTCCGCTGGATCAATCCAGGGCCAGCTCGTCTAACTGGGAGTTTCCCTCCACGCAACGACAAGAAACTTCGGCAGCGACAGCTGTGACTCCACTGGATCTATCCAGGGCCAGCTCGTCTAACTGGGAGTTGCCCTCCACGCAACGATAAGGAACTTCGGCAGCGACAGCTGTGACTCCTCTGGATCAATCCAGGGCCAGCTCGTCTAACTGGGAGTTGCCCTCCACGCAGCGACAAGGAACTTCGGCAGCGACAGCTGTGACTCCGCTGGATCAATCCAGGGCCAGCTCGTCTAGCTGGGAGTTGCCTTCCACGCAACGACAAGGAACTTCGGCAGCGACAGCTGTGACTCCGCTGGATCAATCCAGGGCCAGCTCGTCTAACTGGGAGTTTCCCTCCACGCAACGACAAGAAACTTCGGCAGCGACAGCTGTGACTCCGCTGGATAAATCCAGGGCCAGCTCGTCTAACTGGGAGTTGCCCTCCACGCAACGACAAGGAACTTCGGCAGCGACAGCTGTGACTCCTCTGGATCAATCCAGGGCCAGCTCGTCTAACTGGGAGTTGCCTTCTACGCAACGACAAGGAACTTCGGCAGCGACAGCTGTGACTCCGCTGGATCAATCCAGGGCCAGCTCGTCTAACTGGGAGTTTCCCTCCACGCAACGACAAGAAACTTCGGCAGCGACAGCTGTGACTCCACTGGATCTATCCAGGGCCAGCTCGTCTAACTGGGAGTTGCCTTCCACGCAACGACAAGGAACTTCGGCAGCGACAGCTGTGACTCCGCTGGATCAATCCAGGGCCAGCTCGTCTAACTGGGAGTTTCCCTCCACGCAACGACAAGAAACTTCGGCAGCGACAGCTGTGACTCCACTGGATCTATCCAGGGCCAGCTCGTCTAACTGGGAGTTGCCCTCCACGCAACGATAAGGAACTTCGGCAGCGACAGCTGTGACTCCTCTGGATCAATCCAGGGCCAGCTCGTCTAACTGGGAGTTTCCTTCCACGCAACGACAAGGAACTTCGGCAGCGACAGCTGTGACTCCGCTGGATCAATCCAGGGCCAGCTCGTCTAACTGGGAGTTTCCCTCCACGCAACGACAAGGAACTTCTGCAGCGACAGCTGTGACTCCGCTGGATCAATCCAGGGCCAGCTCGTCTAACTGGGAGTTGCCTTCCACGCAGCGACAAGGAACTTCGGCAGCGACAGCTGTGACTCCTCTGGATCAATCCAGGGCCAGCTCGTCTAACTGGGAGTTGCCTTCCACGCAACGACAAGGAACTTCGGCAGCGACAGCTGTGACTCCGCTGGATCAATCCAGGGCCAGCTTGTCTAACTGGGAGTTGCCCTCCACGCAACGACAAGGAACTTCGGCAGCGACAGCTGTGACTCCACTGGATCTATCCAGGGCCAGCTCGTCTAACTGGGAGTTGCCCTCCACGCAACGATAAGGAACTTCGGCAGCGACAGCTCTGACTCCTCTGGATCAATCCAGGGCCAGCTCGTCTAACTGGGAGTTTCCCTCCACGCAACGACAAGGAACTTCGGCAGCGACAGCTGTGACTCCGCTGGATCAATCCAGGGCCAGCTCGTCTAACTGGGAGTTTCCCTCCACGCAACGACAAGAAACTTCGGCAGCGACAGCTGTGACTCCACTGGATCTATCCAGGGCCAGCTCGTCTAAATGGGAGTTGCCTTCCACGCAGCGACAAGGAATTTCGGCAGCGACAGCTGTGACTCCGCTGGATCAATCCAGGGCCAGCTCGTCTAGCTGGGAGTTGCCTTCCACGCAACGACAAGGAATTTCGGCAGCGACAGCTGTGACTCCGCTGGATCAATCCAGGGCCAGCTCGTCTAACTGGGAGTTTCCCTCCACGCAACGACAAGAAACTTCGGCAGCGACAGCTGTGACTCCACTGGATCTATCCAGGGCCAGCTCGTCTAACTGGGAGTTGCCCTCCACGCAACGATAAGGAACTTCGGCAGCGACAGCTGTGACTCCTCTGGATCAATCCAGGGCCAGCTCGTCTAACTGGGAGTTGCCTTCCACGCAGCGACAAGGAACTTCGGCAGCGACAGCTGTGACTCCGCTGGATCAATCCAGGGCCAGCTCGTCTAACTGGGAGTTGCCCTCCACGCAACGACAAGGAACTTCGGCAGCGACAGCTGTGACTCCGCTGGATCAATCCAGGGCCAGCTTGTCTAACTGGGAGTTGCCCTCCACGCAACGACAAGGAACTTCGGCAGCGACAGCTGTGACTCCACTGGATCTATCCAGGGCCAGCTCGTCTAACTGGGAGTTGCCCTCCACGCAACGATAAGGAACTTCGGCAGCGACAGCTGTGACTCCTCTGGATCAATCCAGGGCCAGCTCGTCTAACTGGGAGTTTCCCTCCACGCAACGACAAGGAACTTCGGCAGCGACAGCTGTGACTCCGCTGGATCAATCCAGGGCCAGCTCGTCTAACTGGGAGTTGCCCTCCACGCAACGATAAGGAACTTCGGCAGCGACAGCTGTGACTCCTCTGGATCAATCCAGGGCCAGCTCGTCTAGCTGGGAGTTGCCTTCCACGCAACGACAAGGAACTTCGGCAGCGACAGCTGTGACTCCGCTGGATCAATCCAGGGCCAGCTCGTCTAACTGGGAGTTTCCCTCCACGCAACGACAAGAAACTTCGGCAGCGACAGCTGTGACTCCACTGGATCTATCCAGGGCCAGCTCGTCTAACTGGGAGTTGCCCTCCACGCAACGATAAGGAACTTCGGCAGCGACAGCTGTGACTCCTCTGGATCAATCCAGGGCCAGCTCGTCTAACTGGGAGTTTCCTTCCACGCAACGACAAGGAACTTCGGCAGCGACAGCTGTGACTCCGCTGGATCAATCCAGGGCCAGCTCGTCTAACTGGGAGTTTCCCTCCACGCAACGACAAGAAACTTCGGCAGCGACAGCTGTGACTCCACTGGATCAATCCAGGGCCAGCTAGTCTAACTGGGAGTTTCCCTCCACGCAACGACAAGAAACTTCGGCAGCGACAGCTGTGACTCCACTGGATCTATCCAGGGCCAGCTCGTCTAACTGGGAGTTGCCTTCCACGCAGCGACAAGGAACTTCGGCAGCGACAGCTGTGACTCCGCTGGATCAATCCAGGGCCAGCTCGTCTAGCTGGGAGTTGCCTTCCACGCAACGACAAGGAACTTCGGCAGCGACAGCTGTGACTCTGCTGGATCAATCCAGGGCCAGCTCGTCTAACTGGGAGTTGCCCTCCACGCAACGACAAGGAACTTCGGCAGCGACAGCTGTGACTCCTCTGGATCAATCCAGGCCAAGCTCGTCTAACTGGGAGTTGCCTTCCACGCAACGACAAGGAACTTCGGCAGCGACAGCTTTGACTCCGCTGGATCAATCCAGGGCCAGCTCGTCTAACTGGGAGTTTCCCTCCACGCAACGACAAGAAACTTCGGCAGCGACAGCTGTGACTCCACTGGATCTATCCAGGGCCAGCTCGTCTAACTGGGGGTTGCCCTCCACGCAGCGACAAGGAACTTCGGCAGCGACAGCTTTGACTCCGCTGGATCAATCCAGGGCCAGCTCGTCTAGCTGGGAGTTGCCTTCCACGCAACGACAAGGAACTTCGGCAGCGACAGCTGTTACTCCGCTGGATCAATCCAGGGCCAGCTCGTCTAACTGGGAGTTTCCCTCCACGCAACGACAAGAAACTTCGGCAGCGACAGCTGTGACTCCGCTGGATAAATCAAGGGCCAGCTCGTCTAACTGGGAGTTGCCCTCCACGCAACGACAAGGAACTTCGGCAGCGACAGCTGTGACTCCTCTGGATCAATCCAGGGCCAGCTCGTCTAACTGGGAGTTGCCTTCTACGCAACGACAAGGAACTTCGGCAGCGACAGCTGTGACTCCGCTGGATCAATCCAGGGCCAGCTCGTCTAACTGGGAGTTTCCCTCCACGCAACGACAAGAAACTTCGGCAGCGACAGCTGTGACTCCACTGGATCTATCCAGGGCCAGCTCGTCTAACTGGGAGTTGCCCTCCACGCAACGATAAGGAACTTCGGCAGCGACAG
Source organism: Drosophila helvetica (assembly GCA_963969585.1). Classification (NCBI taxonomy): domain Eukaryota; kingdom Metazoa; phylum Arthropoda; class Insecta; order Diptera; family Drosophilidae; genus Drosophila; species Drosophila helvetica. Next base: position 26,999,398 of record OZ018402.1, on the reverse strand, counting down.
CTGTGACTCCTCTGGATCAATCCAGGGCCAGCTCGTCTAACTGGGAGTTGCCTTCCACGCAGCGACAAGGAACTTCGGCAGCGACAGCTGTGACTCCGCTGGATCAATCCAGGGCCAGCTCGTCTAACTGGGAGTTGCCCTCCACGCAACGACAAGGAACTTCGGCAGCGACAGCTGTGACTCCTCTGGATCAATCCAGGGCCAGCTCGTCTAACTGGGAGTTGCCTTCTACGCAACGACAAGGAACTTCGGCAGCGACAGCTGTGACTCCGCTGGATCAATCCAGGGCCAGCTTGTCTAACTGGGAGTTGCCCTCCACGCAACGACAAGGAACTTCGGCAGCGACAGCTGTGACTCCGCTGGATCAATCCAGGGCCAGCTCGTCTAGCTGGGAGTTGCCTTCCACGCAACGACAAGGAACTTCGGCAGCGACAGCTGTGACTCCGCTGGATCAATCCAGGGCTAGCTCGTCTAACTGGGAGTTGCCCTCCACGCAACGACAAGGAACATCGGCAGCGACAGCTGTGACTCCTCTGGATCAATCCAGGCCAAGCTCGTCTAACTAGGAGTTGCCTTCCACGCAACGACAAGGAACTTCGGCAGCGACAGCTGTGACTCCTCTGGATCAATCCAGGGCCAGCTCGTCTAACAGGGAGTTGCCCTCCACGCAACGACAAGGAACTTCTGCAGCGACAGCTGTGACTCCGCTGGATCAATCCAGGGCCAGCTCGTCTAACTGGGAGTTGCCTTCCACGCAGCGACAAGGAACTTCGGCAGCGACAGCTGTGACTCCGCTGGATCAATCCAGGTCCAGCTCGTCTAGCTGGGAGTTGCCTTCCACGCAACGACAAGGAACTTCGGCAGCGACAGCTGTAACTCCGCTGGATCAATCCAGGGCCAGCTCGTCTAACAGGGAGTTGCCCTCCACGCAACGACAAGGAACTTCTGCAGCGACAGCTGTGACTCCGCTGGATCAATCCAGGGCCAGCTCGTCTAACTGGGAGTTGCCTTCCACGCAGCGACAAGGAACTTCGGCAGCGACAGCTGTGACTCCTCTGGATCAATCCAGGGCCAGCTCGTCTAACTGGGAGTTGCCTTCCACGCAACGACAAGGAACTTCGGCAGCGACAGCTGTGACTCCGCTGGATCAATCCAGGGCCAGCTTGTCTAACTGGGAGTTGCCCTCCACGCAACGACAAGGAACTTCGGCAGCGACAGCTGTGACTCCACTGGATCTATCCAGGGCCAGCTCGTCTAACTGGGAGTTGCCCTCCACGCAACGATAAGGAACTTCGGCAGCGACAGCTCTGACTCCTCTGGATCAATCCAGGGCCAGCTCGTCTAACTGGGAGTTTCCCTCCACGCAACGACAAGGAACTTCGGCAGCGACAGCTGTGACTCCGCTGGATCAATCCAGGGCCAGCTCGTCTAACTGGGAGTTTCCCTCCACGCAACGACAAGAAACTTCGGCAGCGACAGCTGTGACTCCACTGGATCTATCCAGGGCCAGCTCGTCTAACTGGGAGTTGCCTTCCACGCAGCGACAAGGAACTTCGGCAGCGACAGCTGTGACTCCGCTGGATCAATCCAGGGCCAGCTCGTCTAGCTGGGAGTTGCCTTCCACGCAACGACAAGGAATTTCGGCAGCGACAGCTGTGACTCCGCTGGATCAATCCAGGGCCAGCTCGTCTAACTGGGAGTTTCCCTCCACGCAACGACAAGAAACTTCGGCAGCGACAGCTGTGACTCCACTGGATCTATCCAGGGCCAGCTCGTCTAACTGGGAGTTGCCCTCCACGCAACGATAAGGAACTTCGGCAGCGACAGCTGTGACTCCTCTGGATCAATCCAGGGCCAGCTCGTCTAACTGGGAGTTGCCTTCCACGCAGCGACAAGGAACTTCGGCAGCGACAGCTGTGACTCCGCTGGATCAATCCAGGGCCAGCTCGTCTAACTGGGAGTTGCCCTCCACGCAACGACAAGGAACTTCGGCAGCGACAGCTGTGACTCCGCTGGATCAATCCAGGGCCAGCTTGTCTAACTGGGAGTTGCCCTCCACGCAACGACAAGGAACTTCGGCAGCGACAGCTGTGACTCCACTGGATCTATCCAGGGCCAGCTCGTCTAACTGGGAGTTGCCCTCCACGCAACGATAAGGAACTTCGGCAGCGACAGCTGTGACTCCTCTGGATCAATCCAGGGCCAGCTCGTCTAACTGGGAGTTTCCCTCCACGCAACGACAAGGAACTTCGGCAGCGACAGCTGTGACTCCGCTGGATCAATCCAGGGCCAGCTCGTCTAACTGGGAGTTGCCCTCCACGCAACGATAAGGAACTTCGGCAGCGACAGCTGTGACTCCTCTGGATCAATCCAGGGCCAGCTCGTCTAACTGGGAGTTGCCCTCCACGCAACGACAAGGAACTTCTGCAGCGACAGCTGTGACTCCGCTGGATCAATCCAGGGCCAGCTCGTCTAACTGGGAGTTGCCTTCCACGCAGCGACAAGGAACTTCGGCAGCGACAGCTGTGACTCCGCTGGATCAATCCAGGGCCAGCTCGTCTAGCTGGGAGTTGCCTTCCACGCAACGACAAGGAACTTCGGCAGCGACAGCTGTGACTCCGCTGGATCAATCCAGGGCCAGCTCGTCTAACTGGGAGTTTCCCTCCACGCAACGACAAGAAACTTCGGCAGCGACAGCTGTGACTCCACTGGATCTATCCAGGGCCAGCTCGTCTAACTGGGAGTTGCCCTCCACGCAACGATAAGGAACTTCGGCAGCGACAGCTGTGACTCCTCTGGATCAATCCAGGGCCAGCTCGTCTAACTGGGAGTTTCCTTCCACGCAACGACAAGGAACTTCGGCAGCGACAGCTGTGACTCCGCTGGATCAATCCAGGGCCAGCTCGTCTAACTGGGAGTTTCCCTCCACGCAACGACAAGAAACTTCGGCAGCGACAGCTGTGACTCCACTGGATCAATCCAGGGCCAGCTAGTCTAACTGGGAGTTTCCCTCCACGCAACAACAAGAAACTTCGGCAGCGACAGCTGTGACTCCACTGGATCTATCCAGGGCCAGCTCGTCTAACTGGGAGTTGCCTTCCACGCAGCGACAAGGAACTTCGGCAGCGACAGCTGTGACTCCGCTGGATCAATCCAGGGCCAGCTCGTCTAGCTGGGAGTTGCCTTCCACGCAACGACAAGGAACTTCGGCAGCGACAGCTGTGACTCTGCTGGATCAATCCAGGGCCAGCTCGTCTAACTGGGAGTTGCCCTCCACGCAACGACAAGGAACTTCGGCAGCGACAGCTGTGACTCCTCTGGATGAATCCAGGCCAAGCTCGTCTAACTGGGAGTTGCCTTCCACGCAACGACAAGGAACTTCGGCAGCGACAGCTTTGACTCCGCTGGATCAATCCAGGGCCAGCTCGTCTAACTGGGAGTTTCCCTCCACGCAACGACAAGAAACTTCGGCAGCGACAGCTGTGACTCCACTGGATCTATCCAGGGCCAGCTCGTCTAACTGGGAGTTGCCCTCCACGCAACGATAAGGAACTTCGGCAGCGACAGCTGTGACTCCTCTGGATCAATCCAGGGCCAGCTCGTCTAACTGGGAGTTGCCCTCCACGCAGCGACAAGGAACTTCGGCAGCGACAGCTGTGACTCCGCTGGATCAATCCAGGGCCAGCTCGTCTAGCTGGGAGTTGCCTTCCACGCAACGACAAGGAACTTCGGCAGCGACAGCTGTGACTCCGCTGGATCAATCCAGGGCCAGCTCGTCTAACTGGGAGTTTCCCTCCACGCAACGACAAGAAACTTCGGCAGCGACAGCTGTGACTCCGCTGGATAAATCCAGGGCCAGCTCGTCTAACTGGGAGTTGCCCTCCACGCAACGACAAGGAACTTCGGCAGCGACAGCTGTGACTCCTCTGGATCAATCCAGGGCCAGCTCGTCTAACTGGGAGTTGCCTTCTACGCAACGACAAGGAACTTCGGCAGCGACAGCTGTGACTCCGCTGGATCAATCCAGGGCCAGCTCGTCTAACTGGGAGTTTCCCTCCACGCAACGACAAGAAACTTCGGCAGCGACAGCTGTGACTCCTCTGGATCAATCCAGGGCCAGCTCGTCTAACTGGGAGTTGCCTTCTACGCAACGACAAGGAACTTCGGCAGCGACAGCTGTGACTCCGCTGGATCAATCCAGGGCCAGCTTGTCTAACTGGGAGTTGCCCTCCACGCAACGACAAGGAACTTCGGCAGCGACAGCTGTGACTCCGCTGGATCAATCCAGGGCCAGCTCGTCTAGCTGGGAGTTGCCTTCCACGCAACGACAAGGAACTTCGGCAGCGACAGCTGTGACTCCGCTGGATCAATCCAGGGCTAGCTCGTCTAACTGGGAGTTGCCCTCCACGCAACGACAAGGAACATCGGCAGCGACAGCTGTGACTCCTCTGGATCAATCCAGGCCAAGCTCGTCTAACTAGGAGTTGCCTTCCACGCAACGACAAGGAACTTCGGCAGCGACAGCTTTGACTCCGCTGGATCAATCCAGGGCCAGCTCGTCTAACTGGGAGTTTCCCTCCACGCAACGACAAGAAACTTCGGCAGCGACAGCTGTGACTCCACTGGATCTATCCAGGGCCAGCTCGTCTAACTGGGAGTTGCCCTCCACGCAACGATAAGGAACTTCGGCAGCGACAGCTGTGACTCCGCTGGATCAATCCAGGGCCAGCTCGTCTAGCTGGGAGTTGCCTTCCACGCAACGACAAGGAACTTCGGCAGCGACAGCTGTGACTCCGCTGGATCAATCCAGGGCTAGCTCGTCTAACTGGGAGTTGCCCTCCACGCAACGACAAGGAACTTCGGCAGCGACAGCTTTGACTCCGCTGGATCAATCCAGGGCCAGCTCGTCTAACTGGGAGTTTCCCTCCACGCAACGACAAGAAACTTCGGCAGCGACAGCTGTGACTCCACTGGATCTATCCAGGGCCAGCTCGTCTAACTGGGAGTTGCCTTCCACGCAGCGACAAGGAACTTCGGCAGCGACAGCTGTGACTCCGCTGGATCAATCCAGGGCCAGCTCGTCTAACTGGGAGTTGCCTTCCACGCAACGACAAGGAACTTCGGCAGCGACAGCTGTGACTCCGCTGGATCAATCCAGGGCCAGCTCGTCTAACTGGGAGTTGCCCTCCACGCAACGACAAGGAACTTCGGCAGCGACAGCTGTGACTCCTCTGGATCAATCCAGGGCCAGCTCGTCTAACTGGGAGTTGCCCTCCACGCAACGACAAGGAACTTCTGCAGCGACAGCTGTGACTCCGCTGGATCAATCCAGGGCCAGCTTGTCTAACTGGGAGTTGCCCTCCACGCAACGACAAGGAACTTCGGCAGCGACAGCTGTGACTCCACTGGATCTATCCAGGGCGAGCTCGTCTAACTGGGAGTTGCCCTCCACGCAGCGACAAGGAACTTCGGCAGCGACAGCTGTGACTCCGCTGGATCAATCCAGGGCCAGCTCGTCTAACTGGGAGTTGCCTTCCACGCAGCGACAAGGAACTTCGGCAGCGACAGTTGTGACTCCGCTGGATCAATCCAGGGCCAGCTCGTCTAGCTGAGAGTTGCCTTCCACGCAACGACAAGGAACTTCGGCAGCGACAGCTGTGACTCCGCTGGATCAATCCAGGGCCAGCTCGTCTAACTGGGAGTTGCCCTCCACGCAACGACAAGGAACTTCGGCAGCGACAGCTGTGACTCCTCCTGATCAATCCAGGCCAAGCTCGTCTAACTGGGAGTTGCCTTCCACGCAACGACAAGGAACTTCGGCAGCGACAGCTTTGACTCCGCTGGATCAATCCAGGGCCAGCTCGTCTAACTGGGAGTTTCCCTCCACGCAACGACAAGAAACTTCAGCAGCGACAGCTGTGACTCCACTGGATCTATCCAGGGCCAGCTCGTCTAACTGGGAGTTGCCCTCCACGCAACGATAAGGAACTTCGGCAGCGACAGCTGTGACTCCTCTGGATCAATCCAGGGCCAGCTCGTCTAACTGGGAGTTCCCCTCCACGCAACGACAAGGAACTTCGGCAGCGACAGCTGTGACTCCGCTGGATCAATCCAGGGCCAGCTCGTCTAACTGGGAGTTGCCCTCCACGCAACGACAAGGAACTTCGGCAGCGACAGCTGTGACTCCTCTGGATCAATCCAGGGCCAGCTCGTCTAACTGGGAGTTGCCTTCCACGCAACGACAAGGAACTTCGGCAGCGACAGCTGTGACTCCGCTGGATCAATCCAGGGCCAGCTTGTCTAACTGGGAGTTGCCCTCCACGCAACGACAAGGAACTTCGGCAGCGACAGCTGTGACTCCTCTGGATCAATCCAGGCCAAGCTCGTCTAACTAGGAGTTGCCTTCCACGCAACGACAAAGAACTTCGGCAGCGACAGCTGTGACTCCGCTGGATCAATCCAGGGCCAGCTCGTCTAACTGGGAGTTGCCCTCCACGCAACGACAAGGAACTTCGGCAGCGACAGCTGTGACTCCTCTGGATCAATCCAGGGCCAGCTCGTCTAACTGGGAGTTGCCCTCCACGCAACGACAAGGAACTTCGGCAGCGACAGCTGTGACTCCTCTGGATCAATCCAGGCCAAGCTCGTCTAACTAGGAGTTGCCTTCCACGCAACGACAAAGAACTTCGGCAGCGACAGCTGTGACTCCGCTGGATCAATCCAGGGCCAGCTCGTCTAACTGGGAGTTGCCCTCCACGCAACGACAAGGAACTTCGGCAGCGACAGCTGTGACTCCTCTGGATCAATCCAGGGCCAGCTCGTCTAACTGGGAGTTGCCCTCCACGCAACGACAAGGAACTTCTGCAGCGACAGCTGTGACTCCGCTGGATCAATCCAGGGCCAGCTTGTCTAACTGGGAGTTGCCCTCCACGCAACGACAAGGAATTTCGGCAGCGACAGCTGTGACTCCACTGGATCTATCCAGGGCGAGCTCGTCTAACTGGGAGTTGCCCTCCACGCAGCGACAAGGAACTTCGGCAGCGACAGCTGTGACTCCTCTGGATCAATCCAGGGCTAGCTCGTCTAACTGGAAGTTGCCTTCCACGCAGAGACAAGGAACTTCGGCAGCGACAGCTGTGACTCCGCTGGATCAATCCAGGGCTAGCTCGTCTAACTGGGAGTTGCCCTCCACGCAACGACAAGGAACTTCGGCAGCGACAGCTGTGACTCCTCTGGATCTATCCAGGCCAAGCTCGTCTAACTGGGAGTTGCCTTCCACGCAACGACAAGGAACTTCGGCAGCGACAGCTGTGACTCCGCTGGATCAATCCAGGGCCAGCTTGTCTAACTGGGAGTTGCCCTCCACGCAACGACAAGGAACTTCGGCAGCGACAGCTGTGAATCCACTGGATCTATCCAGGGCCAGCTCGTCTAACTGGGAGTTGCCCTCCACGCAACGATAAGGAACTTCGGCAGCGACAGCTGTGACTCCTCTGGATCAATCCAGGGCCAGCTCGTCTAACTGGGAGTTGCCTTCCACGCAGAGACAAGGAACTTCGGCAGCGACAGCTGTGACTCCGCTGGATCAATCCAGGGCTAGCTCGTCTAACTGGGAGTTGCCCTCCACGCAACGACAAGGAACTTCGGCAGCGACAGCTGTGACTCCTCTGGATCTATCCAGGCCAAGCTCGTCTAACTGGGAGTTGCCTTCCACGCAACGACAAGGAACTTCGGCAGCGACAGCTGTGACTCCGCTGGATCAATCCAGGGCCAGCTTGTCTAACTGGGAGTTGCCCTCCACGCAACGACAAGGAACTTCGGCAGCGACAGCTGTGAATCCACTGGATCTATCCAGGGCCAGCTCGTCTAACTGGGAGTTGCCCTCCACGCAACGATAAGGAACTTCGGCAGCGACAGCTGTGACTCCTCTGGATCAATCCAGGGCCAGCTCGTCTAACTGGGAGTTTCCCTCCACGCAACGACAAGGAACTTCGGCAGCGATAGCTGTGACTCCGCTGGATCAATCCAGGGCCAGCTCGTCTAACTGGGAGTTTCCCTCCACGCAACGACAAGAAACTTCGGCAGCGACAGCTGTGACTCCACTGGATCTATCCAGGGCCAGCTCGTCTAACTGGGAGTTTCCTTCCACGCAGCGACAAGGAACTTCGGCAGCGACAGCTGTGACTCCGCTGGATCAATCCAGGGCCAGCTCGTCTAGCTGGGAGTTGCCTTCCACGCAACGACAAGGAACTTCGGCAGCGACAGCTGTGACTCCGCTGGATCAATCCAGGGCCAGCTCGTCTAACTGGGAGTTGCCCTCCACGCAACGACAAGGAACTTCGGCAGCGACAGCTGTGACTCCTCTGGATCAATCCAGGCCAAGCTCGTCTAACTGGGGGTTGCCTTCCACGCAACGACAAGGAACTTCGGCAGCGACAGCTTTGACTCCGCTGGATCAATCCAGGGCCAGCTCGTCTAACTGGGAGTTTCCCTCCACGCAACGACAAGAAACTTCGGCAGCGACAGCTGTGACTCCACTGGATCTATCCAGGGCCAGCTCGTCTAACTGGGAGTTGCCCTCCACGCAACGATAAGGAACTTCGGCAGCGACAGCTGTGACTCCTCTGGATCAATCCAGGGCCAGCTCGTCTAACTGGGAGTTGCCCTCCACGCAGCGACAAGGAACTTCGGCAGCGACAGCTGTGACTCCGCTGGATCAATCCAGGGCCAGCTCGTCTAGCTGGGAGTTGCCTTCCACGCAACGACAAGGAACTTCGGCAGCGACAGCTGCGACTCCGCTGGATCAATCCAGGGCCAGCTCGTCTAACTGGGAGTTTCCCTCCACGCAACGACAAGAAACTTCGGCAGCGACAGCTGTGACTCCACTGGATCTATCCAGGGCCAGCTCGTCTAACTGGGAGTTGCCCTCCACGCAACGATAAGGAACTTCGGCAGCGACAGCTGTGACTCCTCTGGATCAATCCAGGGCCAGCTCGTCTAACTGGGAGTTGCCTTCCACGCAGCGACAAGGAACTTCGGCAGCGACAGCTGTGACTCCGCTGGATCAATCCAGGGCCAGCTCGTCTAACTGGGAGTTGCCCTCCACGCAACGACAAGGAACTTCGGCAGCGACAGCTGTGACTCCTCTGGATCAATCCAGGGCCAGCTCGTCTAACTGGGAGTTGCCTTCTACGCAACGACAAGGAACTTCGGCAGCGACAGCTGTGACTCCGCTGGATCAATCCAGGGCCAGCTTGTCTAACTGGGAGTTGCCCTCCACGCAACGACAAGGAACTTCGGCAGCGACAGCTGTGACTCCGCTGGATCAATCCAGGGCCAGCTCGTCTAGCTGGGAGTTGCCTTCCACGCAACGACAAGGAACTTCGGCAGCGACAGCTGTGACTCCGCTGGATCAATCCAGGGCTAGCTCGTCTAACTGGGAGTTGCCCTCCACGCAACGACAAGGAACTTCGGCAGCGACAGCTGTGACTCCTCTGGATCAATCCAGGCCAAGCTCGTCTAACTAGGAGTTGCCTTCCACGCAACGACAAGGAACTTCGGCAGCGACAGCTTTGACTCCGCTGGATCAATCCAGGGCCAGCTCGTCTAACTGGGAGTTTCCCTCCACGCAACGACAAGAAACTTCGGCAGCGACAGCTGTGACTCCACTGGATCTATCCAGGGCCAGCTCGTCTAACTGGGAGTTGCCCTCCACGCAACGATAAGGAACTTCGGCAGCGACAGCTGTGACTCCTCTGGATCAATCCAGGGCCAGCTCGTCTAACTGGGAGTTGCCCTCCACGCAACGACAAGGAACTTCTGCAGCGACAGCTGTGACTCCGCTGGATCAATCCAGGGCCAGCTCGTCTAACTGGGAGTTGCCTTCCACGCAGCGACAAGGAACTTCGGCAGCGACAGCTGTGACTCCGCTGGATCAATCCAGGGCCAGCTCGTCTAACTGGGAGTTTCCTTCCACGCAACGACAAGGAACTTCGGCAGCGACAGCTGTGACTCCGCTGGATCAATCCAGGGCCAGCTCGTCTAACTGGGAGTTGCCCTCCACGCAACGACAAGGAACTTCGGCAGCGACAGCTGTGACTCCGCTGGATCAATCCAGGGCCAGCTCGTCTAACTGGGAGTTGCCCTCCACGCAACGACAAGGAACTTCTGCAGCGACAGCTGTGACTCCGCTGGATCAATCCAGGGCCAGCTTGTCTAACTGGGAGTTGCCCTCCACGCAACGACAAGGAACTTCGGCAGCGACAGCTGTGACTCCACTGGATCTATCCAGGGCGAGCTCGTCTAACTGGGAGTTGCCCTCCACGCAGCGACAAGGAACTTCGGCAGCGACAGCTGTGACTCCTCTGGATCAATCCAGGGCCAGCTCGTCTAACTGGGAGTTTCCCTCCACGCAACGACAAGGAACTTCGGCAGCGACAGCTGTGACTCCTCTGGATCAATCCAGGGCCAGCTCGTCTAACTGGGAGTTGCCCTCCACGCAACGACAAGGAACTTCGGCAGCGACAGCTGTGACTCCTCTGGATCAATCCAGGCCAAGCTCGTCTAACTAGGAGTTGCCTTCCACGCAACGACAAAGAACTTCGGCAGCGACAGCTGTGACTCCGCTGGATCAATCCAGGGCCAGGTCGTCTAACTGGGAGTTGCCCTCCACGCAACGACAAGGAACTTCGGCAGCGACAGCTGTGACTCCTCTGGATCAATCCAGGGCCAGCTCGTCTAACTGGGAGTTGCCCTCCACGCAACGACAAGGAACTTCTGCAGCGACAGCTGTGACTCCGCTGGATCAATCCAGGGCCAGCTTGTCTAACTGGGAGTTGCCCTCCACGCAACGACAAGGAATTTCGGCAGCGACAGCTGTGACTCCACTGGATCTATCCAGGGCGAGCTCGTCTAACTGGGAGTTGCCCTCCACGCAGCGACAAGGAACTTCGGCAGCGACAGCTGTGACTCCTCTGGATCAATCCAGGGCTAGCTCGTCTAACTGGAAGTTGCCTTCCACGCAGAGACAAGGAACTTCGGCAGCGACAGCTGTGACTCCGCTGGATCAATCCAGGGCTAGCTCGTCTAACTGGGAGTTGCCCTCCACGCAACGACAAGGAACTTCGGCAGCGACAGCTGTGACTCCTCTGGATCTATCCAGGCCAAGCTCGTCTAACTGGGAGTTGCCTTCCACGCAACGACAAGGAACTTCGGCAGCGACAGCTGTGACTCCGCTGGATCAATCCAGGGCCAGCTTGTCTAACTGGGAGTTGCCCTCCACGCAACGACAAGGAACTTCGGCAGCGACAGCTGTGAATCCACTGGATCTATCCAGGGCCAGCTCGTCTAACTGGGAGTTGCCCTCCACGCAACGATAAGGAACTTCGGCAGCGACAGCTGTGACTCCTCTGGATCAATCCAGGGCCAGCTCGTCTAACTGGGAGTTGCCTTCCACGCAGAGACAAGGAACTTCGGCAGCGACAGCTGTGACTCCGCTGGATCAATCCAGGGCTAGCTCGTCTAACTGGGAGTTGCCCTCCACGCAACGACAAGGAACTTCGGCAGCGACAGCTGTGACTCCTCTGGATCTATCCAGGCCAAGCTCGTCTAACTGGGAGTTGCCTTCCACGCAACGACAAGGAACTTCGGCAGCGACAGCTGTGACTCCGCTGGATCAATCCAGGGCCAGCTTGTCTAACTGGGAGTTGCCCTCCACGCAACGACAAGGAACTTCGGCAGCGACAGCTGTGAATCCACTGGATCTATCCAGGGCCAGCTCGTCTAACTGGGAGTTGCCCTCCACGCAACGATAAGGAACTTCGGCAGCGACAGCTGTGACTCCTCTGGATCAATCCAGGGCCAGCTCGTCTAACTGGGAGTTTCCCTCCACGCAACGACAAGGAACTTCGGCAGCGATAGCTGTGACTCCGCTGGATCAATCCAGGGCCAGCTCGTCTAACTGGGAGTTTCCCTCCACGCAACGACAAGAAACTTCGGCAGCGACAGCTGTGACTCCACTGGATCTATCCAGGGCCAGCTCGTCTAACTGGGAGTTTCCTTCCACGCAGCGACAAGGAACTTCGGCAGCGACAGCTGTGACTCCGCTGGATCAATCCAGGGCCAGCTCGTCTAGCTGGGAGTTGCCTTCCACGCAACGACAAGGAACTTCGGCAGCGACAGCTGTGACTCCGCTGGATCAATCCAGGGCCAGCTCGTCTAACTGGGAGTTGCCCTCCACGCAACGACAAGGAACTTCGGCAGCGACAGCTGTGACTCCTCTGGATCAATCCAGGCCAAGCTCGTCTAACTGGGGGTTGCCTTCCACGCAACGACAAGGAACTTCGGCAGCGACAGCTTTGACTCCGCTGGATCAATCCAGGGCCAGCTCGTCTAACTGGGAGTTTCCCTCCACGCAACGACAAGAAACTTCGGCAGCGACAGCTGTGACTCCACTGGATCTATCCAGGGCCAGCTCGTCTAACTGGGAGTTGCCCTCCACGCAACGATAAGGAACTTCGGCAGCGACAGCTGTGACTCCTCTGGATCAATCCAGGGCCAGCTCGTCTAACTGGGAGTTGCCCTCCACGCAGCGACAAGGAACTTCGGCAGCGACAGCTGTGACTCCGCTGGATCAATCCAGGGCCAGCTCGTCTAGCTGGGAGTTGCCTTCCACGCAACGACAAGGAACTTCGGCAGCGACAGCTGCGACTCCGCTGGATCAATCCAGGGCCAGCTCGTCTAACTGGGAGTTTCCCTCCACGCAACGACAAGAAACTTCGGCAGCGACAGCTGTGACTCCACTGGATCTATCCAGGGCCAGCTCGTCTAACTGGGAGTTGCCCTCCACGCAACGATAAGGAACTTCGGCAGCGACAGCTGTGACTCCTCTGGATCAATCCAGGGCCAGCTCGTCTAACTGGGAGTTGCCTTCCACGCAGCGACAAGGAACTTCGGCAGCGACAGCTGTGACTCCGCTGGATCAATCCAGGGCCAGCTCGTCTAACTGGGAGTTGCCCTCCACGCAACGACAAGGAACTTCGGCAGCGACAGCTGTGACTCCTCTGGATCAATCCAGGGCCAGCTCGTCTAACTGGGAGTTGCCTTCTACGCAACGACAAGGAACTTCGGCAGCGACAGCTGTGACTCCGCTGGATCAATCCAGGGCCAGCTTGTCTAACTGGGAGTTGCCCTCCACGCAACGACAAGGAACTTCGGCAGCGACAGCTGTGACTCCGCTGGATCAATCCAGGGCCAGCTCGTCTAGCTGGGAGATGCCTTCCACGCAACGACAAGGAACTTCGGCAGCGACAGCTGTGACTCCGCTGGATCAATCCAGGGCTAGCTCGTCTAACTGGGAGTTGCCCTCCACGCAACGACAAGGAACTTCGGCAGCGACAGCTGTGACTCCTCTGGATCAATCCAGGCCAAGCTCGTCTAACTAGGAGTTGCCTTCCACGCAACGACAAGGAACTTCGGCAGCGACAGCTTTGACTCCGCTGGATCAATCCAGGGCCAGCTCGTCTAACTGGGAGTTTCCCTCCACGCAACGACAAGAAACTTCGGCAGCGACAGCTGTGACTCCACTGGATCTATCCAGGGCCAGCTCGTCTAACTGGGAGTTGCCCTCCACGCAACGATAAGGAACTTCGGCAGCGACAGCTGTGACTCCTCTGGATCAATCCAGGGCCAGCTCGTCTAACTGGGAGTTGCCCTCCACGCAACGACAAGGAACTTCTGCAGCGACAGCTGTGACTCCGCTGGATCAATCCAGGGCCAGCTCGTCTAACTGGGAGTTGCCTTCCACGCAGCGACAAGGAACTTCGGCAGCGACAGCTGTGACTCCGCTGGATCAATCCAGGGCCAGCTCGTCTAACTGGGAGTTTCCTTCCACGCAACGACAAGGAACTTCGGCAGCGACAGCTGTGACTCCGCTGGATCAATCCAGGGCCAGCTCGTCTAACTGGGAGTTGCCCTCCACGCAACGACAAGGAACTTCGGCAGCGACAGCTGTGACTCCGCTGGATCAATCCAGGGCCAGCTCGTCTAACTGGGAGTTGCCCTCCACGCAACGACAAGGAACTTCTGCAGCGACAGCTGTGACTCCGCTGGATCAATCCAGGGCCAGCTTGTCTAACTGGGAGTTGCCCTCCACGCAACGACAAGGAACTTCGGCAGCGACAGCTGTGACTCCACTGGATCTATCCAGGGCGAGCTCGTCTAACTGGGAGTTGCCCTCCACGCAGCGACAAGGAACTTCGGCAGCGACAGCTGTGACTCCTCTGGATCAATCCAGGGCCAGCTCGTCTAACTGGGAGTTTCCCTCCACGCAACGACAAGGAACTTCGGCAGCGACAGCTGTGACTCCGCTGGATCAATCCAGGGCCAGCTCGTCTAACTGGGAGTTTCCCTCCACGCAACGACAAGAAACTTCGGCAGCGACAGCTGTGACTCCACTGGATCTATCCAGGGCCAGCTCGTCTAACTGGGAGTTGCCTTCCACGCAGCGACAAGGAACTTCGGCAGCGACAGTTGTGACTCCGCTGGATCAATCCAGGGCCAGCTCGTCTAGCTGAGAGTTGCCTTCCACGCAACGACAAGGAACTTCGGCAGCGACAGCTGTGACTCCGCTGGATCAATCCAGGGCCAGCTCGTCTAACTGGGAGTTGCCCTCCACGCAACGACAAGGAACTTCGGCAGCGACAGCTGTGACTCCTCTGGATCAATCCAGGCCAAGCTCGTCTAACTGGGAGTTGCCTTCCACGCAACGACAAGGAACTTCGGCAGCGACAGCTTTGACTCCGCTGGATCAATCCAGGGCCAGCTCGTCTAACTGGGAGTTTCCCTCCACGCAACGACAAGAAACTTCAGCAGCGACAGCTGTGACTCCACTGGATCTATCCAGGGCCAGCTCGTCTAACTGGGAGTTGCCCTCCACGCAACGATAAGGAACTTCGGCAGCGACAGCTGTGACTCCTCTGGATCAATCCAGGGCCAGCTCGTCTAACTGGGAGTTGCCCTCCACGCAACGACAAGGAACTTCTGCAGCGACAGCTGTGACTCCGCTGGATCAATCCAGGGCCAGCTCGTCTAACTGGGAGTTGCCTTCCACGCAGCGACAAGGAACTTCGGCAGCGACAGCTGTGACTCCGCTGGATCAATCCAGGGCCAGCTCGTCTAGCTGGGAGTTGCCTTCCACGCAACGACAAGGAACTTCGGCAGCGACAGCTGCGACTCCGCTGGATCAATCCAGGGCCAGCTCGTCTAACTGGGAGTTTCCCTCCACGCAACGACAAGAAACTTCGGCAGCGACAGCTGTGACTCCACTGGATCTATCCAGGGCCAGCTCGTCTAACTGGGAGTTGCCCTCCACGCAACGATAAGGAACTTCGGCAGCGACAGCTGTGACTCCTCTGGATCAATCCAGGGCCAGCTCGTCTAACTGGGAGTTGCCTTCCACGCAGCGACAAGGAACTTCGGCAGCGACAGCTGTGACTCCGCTGGATCAATCCAGGGCCAGCTCGTCTAACTGGGAGTTGCCCTCCACGCAACGACAAGGAACTTCGGCAGCGACAGCTGTGACTCCTCTGGATCAATCCAGGGCCAGCTCGTCTAACTGGGAGTTGCCTTCTACGCAACGACAAGGAACTTCGGCAGCGACAGCTGTGACTCCGCTGGATCAATCCAGGGCCAGCTTGTCTAACTGGGAGTTGCCCTCCACGCAACGACAAGGAACTTCGGCAGCGACAGCTGTGACTCCGCTGGATCAATCCAGGGCCAGCTCGTCTAGCTGGGAGATGCCTTCCACGCAACGACAAGGAACTTCGGCAGCGACAGCTGTGACTCCGCTGGATCAATCCAGGGCTAGCTCGTCTAACTGGGAGTTGCCCTCCACGCAACGACAAGGAACTTCGGCAGCGACAGCTGTGACTCCTCTGGATCAATCCAGGCCAAGCTCGTCTAACTAGGAGTTGCCTTCCACGCAACGACAAGGAACTTCGGCAGCGACAGCTTTGACTCCGCTGGATCAATCCAGGGCCAGCTCGTCTAACTGGGAGTTTCCCTCCACGCAACGACAAGAAACTTCGGCAGCGACAGCTGTGACTCCACTGGATCTATCCAGGGCCAGCTCGTCTAACTGGGAGTTGCCCTCCACGCAACGATAAGGAACTTCGGCAGCGACAGCTGTGACTCCTCTGGATCAATCCAGGGCCAGCTCGTCTAACTGGGAGTTGCCCTCCACGCAACGACAAGGAACTTCTGCAGCGACAGCTGTGACTCCGCTGGATCAATCCAGGGCCAGCTCGTCTAACTGGGAGTTGCCTTCCACGCAGCGACAAGGAACTTCGGCAGCGACAGCTGTGACTCCGCTGGATCAATCCAGGGCCAGCTCGTCTAACTGGGAGTTTCCTTCCACGCAACGACAAGGAACTTCGGCAGCGACAGCTGTGACTCCGCTGGATCAATCCAGGGCCAGCTCGTCTAACTGGGAGTTGCCCTCCACGCAACGACAAGGAACTTCGGCAGCGACAGCTGTGACTCCGCTGGATCAATCCAGGGCCAGCTCGTCTAACTGGGAGTTGCCCTCCACGCAACGACAAGGAACTTCTGCAGCGACAGCTGTGACTCCGCTGGATCAATCCAGGGCCAGCTTGTCTAACTGGGAGTTGCCCTCCACGCAACGACAAGGAACTTCGGCAGCGACAGCTGTGACTCCACTGGATCTATCCAGGGCGAGCTCGTCTAACTGGGAGTTGCCCTCCACGCAGCGACAAGGAACTTCGGCAGCGACAGCTGTGACTCCTCTGGATCAATCCAGGGCCAGCTCGTCTAACTGGGAGTTTCCCTCCACGCAACGACAAGGAACTTCGGCAGCGACAGCTGTGACTCCGCTGGATCAATCCAGGGCCAGCTCGTCTAACTGGGAGTTTCCCTCCACGCAACGACAAGAAACTTCGGCAGCGACAGCTGTGACTCCACTGGATCTATCCAGGGCCAGCTCGTCTAACTGGGAGTTGCCTTCCACGCAGCGACAAGGAACTTCGGCAGCGACAGTTGTGACTCCGCTGGATCAATCCAGGGCCAGCTCGTCTAGCTGAGAGTTGCCTTCCACGCAACGACAAGGAACTTCGGCAGCGACAGCTGTGACTCCGCTGGATCAATCCAGGGCCAGCTCGTCTAACTGGGAGTTGCCCTCCACGCAACGACAAGGAACTTCGGCAGCGACAGCTGTGACTCCTCTGGATCAATCCAGGCCAAGCTCGTCTAACTGGGAGTTGCCTTCCACGCAACGACAAGGAACTTCGGCAGCGACAGCTTTGACTCCGCTGGATCAATCCAGGGCCAGCTCGTCTAACTGGGAGTTTCCCTCCACGCAACGACAAGAAACTTCAGCAGCGACAGCTGTGACTCCACTGGATCTATCCAGGGCCAGCTCGTCTAACTGGGAGTTGCCCTCCACGCAACGATAAGGAACTTCGGCAGCGACAGCTGTGACTCCTCTGGATCAATCCAGGGCCAGCTCGTCTAACTGGGAGTTGCCCTCCACGCAACGACAAGGAACTTCTGCAGCGACAGCTGTGACTCCGCTGGATCAATCCAGGGCCAGCTCGTCTAACTGGGAGTTGCCTTCCACGCAGCGACAAGGAACTTCGGCAGCGACAGCTGTGACTCCGCTGGATCAATCCAGGGCCAGCTCGTCTAGCTGGGAGTTGCCTTCCACGCAACGACAAGGAACTTCGGCAGCGACAGCTGTGACTCCGCTCTATCAATCCAGGGCCAGCTCGTCTAACTGGGAGTTGCCCTCCACGCAACGACAAGGAACTTCGGCAGCGACAGCTGTGACTCCTCTGGATCAATCCAGGGCCAGCTCGTCTAACTGGGAGTTGCCTTCCACGCAACGACAAGGAACTTCGGCAGCGACAGCTGTGACTCCGCTGGATCAATCCAGGGCCAGCTTGTCTAACTGGGAGTTGCCCTCCACGCAACGACAAGGAACTTCGGCAGCGACAGCTGTGACTCCGCTGGATCAATCCAGGGCCAGCTCGTCTAGCTGGGAGTTGCCCTCCACGCAACGACAAGGAACTTCGGCAGCGACAGCTGTGACTCCTCTGGATCAATCCAGGCCAAGCTCGTCTAACTAGGAGTTGCCTTCCACGCCACGACAAGGAACTTCGGCAGCGACAGCTTTGACTCCGCTGGATCAATCCAGGGCCAGCTCGTCTAACTGGGAGTTTCCCTCCACGCAACGACAAGAAACTTCGGCAGCGACAGCTGTGACTCCACTGGATCTATCCAGGGCCAGCTCGTCTAACTGGGAGTTGCCCTCCACGCAACGATAAGGATCTTCGGCAGCGACAGCTGTGACTCCTCTGGATCAATCCAGGGCCAGCTCGTCTAACTGGGAGTTGCCCTCCACGCAACGACAAGGAACTTCTGCAGCGACAGATGTGACTCCGCTGGATCAATCCAGGGCCAGCTCGTCTAACTGGGAGTTGCCTTCCACGCAGCGACAAGGAACTTCGGCAGCGACAGCTGTGACTCCGCTGGATCAATCCAGGGCCAGCTCGTCTAACTGGGAGTTGCCTTCTACGCAACGACAAGGAACTTCGGCAGCGACAGCTGTGACTCCGCTGGATCAATCCAGGGCCAGCTTGTCTAACTGGGAGTTGCCCTCCACGCAACGACAAGGAACTTCGGCAGCGACAGCTGTGACTCCGCTGGATCAATCCAGGGCCAGCTCGTCTAGCTGGGAGATGCCTTCCACGCAACGACAAGGAACTTCGGCAGCGACAGCTGTGACTCCGCTGGATCAATCCAGGGCTAGCTCGTCTAACTGGGAGTTGCCCTCCACGCAACGACAAGGAACTTCGGCAGCGACAGCTGTGACTCCTCTGGATCAATCCAGGCCAAGCTCGTCTAACTAGGAGTTGCCTTCCACGCAACGACAAGGAACTTCGGCAGCGACAGCTTTGACTCCGCTGGATCAATCCAGGGCCAGCTCGTCTAACTGGGAGTTTCCCTCCACGCAACGACAAGAAACTTCGGCAGCGACAGCTGTGACTCCACTGGATCTATCCAGGGCCAGCTCGTCTAACTGGGAGTTGCCCTCCACGCAACGATAAGGAACTTCGGCAGCGACAGCTGTGACTCCTCTGGATCAATCCAGGGCCAGCTCGTCTAACTGGGAGTTGCCCTCCACGCAACGACAAGGAACTTCTGCAGCGACAGCTGTGACTCCGCTGGATCAATCCAGGGCCAGCTCGTCTAACTGGGAGTTGCCTTCCACGCAGCGACAAGGAACTTCGGCAGCGACAGCTGTGACTCCGCTGGATCAATCCAGGGCCAGCTCGTCTAACTGGGAGTTTCCTTCCACGCAACGACAAGGAACTTCGGCAGCGACAGCTGTGACTCCGCTGGATCAATCCAGGGCCAGCTCGTCTAACTGGGAGTTGCCCTCCACGCAACGACAAGGAACTTCGGCAGCGACAGCTGTGACTCCGCTGGATCAATCCAGGGCCAGCTCGTCTAACTGGGAGTTGCCCTCCACGCAACGACAAGGAACTTCTGCAGCGACAGCTGTGACTCCGCTGGATCAATCCAGGGCCAGCTTGTCTAACTGGGAGTTGCCCTCCACGCAACGACAAGGAACTTCGGCAGCGACAGCTGTGACTCCACTGGATCTATCCAGGGCGAGCTCGTCTAACTGGGAGTTGCCCTCCACGCAGCGACAAGGAACTTCGGCAGCGACAGCTGTGACTCCTCTGGATCAATCCAGGGCCAGCTCGTCTAACTGGGAGTTTCCCTCCACGCAACGACAAGGAACTTCGGCAGCGACAGCTGTGACTCCGCTGGATCAATCCAGGGCCAGCTCGTCTAACTGGGAGTTTCCCTCCACGCAACGACAAGAAACTTCGGCAGCGACAGCTGTGACTCCACTGGATCTATCCAGGGCCAGCTCGTCTAACTGGGAGTTGCCTTCCACGCAGCGACAAGGAACTTCGGCAGCGACAGTTGTGACTCCGCTGGATCAATCCAGGGCCAGCTCGTCTAGCTGAGAGTTGCCTTCCACGCAACGACAAGGAACTTCGGCAGCGACAGCTGTGACTCCGCTGGATCAATCCAGGGCCAGCTCGTCTAACTGGGAGTTGCCCTCCACGCAACGACAAGGAACTTCGGCAGCGACAGCTGTGACTCCTCTGGATCAATCCAGGCCAAGCTCGTCTAACTGGGAGTTGCCTTCCACGCAACGACAAGGAACTTCGGCAGCGACAGCTTTGACTCCGCTGGATCAATCCAGGGCCAGCTCGTCTAACTGGGAGTTTCCCTCCACGCAACGACAAGAAACTTCAGCAGCGACAGCTGTGACTCCACTGGATCTATCCAGGGCCAGCTCGTCTAACTGGGAGTTGCCCTCCACGCAACGATAAGGAACTTCGGCAGCGACAGCTGTGACTCCTCTGGATCAATCCAGGGCCAGCTCGTCTAACTGGGAGTTGCCCTCCACGCAACGACAAGGAACTTCTGCAGCGACAGCTGTGACTCCGCTGGATCAATCCAGGGCCAGCTCGTCTAACTGGGAGTTGCCTTCCACGCAGCGACAAGGAACTTCGGCAGCGACAGCTGTGACTCCGCTGGATCAATCCAGGGCCAGCTCGTCTAGCTGGGAGTTGCCTTCCACGCAACGACAAGGAACTTCGGCAGCGACAGCTGTGACTCCGCTCTATCAATCCAGGGCCAGCTCGTCTAACTGGGAGTTGCCCTCCACGCAACGACAAGGAACTTCGGCAGCGACAGCTGTGACTCCTCTGGATCAATCCAGGGCCAGCTCGTCTAACTGGGAGTTGCCTTCCACGCAACGACAAGGAACTTCGGCAGCGACAGCTGTGACTCCGCTGGATCAATCCAGGGCCAGCTTGTCTAACTGGGAGTTGCCCTCCACGCAACGACAAGGAACTTCGGCAGCGACAGCTGTGACTCCGCTGGATCAATCCAGGGCCAGCTCGTCTAACTGGGAGTTGCCCTCCACGCAACGACAAGGAACTTCGGCAGCGACAGCTGTGACTCCGCTGGATCAATCCAGGGCCAGCTCGTCTAACTGGGAGTTGCCCTCCACGCAACGACAAGGAACTTCTGCAGCGACAGCTGTGACTCCGCTGGATCAATCCAGGGCCAGCTTGTCTAACTGGGAGTTGCCCTCCACGCAACGACAAGGAACTTCGGCAGCGACAGCTGTGACTCCACTGGATCTATCCAGGGCGAGCTCGTCTAACTGGGAGTTGCCCTCCACGCAGCGACAAGGAACTTCGGCAGCGACAGCTGTGACTCCTCTGGATCAATCCAGGGCCAGCTCGTCTAACTGGGAGTTTCCCTCCACGCAACGACAAGGAACTTCGGCAGCGACAGCTGTGACTCCGCTGGATCAATCCAGGGCCAGCTCGTCTAACTGGGAGTTTCCCTCCACGCAACGACAAGAAACTTCGGCAGCGACAGCTGTGACTCCACTGGATCTATCCAGGGCCAGCTCGTCTAACTGGGAGTTGCCTTCCACGCAGCGACAAGGAACTTCGGCAGCGACAGTTGTGACTCCGCTGGATCAATCCAGGGCCAGCTCGTCTAGCTGAGAGTTGCCTTCCACGCAACGACAAGGAACTTCGGCAGCGACAGCTGTGACTCCGCTGGATCAATCCAGGGCCAGCTCGTCTAACTGGGAGTTGCCCTCCACGCAACGACAAGGAACTTCGGCAGCGACAGCTGTGACTCCTCTGGATCAATCCAGGCCAAGCTCGTCTAACTGGGAGTTGCCTTCCACGCAACGACAAGGAACTTCGGCAGCGACAGCTTTGACTCCGCTGGATCAATCCAGGGCCAGCTCGTCTAACTGGGAGTTTCCCTCCACGCAACGACAAGAAACTTCAGCAGCGACAGCTGTGACTCCACTGGATCTATCCAGGGCCAGCTCGTCTAACTGGGAGTTGCCCTCCACGCAACGATAAGGAACTTCGGCAGCGACAGCTGTGACTCCTCTGGATCAATCCAGGGCCAGCTCGTCTAACTGGGAGTTGCCCTCCACGCAACGACAAGGAACTTCTGCAGCGACAGCTGTGACTCCGCTGGATCAATCCAGGGCCAGCTCGTCTAACTGGGAGTTGCCTTCCACGCAGCGACAAGGAACTTCGGCAGCGACAGCTGTGACTCCGCTGGATCAATCCAGGGCCAGCTCGTCTAGCTGGGAGTTGCCTTCCACGCAACGACAAGGAACTTCGGCAGCGACAGCTGTGACTCCGCTCTATCAATCCAGGGCCAGCTCGTCTAACTGGGAGTTGCCCTCCACGCAACGACAAGGAACTTCGGCAGCGACAGCTGTGACTCCTCTGGATCAATCCAGGGCCAGCTCGTCTAACTGGGAGTTGCCTTCCACGCAACGACAAGGAACTTCGGCAGCGACAGCTGTGACTCCGCTGGATCAATCCAGGGCCAGCTTGTCTAACTGGGAGTTGCCCTCCACGCAACGACAAGGAACTTCGGCAGCGACAGCTGTGACTCCGCTGGATCAATCCAGGGCCAGCTCGTCTAGCTGGGAGTTGCCCTCCACGCAACGACAAGGAACTTCGGCAGCGACAGCTGTGACTCCTCTGGATCAATCCAGGCCAAGCTCGTCTAACTAGGAGTTGCCTTCCACGCCACGACAAGGAACTTCGGCAGCGACAGCTTTGACTCCGCTGGATCAATCCAGGGCCAGCTCGTCTAACTGGGAGTTTCCCTCCACGCAACGACAAGAAACTTCGGCAGCGACAGCTGTGACTCCACTGGATCTATCCAGGGCCAGCTCGTCTAACTGGGAGTTGCCCTCCACGCAACGATAAGGATCTTCGGCAGCGACAGCTGTGACTCCTCTGGATCAATCCAGGGCCAGCTCGTCTAACTGGGAGTTGCCCTCCACGCAACGACAAGGAACTTCTGCAGCGACAGATGTGACTCCGCTGGATCAATCCAGGGCCAGCTCGTCTAACTGGGAGTTGCCTTCCACGCAGCGACAAGGAACTTCGGCAGCGACAGCTGTGACTCCGCTGGATCAATCCAGGGCCAGCTCGTCTAACTGGGAGTTGCCTTCCACGCATCGACAAGGAACTTCGGCAGCGACAGCTGTGACTCCGCTGGATCAATCCAGGGCCAGCTCGTCTAACTGGGAGTTGCCCTCCACGCAACGACAAGGAACTTCGGCAGCGACAGCTGTGACTCCTCTGGATCAATCCAGGGCCAGCTCGTCTAACTGGGAGTTGCCTTCCACGCAGCGACAAGGAACTTCGGCAGCGACAGCTGTGACTCCGCTGGATCAATCCAGGGCCAGCTCGTCTAACTGGGAGTTGCCCTCCACGCAACGACAAGGAACTTCGGCAGCGACAGCTGTGACTCCTCTGGATCAATCCAGGGCCAGCTCGTCTAACTGGGAGTTGCCTTCTACGCAACGACAAGGAACTTCGGCAGCGACAGCTGTGACTCCGCTGGATCAATCCAGGGCCAGCTTGTCTAACTGGGAGTTGCCCTCCACGCAACGACAAGGAACTTCGGCAGCGACAGCTGTGACTCCGCTGGATCAATCCAGGGCCAGCTCGTCTAGCTGGGAGTTGCCTTCCACGCAACGACAAGGAACTTCGGCAGCGACAGCTGTGACTCCGCTGGATCAATCCAGGGCTAGCTCGTCTAACTGGGAGTTGCCCTCCACGCAACGACAAGGAACTTCGGCAGCGACAGCTGTGACTCCTCTGGATCAATCCAGGCCAAGCTCGTCTAACTAGGAGTTGCCTTCCACGCAACGACAAGGAACTTCGGCAGCGACAGCTTTGACTCCGCTGGATCAATCCAGGGCCAGCTCGTCTAACTGGGAGTTTCCCTCCACGCAACGACAAGAAACTTCGGCAGCGACAGCTGTGACTCCACTGGATCTATCCAGGGCCAGCTCGTCTAACTGGGAGTTGCCCTCCACGCAACGATAAGGAACTTCGGCAGCGACAGCTGTGACTCCTCTGGATCAATCCAGGGCCAGCTCGTCTAACTGGGAGTTGCCTTCCACGCAACGACAAGGAACTTCGGCAGCGACAGCTGTGACTCCGCTGGATCAATCCAGGGCCAGCTTGTCTAACTGGGAGTTGCCCTCCACGCAACGACAAGGAACTTCGGCAGCGACAGCTGTGACTCCGCTGGATCAATCCAGGGCCAGCTCGTCTAGCTGG
This sequence comes from Drosophila helvetica, assembly GCA_963969585.1. Taxonomy (NCBI): domain Eukaryota; kingdom Metazoa; phylum Arthropoda; class Insecta; order Diptera; family Drosophilidae; genus Drosophila; species Drosophila helvetica. The sequence goes on along the minus strand of OZ018402.1, from coordinate 26,975,168 downwards.
GAGTTGCCTTCCACGCAACGACAAGGAACTTCGGCAGCGACAGCTGTGACTCCGCTGGATCAATCCAGGGCTAGCTCGTCTAACTGGGAGTTGCCCTCCACGCAACGACAAGGAACTTCGGCAGCGACAGCTGTGACTCCGCTGGATCAATCCAGGGCCAGCTCGTCTAACTGGGAGTTTCCCTCCACGCAACGACAAGAAACTTCGGCAGCGACAGCTGTGACTCCACTGGATCTATCCAGGGCCAGCTCGTCTAACTGGGAGTTGCCCTCCACGCAACGATAAGGAACTTCGGCAGCGACAGCTGTGACTCCTCTGGATCAATCCAGGGCCAGCTCGTCTAACTGGGAGTTGCCCTCCACGCAGCGACAAGGAACTTCGGCAGCGACAGCTGCGACTCCGCTGGATCAATCCAGGGCCAGCTCGTCTAACTGGGAGTTGCCTTCCACGCAGCGACAAGGAACTTCGGCAGCGACAGCTGTGACTCCGCTGGATCAATCCAGGGCCAGCTCGTCTAACTGGGAGTTGCCCTCCACGCAACGACAAGGAACTTCGGCAGCGACAGCTGTGACTCCTCTGGATCAATCCAGGGCCAGCTCGTCTAACTGGGAGTTGCCTTCTACGCAACGACAAGGAACTTCGGCAGCGACAGCTGTGACTCCGCTGGATCAATCCAGGGCCAGCTTGTCTAACTGGGAGTTGCCCTCCACGCAACGACAAGGAACTTCGGCAGCGACAGCTGTGACTCCGCTGGATCAATCCAGGGCCAGCTCGTCTAGCTGGGAGTTGCCTTCCACGCAACGACAAGGAACTTCGGCAGCGACAGCTGCGACTCCGCTGGATCAATCCAGGGCCAGCTCGTCTAACTGGGAGTTTCCCTCCACGCAACGACAAGAAACTTCGGCAGCGACAGCTGTGACTCCACTGGATCTATCCAGGGCCAGCTCGTCTAACTGGGAGTTGCCCTCCACGCAACGATAAGGAACTTCGGCAGCGACAGCTGTGACTCCTCTGGATCAATCCAGGGCCAGCTCGTCTAACTGGGAGTTGCCCTCCACGCAGCGACAAGGAACTTCGGCAGCGACAGCTGTGACTCCGCTGGATCAATCCAGGGCCAGCTCGTCTAGCTGGGAGTTGCCTTCCACGCAACGACAAGGAACTTCGGCAGCGACAGCTGCGACTCCGCTGGATCAATCCAGGGCCAGCTCGTCTAACTGGGAGTTTCCCACCACGCAACGACAAGAAACTTCGGCAGCGACAGCTGTGACTCCACTGGATCTATCCAGGGCCAGCTCGTCTAACTGGGAGTTTCCCTCCACGCAACGACAAGAAACTTCGGCAGCGACAGCTGTGACTCCACTGGATCTATCCAGGGCCAGCTCGTCTAACTGGGAGTTGCCTTCCACGCAGCGACAAGGAACTTCGGCAGCGACAGCTGTGACTCCGCTGGATCAATCCAGGGCCAGCTCGTCTAGCTGGGAGTTGCCTTCCACGCAACGACAAGGAACTTCGGCAGCGACAGCTGTGACTCCGCTGGATCAATCCAGGGCCAGCTCGTCTAACTGGGAGTTGCCCTCCACGCAACGACAAGGAACTTCGGCAGCGACAGCTGTGACTCCTCTGGATCAATCCAGGCCAAGCTCGTCTAACTGGGGGTTGCCTTCCACGCAACGACAAGGAACTTCGGCAGCGACAGCTTTGACTCCGCTGGATCAATCCAGGGCCAGCTCGTCTAACTGGGAGTTTCCCTCCACGCAACGACAAGAAACTTCGGCAGCGACAGCTGTGACTCCACTGGATCTATCCAGGGCCAGCTCGTCTAACTGGGAGTTGCCCTCCACGCAACGATAAGGAACTTCGGCAGCGACAGCTGTGACTCCTCTGGATCAATCCAGGGCCAGCTCGTCTAACTGGGAGTTGCCCTCCACGCAGCGACAAGGAACTTCGGCAGCGACAGCTGTGACTCCGCTGGATCAATCCAGGGCCAGCTCGTCTAGCTGGGAGTTGCCTTCCACGCAACGACAAGGAACTTCGGCAGCGACAGCTGCGACTCCGCTGGATCAATCCAGGGCCAGCTCGTCTAACTGGGAGTTTCCCTCCACGCAACGACAAGAAACTTCGGCAGCGACAGCTGTGACTCCACTGGATCTATCCAGGGCCAGCTCGTCTAACTGGGAGTTGCCCTCCACGCAACGATAAGGAACTTCGGCAGCGACAGCTGTGACTCCTCTGGATCAATCCAGGGCCAGCTCGTCTAACTGGGAGTTGCCTTCCACGCAGCGACAAGGAACTTCGGCAGCGACAGCTGTGACTCCGCTGGATCAATCCAGGGCCAGCTCGTCTAACTGGGAGTTGCCCTCCACGCAACGACAAGGAACTTCGGCAGCGACAGCTGTGACTCCTCTGGATCAATCCAGGGCCAGCTCGTCTAACTGGGAGTTGCCTTCTACGCAACGACAAGGAACTTCGGCAGCGACAGCTGTGACTCCGCTGGATCAATCCAGGGCCAGCTTGTCTAACTGGGAGTTGCCCTCCACGCAACGACAAGGAACTTCGGCAGCGACAGCTGTGACTCCGCTGGATCAATCCAGGGCCAGCTCGTCTAGCTGGGAGTTGCCTTCCACGCAACGACAAGGAACTTCGGCAGCGACAGCTGTGACTCCGCTGGATCAATCCAGGGCTAGCTCGTCTAACTGGGAGTTGCCCTCCACGCAACGACAAGGAACTTCGGCAGCGACAGCTGTGACTCCTCTGGATCAATCCAGGCCAAGCTCGTCTAACTAGGAGTTGCCTTCCACGCAACGACAAGGAACTTCGGCAGCGACAGCTTTGACTCCGCTGGATCAATCCAGGGCCAGCTCGTCTAACTGGGAGTTTCCCTCCACGCAACGACAAGAAACTTCGGCAGCGACAGCTGTGACTCCACTGGATCTATCCAGGGCCAGCTCGTCTAACTGGGAGTTGCCCTCCACGCAACGATAAGGAACTTCGGCAGCGACAGCTGTGACTCCTCTGGATCAATCCAGGGCCAGCTCGTCTAACTGGGAGTTGCCCTCCACGCAACGACAAGGAACTTCTGCAGCGACAGCTGTGACTCCGCTGGATCAATCCAGGGCCAGCTCGTCTAACTGGGAGTTGCCTTCCACGCAGCGACAAGGAACTTCGGCAGCGACAGCTGTGACTCCGCTGGATCAATCCAGGGCCAGCTCGTCTAACTGGGAGTTGCCTTCCACGCAACGACAAGGAACTTCGGCAGCGACAGCTGTGACTCCGCTGGATCAATCCAGGGCCAGCTCGTCTAACTGGGAGTTGCCCTCCACGCAACGACAAGGAACTTCGGCAGCGACAGCTGTGACTCCGCTGGATCAATCCAGGGCCAGCTCGTCTAACTGGGAGTTGCCCTCCACGCAACGACAAGGAACTTCTGCAGCGACAGCTGTGACTCCGCTGGATCAATCCAGGGCCAGCTTGTCTAACTGGGAGTTGCCCTCCACGCAACGACAAGGAACTTCGGCAGCGACAGCTGTGACTCCACTGGATCTATCCAGGGCGAGCTCGTCTAACTGGGAGTTGCCCTCCACGCAGCGACAAGGAACTTCGGCAGCGACAGCTGTGACTCCTCTGGATCAATCCAGGGCCAGCTCGTCTAACTGGGAGTTTCCCTCCACGCAACGACAAGGAACTTCGGCAGCGACAGCTGTGACTCCGCTGGATCAATCCAGGGCCAGCTCGTCTAACTGGGAGTTTCCCTCCACGCAACGACAAGAAACTTCGGCAGCGACAGCTGTGACTCCACTGGATCTATCCAGGGCCAGCTCGTCTAACTGGGAGTTGCCTTCCACGCAGCGACAAGGAACTTCGGCAGCGACAGTTGTGACTCCGCTGGATCAATCCAGGGCCAGCTCGTCTAGCTGAGAGTTGCCTTCCACGCAACGACAAGGAACTTCGGCAGCGACAGCTGTGACTCCGCTGGATCAATCCAGGGCCAGCTCGTCTAACTGGGAGTTGCCCTCCACGCAACGACAAGGAACTTCGGCAGCGACAGCTGTGACTCCTCTGGATCAATCCAGGCCAAGCTCGTCTAACTGGGAGTTGCCTTCCACGCAACGACAAGGAACTTCGGCAGCGACAGCTTTGACTCCGCTGGATCAATCCAGGGCCAGCTCGTCTAACTGGGAGTTTCCCTCCACGCAACGACAAGAAACTTCAGCAGCGACAGCTGTGACTCCACTGGATCTATCCAGGGCCAGCTCGTCTAACTGGGAGTTGCCCTCCACGCAACGATAAGGAACTTCGGCAGCGACAGCTGTCACTCCTCTGGATCAATCCAGGGCCAGCTCGTCTAACTGGGAGTTGCCCTCCACGCAACGACAAGGAACTTCTGCAGCGACAGCTGTGACTCCGCTGGATCAATCCAGGGCCAGCTCGTCTAACTGGGAGTTGCCTTCCACGCAGCGACAAGGAACTTCGGCAGCGACAGCTGTGACTCCGCTGGATCAATCCAGGGCCAGCTCGTCTAGCTGGGAGTTGCCTTCCACGCAACGACAAGGAACTTCGGCAGCGACAGCTGTGACTCCGCTGGATCAATCCAGGGCCAGCTCGTCTAACTGGGAGTTGCCCTCCACGCAACGACAAGGAACTTCGGCAGCGACAGCTGTGACTCCTCTGGATCAATCCAGGGCCAGCTCGTCTAACTGGGAGTTGCCTTCCACGCAACGACAAGGAACTTCGGCAGCGACAGCTGTGACTCCGCTGGATCAATCCAGGGCCAGCTTGTCTAACTGGGAGTTGCCCTCCACGCAACGACAAGGAACTTCGGCAGCGACAGCTGTGACTCCGCTGGATCAATCCAGGGCCAGCTCGTCTAGCTGGGAGTTGCCCTCCACGCAACGACAAGGAACTTCGGCAGCGACAGCTGTGACTCCTCTGGATCAATCCAGGCCAAGCTCGTCTAACTAGGAGTTGCCTTCCACGCCACGACAAGGAACTTCGGCAGCGACAGCTTTGACTCTGCTGGATCAATCCAGGGCCAGCTCGTCTAACTGGGAGTTTCCCTCCACGCAACGACAAGAAACTTCGGCAGCGACAGCTGTGACTCCACTGGATCTATCCAGGGCCAGCTCGTCTAACTGGGAGTTGCCCTCCACGCAACGATAAGGATCTTCGGCAGCGACAGCTGTGACTCCTCTGGATCAATCCAGGGCCAGCTCGTCTAACTGGGAGTTGCCCTCCACGCAACGACAAGGAACTTCTGCAGCGACAGATGTGACTCCGCTGGATCAATCCAGGGCCAGCTCGTCTAACTGGGAGTTGCCTTCCACGCAGCGACAAGGAACTTCGGCAGCGACAGCTGTGACTCCGCTGGATCAATCCAGGGCCAGCTCGTCTAACTGGGAGTTGCCTTCCACGCATCGACAAGGAACTTCGGCAGCGACAGCTGTGACTCCGCTGGATCAATCCAGGGCCAGCTCGTCTAACTGGGAGTTGCCCTCCACGCAACGACAAGGAACTTCGGCAGCGACAGCTGTGACTCCTCTGGATCAATCCAGGGCCAGCTCGTCTAACTGGGAGTTGCCTTCCACGCAGCGACAAGGAACTTCGGCAGCGACAGCTGTGACTCCGCTGGATCAATCCAGGGCCAGCTCGTCTAACTGGGAGTTGCCCTCCACGCAACGACAAGGAACTTCGGCAGCGACAGCTGTGACTCCTCTGGATCAATCCAGGGCCAGCTCGTCTAACTGGGAGTTGCCTTCTACGCAACGACAAGGAACTTCGGCAGCGACAGCTGTGACTCCGCTGGATCAATCCAGGGCCAGCTTGTCTAACTGGGAGTTGCCCTCCACGCAACGACAAGGAACTTCGGCAGCGACAGCTGTGACTCCGCTGGATCAATCCAGGGCCAGCTCGTCTAGCTGGGAGTTGCCTTCCACGCAACGACAAGGAACTTCGGCAGCGACAGCTGTGACTCCGCTGGATCAATCCAGGGCTAGCTCGTCTAACTGGGAGTTGCCCTCCACGCAACGACAAGGAACTTCGGCAGCGACAGCTGTGACTCCTCTGGATCAATCCAGGCCAAGCTCGTCTAACTAGGAGTTGCCTTCCACGCAACGACAAGGAACTTCGGCAGCGACAGCTTTGACTCCGCTGGATCAATCCAGGGCCAGCTCGTCTAACTGGGAGTTTCCCTCCACGCAACGACAAGAAACTTCGGCAGCGACAGCTGTGACTCCACTGGATCTATCCAGGGCCAGCTCGTCTAACTGGGAGTTGCCCTCCACGCAACGATAAGGAACTTCGGCAGCGACAGCTGTGACTCCTCTGGATCAATCCAGGGCCAGCTCGTCTAACTGGGAGTTGCCTTCCACGCAACGACAAGGAACTTCGGCAGCGACAGCTGTGACTCCGCTGGATCAATCCAGGGCCAGCTTGTCTAACTGGGAGTTGCCCTCCACGCAACGACAAGGAACTTCGGCAGCGACAGCTGTGACTCCGCTGGATCAATCCAGGGCCAGCTCGTCTAGCTGGGAGTTGCCTTCCACGCAACGACAAGGAACTTCGGCAGCGACAGCTGTGACTCCGCTGGATCAATCCAGGGCTAGCTCGTCTAACTGGGAGTTGCCCTCCACGCAACGACAAGGAACTTCGGCAGCGACAGCTGTGACTCCTCTGGATCAATCCAGGCCAAGCTCGTCTAACTGGGAGTTGCCTTCCACGCAGCGACAAGGAACTTCGGCAGCGACAGCTGTGACTCCGCTGGATCAATCCAGGGCCAGCTCGTCTCGCTGGGAGTTGCCTTCCACGCAACGACAAGGAACTTCGGCAGCGACAGCTGTGACTCCGCTGGATCAATCCAGGGCCAGCTCGTCTAACTGGGAGTTGCCCTCCACGCAACGACAAGGAACTTCGGCAGCGACAGCTGTGACTCCTCTGGATCAATCCAGGGCCAGCTCGTCTAACTGGGAGTTGCCTTCCACGCAACGACAAGGAACTTCGGCAGCGACAGCTGTGACTCCGCTGGATCAATCCAGGGCCAGCTTGTCTAACTGGGAGTTGCCCTCCACGCAACGACAAGGAACTTCGGCAGCGACAGCTGTGACTCCGCTGGATCAATCCAGGGCCAGCTCGTCTAACTGGGAGTTGCCCTCCACGCAACGACAAGGAACTTCGGCAGCGACAGCTGTGACTCCTCTGGATCAATCCAGGGCCAGCTCGTCTAACTGGGAGTTGCCTTCCACGCAGCGACAAGGAACTTCGGCAGCGACAGCTGTGACTCCGCTGGATCAATCCAGGGCCAGCTCGTCTAACTGGGAGTTGCCCTCCACGCAACGACAAGGAACTTCGGCAGCGACAGCTGTGACTCCTCTGGATCAATCCAGGGCCAGCTCGTCTAACTGGGAGTTGCCTTCTACGCAACGACAAGGAACTTCGGCAGCGACAGCTGTGACTCCGCTGGATCAATCCAGGGCCAGCTCGTCTAACTGGGAGATGCCTTCCACGCAGCGACAAGGAACTTCGGCAGCGACAGCTGTGACTCCGCTGGATCAATCCAGGGCCAGCTCGTCTAACTGGGAGTTGCCTTCCACGCATCGACAAGGAACTTCGGCAGCGACAGCTGTGACTCCGCTGGATCAATCCAGGGCCAGCTCGTCTAACTGGGAGTTGCCCTCCACGCAACGACAAGGAACTTCGGCAGCGACAGCTGTGACTCCTCTGGATCAATCCAGGGCCAGCTCGTCTAACTGGGAGTTGCCTTCCACGCAGCGACAAGGAACTTCGGCAGCGACAGCTGTGACTCCGCTGGATCAATCCAGGGCCAGCTCGTCTAACTGGGAGTTGCCCTCCACGCAACGACAAGGAACTTCGGCAGCGACAGCTGTGACTCCTCTGGATCAATCCAGGGCCAGCTCGTCTAACTGGGAGTTGCCTTCTACGCAACGACAAGGAACTTCGGCAGCGACAGCTGTGACTCCGCTGGATCAATCCAGGGCCAGCTTGTCTAACTGGGAGTTGCCCTCCACGCAACGACAAGGAACTTCGGCAGCGACAGCTGTGACTCCACTGGATCTATCCAGGGCCAGCTCGTCTAACTGGGAGTTGCCCTCCACGCAACGATAAGGAACTTCGGCAGCGACAGCTGTGACTCCTCTGGATCAATCCAGGGCCAGCTCGTCTAACTGGGAGTTGCCTTCCACGCAACGACAAGGAACTTCGGCAGCGACAGCTGTGACTCCGCTGGATCAATCCAGGGCCAGCTTGTCTAACTGGGAGTTGCCCTCCACGCAACGACAAGGAACTTCGGCAGCGACAGCTGTGACTCCGCTGGATCAATCCAGGGCCAGCTCGTCTAGCTGGGAGTTGCCTTCCACGCAACGACAAGGAACTTCGGCAGCGACAGCTGTGACTCCGCTGGATCAATCCAGGGCTAGCTCGTCTAACTGGGAGTTGCCCTCCACGCAACGACAAGGAACTTCGGCAGCGACAGCTGTGACTCCTCTGGATCAATCCAGGCCAAGCTCGTCTAACTGGGAGTTGCCTTCCACGCAGCGACAAGGAACTTCGGCAGCGACAGCTGTGACTCCGCTGGATCAATCCAGGGCCAGCTCGTCTCGCTGGGAGTTGCCTTCCACGCAACGACAAGGAACTTCGGCAGCGACAGCTGTGACTCCGCTGGATCAATCCAGGGCCAGCTCGTCTAACTGGGAGTTGCCCTCCACGCAACGACAAGGAACTTCGGCAGCGACAGCTGTGACTCCTCTGGATCAATCCAGGGCCAGCTCGTCTAACTGGGAGTTGCCTTCCACGCAACGACAAGGAACTTCGGCAGCGACAGCTGTGACTCCGCTGGATCAATCCAGGGCCAGCTTGTCTAACTGGGAGTTGCCCTCCACGCAACGACAAGGAACTTCGGCAGCGACAGCTGTGACTCCGCTGGATCAATCCAGGGCCAGCTCGTCTAGCTGGGAGTTGCCTTCCACGCAACGACAAGGAACTTCGGCAGCGACAGCTGTGACTCCGCTGGATCAATCCAGGGCTAGCTCGTCTAACTGGGAGTTGCCCTCCAAGCAACGACAAGGAACTTCGGCAGCGACAGCTGTGACTCCTCTGGATCAATCCAGGCCAAGCTCGTCTAACTAGGAGTTGCCTTCCACGCCACGACAAGGAACTTCGGCAGCGACAGCTTTGACTCCGCTGGATCAATCCAGGGCCAGCTCGTCTAACTGGGAGTTTCCCTCCACGCAACGACAAGAAACTTCGGCAGCGACAGCTGTGACTCCACTGGATCTATCCAGGGCCAGCTCGTCTAACTGGGAGTTGCCCTCCACGCAACGATAAGGAACTTCGGCAGCGACAGCTGTGACTCCTCTGGATCAATCCAGGGCCAGCTCGTCTAACTGGGAGTTGCCCTCCACGCAACGACAAGGAACTTCTGCAGCGACAGCTGTGACTCCGCTGGATCAATCCAGGGCCAGCTCGTCTAACTGGGAGTTGCCTTCCACGCAGCGACAAGGAACTTCGGCAGCGACAGCTGTGACTCCGCTGGATCAATCCAGGGCCAGCTCGTCTAACTGGGAGTTGCCTTCCACGCATCGACAAGGAACTTCGGCAGCGACAGCTGTGACTCCGCTGGATCAATCCAGGGCCAGCTCGTCTAACTGGGAGTTGCCCTCCACGCAACGACAAGGAACTTCGGCAGCGACAGCTGTGACTCCTCTGGATCAATCCAGGGCCAGCTCGTCTAACTGGGAGTTGCCTTCCACGCAGCGACAAGGAACTTCGGCAGCGACAGCTGTGACTCCGCTGGATCAATCCAGGGCCAGCTCGTCTAACTGGGAGTTGCCCTCCACGCAACGACAAGGAACTTCGGCAGCGACAGCTGTGACTCCTCTGGATCAATCCAGGGCCAGCTCGTCTAACTGGGAGTTGCCTTCTACGCAACGACAAGGAACTTCGGCAGCGACAGCTGTGACTCCGCTGGATCAATCCAGGGCCAGCTTGTCTAACTGGGAGTTGCCCTCCACGCAACGACAAGGAACTTCGGCAGCGACAGCTGTGACTCCGCTGGATCAATCCAGGGCCAGCTCGTCTAGCTGGGAGTTGCCTTCCACGCAACGACAAGGAACTTCGGCAGCGACAGCTGTGACTCCGCTGGATCAATCCAGGGCTAGCTCGTCTAACTGGGAGTTGCCCTCCACGCAACGACAAGGAACTTCGGCAGCGACAGCTGTGACTCCTCTGGATCAATCCAGGCCAAGCTCGTCTAACTAGGAGTTGCCTTCCACGCAACGACAAGGAACTTCGGCAGCGACAGCTTTGACTCCGCTGGATCAATCCAGGGCCAGCTCGTCTAACTGGGAGTTTCCCTCCACGCAACGACAAGAAACTTCGGCAGCGACAGCTGTGACTCCACTGGATCTATCCAGGGCCAGCTCGTCTAACTGGGAGTTGCCCTCCACGCAACGATAAGGAACTTCGGCAGCGACAGCTGTGACTCCTCTGGATCAATCCAGGGCCAGCTCGTCTAACTGGGAGTTGCCCTCCACGCAACGACAAGGAACTTCTGCAGCGACAGCTGTGACTCCGCTGGATCAATCCAGGGCCAGCTCGTCTAACTGGGAGTTGCCTTCCACGCAGCGACAAGGAACTTCGGCAGCGACAGCTGTGACTCCGCTGGATCAATCCAGGGCCAGCTCGTCTAACTGGGAGTTGCCTTCCACGCAACGACAAGGAACTTCGGCAGCGACAGCTGTGACTCCGCTGGATCAATCCAGGGCCAGCTCGTCTAACTGGGAGTTGCCCTCCACGCAACGACAAGGAACTTCGGCAGCGACAGCTGTGACTCCTCTGGATCAATCCAGGGCCAGCTCGTCTAACTGGGAGTTGCCCTCCACGCAACGACAAGGAACTTCTGCAGCGACAGCTGTGACTCCGCTGGATCAATCCAGGGCCAGCTTGTCTAACTGGGAGTTGCCCTCCACGCAACGACAAGGAACTTCGGCAGCGACAGCTGTGACTCCGCTGGATCAATCCAGGGCCAGCTCGTCTAGATGGGAGTTGCCTTCCACGCAACGACAAGGAACTTCGGCAGCGACAGCTGTGACTCCGCTGGATCAATACAGGGCTAGCTCGTCTAACTGGGAGTTGCCCTCCACGCAACGACAAGGAACTTCGGCAGCGACAGCTTTGACTCCGCTGGATCAATCCAGGGCCAGCTCGTCTAACTGGGAGTTTCCCTCCACGCAACGACAAGAAACTTCGGCAGCGACAGCTGTGACTCCACTGGATCTATCCAGGGCCAGCTCGTCTAACTGGGAGTTGCCCTCCACGCAACGATAAGGAACTTCGGCAGCGACAGCTGTGACTCCGCTGGATCAATCCAGGGCCAGCTCGTCTAACTGGGAGTTGCCCTCCACGCAACGACAAGGAACTTCTGCAGCGACAGCTGTGACTCCGCTGGATCAATCCAGGGCCAGCTCGTCTAACTGGGAGTTGCCTTCCACGCAGCGACAAGGAACTTCGGCAGCGACAGCTGTGACTCCGCTGGATCAATCCAGGGCCAGCTCGTCTAACTGGGAGTTGCCTTCCACGCAACGACAAGGAACTTCGGCAGCGACAGCTGTGACTCCGCTGGATCAATCCAGGGCCAGCTCGTCTAACTGGGAGTTGCCCTCCACGCAACGACAAGGAACTTCGGCAGCGACAGCTGTGACTCCTCTGGATCAATCCAGGGCCAGCTCGTCTAACTGGGAGTTGCCCTCCACGCAACGACAAGGAACTTCTGCAGCGACAGCTGTGACTCCGCTGGATCAATCCAGGGCCAGCTTGTCTAACTGGGAGTTGCCCTCCACGCAACGACAAGGAACTTCGGCAGCGACAGCTGTGACTCCACTGGATCTATCCAGGGCGAGCTCGTCTAACTGGGAGTTGCCCTCCACGCAGCGTGAAGGAACTTCGGCAGCGACAGCTGTGACTCCTCTGGATCAATCCAGGGCCAGCTCGTCTAACTGGGAGTTGCCTTCCACGCAGCGACAAGGAACTTCGGCAGCGACAGTTGTGACTCCGCTGGATCAATCCAGGGCCAGCTCGTCTAACTGGGAGTTTCCCTCCACGCAACGACAAGAAACTTCGGCAGCGACAGCTGTGACTCCACTGGATCTATCCAGGGCCAGCTCGTCTAACTGGGAGTTGCCTTCCACGCAGCGACAAGGAACTTCGGCAGCGACAGTTGTGACTCCGCTGGATCAATCCAGGGCCAGCTCGTCTAGCTGAGAGTTGCCTTCCACGCAACGACAAGGAACTTCGGCAGCGACAGCTGTGACTCCGCTGGATCAATCCAGGGCCAGCTCGTCTAACTGGGAGTTGCCCTCCACGCAACGACAAGGAACTTCGGCAGCGACAGCTGTGACTCCTCTGGATCAATCCAGGCCAAGCTCGTCTAACTGGGAGTTGCCTTCCACGCAACGACAAGGAACTTCGGCAGCGACAGCTTTGACTCCGCTGGATCAATCCAGGGCCAGCTCGTCTAACTGGGAGTTTCCCTCCACGCAACGACAAGAAACTTCAGCAGCGACAGCTGTGACTCCACTGGATCTATCCAGGGCCAGCTCGTCTAACTGGGAGTTGCCCTCCACGCAACGATAAGGAACTTCGGCAGCGACTGCTGTGACTCCTCTGGATCAATCCAGGGCCAGCTCGTCTAACTGGGAGTTGCCCTCCACGCAACGACAAGGAACTTCTGCAGCGACAGCTGTGACTCCGCTGGATCAATCCAGGGCCAGCTCGTCTAACTGGGAGTTGCCTTCCACGCAGCGACAAGGAACTTCGGCAGCGACAGCTGTGACTCCGCTGGATCAATCCAGGGCCAGCTCGTCTAGCTGGGAGTTGCCTTCCACGCAACGACAAGGAACTTCGGCAGCGACAGCAGTGACTCCGCTGGATCAATCCAGGGCCAGCTCGTCTAACTGGGAGTTGCCCTCCACGCAACGACAAGGAACTTCGGCAGCGACAGCTGTGACTCCTCTGGATCAATCCAGGGCCAGCTCGTCTAACTGGGAGTTGCCTTCCACGCAACGACAAGGAACTTCGGCAGCGACAGCTGTGACTCCGCTGGATCAATCCAGGGCCAGCTTGTCTAACTGGGAGTTGCCCTCCACGCAACGACAAGGAACTTCGGCAGCGACAGCTGTGACTCCGCTGGATCAATCCAGGGCCAGCTCGTCTAGCTGGGAGTTGCCTTCCACGCAACGACAAGGAACTTCGGCAGCGACAGCTGTGACTCCGCTGGATCAATCCAGGGCTAGCTCGTCTAACTGGGAGTTGCCTTCCACGCAACGACAAGGAACTTCGGCAGCGACAGCTGTGACTCCGCTGGATCAATCCAGGGCCAGCTTGTGTAACTGGGAGTTGCCCTCCACGCAACGACAAGGAACTTCGGCAGCGACAGCTGTGACTCCGCTGGATCAATCCAGGGCCAGCTCGTCTAGCTGGGAGTTGCCTTCCACGCAACGACAAGGAACTTCGGCAGCGACAGCTGTGACTCCGCTGGATCAATCCAGGGCTAGCTCGTCTAACTGGGAGTTGCCCTCCACGCAACGACAAGGAACTTCGGCAGCGACAGCTGTGACTCCTCTGGATCAATCCAGGCCAAGCTCGTCTAACTAGGAGTTGCCTTCCACGCAACGACAAGGAACTTCGGCAGCGACAGCTTTGACTCCGCTGGATCAATCCAGGGCCAGCTCGTCTAACTGGGAGTTTCCCTCCACGCAACGACAAGAAACTTCGGCAGCGACAGCTGTGACTCCACTGGATCTATCCAGGGCCAGCTCGTCTAACTGGGAGTTGCCCTCCACGCAACGATAAGGAACTTCGGCAGCGACAGCTGTGACTCCTCTGGATCAATCCAGGGCCAGCTCGTCTAACTGGGAGTTGCCCTCCACGCAACGACAAGGAACTTCTGCAGCGACAGCTGTGACTCCGCTGGATCAATCCAGGGCCAGCTCGTCTAACTGGGAGTTGCCTTCCACGCAGCGACAAGGAACTTCGGCAGCGACAGCTGTGACTCCGCTGGATCAGTCCAGGGCCAGCTCGTCTAACTGGGAGTTGCCTTCCACGCAACGACAAGGAACTTCGGCAGCGACAGCTGTGACTCCGCTGGATCAATCCAGGGCCAGCTCGTCTAACTGGGAGTTGCCCTCCACGCAACGACAAGGAACTTCGGCAGCGACAGCTGTGACTCCTCTGGATCAATCCAGGGCCAGCTCGTCTAACTGGGAGTTTCCCTCCACGCAACGACAAGGAACTTCGGCAGCGACAGCTGTGACTCCGCTGGATCAATCCAGGGCCAGCTCGTCTAACTGGGAGTTTCCCTCCACGCAACGACAAGAAACTTCGGCAGCGACAGCTGTGACTCCACTGGATCTATCCAGGGCCAGCTCGTCTAACTGGGAGTTGCCTTCCACGCAGCGACAAGGAACTTCGGCAGCGACAGTTGTGACTCCGCTGGATCAATCCAGGGCCAGCTCGTCTAGCTGGGAGTTGCCTTCCACGAAACGACAAGGAACTTCGGCAGCGACAGCTGTGACTCCGCTGGATCAATCCAGGGCCAGCTCGTCTAACTGGGAGTTGCCCTCCACGCAACGACAAGGAACTTCGGCAGCGACAGCTGTGACTCCTCTGGATCAATCCAGGCCAAGCTCGTCTAACTGGGAGTTGCCTTCCACGCAACGACAAGGAACTTCGGCAGCGACAGCTTTGACTCCGCTGGATCAATCCAGGGCCAGCTCGTCTAACTGGGAGTTTCCCTCCACGCAACGACAAGAAACTTCAGCAGCGACAGCTGTGACTCCACTGGATCTATCCAGGGCCAGCTCGTCTAACTGGGAGTTGCCCTCCACGCAACGATAAGGAACTTCGGCAGCGACAGCTGTGACTCCTCTGGATCAATCCAGGGCCAGCTCGTCTAACTGGGAGTTGCCCTCCACGCAACGACAAGGAACTTCTGCAGCGACAGCTGTGACTCCGCTGGATCAATCCAGGGCCAGCTCGTCTAACTGGGAGTTGCCTTCCACGCAGCGACAAGGAACTTCGGCAGCGACAGCTGTGACTCCGCTGGATCAATCCAGGGCCAGCTCGTCTAGCTGGGAGTTGCCTTCCACGCAACGACAAGGAACTTCGGCAGCGACAGCTGTGACTCCGCTGGATCAATCCAGGGCCAGCTCGTCTAACTGGGAGTTGCCCTCCACGCAACGACAAGGAACTTCGGCAGCGACAGCTGTGACTCCTCTGGATCAATCCAGGGCCAGCTCGTCTAACTGGGAGTTGCCTTCCACGCAACGACAAGGAACTTCGGCAGCGACAGCTGTGACTCCGCTGGATCAATCCAGGGCCAGCTTGTCTAACTGGGAGTTGCCCTCCACGCAACGACAAGGAACTTCGGCAGCGACAGCTGTGACTCCACTGGATCTATCCAGGGCCAGCTCGTCTAACTGGGAGTTGCCCTCCACGCAACGATAAGGAACTTCGGCAGCGACAGCTGTGACTCCTCTGGATCAATCCAGGGCCAGCTCTTCTAACTGGGAGTTTCCCTCCACTCAACGACAAGGAACTTCGGCAGCGACAGCTGTGACTCCGCTGGATCAATCCAGGGCCAGCTCGTCTAACTGGGAGTTGCCTTCCACGCAGCGACAAGGAACTTCGGCAGCGACAGCTGTGACTCCGCTGGATCAATCCAGGGCCAGCTCGTCTAACTGGGAGTTTCCCTCCACGCAACGACAAGAAACTTCTGCAGCGACAGCTGTGACTCCTCTGGATCAATCCAGGGCCAGCTCTTCTAACTGGGAGTTTCCCTCCACTCAACGACAAGGAACTTCGGCAGCGACAGCTGTGACTCCGCTGGATCAATCCAGGGCCAGCTCGTCTAACTGGGAGTTGCCCTCCACGCAACGACAAGGAACTTCGGCAGCGACAGCTGTGACTCCTCTGGATCAATCCAGGGCCAGCTCGTCTAACTGGGAGTTGCCCTCCACGCAACGACAAGGAACTTCGGCAGCGACAGCTGTGACTCCGCTGGATCAATCCAGGGCCAGCTTGTCTAACTGGGAGTTGCCCTCCACGCAACGACAAGGAACTTCGGCAGCGACAGCTGTGACTCCACTGGATCTATCCAGGGCCAGCTCGTCTAACTGGGAGTTGCCCTCCACGCAACGATAAGGAACTTCGGCAGCGACAGCTGTGACTCCTCTGGATCAATCCAGGGCCAGCTCTTCTAACTGGGAGTTTCCCTCCACTCAACGACAAGGAACTTCGGCAGCGACAGCTGTGACTCCGCTGGATCAATCCAGGGCCAGCTTGTCTAACTGGGAGTTGCCCTCCACGCAACGACAAGGAACTTCGGCAGCGACAGCTGTGACTCCACTGGATCTATCCAGGGCCAGCTCGTCTAACTGGGAGTTGCCCTCCACGCAACGATAAGGAACTTCGGCAGCGACAGCTGTGACTCCTCTGGATCAATCCAGGGCCAGCTCTTCTAACTGGGAGTTTCCCTCCACTCAACGACAAGGAACTTCGGCAGCGACAGCTGTGACTCCGCTGGATCAATCCAGGGCCAGCTCGTCTAACTGGGAGTTGCCCTCCACGCAACGACAAGGAACTTCGGCAGCGACAGCTGTGACTCCTCTGGATCAATCCAGGGCCAGCTCGTCTAACTGGGAGTTGCCCTCCACGCAACGACAAGGAACTTCTGCAGCGACAGCTGTGACTCCGCTGGATCAATCCAGGGCCAGCTTGTCTAACTGGGAGTTGCCCTCCACGCAACGACAAGGAACTTCGGCAGCGACAGCTGTGACTCCACTGGATCTATCCAGGGCGAGCTCGTCTAACTGGGAGTTGCCCTCCACGCAGCGTGAAGGAACTTCGGCAGCGACAGCTGTGACTCCTCTGGATCAATCCAGGGCCAGCTCGTCTAACTGGGAGTTGCCTTCCACGCAGCGACAAGGAACTTCGGCAGCGACAGTTGTGACTCCGCTGGATCAATCCAGGGCCAGCTCGTCTAACTGGGAGTTTCCCTCCACGCAACGACAAGAAACTTCGGCAGCGACAGCTGTGACTCCACTGGATCTATCCAGGGCCAGCTCGTCTAACTGGGAGTTGCCTTCCACGCAGCGACAAGGAACTTCGGCAGCGACAGTTGTGACTCCGCTGGATCAATCCAGGGCCAGCTCGTCTAGCTGAGAGTTGCCTTCCACGCAACGACAAGGAACTTCGGCAGCGACAGCTGTGACTCCGCTGGATCAATCCAGGGCCAGCTCGTCTAACTGGGAGTTGCCCTCCACGCAACGACAAGGAACTTCGGCAGCGACAGCTGTGACTCCTCTGGATCAATCCAGGCCAAGCTCGTCTAACTGGGAGTTGCCTTCCACGCAACGACAAGGAACTTCGGCAGCGACAGCTTTGACTCCGCTGGATCAATCCAGGGCCAGCTCGTCTAACTGGGAGTTTCCCTCCACGCAACGACAAGAAACTTCAGCAGCGACAGCTGTGACTCCACTGGATCTATCCAGGGCCAGCTCGTCTAACTGGGAGTTGCCCTCCACGCAACGATAAGGAACTTCGGCAGCGACTGCTGTGACTCCTCTGGATCAATCCAGGGCCAGCTCGTCTAACTGGGAGTTGCCCTCCACGCAACGACAAGGAACTTCTGCAGCGACAGCTGTGACTCCGCTGGATCAATCCAGGGCCAGCTCGTCTAACTGGGAGTTGCCTTCCACGCAGCGACAAGGAACTTCGGCAGCGACAGCTGTGACTCCGCTGGATCAATCCAGGGCCAGCTCGTCTAGCTGGGAGTTGCCTTCCACGCAACGACAAGGAACTTCGGCAGCGACAGCTGTGACTCCGCTGGATCAATCCAGGGCCAGCTCGTCTAACTGGGAGTTGCCCTCCACGCAACGACAAGGAACTTCGGCAGCGACAGCTGTGACTCCTCTGGATCAATCCAGGGCCAGCTCGTCTAACTGGGAGTTGCCTTCCACGCAACGACAAGGAACTTCGGCAGCGACAGCTGTGACTCCGCTGGATCAATCCAGGGCCAGCTTGTCTAACTGGGAGTTGCCCTCCACGCAACGACAAGGAACTTCGGCAGCGACAGCTGTGACTCCGCTGGATCAATCCAGGGCCAGCTCGTCTAGCTGGGAGTTGCCTTCCACGCAACGACAAGGAACTTCGGCAGCGACAGCTGTGACTCCGCTGGATCAATCCAGGGCTAGCTCGTCTAACTGGGAGTTGCCTTCCACGCAACGACAAGGAACTTCGGCAGCGACAGCTGTGACTCCGCTGGATCAATCCAGGGCCAGCTTGTGTAACTGGGAGTTGCCCTCCACGCAACGACAAGGAACTTCGGCAGCGACAGCTGTGACTCCGCTGGATCAATCCAGGGCCAGCTCGTCTAGCTGGGAGTTGCCTTCCACGCAACGACAAGGAACTTCGGCAGCGACAGCTGTGACTCCGCTGGATCAATCCAGGGCTAGCTCGTCTAACTGGGAGTTGCCCTCCACGCAACGACAAGGAACTTCGGCAGCGACAGCTGTGACTCCTCTGGATCAATCCAGGCCAAGCTCGTCTAACTAGGAGTTGCCTTCCACGCAACGACAAGGAACTTCGGCAGCGACAGCTTTGACTCCGCTGGATCAATCCAGGGCCAGCTCGTCTAACTGGGAGTTTCCCTCCACGCAACGACAAGAAACTTCGGCAGCGACAGCTGTGACTCCACTGGATCTATCCAGGGCCAGCTCGTCTAACTGGGAGTTGCCCTCCACGCAACGATAAGGAACTTCGGCAGCGACAGCTGTGACTCCTCTGGATCAATCCAGGGCCAGCTCGTCTAACTGGGAGTTGCCCTCCACGCAACGACAAGGAACTTCTGCAGCGACAGCTGTGACTCCGCTGGATCAATCCAGGGCCAGCTCGTCTAACTGGGAGTTGCCTTCCACGCAGCGACAAGGAACTTCGGCAGCGACAGCTGTGACTCCGCTGGATCAGTCCAGGGCCAGCTCGTCTAACTGGGAGTTGCCTTCCACGCAACGACAAGGAACTTCGGCAGCGACAGCTGTGACTCCGCTGGATCAATCCAGGGCCAGCTCGTCTAACTGGGAGTTGCCCTCCACGCAACGACAAGGAACTTCGGCAGCGACAGCTGTGACTCCTCTGGATCAATCCAGGGCCAGCTCGTCTAACTGGGAGTTTCCCTCCACGCAACGACAAGGAACTTCGGCAGCGACAGCTGTGACTCCGCTGGATCAATCCAGGGCCAGCTCGTCTAACTGGGAGTTTCCCTCCACGCAACGACAAGAAACTTCGGCAGCGACAGCTGTGACTCCACTGGATCTATCCAGGGCCAGCTCGTCTAACTGGGAGTTGCCTTCCACGCAGCGACAAGGAACTTCGGCAGCGACAGTTGTGACTCCGCTGGATCAATCCAGGGCCAGCTCGTCTAGCTGGGAGTTGCCTTCCACGAAACGACAAGGAACTTCGGCAGCGACAGCTGTGACTCCGCTGGATCAATCCAGGGCCAGCTCGTCTAACTGGGAGTTGCCCTCCACGCAACGACAAGGAACTTCGGCAGCGACAGCTGTGACTCCTCTGGATCAATCCAGGCCAAGCTCGTCTAACTGGGAGTTGCCTTCCACGCAACGACAAGGAACTTCGGCAGCGACAGCTTTGACTCCGCTGGATCAATCCAGGGCCAGCTCGTCTAACTGGGAGTTTCCCTCCACGCAACGACAAGAAACTTCAGCAGCGACAGCTGTGACTCCACTGGATCTATCCAGGGCCAGCTCGTCTAACTGGGAGTTGCCCTCCACGCAACGATAAGGAACTTCGGCAGCGACAGCTGTGACTCCTCTGGATCAATCCAGGGCCAGCTCGTCTAACTGGGAGTTGCCCTCCACGCAACGACAAGGAACTTCTGCAGCGACAGCTGTGACTCCGCTGGATCAATCCAGGGCCAGCTCGTCTAACTGGGAGTTGCCTTCCACGCAGCGACAAGGAACTTCGGCAGCGACAGCTGTGACTCCGCTGGATCAATCCAGGGCCAGCTCGTCTAGCTGGGAGTTGCCTTCCACGCAACGACAAGGAACTTCGGCAGCGACAGCTGTGACTCCGCTGGATCAATCCAGGGCCAGCTCGTCTAACTGGGAGTTGCCCTCCACGCAACGACAAGGAACTTCGGCAGCGACAGCTGTGACTCCTCTGGATCAATCCAGGGCCAGCTCGTCTAACTGGGAGTTGCCTTCCACGCAACGACAAGGAACTTCGGCAGCGACAGCTGTGACTCCGCTGGATCAATCCAGGGCCAGCTTGTCTAACTGGGAGTTGCCCTCCACGCAACGACAAGGAACTTCGGCAGCGACAGCTGTGACTCCACTGGATCTATCCAGGGCCAGCTCGTCTAACTGGGAGTTGCCCTCCACGCAACGATAAGGAACTTCGGCAGCGACAGCTGTGACTCCTCTGGATCAATCCAGGGCCAGCTCTTCTAACTGGGAGTTTCCCTCCACTCAACGACAAGGAACTTCGGCAGCGACAGCTGTGACTCCGCTGGATCAATCCAGGGCCAGCTCGTCTAACTGGGAGTTGCCTTCCACGCAGCGACAAGGAACTTCGGCAGCGACAGCTGTGACTCCGCTGGATCAATCCAGGGCCAGCTCGTCTAGCTGGGAGTTGCCTTCCACGCAACGACAAGGAAATTCGGCAGCGACAGCTGTGACTCCGCTGGATCAATCCAGGGCCAGCTCGTCTAACTGGGAGTTTCCTTCCACGCAACGACAAGGAACTTCGGCAGCGACAGCTGTGACTCCGCTGGATCAATCCAGGGCCAGCTCGTCTAACTGGGAGTTGCCCTCCACGCAACGACAAGGAACTTCGGCAGCGACAGCTGTGACTCCGCTGGATCAATCCAGGGCCAGCTCGTCTAACTGGGAGTTGCCCTCCACGCAACGACAAGGAACTTCGGCAGCGACAGCTGTGACTCCTCTGGATCAATCCAGGGCCAGCTCGTCTAACTGGGAGTTGCCATCCACGCAGCGACAAGGAACTTCGGCAGCGACAGCTGTGACTCCGCTGGATCAATCCAGGCCAAGCTCGTCTAACTGGGAGTTGCCTTCCACGCAACGACAAGGAACTTCGGCAGCGACAGCTGTGACTCCGCTGGATCAATCCAGGGCCAGCTCGTCTAACTGGGAGTTGCCCTCCACGCAACGACAAGGAACTTCGGCAGCGACAGCTGTGACTCCGCTGGATCAATCCAGGGCCAGCTCGTCTAACTGGGAGTTGCCCTCCACGCAACGACAAGGAACTTCGGCAGCGACAGCTGTGACTCCGCTGGATCAATCCAGGGCCAGCTCGTCTAACTGGGAGTTGCCCTCCACGCAACGACAAGGAACTTCGGCAGCGACAGCTGTGACTCCACTGGATCTATCCAGGGCCAGCTCGTCTAACTGGGAGTTGCCCTCCACGCAACGACAAGGAACTTCGGCAGCGACAGCTGTGACTCCGCTGGATCAATCCAGGCCAAGCTCGTCTAACTGGGAGTTGCCTTCCACGCAACGACAAGGAACTTCGGCAGCGACAGCTGTGACTCCGCTGGATCAATCCAGGGCCAGCTTGTCTAACTGGGAGTTGCCCTCCACGCAACGACAAGGAACTTCGGCAGCGACAGCTGTGACTCCACTGGATCTATCCAGGGCCAGCTCGTCTAACTGGGAGTTGCCCTCCACGCAACGACAAGGAACTTCGGCAGCGACAGCTGTGACTCCGCTGGATCAATCCAGGGCCAGCTCGTCTAACTGGGAGTTGCCCTCCACGCAACGACAAGGAACTTCGGCAGCGACAGCTGTGACTCCTCTGGATCAATCCAGGGCCAGCTCGTCTAACTGGGAGTTTCCCTCCACGCAACGACAAGGAACTTCGGCAGCGACAGCTGTGACTCCGCTGGATCAATCCAGGGCCAGCTCGTCTAACTGGGAGTTTCCTTCCACGCAGCGACAAGGAACTTCGGCAGCGACAGCTGTGACTCCGCTGGATCAATCCAGGGCCAGCTCGTCTAGCTGGGAGCTGCCTTCCACGCAACGACAAGGAACTTCGGCAGCGACAGCTGTGACTCCGCTGGATCAATCCAGGGCCAGCTCGTCTAACTGGGAGTTGCCCTCCACGCAACGACAAGGAACTTCGGCAGCGACAGCTGTGACTCCTCTGGATCAATCCAGGGCCAGCTCATCTAACTGGGAGTTGCCTTCCACGCAACGACAAGGAACTTCGGCAGCGACAGCTGTGACTCCGCTGGATCAATCCAGGGCCAGCTCGTCTAACTGGGAGTTTCCT
Source organism: Drosophila helvetica (assembly GCA_963969585.1). Taxonomy (NCBI): domain Eukaryota; kingdom Metazoa; phylum Arthropoda; class Insecta; order Diptera; family Drosophilidae; genus Drosophila; species Drosophila helvetica. Next base: position 26,952,800 of record OZ018402.1, on the reverse strand, counting down.
TCCACGCAGCGACAAGGAACTTCGGCAGCGACAGCTGTGACTCCGCTGGATCAATCCAGGGCCAGCTCGTCTAGCTGGGAGCTGCCTTCCACGCAACGACAAGGAACTTCGGCAGCGACAGCTGTGACTCCGCTGGATCAATCCAGGGCCAGCTCGTCTAACTGGGAGTTGCCTTCCACGCAGCGACAAGGAACTTCAGCAGCGACAGCTGTGACTCCGCTGGATCAATCCAGAGCCAGCTCGTCTAGCTGGGAGTTGCCTTCCACGCAACGACAAGGAACTTCGGCAGCGACAGCTGTGACTCCGCTGGATCAATCCAGGGCCAGCTCGTCTAACTGGGAGTTGCCCTCCACGCAAGGACAAGGAACTTCGGCAGCGACAGCTGTGACTCCTCTGGATCAATCCAGGGCCAGCTCGTCTAACTGGGAGTTGTCTTCCACGCAACGACAAGGAACTTCGGCAGCGACAGCTGTGACTCCGCTGGATCAATCCAGGGCCAGCTTGTCTAACTGGGAGTTGGCTTCCACGCAGCGACAAGGAACTTCGGCAGCGACAGCTGTGACTCCGCTGGATCAATCCAGGGCCAGCTCGTCTAACTGGGAGTTGCCTTCCACGCAGCGACAAGGAACTTCGGCAGCGACAGCTGTGACTCCGCTGGATCAATCCAGGGCCAGCTCGTCTAACTGGGAGTTGCCTTCCACGCAACGACAAGGAACTTCGGCAGCTACAGCTGTGACTCCGCTGGATCAATCCAGGGCCAGCTCGTCTAACTGGGAGTTGCCCTCCACGCAACGACAAGGTACTTCGGCAGCGACAGCTGTGACTCCTCTGGATCAATCCATTGCCAGCTCGTCCAACTGGGAGTTGCCTTCCACGCAACGACAAGGAACTTCGGCAGCGACAGCTGTGACTCCGCTGGATCAATCCAGGGCCAGCTCGTCTAACTGGGAGTTGCCCTCCACGCAACGACAGGTAACTTCGGCAGCGACAGCTGTGACTCCGCCGGATCAATCCAGGGCCAGCTCGTCTAACTGGGAGTTGCCTTCCACGCAGCGACAAGGAACTTCGGCAGCGACAGCTGTGACTCCGCTGGATCAATCCAGGGCCAGCTCGTCTAGCTGGGAGTTGCCTTCCACGCAACGACAAGGAACTTCGGCAGCGACAGCTGTGACTCCTCTGGATCAATCCAGGGCCAGCTCGTCTAACTGGGAGTTTCCCTCCACGCAACGACAAGGAACTTCGGCAGCGACAGCTGTGACTCCGCTGGATCAATCCAGGGCCAGCTCGTCTAACTGGGAGTTTCCTTCCACGCAGCGACAAGGAACTTCGGCAGCGACAGCTGTGACTCCGCTGGATCAATCCAGGGCCAGCTCGTCTAGCTGGGAGCTGCCTTCCACGCAACGACAAGGAACTTCGGCAGCGACAGCTGTGACTCCGCTGGATCAATCCAGGGCCAGCTCGTCTAACTGGGAGTTGCCCTCCACGCAACGACAAGGAACTTCGGCAGCGACAGCTGTGACTCCTCTGGATCAATCCAGGGCCAGCTCATCTAACTGGGAGTTGCCTTCCACGCAACGACAAGGAACTTCGGCAGCGACAGCTGTGACTCCGCTGGATCAATCCAGGGCCAGCTCGTCTAACTGGGAGTTTCCTTCCACGCAGCGACAAGGAACTTCGGCAGCGACAGCTGTGACTCCGCTGGATCAATCCAGGGCCAGCTCGTCTAGCTGGGAGCTGCCTTCCACGCAACGACAAGGAACTTCGGCAGCGACAGCTGTGACTCCTCTGGATCAATCCAGGGCCAGCTCGTCTAACTGGGAGTTGTCTTCCACGCAACGACAAGGAACTTCGGCAGCGACAGCTGTGACTCCGCTGGATCAATCCAGGGCCAGCTTGTCTAACTGGGAGTTGGCTTCCACGCAGCGACAAGGAACTTCGGCAGCGACAGCTGTGACTCCGCTGGATCAATCCAGGGCCAGCTCGTCTAACTGGGAGTTGCCTTCCACGCAGCGACAAGGAACTTCGGCAGCGACAGCTGTGACTCCGCTGGATCAATCCAGGGCCAGCTCGTCTAACTGGGAGTTGCCTTCCACGCAACGACAAGGAACTTCGGCAGCTACAGCTGTGACTCCGCTGGATCAATCCAGGGCCAGCTCGTCTAACTGGGAGTTGCCCTCCACGCAACGACAAGGTACTTCGGCAGCGACAGCTGTGACTCCTCTGGATCAATCCATTGCCAGCTCGTCCAACTGGGAGTTGCCTTCCACGCAACGACAAGGAACTTCGGCAGCGACAGCTGTGACTCCGCTGGATCAATCCAGGGCCAGCTCGTCTAACTGGGAGTTGCCCTCCACGCAACGACAGGTAACTTCGGCAGCGACAGCTGTGACTCCGCCGGATCAATCCAGGGCCAGCTCGTCTAACTGGGAGTTGCCTTCCACGCAGCGACAAGGAACTTCGGCAGCGACAGCTGTGACTCCGCTGGATCAATCCAGGGCCAGCTCGTCTAGCTGGGAGTTGCCTTCCACGCAACGACAAGGAACTTCGGCAGCGACAGCTGTGACTCCACTGGATCTATCCAGGGCCAGCTCGTCTAACTGGGAGTTGCCCTCCACGCAACGACAAGGAACTTCGGCAGCGACAGCTGTGACTCCGCTGGATCAATCCAGGCCAAGCTCGTCTAACTGGGAGTTGCCTTCCACGCAACGACAAGGAACTTCGGCAGCGACAGCTGTGACTCCGCTGGATCAATCCAGGGCCAGCTTGTCTAACTGGGAGTTGCCCTCCACGCAACGACAAGGAACTTCGGCAGCGACAGCTGTGACTCCGCTGGATCAATCCAGGCCAAGCTCGTCTAACTGGGAGTTGCCCTCCACGCAACGACAAGGAACTTCGGCAGCGACAGCTGTGACTCCGCTGGATCAATCCAGGGCCAGCTCGTCTAACTGGGAGTTGCCCTCCACGCAACGACAAGGAACTTCGGCAGCGACAGCTGTGACTCCTCTGGATCAATCCAGGGCCAGCTCATCTAACTGGGAGTTGCCTTCCACGCAACGACAAGGAACTTCGGCAGCGACAGCTGTGACTCCGCTGGATCAATCCAGGGCCAGCTCGTCTAACTGGGAGTTTCCTTCCACGCAGCGACAAGGAACTTCGGCAGCGACAGCTGTGACTCCGCTGGATCAATCCAGGGCCAGCTCGTCTAGCTGGGAGCTGCCTTCCACGCAACGACAAGGAACTTCGGCAGCGACAGCTGTGACTCCGCTGGATCAATCCAGGGCCAGCTCGTCTAAGTGGGAGTTGCCTTCCACGCAGCGACAAGGAACTTCAGCAGCGACAGCTGTGACTCCGCTGGATCAATCCAGGGCCAGCTCGTCTAGCTGGGAGTTGCCTTCCACGCAACGACAAGGAACTTCGGCAGCGACAGCTGTGACTCCGCTGGATCAATCCAGGGCCAGCTCGTCTAACTGGGAGTTGCCCTCCACGCAAGGACAAGGAACTTCGGCAGCGACAGCTGTGACTCCTCTGGATCAATCCAGGGCCAGCTCGTCTAACTGGGAGTTGCCTTCCACGCAACGACAAGGAACTTCGGCAGCGACAGCTGTGACTCCGCTGGATCAATCCAGGGCCAGCTTGTCTAACTGGGAGTTGGCTTCCACGCAGCGACAAGGAACTTCGGCAGCGACAGCTGTGACTCCGCTGGATCAATCCAGGGCCAGCTCGTCTAACTGGGAGTTGCCTTCCACGCAGCGACAAGGAACTTCGGCAGCGACAGCTGTGACTCCGCTGGATCAATCCAGGGCCAGCTCGTCTAACTGGGAGTTGCCTTCCACGCAACGACAAGGAACTTCGGCAGCTACAGCTGTGACTCCGCTGGATCAATCCAGGGCCAGCTCGTCTAACTGGGAGTTGCCCTCCACGCAACGACAAGGTACTTCGGCAGCGACAGCTGTGACTCCTCTGGATCAATCCATTGCCAGCTCGTCTAACTGGGAGTTGCCTTCCACGCAACGACAAGGAACTTCGGCAGCGACAGCTGTGACTCCGCTGGATCAATCCAGGGCCAGCTCGTCTAACTGGGAGTTGCCCTCCACGCAACGACAAGGAACTTCGGCAGCGACAGCTGTGACTCCGCCGGATCAATCCAGGGCCAGCTCGTCTAACTGGGAGTTGCCTTCCACGCAGCGACAAGGAACTTCGGCAGCGACAGCTGTGACTCCGCTGGATCAATCCAGGCCAAGCTCGTCTAACTGGGAGTTGCCCTCCACGCAACGATAAGGAACTTCGGCAGCGACAGCTGTGACTCCTCTGGATCAATCCAGGCCAAGCTCGTCTAACTGGGAGTTGCCTTCCACGCAACGACAAGGAACTTCGGCAGCGACAGCTGTGACTCCGCTGGATCAATCCAGGGCCAGCTCGTCTAACTGGGAGTTTCCCTCCACGCAACGACAAGAAACTTCGGCAGCGACAGCTGTGACTCCACTGGAACTATCCAGGGCCAGCTCGTCTAACTGGGAGTTGCCCTCCACGCAACGATAAGGAACTTCGGCAGCGACAGCTGTGACTCCGCTGGATCAATCCAGGGCCAGCTCGTCTAACTGGGAGTTGCCTTCCACGAAACGACAAGGAACTTCGGCAGCGACAGCTGTGACTCCGCTGGATCAATCCAGGGCCAGCTCGTCTAACTGGGAGTTGCCTTCCACGAAACGACAAGGAACTTCGGCAGCGACAGCTGTGACTCCGCTGGATCAATCCAGGGCCAGCTTGTCTAACTGGGAGTTGCCATCCACGCAGCGACAAGGAACTTCGGCAGCGACAGCTGTGAATCCGCTGGATCAATCCAGGGCCAGCTCGTCTAACTGGGAGTTGCCCTCCACGCAGCGACAAGGAACTTCGGCAGCGACAGCTGTGACTCCTCTGGATCAATCCAGGGCCAGCTCGTCTAACTGGGAGTTTCCCTCCACGCAACGACAAGGAACTTCGGCAGCGACAGCTGTGACTCCGCTGGAACAATCCTGGGCCAGCTCGTCTAACTGGCAGTTGCCCTCCACGCAACGACAAGGAACTTCGGCAGCGACAGCTGTGACTCCGCTGGATCAATCCAGGGCCAGCTCGTCTAACTGGGAGTTACCTTCCACGCAACGACAAGGTACTTCGGCAGCGACAGCTGTGACTCCGCTGGATCAATCCAGGGCCTGCTTGTCTAACTGGGAGTTGCCATCCACGCAACGACAAGGAACTTCGGCAGCGACAGCTGTGACTCCGCTGGATCAATCCAGGGCCAGCTCGTCTAACTGGGAGTTGCTTTCCACGCAGCGACAAGGAACTTCGGCAGCGACAGCTGTGACTCCGCTGGATCAATCCAGGGCCAGCTTGTCTAACTGGGAGTTGCCTTCCACGCAGCGACAAGGAACTTCGGCAGCGACAGCTGTGACTCCACTGGAACTATCCAGGGCCAGCTCGTCTAACTGGGAGTTGCCCTCCAAGCAACGATAAGGAACTTCGGCAGCGACAGCTGTGACTCCTCTAGATCAATCTAGGGCCAGCTCGTCTTACTGGGAGTTTCCCTCCACGCAACGACAAGGAACTTCGGCAGCGACAGCTGGGACTCCGCTGGATCAATCCAGGGCCAGCTCGTCTAACTGGGAGTTGCCTTCCACGCAACGACAAGGAACTTCGGCAGCGACAGCTGTGACTCCGCTGGATCAATCCAGGGCCAGCTCGTCTAACTGGGAGTTGCCCTCCACGCAACGACAAGGAACTTCGGCAGCGACAGCTGTGACTCCTCTGGATCAATCCAGGCCAAGCTCGTCTAACTGGGAGTTGCCTTCCACGCAACGACAAGGAACTTCGGCAGCGACAGCTGTGACTCCTCTGGATCAATCCAGGGCCAGCTCGTCTTACTGGGAGTTGCCCTCCACGCAACGACAAGGAACTTCGGCAGCGACAGCTGGGACTCCGCTGGATCAATCCAGGGCCAGCTCGTCTAACTGGGAGTTGCCTTCCACGCAGCGACAAGGAACTTCGGCAGCGACAGCTGTGACTCCGCTGGATCAATCCAGGGCCAGCACGTCTAGCTGGGAGTTGCCTTCCACGCAACGACAAGGAACTTCGGCAGCGACAGCTGTGACTCCGCTGAATCAATCCAGGGCCAGCTCGTCTAACTGGGAGTTGCCCTATACACAACGACAAGGAACTTCGGCAGCGACAGCTGTGACTCCGCTGGATCAATCCAGGGCCAGCTCGTCTAACTGGGAGTTGCCCTCCACGCAACGACAAGGAACTTCTGCAACGACAGCTGTGACTCCTCTGGATCAATCCAGGGCCAGCTCGTCTAACTGGGAGTTGCCTTCCACGCAACGACAAGGAACTTCGTCAGCGACAGCTGTGACTCCGCTGGATCAATCCAGGGCCAGCTTGTCTAACTGGGAGTTGCCTTCCACGCAGCGACAAGGAACTTCGGCAGCGACAGCTGTGACTCCGCTGGATCAATCCAGGGCCAGCTTGTCTAACTGGGAGTTGCCTTCCACGCAACGACTAGGAACTTCGGCAGCGACAGCTGTGACTCCGCTGGATCAATCCAGGGCCAGCTCGTCTAACTGGGAGTTGCCTTCCACGCAACGACAAGGAACTTCGGCAGCGACAGCTGTGACTCCGCTGGATCAATCCAGGGCCAGCTCGTCTAACTGGGAGTTTCCCTCCACGCAACGACAAGAAACTTCGGCAGCGACAGCTGTGACTCCACTGGAACTATCCAGGGCCAGCTCGTCTAACTGGGAGCGACAACTGTGACTCCTCTGGATCAATCCAGGGCCAGCTCGTCTAACTGGGAGTTGCCTTCCACGCAACGACAAGGAACTTCGGCAGCGACAGCTGTGACTCCGCTGGAACAATCCTGGGCCAGCTCGTCTAACTGGCAGTTGCCCTCCACGCAACGACAAGGAACTTCGGCAGCGACAGCTGTGACTCCGCTGGATCAATCCAGGGCCAGCTCGTCTAACTGGGAGTTACCTTCCACGCAACGACAAGGTACTTCGGCAGCGACAGCTGTGACTCCGCTGGATCAATCCAGGGCCTGCTTGTCTAACTGGGAGTTGCCATCCACGCAACGACAAGGAACTTCGGCAGCGACAGCTGTGACTCCGCTGGATCAATCCAGGGCCAGCTCGTCTAACTGGGAGTTGCCCTCCACGCAACGACAGGTAACTTCGGCAGCGACAGCTGTGACTCCGCCGGATCAATCCAGGGCCAGCTCGTCTAACTGGGAGTTGCCTTCCACGCAACGACAAGGAACTTCGGCAGCGACAGCTGTGACTCCGCTGGATCAATCCAGGGCCAGCTTGTCTAACTGGGAGTTGGCTTCCACGCAGCGACAAGGAACTTCGGCAGCGACAGCTGTGACTCCGCTGGATCAATCCAGGGCCAGCTCGTCTAACTGGGAGTTGCCTTCCACGCAGCGACAAGGAACTTCGGCAGCGACAGCTGTGACTCCGCTGGATCAATCCAGGGCCAGCTCGTCTAACTGGGAGTTGCCTTCCACGCAACGACAAGGAACTTCGGCAGCTACAGCTGTGACTCCGCTGGATCAATCCAGGGCCAGCTCGTCTAACTGGGAGTTGCCCTCCACGCAACGACAAGGTACTTCGGCAGCGACAGCTGTGACTCCTCTGGATCAATCCATTGCCAGCTCGTCTAACTGGGAGTTGCCTTCCACGCAACGACAAGGAACTTCGGCAGCGACAGCTGTGACTCCGCTGGATCAATCCAGGGCCAGCTCGTCTAACTGGGAGTTGCCCTCCACGCAACGACAAGGAACTTCGGCAGCGACAGCTGTGACTCCGCCGGATCAATCCAGGGCCAGCTCGTCTAACTGGGAGTTGCCTTCCACGCAGCGACAAGGAACTTCGGCAGCGACAGCTGTGACTCCGCTGGATCAATCCAGGGCCAGCTCGTCTAGCTGGGAGTTGCCTTCCACGCAACGACAAGGAACTTCGGCAGCGACAGCTGTGACTCCGCTGGATCAATCCAGGGCCAGCTCGTCTAACTGGGAGTAGCCCTCCACGCAACGACAAGGAACTGCGGCAGCGACAGCTGTGACTCCTCTGGATCAATCCAGGCCAAGCTCGTCTAACTGGGAGTTGCCTTCCACGCAACGACAAGGAACTTCGGCAGCGACAGCTGTGACTCCTCTGGATCAATCCAGGCCAAGCTCGTCTAACTGGGAGTTGCCTTCCACGCAACGACAAGGAACTTCGGCAGCGACAGCTGTGACTCCGCTGGATCAATCCAGGGCCAGCTCGTCTAACTGGGAGTTTCCCTCCACGCAACGACAAGAAACTTCGGCAGCGACAGCTGTGACTCCACTGGAACTATCCAGGGCCAGCTCGTCTAACTGGGAGTTGCCCTCCACGCAACGATAAGGAACTTCGGCAGCGACAGCTGTGACTCCGCTGGATCAATCCAGGGCCAGCTCGTCTAACTGGGAGTTGCCTTCCACGAAACGACAAGGAACTTCGGCAGCGACAGCTGTGACTCCGCTGGATCAATCCAGGGCCAGCTTGTCTAACTGGGAGTTGCCATCCACGCAGCGACAAGGAACTTCGGCAGCGACAGCTGTGACTCCGCTGGATCAATCCAGGGCCAGCTCGTCTAACTGGGAGTTGCCTTCCACGCAACGACAAGGAACTTCGGCAGCGACAGCTGTGACTCCGCTGAATCAATCCAGGGCCAGCTCGTCTAACTGGGAGTTGCCCTATACGCAACGACAAGGAACTTCGGCAGCGACAGCTGTGACTCCGCTGGATCAATCCAGGGCCAGCTCGTCTAACTGGGAGTTGCCCTCCACGCAACGACAAGGAACTTCTGCAACGACAGCTGTGACTCCTCTGGATCAATCCAGGGCCAGCTCGTCTAACTGGGAGTTGCCTTCCACGCAACGACAAGGAACTTCGTCAGCGACAGCTGTGACTCCGCTGGATCAATCCAGGGCCAGCTTGTCTAACTGGGAGTTGCCTTCCACGCAGCGACAAGGAACTTCGGCAGCGACAGCTGTGACTCCGCTGGATCAATCCAGGGCCAGCTTGTCTAACTGGGAGTTGCCTTCCACGCAACGACTAGGAACTTCGGCAGCGACAGCTGTGACTCCGCTGGATCAATCCAGGGCCAGCTCGTCTAACTGGGAGTTGCCTTCCACGCAACGACAAGGAACTTCGGCAGCGACAGCTGTGACTCCGCTGGATCAATCCAGGGCCAGCTCGTCTAACTGGGAGTTGCCCTCCACGCAACGACAAGGAACTTCGGCAGCGACAGCTGTGACTCCGCTGGATCAATCCAGGGCCAGCTCGACTAACTGGGAGTTGCCTTCCACGCAGCGACAAGGAACTTCGGCAGCGACAGCTGTGACTCCGCTGGATCAATCCAGGGCCAGCTCGTCTAGCTGGGAGTTGCCTTCCACGCAACGACAAGGAACTTCGGCAGCGACAGCTGTGACTCCGCTGGATCAATCCAGGGCCAGCTCGTCTAGCTGGGAGTTGCCTTCCACGCAACGACAAGGAACTTCGGCAGCGACAGCTGTGACTCCGCTGGATCAATCCAGGGCCAGCTCGTCTAACTGGGAGTTGCCTTCCACGCAACGACAAGGAACTTCGGCAGCGACAGCTGTGACTCCGCTGGATCAATCCAGGGCCAGCTCGTCTAACTGGGAGTTGCCTTCCACGCAACGACAAGAAACTTCGGCAGCGACAGCTGTGACTCCGCTGGATCAATCCAGGGCCAGCTCGTCTAACTGGGAGTTGCCCTCCACGCAACGACAAGGAACTTCGGCAGCGACAGCTGTGACTCCTCTGGATCAATCCAGGGCCAGCTCGTCTAACTGGGAGTTGCCTTCCACGCAACGACAAGGAACTTCGGCAGCGACAGCTGTGACTCCGCTGGATCAATCCAGGGCCAGCTCGTCTAACTGGGAGTTGCCTTCCACGCAACGACAAGGAACTTCGGCAGCGACAGCTGTGACTCCGCTGAATCAATCCAGGGCCAGCTCGTCTAACTGGGAGTTGCCCTATACGCAACGACAAGGAACTTCGGCAGCGACAGCTGTGACTCCTCTGGATCAATCCAGGCCAAGCTCGTCTAACTAGGAGTTGCCTTCCACGCAACGACAAGGAACTTCGGCAGCGACAGCTGTGACTGCGCTGGATCATTCCAGGGCCAACTCGTCTAACTGGGAGTTTCCCTCCACGCAACGACAAGAAACTTGGGCAGCGACAGCTGTGACTCCACTGGATCTATCCAGGGCCAGCTCGTATAACTGGGAGTTGCCTTCCACGCAACGATAAGGAACTTCGGCAGCGACAGCTGTGACTCCTCTGGATCAATCCAGGGCCAGCTCGTCTAACTGGGAGTTGCCCTCCACGCAACGACAAGGAACTTCGGCAGCGACAGCTGTGACTCCTCTGGATCAATCCAGGCCAAGCTCGTCTAACTGGGAGTTGCCTTCCACGCAACGACAAGGAACTTCGGCAGCGACAGCTGTGACTGCGCTGGATCATTCCAGGGCCAACTCGTCTAACTGGGAGTTTCCCTCCACGCAACGACAAGAAACTTCGGCAGCGACAGCTGTGACTCCACTGGATCTATCCAGGGCCAGCTCGTCTAACTGGGAGTTGCCCTCCACGCAACGACAAGGAACTTCGGCAGCGACAGCTGTGACTCCGCTGGATCAATCCAGGGCCAGCTTGTCTAACTGGGAGTTGCCTTCCACGCAACGACAAGGAACTTCGGCAGCGACAGCTGTGACTCCGCTGGATCAATCCAGGGCCAGCTCGTCTAACTGGGAGTTGCCTTCCACGCAACGACAAGGAACTTCGGCAGCGACAGCTGTGACTCCGCTGGATCAATCCAGGGCCAGCTCGTCTAACTGGGAGTTGCCCTCCACGCAACGACAAGGAACTTCGGCAGCGACAGCTGTGACTCCGCTGGATCAATCCAGGGCCAGCTCGTCTAACTGGGAGTTGCCTTCCACGCAGCGACAAGGAACTTCGGCAGCGACAGCTGTGACTCCGCTGGATCAATCCAGGGCCAGCTCGTCTAACTGGGAGTTGCCCTCCACGCAACGACAAGGAACTTCGGCAGCGACAGCTGTGACTCCTCTGGATCAATCCAGGCCAAGCTCGTCTAACTGGGAGTTGCCTTCCACGCAACGACAAGGAACTTCGGCAGCGACAGCTGTGACTGCGCTGGATCATTCCAGGGCCAACTCGTCTAACTGGGAGTTTCCCTCCACGCAACGACAAGAAACTTCGGCAGCGACAGCTGTGACTCCACTGGATCTATCCAGGGCCAGCTCGTCTAACTGGGAGTTGCCCTCCACGCAACGACAAGGAACTTCGGCAGCGACAGCTGTGACTCCGCTGGATCAATCCAGGGCCAGCTTGTCTAACTGGGAGTTGCCTTCCACGCAACGACAAGGAACTTCGGCAGCGACAGCTGTGACTCCGCTGGATCAATCCAGGGCCAGCTCGTCTAACAGGGAGTTGCCTTCCACGCAACGACAAGGAACTTCGGCAGCGACAGCTGTGACTCCTCTGGATCAATCCAGGGCCAGCTCGTCTAACTGGGAGTTGCCTTCCACGCAACGACAAGGAACTTCGGCAGCGACAGCTGTGACTCCGCTGGATCAATCCAGGGCCAGCTCGTCTAACTGGGAGTTGCCCTCCACGAAACGACAAGGAACTTCGGCAGCGACAGCTGTGACTCCGCTGGATCAATCCAGGGCCAGCTCGTCTAACTGGGAGTTGCCTTCCACGCAACGACAAGGAACTTCGGCAGCGACAGCTGTGACTCCGCTGGATCAATCCAGGGCCAGCTCGTCTAGCTGGGAGTTGCCTTCCACGCAACGACAAGGAACTTCGGCAGCGACAGCTGTGACTCCGCTGGATCAATCCAGGGCCAGCTCGTCTAACTGGGAGTTGCCTTCCACGCAGCGACAAGGAACTTCGGCAGCGACAGCTGTGACTCCGCTGGATCAATCCAGGGCCAGCTTGTCTAACTGGGAGTTGCCTTCCACGCAGCGACAAGGAACTTCGCTGGATCATTCCAGGGCCAACTCGTCTAACTGGGAGTTTCCCTCCACGCAACGACAAGAAACTTCGGCAGCGACAGCTGTGACTCCACTGGATCTATCCAGGGCCAGCTCGTATAACTGGGAGTTGCCTTCCACGCAACGATAAGGAACTTCGGCAGCGACAGCTGTGACTCCGCTGGATCAATCCAGGGCCAGCTCGTCTAACTGGGAGTTGCCCTCCACGCAACGACAAGGAACTTCGGCAGCGACAGCTGTGACTCCGCTGGATCAATCCAGGGCCAGCTCGTCTAACTGGGAGTTGCCTTCCACGCAGCGACAAGGAACTTCGGCAGCGACAGCTGTGACTCCGCTGGATCAATCCAGGGCCAGCTCGTCTAACTGGGAGTTGCCCTCCACGCAACGACAAGGAACTTCGGCAGCGACAGCTGTGACTCCTCTGGATCAATCCAGGCCAAGCTCGTCTAACTGGGAGTTGCCTTCCACGCAACGACAAGGAACTTCGGCAGCGACAGCTGTGACTCCACTGGATCTATCCAGGGCCAGCTCGTATAACTGGGAGTTGCCTTCCACGCAACGATAAGGAACTTCGGCAGCGACAGCTGTGACTCCGCTGGATCAATCCAGGGCCAGCTCGTCTAACTGGGAGTTGCCCTCCACGCAACGACAAGGAACTTCGGCAGCGACAGCTGTGACTCCGCTGGATCAATCCAGGGCCAGCTCGTCTAACTGGGAGTTGCCTTCCACGCAGCGACAAGGAACTTCGGCAGCGACAGCTGTGACTCCGCTGGATCAATCCAGGGCCAGCTCGTCTAGCTGTGAGTTGCCTTCCACGCAACGACAAGGAACTTCGGCAGCGACAGCTGTGACTCCGCTGGATCAATCCAGGGCCAGCTCGTCTAACTGGGAGTTGCCTTCCACGCAGCGACAAGGAACTTCGGCAGCGACAGCTGTGACTCCGCTGGATCAATCCAGGGCCAGCTTGTCTAACTGGGAGTTGCCTTCCACGCAGCGACAAGGAACTTCGCTGGATCATTCCAGGGCCAACTCGTCTAACTGGGAGTTTCCCTCCACGCAACGACAAGAAACTTCGGCAGCGACAGCTGTGACTCCACTGGATCTATCCAGGGCCAGCTCGTATAACTGGGAGTTGCCTTCCACGCAACGATAAGGAACTTCGGCAGCGACAGCTGGGACTCCGCTGGATCAATCCAGAGCCAGCTCGTCTAACTGGGAGTTGCCTTCCACGCAGCGACAAGGAACTTCGGCAGCGACAGCTGTGACTCCGCTGGATCAATCCAGGGCCAGCTCGTCTAACTGGGAGTTTCCCTCCACGCAACGACAAGAAACTTCGGCAGCGACAGCTGTGACTCCACTGGATCTATCCAGGGCCAGTTCGTCTAACTGGGAGTTGCCCTCCACGCAACGATAAGGAACTTCGGCAGCGACAGCTGTGACTCCTCTGGATCAATCCAGGGCCAGCTCGTCTAACTGGGAGTTGCCCTCCACGCAACGATAAGGAACTTCGGCAGCGACAGCTGTGACTCCTCTGGATCAATCCAGGGCCAGCTCGTCTAACTGGGAGTTGCCCTCCACGCAACGACAAGGAACTTCGGCAGCGACAGCTGGGACTCCGCTGGATCAATCCAGGGCCAGCTCATCTAACTGGGAGTTGCCTTCCACGCAGCGACAAGGAACTTCGGCAGCGACAGCTGTGACTCCGCTGGATCAATCCAGGGCCAGCTCGTCTAGCTGGGAGTTGCCTTCCACATAACGACAAGGAACTTCGGCAGCGACAGCTGTGACTCCGCTGGATCAATCCAGGGCCAGCTCGTCTAACTGGGAGTTGCCCTCCACGCAACGACAAGGAACTTCGGCAGCGACAGCTGTGACTCCTCTGGATCAATCCAGGGCCAGCTCGTCTAACTGGGAGTTGCCTTCCACGCAACGACAAGGAACTTCGGCAGCGACAGCTGTGACTCCGCTGGATCAATCCAGGGCCAGCTTGTCTAACTGGGAGTTGCCCTCCACGCAACGACAAGGAACTTCGGCAGCGACAGCTGTGACTCCGCTGGATCAATCCAGGGCCAGCTCGTCTAGCTGGGAGTTGCCTTCCACGCAACGACAAGGAACTTCGGCAGCGACAGCTGTGACTCCGCTGGATCAATCCAGGGCCAGCTCGTCTAACTGGGAGTTGCCCTCCACGCAACGACAAGGAACTTCGGCAGCGACAGCTGTGACTCCTCTGGATCAATCCAGGCCAAGCTCGTCTAACTGGGAGTTGCCTTCCACGCAACGACAAGGAACTTCGGCAGCGACAGCTGTGACTCCGCTGGATAAATCCAGGGCCAGCTCGTCTAACTGGGAGTTGCCCTCCACGCAACGACAAGGAACTTCGGCAGCGACAGCTGTGACTGCTCTGGATCAATCCAGGCCAAGCTCGTCTAACTGGGAGTTGCCTTCCACGCAACGACAAGGAACTTCGGCAGCGACAGCTGTGACTTTGCTGGATCATTCCAGGGCCAACTCGTCTAACTGGGAGTTTCCCTTCACGCAACGACAAGAAACTTCGGCAGCGACAGCTGTGACTCCACTGGATCTATCCAGGGCCAGCTCGTCTAACTGGGAGTTGCCCTCCACGCAACGATAAGGAACTTCGGCAGCGACAGCTGTGACTCCTCTGGATCAATCCAGGGCCAGCTCGTCTAACTGGGAGTTGCCCTCCACGCAACGATAAGGAACTTCGGCAGCGACAGCTGTGACTCCTCTGGATCAATCCAGGGCCAGCTCGTCTAACTGGGAGTTGCCCTCCACGCAACGACAAGGAACTTCGGCAGCGACAGCTGGGACTCCGCTGGATCAATCCAGGGCCAGCTCGTCTAACTGGGAGTTGCCTTCCACGCAGCGACAAGGAACTTCGGCAGCGACAGCTGTGACTCCGCTGGATCAATCCAGGGCCAGCTCGTCTAGCTGGGAGTTGCCTTCCACGCAACGACAAGGAACTTCGGCAGCGACAGCTGTGACTCCGCTGGATCAATCCAGGGCCAGCTCGTCTAACTGGGAGTTGCCCTCCACGCAACGACAAGGAACTTCGGCAGCGACAGCTGTGACTCCTCTGGATCAATCCAGGCCAAGCTCGTCTAACTGGGAGTTGCCTTCCACGCAACGACAAGGAACTTCGGCAGCGACAGCTGTGACTCCGCTGGATCAATCCAGGGCCAGCTCGTCTAACTGGGAGTTGCCCTCCACGCAACGACAAGGAACTTCGGCAGCGACAGCTGTGACTCCTCTGGATCAATCCAGGGCCAGCTCGTCTAACTGGGAGTTGCCTTCCACGCAACGACAAGGAACTTCGGCAGCGACAGCTGTGACTCCGCTGGATCAATCCAGGGCCAGCTTGTCTAACTGGGAGTTGCCCTCCACGCAACGACAAGGAACTTCGGCAGCGACAGCTGTGACTCCGCTGGATCAATCCAGGGCCAGCTCGTCTAGCTGGGAGTTGCCTTCCACGCAACGACAAGGAACTTCGGCAGCGACAGCTGTGACTCCGCTGGATCAATCCAGGGCCAGCTCGTCTAACTGGGAGTTGCCCTCCACGCAACGACAAGGAACTTCGGCAGCGACAGCTGTGACTCCTCTGGATCAATCCAGGCCAAGCTCGTCTAACTGGGAGTTGCCTTCCACGCAACGACAAGGAACTTCGGCAGCGACAGCTGTGACTCCGCTGGATAAATCCAGGGCCAGCTCGTCTAACTGGGAGTTGCCCTCCACGCAACGACAAGGAACTTCGGCAGCGACAGCTGTGACTCCTCTGGATCAATCCAGGCCAAGCTCGTCTAACTGGGAGTTGCCTTCCACGCAACGACAAGGAACTTCGGCAGCGACACCTGTGACTCCTCTGGATCAATCCAGGGCCAGCTCGTATAACTGGGAGTTGCCTTCCACGCAACGATAAGGAACTTCGGCAGCGACAGCTGTGACTCCTCTGGATCAATCCAGGGCCAGCTCGTCTAACTGGGAGTTGCCCTCCACGCAACGATAAGGAACTTCGGCAGCGACAGCTGTGACTCCTCTGGATCAATCCAGGGCCAGCTCGTCTAACTGGGAGTTGCCCTCCACGCAACGACAAGGAACTTCGGCAGCGACAGCTGGGACTCCGCTGGATCAATCCAGGGCCAGCTCGTCTAACTGGGAGTTGCCTTCCACGCAGCGACAAGGAACTTCGGCAGCGACAGCTGTGACTCCGCTGGATCAATCCAGGGCCAGCTCGTCTAGCTGGGAGTTGCCTTCCACGCAACGACAAGGAACTTCGGCAGCGACAGCTGTGACTCCGCTGGATCAATCCACGGCCAGCTCGTCTAACTGGGAGTTGCCCTCCACGCAACGACAAGGAACTTCGGCAGCGACAGCTGTGACTCCTCTGGATCAATCCAGGGCCAGCTCGTCTAACTGGGAGTTGCCTTCCACGCAACGACAAGGAACTTCGGCAGCGACAGCTGTGACTCCGCTGGATCAATCCAGGGCCAGCTTGTCTAACTGGGAGTTGCCCTCCACGCAAAGACAAGGAACTTCGGCAGCGACAGCTGTGACTCCGCTGGATCAATCCAGGGCCAGCTCGTCTAGCTGGGAGTTGCCTTCCACGCAACGACAAGGAACTTCGGCAGCGACAGCTGTGACTCCGCTGGATCTATCCAGGGCCAGCTCGTCTAACTGGGAGTTGCCCTCCACGCAACGACAAGGAACTTCGGCAGCGACAGCTGTGACTCCTCTGGATCAATCCAGGCCAAGCTCGTCTAACTGGGAGTTGCCTTCCACGCAACGACAAGGAACTTCGGCAGCGACAGCTGTGACTCCGCTGGATCAATCCAGGGCCAGCTTGTCTAACTGGGAGTTGCCCTCCACGCAACGACAAGGAACTTCGGCAGCGACAGCTGTGACTGCGCTGGATCATTCCAGGGCCAACTCGTCTAACTGGGAGTTTCCCTCCACGCAATGACAAGAAACTTCGGCAGCGACAGCTGTGACTCCACTGGATCTATCCAGGGCCAGCTCGTCTAACTGGGAGTTGCCCTCCACGCAACGATAAGGAACTTCGGCAGCGACAAGGAACTTCGGCAGCGACAGCTGTGACTCCGCTGGATCAATCCAGGGCCAGCTCGTCTAACTGGGAGTTGCCCTCCACGCAACGACAAGGAACTTCGGCAGCGACAGCTGTGACTCCTCTGGATCAATCCAGGGCCAGCTCGTCTAACTGGGAGTTGCCTTCCACGCAACGACAAGGAACTTCGGCAGCGACAGCTGTGACTCCGCTGGATCAATCCAGGGCCAGCTCGTCTAACTGGGAGTTGCCCTCCACGCAACGACAAGGAACTTCGGCAGCGACAGCTGTGACTTCTCTGGATCAATCCAGGCCAAGCTCGTCTAACTGGGAGTTGCCTTCCACGCAACGACAAGGAACTTCGGCAGCGACAGCTGTGACTCCGCTGGATAAATCCAGGGCCAGCTCGTCTAACTGGGAGTTGCCCTCCACGCAACGACAAGGAACTTCGGCAGCGACAGCTGTGACTCCTCTGGATCAATCCAGGCCAAGCTCGTCTAACTGGGAGTTGCCTTCCACGCAACGACAAGGAACTTCGGCAGTGACAGCTGTGACTCCTCTGGATCAATCCAGGGCCAGCTCGTATAACTGGGAGTTGCCTTCCACGCAACGATAAGGAACTTCGGCAGCGACAGCTGTGACTCCTCTGGATCAATCCAGGGCCAGCTCGTCTAACTGGGAGTTGCCCTCCACGCAACGATAAGGAACTTCGGCAGCGACAGCTGTGACTCCTCTGGATCAATCCAGGGCCAGCTCGTCTAACTGGGAGTTGCCCTCCACGCAACGACAAGGAACTTCGGCAGCGACAGCTGGGACTCCGCTGGATCAATCCAGGGCCAGCTCGTCTAACTGGGAGTTGCCTTCCACGCAGCGACAAGGAACTTCGGCAGCGACAGCTGTGACTCCGCTGGATCAATCCAGGGCCAGCTCGTCTAGCTGGGAGTTGCCTTCCACGCAACGACAAGGAACTTCGGCAGCGACAGCTGTGACTCCGCTGGATCAATCCACGGCCAGCTCGTCTAACTGGGAGTTGCCCTCCACGCAACGACAAGGAACTTCGGCAGCGACAGCTGTGACTCCTCTGGATCAATCCAGGGCCAGCTCGTCTAACTGGGAGTTGCCTTCCACGCAACGACAAGGAACTTCGGCAGCGACAGCTGTGACTCCGCTGGATCAATCCAGGGCCAGCTTGTCTAACTGGGAGTTGCCCTCCACGCAACGACAAGGAACTTCGGCAGCGACAGCTGTGACTCCGCTGGATCAATCCAGGGCCAGCTCGTCTAGCTGGGAGTTGCCTTCCACGCAACGACAAGGAATTTCGGCAGCGACAGCTGTGACTCCGCTGGATCAATCCAGGGCCAGCTCGTCTAACTGGGAGTTGCCCTCCACGCAACGACAAGGAACTTCGGCAGCGACAGCTGTGACTCCTCTGGATCAATCCAGGCCAAGCTCGTCTAACTGGGAGTTGCCTTCCACGCAACGACAAGGAACTTCGGCAGCGACAGCTGTGACTCCGCTGGATCAATCCAGGGCCAGCTTGTCTAACTGGGAGTTGCCCTCCACGCAACGACAAGGAACTTCGGCAGCGACAGCTGCGACTCCGCTGGATCAATCCAGGGCCAGCTCGTCTAGCTGGGAGTTGCCTTCCACGCAACGACAAGGAACTTCGGCAGCGACAGCTGTGACTCCGCTGGATCAATCCAGGGCCAGCTCGTCTAACTGGGAGTTGCCCTCCACGCAACGACAAGGAACTTCTGCAGCGACAGCTGTGACTCCGCTGGATCAATCCAGGGCCAGCTTGTCTAACTGGGAGTTGCCTTCCACGCAGCGACAAGGAACTTCGGCAGCGACAGCTGTGACTCCGCTGGATCAATCCAGGGCCAGCTTGTCTAACTGGGAGTTGCCTTTCACGCAGCGACAAGGAACTTCGGCAGCGTTAGCTGTGACTCCGCTGGATCAATCCAGGGCCAGCTCGTCTAACTGGGAGTTGCCCTCCACGCAACGACAAGGAACTTCGGCAGCGACAGCTGTGACTCCTCTGGATCAATCCAGGCCAAGCTCGTCTAACTGGGAGTTGCCTTCCACGCAACGACAAGGAACTTCGGCAGCGACAGCTGTGACTCCGCTGGATCAATCCAGGGCCAGCTCGTCTAACTGGGAGTTTCCCTCCATGCAACGACAAGAAACTTCGGCAGCGACAGCTGTGACTCCACTGGATCTATCCAGGGCCAGCTCGTCTAACTGGGAGTTGCCCTCCACGCAACGATAAGGAACTTCGGCAGCGACAGCTGTGACTCCTCTGGATCAATCCAGGGCCAGCTCGTCTAACTGGGAGTTGCCCTCCACGCAACGACAAGGAACTTCGGCAGCGACAGCTGGGACTCCGCTGGATCAATCCAGGGCCAGCTCGTCTAACTGGGAGTTGCCTTCCACGCAGCGACAAGGAACTTCGGCAGCGACAGCTGTGACTCCGCTGGATCAATCCAGGGCCAGCTCGTCTAGCTGGGAGTTGCCTTCCACGCAACGACAAGGAACTTCGGCAGCGACAGCTGTGACTCCGCTAGATCAATCTAGGGCCAGCTCGTCTAACTGGGAGTTGCCCTCCACGCAACGACAAGGAACTTCTGCAGCGACAGCTGTGACTCCGCTGGATCAATCCAGGGCCAGCTTGTCTAACTGGGAGTTGCCTTCCACGCAGCGACAAGGAACTTCGGCAGCGACAGCTGGGACTCCGCTGGATCAATCCAGGGCCAGCTCGTCTAACTGGGAGTTGCCCTCCACGCAACGACAAGGAACTTCGGCAGCGACAGCTGTGACTCCGCTGGATCAATCCAGGGCCAGCTTGTCTAACTGGGAGTTGCCTTCCACGCAGCGACAAGGAACTTCGGCAGCGACAGCTGTGACTCCGCTGGATCAATCCAGGGCCAGCTCGTCTAACTGGGAGTTGCCCTCCACGCAACGACAAGGAACTTCGGCAGCGACAGCTGTGACTCCGCTGGATCAATCCAGGGCCAGCTTGTCTAACTGGGAGTTGCCTTCCACGCAGCGACAAGGAACTTCGGCAGCGACAGCTGTGACTCCGCTGGATCAATCCAGGGCCAGCTCGTCTAACTTGGAGTTGCCTTCCACGCAACGACAAGGAACTTCGGCAGCGACAGCTGTGACTCCGCTGGATCAATCCAGGGCCAGCTCGTCTAACTGGGAGTTGCCCTCCACGCAACGACAAGGAACTTCGGCAGCGACAGCTGTGACTCCTCTGGATCAATCCAGGGCCAGCTCGTCTTACTGGGAGTTGCCTTCCACGACACAAAAAGGAACTTCGGCAGCGACAGCTGTGACTCCGCTGGATCAATCCAGGGCCAGCTTGTCTAACTGGGAGTTGCCTTCCACTCAGCGACAAGGAACTTCGGCAGCGACAGCTGTGACTCCACTGGATCTATCCAGGGCCAGCTCGTCTAACTGGGAGTTGCCCTCCACGCAACGATAAGGAACTTCGGCAGCGACAGCTGTGACTCCTCTGGATCAATCCAGGGCCAGCTCGTCTAACTGGGAGTTGCCCTCCACGCAACGACAAGGAACTTCGGCAGCGACAGCTGTGACTCCGCTGGATCAATCCAGGGCCAGCTCGTCTAACTGGGAGTTGCCTTCCACGCAACGACAAGAAACTTCGGCAGCGACAGCTGTGACTCCACTGGATCAATCCAGGGCCAGCTCGTCTAACTGGGAGTTGCCCTCCACGCAACGACAAGGAACTTCTGCAGCGACAGCTGTGACTCCGCTGGATCAATCCAGGGCCAGCTTGTCTAACTGGGAGTTGCCTTCCACGCAGCGACAAGGAACTTCGGCAGCGACAGCTGTGACTCCGCTGGATCAATCCAGGGCCAGCTCGTCTAACTGGGAGTTGCCCTCCACGCAACGACAAGGAACTTCGGCAGCGACAGCTGTGACTCCGCTGGATCAATCCAGGGCCAGCTTGTCTAACTGGGAGTTGCCTTCCACGCAGCGACAAGGAACTTCGGCAGCGACAGCTGTGACTCCACTGGATCAATCCAGGGCCAGCTTGTCTAACTGGGAGTTGCCTTCCACGCAGCGACAAGGAACTTCGGCAGCGACAGCTGTGACTTAGAGAAGCCATCATCAACGGGGATCAGCGTCTCGACCACAAAGAAACCCGCGGTTCACCCTCACCAGGTGGCCAACGCACGCAAAGAATATGAACGAGACGAACCAGTAAGCAAACGCAAAGTCCAGGCGCAACGAGACGACTACCGCGAGAACGTCACCATGGATTACCAACTGGAACCCCTAGCCGACGCCGTGATAGCTCGGGAACGGAACCCATTCCGAACTGAGCTGATAGACTGCGACAAAATTATCCTGGCACACATCACTGCGACACAACAAGAAGAGCTGTCACCGTTGCAACCGCCCCCAAATCCCATACGAGCACCCGCCCCTTGGGTGGCCGAGTTCTTGGAGCAAGAATTGGCAAAGTTCGAAGGACTAGCCGGGATCTCACACATCGCGGAGCACACGATAACCATGAGAGACGACAAACCGATCAAACAACGGTATTTCCCGAGGAACCCGGCGATGCAGAAAATCATCGATAAGCAAACGAGCTCCTACAGGCCGGACAGATCGAGCCCTCAAAAAGTCCCCACAGCGCACCCATTGTGTTGGTGGGCAAGAAGACGGGCGAGATGAGAATGTGTGTGGATTTTCGCCAGCTCAACGCTCGATCAATACCCGACGCTTACCCGCTACCAAAAATAAACCATATCTTGGAGAAACTTCGCAACGCGTGCTACAACTCAATGTTGGACCTCAAGAACGGCTATTGGCAGATCCCCATGGCCAAGGGAAGCCGGGAGTACACGGCATTCACCGTTCCTAGCAAAGGCCTCTTCCAATGGACGGTGATGCCGTTCGGCCTACACTCAGCATCAGCGACCTTCCAGCGAGCCTTAGATAGTGTCATCGGACCGACAATGGAACCATACGCTTTCGCTTATCTTGATGACATCATCGTCATCGGGTCGACGCTGGAGGACCACGTCGAACACCTGCGAGAAGTGTTCCGTCGTTTACGAGAAGCAAATCTCCGGCTGAACAGAAACAAGTGTAGTTTCTTTCAAAAGAGCATCGTTTACCTCGGCCACGTAATCAGTGAGAAGGGGATTCACACCGACCCGGATAAAATCGCAGCAGTACAGAAACTGGCACCACCGAGCACAATCAGGGAGCTGAGGCGCTGCATAGGGATGGACTCGTGGTACCGTCGTTTCGTCCCGAACTTCGCCACGATGGTCCAACCTATGACTAGCCTACTCAAGAAGGACAAGAAGTGGGAGTGGAACGGGGAACAACAACAAGCGTTCGAGAAGCTGAAGGAGAAACTAACCCAGGCTCCTGTATTAGCGTGTCCCGACTTTTCGGAAAAATTTACCTAGCAAACGGATGCCAGCGCCTATGGCATCGGAGCCGTCTTGACCCAGCAGATCGCCGGTGAAGAAAGGGTCATTGCCTACGCCAGCCGGCGCCTGATCCAAGCTGAGGAGAACTACTCGGCTACGGAGAAGGAGTGTCTGGCGATAGTCTGGTCGATCCGGAAGTTACGCTGTTTCCTCGAAGGGTACCACTTTGATGTCATTACGGACCACTTGGCATTGAAGTGGCTCAACACGATTGATAATCGAACTGGCCGCATCGCCCGTTGGGCGCTAGAGCTCCAGCAATACCGCTTCGATATTCACTACAGACGAGGGAGCCAAAACACCGTCGCCGACGCCTTGTCACGTCAACCAATCGACTCGTTACAAAGAGTAAGGGAAGATCAGCCCCAGTGTCCATGGATAAGTCGGTTGCTGAAACGAATCCAGGAACAGCCGGAGAAATGTTCGGAATTCATCATCGAAAGCGACCAGATCTACAGGCGACGGGGAAGCACTCGGAGGAGGAAGAACCTATCCAATGGAAGCTCTGCGTCGGTCGCGACAGTCGCCAACGAGTCCTACTGGAGTGTCATGACCATCCCACGGCCGGACACCTTGGGATCCGGAAAACCGCAACGCGCGTGGCCCAGAGGTACTACTGGCCCGGCCTTTATAAAGACGTGGCCAAGTACGTGCGACATTGCGAGAAGTGCCAAAAATTTAAGGTGAGCCAAAACAAACCCACCGGATACATGCATACCCGCCAGGCCAAGGGCCCATTCGATATTTTATGTGCGGACTTCGTGGGACCTCTCCCCCGGTCGAAGCACGGCAACACGATGCTTCTAGTGTTTCTCGACGCATTTAGCAAATGGGTTGAACTCGTGCCCCTGCGAAAAGCTACCACTGCTCAACTGGAGAAAGCCTTCAGGGAACACATCTTGAGTCGGTTCGGAGTACCCCGAAAGTTCGTGTGCGACAACGGCACGCAATTCACTAGTCAGTTATTTAAGAACTTTTGCAAGTTGGCCGGGCTGGAGCTCGAACACACGGCCCCTTATACGCCCCAACAGAACCCCACTGAGCGGGCTAACCGGACCATCAAGACGGTGATCGCGCAATTTATCCAACCAGCGGACATGGGATGACCTTCTACCGGAACTGAGCCTCGCCATCAACACTAGCGTCTCGGACACAACAGGGTTCAGTCCAGCCTTCCTAGGGTTCGGCCGGGAACCACGACTACCGGGAACCCTCTACGATGCCGTGACCATAGGACCAGGAGAAGAACCCGAGCCAGCCAACGACAAAGCGACCCGCCCCCAAGACATCTTCAAAATAGTCCGGACCAATACCCAACGGGCAGCGCAGGAACAGGGCCGAACTTACAACCTACGGAGACGCAAGTGGCGACCCGCCATCGGAGAGTTGGTTTTACTACGACAGCATCATCTATCTAAAGCAGCCGACAACTTCGCCGCCAAACTCGCCCCTAAGTATGAGGGACCATACTCCGTAATCAAATTTCTCTCTCCCAATATAGTTCGACTACGACAGCACCAAGGGAGGCGGCAACGGAAGACCGCTAGCTTGGCCGATCTGAAGACTTTTTATACTGAAGACCCCGGAGAGGCATCACCAACGGCAAACACTGAGCCCCATCAGACGACACAACACGCATCCGAGTAAACCCGATGCCGTTTTCTCAAGGGCCACTTACGGTAGCGCGCTGCCGTAACGTCCTTTCCCTCGTAGCGGGGGTAGAACCCCAAGGTAGACCACCACGTAGCAAGTCACCCGTAGACCCCTCAGTTCCACGACAATGTAAATCGCACCATCAGGCAGAATAGGCATACCTAGCTAGACATCGAGAGCAGGTCCTAATCAGTTGCGGTCTCTTCCCCAGACGATTTACAATGAACACAGCGCCCGCCGACGGCACCCCACCGTCGGGAGTATCAGAGGACCAGGGAGGACAACCCCAAGGCACGCCACTCATACTCGACCTGACGACGGCTACACCAGTCATCCTGCCATCGAGCTCTCGAACCACGCCTCCGGTCACTTCACCGAAGGATAACACCAGGGTCCACATCGCCGCCCTGCTATCTCCTCGCTGGGGCGACGCCGTAGACAGGATACTCTACCAGTCCTCGTACCCCGAAGACGACCAGCCATCCACGTCCCAGGAGGCCGCCCGACGTATGTTGGCTACCACCTACGTGCCATCACCGTTCGACCCCCGCCCCCGCCCCGCCCCACCCGGCACCAATTACACTTCGGGCGGCTAGTCCAAGAGTCCCACCACGACGAGAGTTTCAACGAGGTCCGGATCCTCGGGGCGAACTGCCGATGGGAGCAGGACTCCACGGAAGGAAGTACTGACAGCGAGGAAGACTTCCTATATGACGGACGACTTGGCAAACTTCCGGGCCGAGGTCCACCACCACACGTCTTGGTAGCCCTCAACCGGGAACTAAACATCGCTGGTCCGGCCGAGCCCCAATATTCGGACATCAGCGACGACGAGGCTCCCGACTCCCCGCTAGGTGAAGCCGGAGACAAATTCCGTGCCGCGCCCGGGTAATAGCCCCACCGACGTCTTGAGTCACCGCCGCGGAGGCCTTCCAGGCACTGCTCGCCGCCCGGCGCCAACAGTTACCCGGATCCCCGTACCGGTGCCCGCCGACACCAGCAGCGAGGAGGCCCGCAGCGGGTCTGAGGATGACGCACGCTCTGACAGCGAGGAGGAACCGGCAGAGGACGACGGAGACGAGCTCCCCGGAACGGATACCGAGTCCGACGAGGGCTTCGACGCCGGCCGAGAGACGGACTCGGGAGGTGGAGCCAACCCGCGCAGTGGGTCACCGCCAACCCCTTCCTACAGCCCGGTAGGCTGGTATGCGCAAGAGCAAATGTTCGTGCCCGCCCAAACTGACCGAGACTCACCAACGTCCTCTCGAGACGACCACGGCCTGTGGGGTGAGGCCCGAACGCTCAGCCCGTTCTGGGATTCGTGTCCGTCAGGCGAGGAGTCCAGCACCGCTGAGGAGGACCAGCCCCGAGAGGCGCTCCCACCCACCGACCAACCATCGATCGGACCGTTAGGCTCTCCGCACTCCCTTGAAGGCCCCAGGGTCATCACAATCTCGAGCGACGAAGATGAGACAGCAGCCGCGACCCCGCACCGTATAAAAACCGCTCCCACCAGGTCCCGGCAGGCCTCAGAGAGCGCCACGATAATCGTCTATAGCAGCGAGGAGGAGACCGAAGGCCCGGTCCCGCCAGCAGCCGAGCGAGGAGGGTTAGTTTCCAGACCACAGTTCCCGCCAGTCCACGAGGTAATCATCATAACCTCCGGAGACGAGAGCGAGTCGGAAAACAGCGCCCGTTCGACATCCCAACGGACGGTCCGCCCGACTAGGGTTCGTAGGACATCCCGCGAGCCGGAGGACGCCCGCGTTGGTGACGGCCCCGAGGAGGAGTCGGTGCCAGAGGTTAGTGACGCGTCATTCGGGCTAGAGGAGGCCGAAGTTGGCGGATTACTGGGTCTGTTTGAGGAGATACCGGGCCTGGACGATCTCCAGATGGAAGCCGACTGGCCCGTCGCGCCCAGAGAATGGCGGGTGGAGACCGCCGAGCGGAGACTCCCGCGAGTCATCATCGACCAGATCAACGCTCTCGGCGCCACCACCCACCGACAACGCCAGATATGGGTGGAGGCAGGCCAACGGTTCCGCGTTTCACGCAACACCCGAGGGGAAGTCCACGTCGCTTCTCGCCCTCCCCGAGGAAAGAAGGGAGTGTGAGGGAGCGACCCTCACAATTGACCTGTATATATTCGACGAATACGTTTGTTTTAGACCGAGCAGCCCTCGTAAGCGGCGAAGTAGGGAAAAGGGGCTGGAGCCCACCTTTGTTTTTTATTAAATTCATTTATTATTTACATAGTTTTAATCATTATCTAGTTCGTAACAATTATTAGATTTAAGGAATATACATTAAGTTAGTAGGGGAAGAAAACAGAAGGTTTTACTAGGGGGAAATGTCAACGGGTCCCAGCTTAACCGGCCCCATATATCGGGTCCCACCATCGGTATAATACCCACCACTAAGCGAAGTCCCCTCCCGGCAGAGAGAGAGAGCGCAACAAAATACGCAGCAGAACATCAACACGAGCGATAGCCACGAAGAACCTTAACGGTAAATCCCCAGGCCACAGAGAGAGAGCGCCATGAACTACGCAGCAGAAACCAACGCGAGCGACAGCCCCGGCCTACCGAAAGAGAGAGAGAGAGCGCAAAGAAATACGCAGCAGAAAACCCACGCGAGCAGCGGCCCCGGCATACTTGGAGAGAAACGAAGTTCGATCGCCGAAGCCGCGCCAAAAACCCACCCCGAGCTAGAAGCGACGACAGCAGCAGAGACGGCAGCAACGGCGGCAGTGGCCGAAACAAGCGAGATGTAACGAGACGCGATCGTCGCTCTCGATCTAGCACCAACCCTAAGCCTTGGCGACAAAATACCACGCGAAAAGAACAAGTACAAGTGTAAAGTCGTGGAAGCGGAAGAATTATAACGAGTGGAAAGAACCGGAGACACAATCGATCACCGTAGGATCTGCCTTCCAGGACGACGCCGTAAGGACCTTTTGCCGAGGGAAGGAGATTAGAGGGTAAGCTGAGGCCGTAGGCGAGAAGGAGTGAATAGAGGATGGTGCAATGTTAGGTAGGGTCTCATCTAGCCATATCTCAGAGTCGATGCACCCACGTGTGCGTGGCCGGCGCCCGTTTTCCCCCCTTTTCCACTCATATCAGGATCGCTGTTGTAACATAGTGAAAATAAACCCCCGAGCTACCGAGCGTAGTCATTACGTTGATTCTCTAACCCCAAATTTGCCTGAACTTAAAATAAAAAGACTTTAAATGAAACTTTGACTATTATTTCCCGTTCCTTCGACCCCGTGACTGTCCCTCTACAACTTCGTTGATCTGACGCGGAGCGCAGCCCGAGTGCGTAGACGAGTGCGAGACGAAGCAGCGCTGTACGCGGGAAAGCCTAAGGCTGGCAAAGCGCTCGTAACGTTGACTCTCTCTCCTCCTGTAGTTTAACGTAGCTGAAAAACCTGTGCTATGAGGAGCAAGTGAACGGTGCCGTACGCGGGAAAGCCTAAGGCTGGCACGGCATCCGCGAACTGTAGTCCTCCCTCCCGTAGTATACCCTTCCTTTTGGCTTGGTAGGGATCAAATCTTCGGTCGCACGTCTGTTCAGCATCGGCGCATTTGAGTCGCGGAGGGCGGCGATACTTGACCCCGTCCCCACGCCGCGAGAGACCCATCGAGTCCTCGCCGTGTGATTTGCCCCGATCTGTCCCTGAGGCCCACCTATACAAATTAGCTGTATGTGTGGACTGGGCCCTGGGAGACTGAGATATGTACCCCAGCCGAGATCACTTCCTTACAGTCTTTATCATCTTCTTTTCAGATGGCGACGTCTCCAGCCTTGAAGCAAGTTTCCGCATGCCATGGAAAAACTCTTCCACATTCTATTTTGACCGCTGCATTCTCAATCGCAGTTCTCTCATGCGGTCGAACTCGGAAGCCGTGCCTCGACAACGTGCGACTAAGTCATCCCTCAACTCCTGCCAATCAACCCTGCCATGATCCCGGATGTACTGCCAATACCATTCCCGAGCGTTTCCCGTAACGAGGATTTCATCCTTTCAGAACCTCCTCCCAAGGACATCGGCTTTGAGCCAGTTGGAATTCGATTCTGAAAACAAAATCTTCGACAGTCATCTTGTTACTGTCTCCGTCGAACGTTACGTCCCACTTTTCGGCCACGGTCTATGACCTGGAGGATTTGCATGCGAATCTTTACGTGAGTACCCGCCTGCTCTCCTATTCTCACCACGACTCTGACCTGACTGTCTTGCTATCGAGTTTCGCCAATTCCGCGCCTGATATTTACCCGGTCGATCCTGCTCCCCGGATGCGGCCGCCCCTACGCCTGAAGACGGTACCGGACCTGCCCCTCTTCGCGCCGAGCGAGCCAAAAATGGTTTCGGTGGTGTCATTGGCGCATCGGACGTACTAGACGGCTTCCTTTTCGGAATTGCTCCTCGATGCCCCTGCTCGTTATGAGCCTCTTCCCTCTTTCCCTAGCTGGTTGCTGTCTGATCGGCTGTAGTACCAAGTTGAGTTCGCGCATCATCTCCATAAATCCCTTGCGCAACTCCTCCTGCAACACCCGACTTATCGAGTCACTTCGCGGTGCTCTATCTGTCTCCTGAGCTTGCGCCAGCGCTACGTTTACCGCTGATGCCTGGTCGTCGGACCAGACGTTTGCCACTCATCTGTCCTGGCCGAGATCGGCATCCTTGGCAAACCACCCATCGCTCCGATTTCCTCCGGATCTTGATCCACCATTTCGTTTGCGAGAGATCGTGTGTAAAAGGGCGATTGCCCGCCGCTTTTGGCATTCCCGCTAAGCAACCCCGATACTCCGCTTCCTAACAACCCTCCTAAACTAAGATTATATATCAATATAAACAAATAAATAAATACCCAAATAAATAACTAGCAAAATAAATAACACTCACACTCAAATATGCAGATAAATAAATAAATAAATTCTTAATTACCTAAGTAATATACCGCCGAGTAGCGCCGTAATAAATAAATTAGCCAATAATTATTTGAATAAATAAATAAATAATATAGGTGGATTTTCGGTCGACAACAAAAAAAAACAACTTCCCAACAAAAAAATTCATAACGTAGCTTCTTCTTCAAGCAGGATTCATTAAGAGGGGGACACGTGACCAGCCGGGACCAGCAACCGCTCCAGTTTCAGCGCTCCACTTGACATACGGATAACCTACAATTCCAAACACCACTTGTTTGACCTTCCACCCATTCTAGTCATCGCTTTAAGCGATGGCCGATAAGCGAGAGCCTCACGGTGCATGAGCTCACCTTTCTTGTACCTTGTGCCTGACACCCATCCTACCGATCTGACGTAACAGCGGATGCATCGCGGGTCGTCTTTACGACGCCCGGGCCACCTACTCCTTACATCTCGGCAGACGGACGACAGAACCAAAACACGAAAGCGGCTACTCTACAAACAAATAGGTGTGAACTACACTGAACATTTACCTACATGACTTACTCTAACTTATTCCAATATCACATTCTATCAAAGATTTATTCGATATCACAGTCCACCAGGCAATGTGTACGTCGCAAACTCCCAGTTCATAAATTGAACGGCAGTGACATCGAACCGTGACGAAATGATCAATTGCAATCTGTAAGTCCCTATCACATCTCCCATAAATCTTTTTTAATTACTGCTTCCGTCTATCTCTGCCTAGCATTGACCACTCCGCGCCATTAAGGGCCAGCTATACGCTCCCCTTAAGCCTGTAGCAGCGACTTCTGCCAGGACGGTTAATCTGCACTTCGCGACTTGTCGTCTTCTCCACGAAATTTTTATCAGTCTGTATATATGTATGTGAGCTTGTTGTAATTTATTACATGTTCGCAAAAGGGACAAATTCAATTTGAGCCAAAAAATAATATTGTGATGCTGATCAAAAATATATATACTTTATGGGGTCGGAAACGCTTCCTTCAACAAATCTAATATACCCCTATACTCTTCGAGTACCCGGTATACAAACCTGCACTTAGCTACAAAAAAAACGACAAAATAAACAAAGAGATGATTGTCAAGTGGTGAAGCATCGATGTTTCCAAAGAGTGTTGAATCTGAATCAGATCGGATCATAAATATAGCCACAATGAAGAAAACCATTTCGAAATGCATCGTTCCCTCTCGTTCTCTCTCACACACCGGGGTGGGCGCTATGCCAAACTTACTATCCATGCTCCTGTGATATCAAACCGAGACGGGTTTGTTTCAAAATTTAGCCACGCCTCCTTCCGCCCCAACAAAAGATGAAACGCTGAATCATAGAAAATGACCATATCTATCAGTGTGTTGAATCTGGATCAGATCGGATCATTGTGGCTATACAATGAAGAAAACTATTTCGAAATGCATCGTTCCCTCTCGCTCTCTCTCACACACCGGGGTGGGCGCTATGCCTGATCGAATTTTTTGACGCCTCAGAGACTATAAGAGCTAGATCAACCAAACATTCTATCCAAGCTCCTGTGATATCAAACCGAGCATAGAACGCAGTATCATAGAAAGTGACCATATCTAACAGTATTGAATTTGGATCAGATCGGATCATTAGTATAGTCAGAAGGAACAAATGAAATTTCAATGGCCTTCCAAGCGCAAACTCATTCCCTCTCTCTCTCTCGCACACAGCCGTGTATGTATATGTAGGAATAAGATAAAGACATGTAGAAACGGCAGATGTAAAATATTTATGTAAACAAATTTGAAAACATCTAATAGATCAAAATCTCCGAGAAGGTTCGACTTAATTACTTTTTTCTTTTTTGTCTAAAATTAAATTTGTTCATTTTGCGAACATGTAATAAATTACAACAAGCTCACATACATATATACTGACTGAGTACCGGGTATAAAGTAGAGCCGCGGCGTAGACGCGGCTCACAACGTTCCCCCTCGTTTTTTTTTTCTTTTTTGGCTAAAATTCAATTTGTTCCTTTTGTTAAATTACATATATATATATATATACTGACTAAGTACTGGGTATAAAGTAGAGCCGCGTCCGTAGACGTTCCCTCTCGTTTTTGTTGGTATTGTTGTCCTGAGAAGTCGTGTGTCTCAAAACTTTGTCTACATTTGGCGGGCAAGGGGAACTATCCAGCCCTGGGATCGACAGCTAGCCGGCGTTGCCCACAGGGAAACAAGCCAAATGTAACATATCAATTACCGCTCCCATCTTTTTTATTAGTAAATCTGTTTCCATACCCTCTATTTCGTAAAATACTCGTTTTGTATTAAATATGGTTATTATATGAAAATATTTGATTATCGAAAACCCATTTACAGTGGCAACCCTCTTATAAATTGGCAATTCTTTTTTATTCTTATAAATTCCATTGGTTCGGGGGCCTGATTTTGTTGTCTGTTATTTAGAAAATAAGGTTGTCCCAAAGACATATTTTTTTTGGAAGTTGTTTTTTTGTTCAAAAGGTCCGTTGTAGGCTCTTGGTTGTCTCTGGTGGAACCTCAAGATATTTTTGGTATTTCCTGGATTCTTTGGTGGGTTATCGAATTGGTAGGCAAATTGTGCCCGTCAGTTATTTGCTTGTAATTCTTGCACCTTGGCCAATGCATTTTGTAGGTCTGGTGGATTTAACGAAACCAGTCATGAAAATGCGTAAGGCATTCTCTCTAATTTTGTTATTTGTTTCTTTGGTTACCTCATTGTCCTTATCATAAGTCATGATTGTTTTGTTAATTAGCAATGTCATATTTTTATTAACCTCATTATAAAAGTCTATTATTGAAAGATTCCTTTGTCGGAGAACGCTTAATTCTTGTTCTATGATGTATATTGGTCGTTTATCACTGTACACAAAGTCGAGTCGTGCTAGTATAGCATCAAAGTTTAAAACGGTTCCATGGTTAGTTAGTGCATCATGCGCTAGCCTTGTGATTTTATTTATTAAAATGGTCAAAGCAATAAAGTATTGCTTGCTTCCTCTTTTATACAACTGCATAGCGGTTTCCGCAAACAATAAGTCCCCCACTAAAGACTGGTAATGATTCTATTACCTTTAAGGTGGTTTCATCTTTAATTTTTTCATCAGCCTGATAATCTACTTCCTGATCTGAGGTTTTTTCTAGATGTTGTTCTGATTGTGTTATTTGCTCTTTCACTTGTGAAATCTGAATTGCTATCAACTGCTTGACCAGATCGGCGGTCAGATCAGTCCTTGATTCTGTAGTCATTTTTAATTTTTGAAAATCCGAAATTGAGTTATCCAGTGTTTTTTAGTTTTTAATGTTTTACTCTATAATATTAATATTTTTACCTATATAACTACTTGTATTTATTTATATGTTTCTTAAATTGAATTTTTTATGATTCTCACGAATTTTCCCGGAAGGGGTCGTCCTTCTTTTGGTTAACTTGATATCTTCCTTCTAATGACGTCCTTTGGGTTAGTCCTTTAGGCCTTCCTTCTGATGATGTTTTATTTGATTTATAAAATTTTTCTTCAATTTTGATAGTTGATAGCAGCAAATGTTCTCCCTACAGCTCTTCCTTTGTTTTCGTATGGTTGGGTTGATTCAATTCAATCAATTGAATATTGATATTAGATATTGTTGAATTATTTGTTACGCGCCGAGCCTTCCGGTTGGTTATTTATTTTCCTTACTATTCATTTTTTTGCTGTCTTAACACTCCGTCACAACGCGTTATATTGAAGGATTTATTGTATTTATTAATTGTCCTTCTTTGGGCTCGAGCCCACGCAACACTTTTGTTTTTCGGTGCTTTCAATACGCGTTGCCCCACGTTGGGCGCCGATTAAACATTCGCAGAATCTGCAGAGAGACGGGTGTTCACCCGAAAGCCGGGTGTGGGCCGAGATTGTTTTTCAATTAAGGCGGGATTGAGAAAAGTTTGTTTTCCACTTTAGGTGGGGTGTGAGAAAAGATTGTTTATAAATTATGTGGGAGCCAAAGATTGAAATCCAAAGATCGAGATTGAATCTGGGGACACCAAAGATTGTTTATAACACGTATAAGAGACCAAAGTAATTGGGTACGTTAACATGCATGTATGTGTGTTGTACGTAAACTTAAGACAAAACAATTTGATACTATTTCTTGAAAGGCGAATTGCGGTATAGGGGTTGATTTTGCGATTGAACAGGTTGGATATAACCAAAAATTGTATTGTCTATTATCATGTCAATATTACCGATTAGAATCAAAGCGGTAGCAAATTCGAGCGGCGATTTTTACTAATGTGTTAATAGTACATTAAGACCAACGACCGACGGAAAGTAATAAAATCACTTTAATATTTTACTGGATAATTTCCAAACAATAATAATTATATACGGAATATCAAATGTTCAAAATGGGTCATATATTTACATTTTATATTCATGAATTATATTATTATTACTATTTAAATGAATAATGCAATTTTATTATTCAAATGTCAATCGCCAACGAATTTTTTTCCCCCCGCCCCAACTCCCAGCAAATACATTTCTGTCTTGCTTACGTCTCGTCGAAATTCGGCAGCTCGGCACAAGTTCGCACACATATGTGCTTGCAGCTCTGTGTGTACTCACACATGCAAGCTCATTCTCTCTCTTCTCTTCCTTTTGCGAGCGAGTCAGCGCGTACTCGAGCATATACAGAAATCAGCGCTGCTCACGATATGAATTTGTATGCGCGATGGCTATCTTACTATTTATATTGTCTTTGGTATGGTGTTGTGTTATGTTATCGTATATTTCAATGTTGGAGTTGGTTAAGAGGCTGTCTGACGGGGTGGGGTCATAGGGATCGTTTACACGATAATAAAAGAAATTTTGAATTGACTTTACTTAGGGCTTGACGCCGACCGACGTTGAGCAGTTGTCTTAAACACCATGAATCGCTTCAACACCGAAACGAGAAATAGCCAACAACGCAAATCTCAGTTTAACCTAGAATTCCAATAGTAAATCTACGTACCGCAGTCTCGCCTCCCACTCTCTTTGCTCTCGTCAATCGGAATGCGGAGCGGGAACCGTGGCTTGACTTTGTCACTTTTAAGCGTGACCGTACACAACAAATAATACATACATCTTGACAAATACTGAAACAGACTATCGAATACACGCGCGCTGCGCTACATTTAAATTTCCGATTATCGAGCCGATCCGTTCCGCGACAGGGCTATTGGACTTTATTTTCATAATAAACCGCAAACTGACCTTCCTCGAACCTAAACTTTTCGTTCTCGTTTCCTTTTTCTCTTACGCATCCCTGTTCGCAACTCTCAGGATCCACACCAGATGCCACTGTCTTTCCTGCTCTGCAACCCTAGCAACTATCGGCTCGATTGAAAGCCGACCATAACACATTCTGCCAGCAGAACTTTTGCTGATCTGAGTACTAGGCTTTATATATGACACATTCTGCCAGCATGACTTTTTCGGAACTAAGTACTAGGCTTTACAGTATATTCTGCTTGATATTGGCCACACTTTTGAGTAAGTGTTTTTCGGTATTTTTCGGAGGACCCTTTTTGGAATTTCAGTATTTTCCTTGATTTTTCGGTATATTTTACTCAAATGTATCCACACTTCCGAGCTGGTTCCGTTGTTTTTTCGAGCGAAAATTTCCCACGTGCGGAAAAAGTTTCTCAAAGTGATTATTTGTAAAAAAAATACACTTTACCACGTTATGTACGGGCCGAGTTTGATATACAGTGACTCCATCGCATAATCGGACACTAGTTTCCTCAGTACAAATGTGCTCGAAAACTATAAAGAAATGCGTTAGAATTGTTGTTTTTTCACTATTATTATAACTTCATACTATTATCTATCTAAAACCTAAAAAAAAACTCAAACTTTCTAGTGAGAACAGTTAGTTTTAGTCGAAAAACGAAAAAAGTCATTTTTCGAGGCTCAACGAATAATCGGACAGGGCAGAAGTGCCAATAGAAAACCCCGTTATTTCCCAGAAATCTCTCGAACACTTTTGTTCTTTTTATTGCACTCGCTGTCTGGTTGTCTGGCTGTCTGATTGACGAAAACAAATTACTGAAATGGTGTAAAATGGCTCCGCAAGGCAAGCAAACCTCCGTAGAACTTCGACAGCTAATAGTAAAGTTTAACTTGGAAGGGAAAACAGTGCGAGAAATCGCGGATTTGGTCGGAAAATCCAAATCAACTGTCCAGGATATAATTACGAGGTTCCGGGATGAATTTAGGCTAGCCAACAAAAGCCGAGAAGGTCAAGGAAAGATTTTAAATGAACGAGAAGAGCGTTCAGTATTAAAAGAAATAAACCAAGATCCTTTCTTAACCGCAAAAGAACTCCAGATATCCTTAAAAAATCGATCGGGAAAAGACGTTTGTCTGAACACAGTACGTAATACTCTCCATAAGTATGATTATTTTGGAAGAGTTGCCAGGAAGAAGCCGTTTATAAGCCCAAAAAACAAACTCAATAGAGTAAAATATGCAAGGGAGTACTTGTTAAAAAGTCCAAATTTTTGGGATACGGTAATTTAAAGGTATATAATCTCTAAGTTTAATTTTATTAAAAGTCTTTATTATTTAAAGGTTCTATTTACTGATGAAAGTAAATTTAACTTACATGGGTCAGATGGCAAGAAGTTTGTGTGGCGTAAACCAAACACTGAATTCGAACCCAAAAATACAAAGGCCACTGTGAAGCATGAAGGAGGTTCTGTGATGGTTTGGGGCTGTATGTCGAGTGCTGGAGTAGGCAATTTACATTTCATTGATGGAATAATGGACAAATTTGGCTATTTGGCTATTTTAAAGGAAAATGTCAAGCAAAGCGCGGAGAAATTGGGCATCGCGAGCAACTTTGCCTTCTATCAAGACAATGACCCCAAGCACACATCAGGCGTTGCAAAGCTTTGGATGATACATAACTGCCCCAAAAATTGTACAAACGCCTGCACAGAGCCCAGACCTCAATGTAATTGAGCATTTATGGGAAGAATTAGCCAGGAGGGTTTATAAAAAAAAGTTTTATACCCTAAATCAGCTTAAAGAGGCTTTAGTAGAGGCATGGAACTCCATAGAGCCCCAGGTATGCCAGAATTTGGTAAAATCAATTCCAAAACGCTTGCAGGCTGTTATTGAAACAAAAGGATACGCAACAAAATATTAGTTCCTAAATTAATGCTTTTTTTTCATTACTTTTTGGCTGTGTCCGATTATTCGTTGAGCCTCGAAAAATGCCTTTTTTTCGTTTCTCGCTTTAAGCAAAGTGTTATCATTAGAAAATATTAGTTTTTTGTTATGTTTTTGAAAGATAATACTATGAAGTTATATTAAAAATTAAAAAAAAAATTTTTTTTCTCATTTTTTTATACTTTTTGAGCTCATTTGTACTGAGTATGCAAGTGTCCGATTATGCGATGGAGTCACTGTATAAGGTACCTGCATCGGCAGGATTTGTCCAAGAGAGCGCACTTTACACTTGCTTTGGATTTGTTAGCTATGTCAGGCTTGGCCGATCCAGTCTGTTTATTTATTTCACTTGTGTTTATATTTCGGTGGCACTGCACTCCACAATATGATAGGTTGCCATTGAAGCGTTATTTAATATTATTTGCCACAGTGTGTTCTTGTCCAAACCAAATTTTCACCAGTTTTGAGTCACAAGAGCCGTTCACGAGCATGTCTGTTCACGTTGAGAATACGATCAGAATGTGATTTAGGCAACCAAATGTCAGTAATGAAGACCGCACAGCACCGTGCGCTCATTGCCAACTGCGCACCTGCGACCAATTGTTGGGTGCGACGCCCATGCACACGCTCATGCACACCACTGCCAGTGGGGAAGCACTGACACAACGAACGGGGTGAGTACCTCTTTAGCTTTTTGATAGCCACCCAGATGTTGTTAATAGTATTAAATCGGGGAAATGATCCCACTTTCATAATTAAGAACTGCAATGAGGTCCTGGACCTCACTCTTGCCTCTCATGAGATACAGAAGAACATAGTATTCTGGAGGGTCCTGGGAGAACACTCCTTCTCGGACCACAGGTACGTGGAAACTGTATACTCTTTCTCCCTACCGAATCCAGTTAAATTCCGGAACCTCAAACTGGACTCAATATTCGCCTGTAGATGTTGAGCAGAACTGGTTCGAGTACAATACCAGGCTGCCAACCTACAACAAAGGACTTGGGAAAGCCAAACGCGCCTCATGGCGTAAGTTCTGTAACGTTTAACAACGTTGTAGGCAAGATCTTTCTCTCAGCTTGAGGACGGCACGCTATGAGTTTTTCCGGCTGCTGGCTCGTCGGCAACGAGTGTGGTGTTCTTTTGAATTGGTTCTAAGCTGAGGCCTACCCTATTACTATCTTACATTTAAAGCGTGTCTATAGAGCCAAATACAACCGGACGGAAAGCACAACACCTAAAACAAAAGACAATAACTGCACTTGAGAACGGACAACGGAACAGACTCCTCAGCTGATCATGAAGAGTCTTACACGCCCACCCTACCTTGGTCTTGTCGTGCCAAGCAGAACATATTTAATCACAAGACCCCTTATACAATGAGGAACCTACATGGGCTTGCTGCAGGAGATCAAACACTTAACTGCTTACTCAAACATTATAAATATTTATTGATTGCTTACGACTACTGATATGTATTCCCTTCTGATAAATCCTCCCATGGGTTTCGCCCCGGGCTTTGAAATTACTTAATTCGAACTATATATAAAATGCTTAGACTTAAGATATTTATAAAAACATAGAAGTAATATGAGAAGAAATAGGAAGAAATGAAACCCAACTGGGCATAGCGATCCGTGAAAGAGATGGAAGGAAAGCAGTGGCGCACACGCAGAGAAGAGACGATTGAATCGAGTCGCAAAGGCATACACCGCTCCAATGCCCTTTTCCTTTTTTTTTTTCCTTTAAATTCGAGTTGTGCTGGTAACAAGTATGCCTTGTTCCCTTTTCTCTATGCTCACTCCATTTGGAGCATTTGCCACCCGCAAACAAACCATGGTAGACAATATAATAAGTGATTAAGATTGACTTACAGGAACCTCCATCGACGAAGCGCTTCCGATTTGGGTCTCGAGTCTGTAATTGAATGTATCAAACTAAAAAAAAAGAACACAACGAGGGGGAACGTTGTGAGCCGCGTCTACGCTGTGGCTCTACTTTATACCCGGTACTCAGTCAGTATATATGTATGTGAGCTTGTAATAAATTACATTATTACATGTTCGCAAAAGGGATAAATTTAGTTTTAGCCAAAAAAGACAAACAAAAATTAAGTCAACCTTTTCGGAGATTTTTATATATTAGATGTTTCCATATTTGTTTACATACTTTTTTTACACCTTCCTCGAACCTAAACTTTTCGTTCTCGTTTCCTTTTTCTCTTACGCATCCCTGTTCGCAACTCTCAGGATCCACACCAGATGCCACTGTCTTTCCTGCTCTGCAACCCTAGCAACTATCGGCTCGATTGAAAGCCGACCATAACACATTCTGCCAGCAGAACTTTTGCTGATCTGAGTACTAGGCTTTATATATGACACATTCTGCCAGCATGACTTTTTCGGAACTAAGTACTAGGCTTTACAGTATATTCTGCTTGATATTGGCCACACTTTTGAGTAAGTGTTTTTCGGTATTTTTCGGAGGACCCTTTTTGGAATTTCAGTATTTTCCTTGATTTTTCGGTATATTTTACTCAAATGTATCCACACTTCCGAGCTGGTTCCGTTGTTTTTTCGAGCGAAAATTTCCCACGTGCGGAAAAAGTTTCTCAAAGTGATTATTTGTAAAAAAAATACACTTTACCACGTTATGTACGGGCCGAGTTTGATATACAGTGACTCCATCGCATAATCGGACACTAGTTTCCTCAGTACAAATGTGCTCGAAAACTATAAAGAAATGCGTTAGAATTGTTGTTTTTTCACTATTATTATAACTTCATACTATTATCTATCTAAAACCTAAAAAAAAACTCAAACTTTCTAGTGAGAACAGTTAGTTTTAGTCGAAAAACGAAAAAAGTCATTTTTCGAGGCTCAACGAATAATCGGACAGGGCAGAAGTGCCAATAGAAAACCCCGTTATTTCCCAGAAATCTCTCGAACACTTTTGTTCTTTTTATTGCACTCGCTGTCTGGTTGTCTGGCTGTCTGATTGACGAAAACAAATTACTGAAATGGTGTAAAATGGCTCCGCAAGGCAAGCAAACCTCCGTAGAACTTCGACAGCTAATAGTAAAGTTTAACTTGGAAGGGAAAACAGTGCGAGAAATCGCGGATTTGGTCGGAAAATCCAAATCAACTGTCCAGGATATAATTACGAGGTTCCGGGATGAATTTAGGCTAGCCAACAAAAGCCGAGAAGGTCAAGGAAAGATTTTAAATGAACGAGAAGAGCGTTCAGTATTAAAAGAAATAAACCAAGATCCTTTCTTAACCGCAAAAGAACTCCAGATATCCTTAAAAAATCGATCGGGAAAAGACGTTTGTCTGAACACAGTACGTAATACTCTCCATAAGTATGATTATTTTGGAAGAGTTGCCAGGAAGAAGCCGTTTATAAGCCCAAAAAACAAACTCAATAGAGTAAAATATGCAAGGGAGTACTTGTTAAAAAGTCCAAATTTTTGGGATACGGTAATTTAAAGGTATATAATCTCTAAGTTTAATTTTATTAAAAGTCTTTATTATTTAAAGGTTCTATTTACTGATGAAAGTAAATTTAACTTACATGGGTCAGATGGCAAGAAGTTTGTGTGGCGTAAACCAAACACTGAATTCGAACCCAAAAATACAAAGGCCACTGTGAAGCATGAAGGAGGTTCTGTGATGGTTTGGGGCTGTATGTCGAGTGCTGGAGTAGGCAATTTACATTTCATTGATGGAATAATGGACAAATTTGGCTATTTGGCTATTTTAAAGGAAAATGTCAAGCAAAGCGCGGAGAAATTGGGCATCGCGAGCAACTTTGCCTTCTATCAAGACAATGACCCCAAGCACACATCAGGCGTTGCAAAGCTTTGGATGATACATAACTGCCCCAAAAATTGTACAAACGCCTGCACAGAGCCCAGACCTCAATGTAATTGAGCATTTATGGGAAGAATTAGCCAGGAGGGTTTATAAAAAAAAGTTTTATACCCTAAATCAGCTTAAAGAGGCTTTAGTAGAGGCATGGAACTCCATAGAGCCCCAGGTATGCCAGAATTTGGTAAAATCAATTCCAAAACGCTTGCAGGCTGTTATTGAAACAAAAGGATACGCAACAAAATATTAGTTCCTAAATTAATGCTTTTTTTTCATTACTTTTTGGCTGTGTCCGATTATTCGTTGAGCCTCGAAAAATGCCTTTTTTTCGTTTCTCGCTTTAAGCAAAGTGTTATCATTAGAAAATATTAGTTTTTTGTTATGTTTTTGAAAGATAATACTATGAAGTTATATTAAAAATTAAAAAAAAAATTTTTTTTCTCATTTTTTTATACTTTTTGAGCTCATTTGTACTGAGTATGCAAGTGTCCGATTATGCGATGGAGTCACTGTATAAGGTACCTGCATCGGCAGGATTTGTCCAAGAGAGCGCACTTTACACTTGCTTTGGATTTGTTAGCTATGTCAGGCTTGGCCGATCCAGTCTGTTTATTTATTTCACTTGTGTTTATATTTCGGTGGCACTGCACTCCACAATATGATAGGTTGCCATTGAAGCGTTATTTAATATTATTTGCCACAGTGTGTTCTTGTCCAAACCAAATTTTCACCAGTTTTGAGTCACAAGAGCCGTTCACGAGCATGTCTGTTCACGTTGAGAATACGATCAGAATGTGATTTAGGCAACCAAATGTCAGTAATGAAGACCGCACAGCACCGTGCGCTCATTGCCAACTGCGCACCTGCGACCAATTGTTGGGTGCGACGCCCATGCACACGCTCATGCACACCACTGCCAGTGGGGAAGCACTGACACAACGAACGGGGTGAGTACCTCTTTAGCTTTTTGATAGCCACCCAGATGTTGTTAATAGTATTAAATCGGGGAAATGATCCCACTTTCATAATTAAGAACTGCAATGAGGTCCTGGACCTCACTCTTGCCTCTCATGAGATACAGAAGAACATAGTATTCTGGAGGGTCCTGGGAGAACACTCCTTCTCGGACCACAGGTACGTGGAAACTGTATACTCTTTCTCCCTACCGAATCCAGTTAAATTCCGGAACCTCAAACTGGACTCAATATTCGCCTGTAGATGTTGAGCAGAACTGGTTCGAGTACAATACCAGGCTGCCAACCTACAACAAAGGACTTGGGAAAGCCAAACGCGCCTCATGGCGTAAGTTCTGTAACGTTTAACAACGTTGTAGGCAAGATCTTTCTCTCAGCTTGAGGACGGCACGCTATGAGTTTTTCCGGCTGCTGGCTCGTCGGCAACGAGTGTGGTGTTCTTTTGAATTGGTTCTAAGCTGAGGCCTACCCTATTACTATCTTACATTTAAAGCGTGTCTATAGAGCCAAATACAACCGGACGGAAAGCACAACACCTAAAACAAAAGACAATAACTGCACTTGAGAACGGACAACGGAACAGACTCCTCAGCTGATCATGAAGAGTCTTACACGCCCACCCTACCTTGGTCTTGTCGTGCCAAGCAGAACATATTTAATCACAAGACCCCTTATACAATGAGGAACCTACATGGGCTTGCTGCAGGAGATCAAACACTTAACTGCTTACTCAAACATTATAAATATTTATTGATTGCTTACGACTACTGATATGTATTCCCTTCTGATAAATCCTCCCATGGGTTTCGCCCCGGGCTTTGAAATTACTTAATTCGAACTATATATAAAATGCTTAGACTTAAGATATTTATAAAAACATAGAAGTAATATGAGAAGAAATAGGAAGAAATGAAACCCAACTGGGCATAGCGATCCGTGAAAGAGATGGAAGGAAAGCAGTGGCGCACACGCAGAGAAGAGACGATTGAATCGAGTCGCAAAGGCATACACCGCTCCAATGCCCTTTTCCTTTTTTTTTTTCCTTTAAATTCGAGTTGTGCTGGTAACAAGTATGCCTTGTTCCCTTTTCTCTATGCTCACTCCATTTGGAGCATTTGCCACCCGCAAACAAACCATGGTAGACAATATAATAAGTGATTAAGATTGACTTACAGGAACCTCCATCGACGAAGCGCTTCCGATTTGGGTCTCGAGTCTGTAATTGAATGTATCAAACTAAAAAAAAAGAACACAACGAGGGGGAACGTTGTGAGCCGCGTCTACGCTGTGGCTCTACTTTATACCCGGTACTCAGTCAGTATATATGTATGTGAGCTTGTAATAAATTACATTATTACATGTTCGCAAAAGGGATAAATTTAGTTTTAGCCAAAAAAGACAAACAAAAATTAAGTCAACCTTTTCGGAGATTTTTATATATTAGATGTTTCCATATTTGTTTACATACTTTTTTTACATCTGCCTTTTCTACATGTCTTTATCTACTTCCTACATATACATACACGGCTGTGTGCGAGAGAGAGAGGGAATCAGTCTGCGCTTGGGAGGCCACTGAAATTTCATTTGTTCCTTCTGACTATATTTATGATCCGATCTGATCCAAATTCAATACTCTATCTATCAGAGTCATTTTCTATGATTCTGCGTTTTTGGTTTTCCCGTATCTTCAAAATTGTAGATTTGCATCTTTTGTGGGGGCGGAAGGGGGCGTGGCCAAATTTTAAAACAAACTCGTCTCGGTTTGATATCACAGGAGCTTGGATAGAAAGTTTGGTGGTTTTAGCTCTTATAGTCTCTGAGAACTAGGCGTCAAAAAATTCGATCAGGCATAGCGCCTACCCCTGTGTGTGAGAGAGAACGAGAGGGAACGATGCATATCGAAATGGTTTTCTTCATTGTGGCTATATTTATGATCCGATCTGATCCAAATTCAACATTCTGATAGATATGATCATTTTCTATGATTCTGCGTTTTTGGTTTTCTCGTATCTTAAAAATTGTGGATTTTCGTCCTTAATGGGGGCGGAAGGGGGCGTGGCCAAATTTTAAAACAAACTCGTCTCGGTTTGATATCACAGGAGCTTGGATAGAAAGTTTGGTTGATCTAGCTCTTATAGTCTCTGAGAACTAGGCGTCAAAAAATTCGATCAGGCATTGCGCCTACCCCTGTGTGTGAGAGAGAGCGAGAGGGAACGATGCATTTCGAAATGGTTTTCTTCATTGTAGCTATATTTATCATCTGATCTGATCCAGATTCAACAATCTGATAAATATGCTCATTCTCTATGATTCTGCGTTTAGTTTTCTCGTATCTTTAAAATTGTGCATGCCACAGATTTTCGTTCTTGGAGTGGGCGGAAGGGGGCGGGGCAAAATTTTGAAATACACTTGTAACAGTGCGATGGGACAGGAGTCTGGATACAAAATTGTGTTCCTCTAGCTTTTATGGTCTTTGAGCTATAGGCGCTAATGAAGACGGACAGACGGACGGACAGAAAGACATAGCTATATCGACTCGGCTATTGATGCTGATCAAGAATATTTACACTTTATGGGATCGGAAACGC
Source organism: Drosophila helvetica (assembly GCA_963969585.1). Classification (NCBI taxonomy): domain Eukaryota; kingdom Metazoa; phylum Arthropoda; class Insecta; order Diptera; family Drosophilidae; genus Drosophila; species Drosophila helvetica. The sequence goes on along the minus strand of OZ018402.1, from coordinate 26,908,898 downwards.
TTCCTTCTGGGTGTTACACACATTAATTTTTTGCACAAATCTAATATACCTCTTTACTCTTCGAGTACCGAGTATAAAAAGATAAGGATCTAGGAGATTCAAAGGCACAAGCTATAGCGCGATTTTACAATTTAGAAAAGAAACTCGGCAAAAAGAAAAAATTAAAAGAAAATTACATAAAGTTCATGCATGAATATACAAATTTAGGACATATGGTAGAGTCCAAGAAAGAAGGAAAATATTATTTACCCCATCAGGGAGTCATAAGAGATTCCAGTCTAACGACAAAACTCAGGGTGGTTTTTGATGCGTCAGCAAAAACCACAAATAATAAAAGCTTAAATGATATCATGTGGGTGGGACCAAGAGTCCAAAAAGATATCTTCGATATTATGGTAAAATGGCGAAAGTGGCCATTTGTAGTATCAGCGGACATTGAAAAAATGTACCGGCAAATTAATGTTGATGAAGAAGATCAGCATTATTTGCATATAATCTGCAGAGACGATCCAAACGAAAAACTAAAAGAATATAAACTAACAACCGTTACGTACGGTACAGCTTCAGCACTCTACTTAGCTACTAGGGTGCTTGTTGCAATAGCAGATAATTGCGGAAATAAAGCAATTAGAGAAATCATAAAAAATGATTTTTATATGGACGACCTGATACCTGATGACAGGTGCTGATTCCATATTAGATGCCAAACGGCATGTAAAGGAAGTTACCCAGGAGTTTGATAAGGTTGGGTTTAACTTAAGAAAGGGGATAACAAATATCCCAGAAATTGTTAAGGACGTTAGAGATAACGAAGAAAATAAAGTATTAACCATTGAAGAGAATGAATCCGTCAAAACATTAGTACTTCAATGGGAGCCAGTTAAAGACGAGTTTAGGTTTAACTTCCATTATGAACCTACTAAAAAAACTAACAAAAGAATAGTTTTATCTACATTAGCAAAGATGTATGACCCTTTAGGCTGGTTTTCTCCAGTTACAATTGTTGGAAAATTGTTTATGCAAAAACTTTGGTTCAGACAAAAATTGGGATGAAGAACTATCAGATCAGGATATTCGTGAATGGAATGCATTTAAAGACAATTTAACAACATTAGAGAGCATTCGGATACCAAGATGGCTTAATTCTCAGCATAGTAATCCGATGCAAATTCATGGTTTTGCCGATGCATCCCAGAAAGCTTATGCTGCCGTAGTGTATGCAAAGGTAGATGGTTCTTCAATTATAATAGCCAGCAAAAGCAAGGTTAATCCGAAGAAGAATCGGAAAACCATTCCCAAATTAGAACTTTGTGCAGCTCATCTTCTAGCAAAATTGATTGAACGGGTGAAATCTAAAGACGATTGGCCAAAAGATCAGGTTGAAGAAAAAATAATTGTTAGCACAACGTTTATAATCGATAAAGCTAACATAATTAATGAGTTATTACAGAAATACTCGTGTATGCATAAACTAGAAAGAAGCATTGCATATATATTAAGGTTTATTCAAATAAAAACCGAAAATAAAGAATTTCCATCATATTTGAGAGTCAATGAGATTAAGATCGCCAAGATATTGATGTTGAAAAAACAACAAGCTATGCAATTCAGTTCTGAAATAGCTAGCCTAGTTAATAAAAAGGAAATAGAAACAAAAAGTAAAATATTGGGCTTAAATCCGTTTTTAGATGAAGATGGATTACTGCGAGTTGGAGGAAGATTACAAAACTCCAGCGCAACCTCAAATTCTGCACATCCCTTGATTTTAAATAAGTGTCACTTAACGTCTTTAATTATCAATAAAGCACATAAGGAAACATTACACGGTGGAATTAATCTGATGCGAAATTATATCCAGCGAAAGTATTGAATATTTGGGCAAAGAAACAGTGTAAAGCAAAAGCTTAAGGAGTGTGTTACCTGTGCGAGGTATCGGCAGAACAAATTATGGGAAATCTGCCGAAATCCAGAACAAAAATGTCACACCCTTTTACAAATACAGGGGTAGACTTCGCCGGACCTTACCATATCCGATGTTCTAAAAACCGTGGGCAGAAATCTTATAAGGGATATATTGCCGTATTTGTGTGCATGGCGACAAAGGCTATTCATTTGGAAGTTGTCAGTGATCTAACTTCGAATGCCTTTCTAGATGAAGATTTTTTTCCAGAAGAGGAAAATGTGCAAAAATCTTTTCGGATAATGGAACCAATTTTGTGGGAGCTTCGCGTAAATTAGACGAAGAATACCAAAGAGCCCTTAAGGACAATATAAAAGTGGTTCCAATATTAGAAAGAGATCAAATCGAGTGGCACTTTATCCCCCCGGCAGGACCTCACTTTGGAGGTATTTGGGAAGCTGGGGTAAAATCAGTGAAATATCACTTAAAAAGAGTGATTGCGGACAATAATTTAACCTACGAGGAAATGGCAACCCTCTTATGTCAAATTGAAGCTGTACTGAATTCACGCCCGTTGTATACCGCTTCAAATGATATTGACGATTTGGATGTATTCACACCAGGCCATTTTATTATTGGAAGGCCAATATTCGGCCCCATTGAAACAGTGTCAGATGAAAGAATTGGAAATCTGGATAGGTGGAAATTAATTCAAAAAATGAAGAGAGACTTCTGGATTAAATGGAAAGAAGATTATTTACACACTCTTCAACAAAGAAATAAATGGAAAATAGGAATGCAGAATATTAAAAAAGGACAGATAGTTTTAATAAAAGATGAAAACTGTCATCCAGCTAGATGGCCGTTGGCGAAAATAGAAGAAATACATAAAGGTAGGGACGATAGAGTCAGAGTAGTCACCATCAAACATCAGGATGGAAGCATAGCTGCCAGAGGAAAAGAGAAGTGGTAAATTGAAAAAATGAACAGCTCCACGTAGAAATAGTCGCCTCATCTTGGGATCTAATAGTTTACTATAATATGGACCCGTATTTTCAAATGATAAAAAAGGGAAAAGAATTAATTACATAAGTAGTGAGAGTAGTGTGCAGTAAACTTTACACTTTTGAAGAGCAATGCAACAGTGTTTTAGATAACACTGACAAACAAATTGCAGATCTAGAAGAAAAAAAAACCATAAACTTTTTATGACTCAAGATAACAAAAGAAAGAAACGAGCACCCTTCGAGTTTATGGGCTCCCTTTATCATATATTGTTCGGGATAATGGACGCCGAAGATAGGGAAACTTTGGAAGGAAATATGAAAAATTTGTTAAAAAACCAACATAATAAAGACCATTAAATTAAAAGGCAAACGTCAGTAGTAGAGTCAACGGTAAATATTCTCAAAAGAACTACCGAGGAAATAAACGTAAATTTTAGAAGTATGAGCACTAGAATAGAAAACATAACGGAAGCGTTAAAGGAAAGTTACTATGTATACAAAGAAGGTTTAAACTTCTTTATGGTAAAAAAGCAACTAAGTTCATTGATTAATGAATGCGAGAAAATCCAAGCAGGAGTAATAAGTCTACTGATAGATATTAATCATGGTAGACTGAGTCCAAATATTTTAAAACCTATGCAGTTAAAAGCAGAGATATCAAAAATAAAGGATAGGTTATTAGAAACATTAGTTCTTCCAGTAAAAAGAACAGGTACGGAATTAAAGGAAATTGATAGCCTATTAACCGCGAAAGAGATTTTCGTGGATAACAAATTAATTTTGAATGTGAAGATTTCACTGTTTGGTAGACACCCATCCCATTTGTTTAGGATTATTCCAATGCCAGTTGAGCACTAAAGGGAATTGGTCAAGGCAGAGTTGAGCTCTAGGTACTTAGTATATAACTTCGAAATTGATTCCTATCATTCGATGACTGAAGCTACTTTAAACAAATGTCAAAAATGGCAAGCAAATAAAAGAGTATGTGAAGGTAATTGGCCTTGGAGCAGCGCCAATGACAATTCTTGTGAGATAACTCCATTCAAACCAAATAGTCATTCAAATTGTGTTTATAAAAAGATAGCAGAGACAAGGTCATTTTGGGTCGAATTAGAAAAGAAAGGTATTTGGCTCTTCAAAGTTCCAGTCAACACTAATGCTGGAATTCAATGTAGTAACTCAAATCAAGAGTTAATTGATCTCCCTCAACAAGGAATTTTAACAATAATAAATGGTTGCACTGTGCGAACCGATGATAAAATATTAGTACCTCATCATAGCCTTCATATAGAAACCTTCGAGACAATTTCATCCTCTTATATAAGTAATATAAGCAAAATACCAAAAATTGTTTGGAATCCTTTGAATGTACCATTATTTAACCATACTGAAGAAATTGATATGTTGAAAAACGAATTAAAATTGTTAAGAGAAGGTCATCATGAATTAAAAGGACTTAAGTTCCATTATGTATCTGGACATGCAGCCTTGATTATCGGAATAATAATGATGTTAATATTAATAATCTATGCCATAAGAAGAATTAAGGTAGCGCGAAGACTGCAAACAATAGCACTTCCCTATTCACTGTAGTTTACTTTAAAATGATTATCGGTAATTGTAATTATAACTATAAAGAAAATATATGAAAATGTAAAATAAAAACAAAACCATGCCACTTCCGGCCCCTTTGCAGAATGTTCAAGCAGAACACACTGAACTGATCTATATATAATCTATATATATATATATAGGGTGTGTGTTCATAAAACATGAACAGGAACCGACAAAGGCCAACCAATAAAAAATACAGTCCACTTGAAGGAGGCCACTTGAGAAAAAGAACACATAGAGTTCGACCATAAAATCATATACATGGGCACGTCGAACCCAAATCTATTAACACATGTTGTTGGTGTCATTAGAAGGGATGAGCGTGGGAACAAGTGCCGCACATCCCTCCTTTTCTTAGCGTTGGTCTTAGTTGTAATTACCTTGTATTTTCCTATATATAGTGCATAAGTTTTGAAAATAAAACAGTTTGAATTTACAACTCAACTCGCAAGTGTTTTGCCTTTTCCTTTAAGGTCTTAACAACTGCAAATTTTAAAAATTAATTTATTTCCGCTTAAAATTAGTTCTAATTTAAGGCTTATAGTGCCAACAAAAAACTATGAACACTTTACAATAATTTTTAAACATATTAAATTTTGTTGAACGCAGCTATATCAACGCTTTGGACAAAATCTTCTAATTTTTCTACTTCTTCAGTAAGCCAATCAATAGAAACTTTATCATCCTCAACAACACATGAAATACTTAGTTTCTTTATTCCAAAAGCCACTGGGACAAATTTAGAAGCCCCCCATAATAATCCTTCGAAAGCAATTTTTCGTATTACCATTTCCATAGCTTGGAGATCAGTTTCATCATCCCATGGTTTAACGTCTAAAATCAAACTTGACTTTGCTACAATATTCGCTTTTTTCAATTTCTTAGCTTTATAATCGGCCAGTCGTGCTTCCTTTATGCGTACAGCCTCCATAGTTTCTTCCTCACTTTCTGAAGCAAAGTCGACCTCATCATGTTGCAAGTTACCGTTGGAACCATTTAGTCGATTTTCAACCATATCAAGACGTTTCAATACATCGGAGTACATTTGATTTAATTTGAAAACTTGCGATTTTAGATCCATATTTTGATTTTCTAATAGCGATATTCGGCCAAGAAACTCCAATCTGCACCTATCTTCCAAAGTAGCAACATCAATCTGAAAAAAAAGTATTATTAGCGTATTAGCAAATTCTCTTTTTTTTATTTCCGAGTCAATTAATCAATTCCTAACCACTAACCACTATCAAGACCACTTAGAATCAACCATATTTGATTTTTCCTTCGATCAATTTAGGTGATAGTTTTTCATTTGAAAAGGTTGAAGTGGCAGAAGTCCAAAATGCACGAAAATTCAGAGTGCGGCTTTTTTTCATTCACTGGGTGTAGTATAGGAAAATTGTATGGAATTTGTTAAGAAAGTCTAAAGAATAACTTTTGGAGCTAAAAGTGGATGGAGAAAATGGACAAAATGATCGAAGAGCAATGCAATTTTAAAAAATTATACATTGGTAACCTTTGATAATACTAGTCAACACGACACTTCCGCTGTGGCCAAAAATGACGTTTTCTGATAGATTTCGGGATCTACATTTTTTTTAAAGAATTACGGTTTTTTTATGGTGTAGTTTTTTTTAAAAGAATTTTTTTTAAATCTACCTTAGCCGTTTATCAATCGATATCCATAAAAAAAACTACACCATAACAAAAAACTACACAATAAAAACGAGGGGAAACGTTATGAGCCGCGTCTGCGCCGCGGCTCTACTTTATACCCGGTACTCAGTCAGTTTGTATGTATGTGAGCTTGTTGTAATTTATTACATGTTCGCAAAAGGAAAAAATTAAATTTTAGCCAAAAAAAAACAATTTAAGTCGAACCTTTTCGGAGATTTTGATCTATTAGATGTTTCCATATTGGTTAACATAAATTTTTTACATCTGCCATTTCTACATGTTTTTATCTACTTCCTACATATACATACACGGCTGTGTGCGAGAGAGAGAGGGAATCAGTCTGCGCTTGGGAGGCCACTGAAATTTCATTTGTTCCTTCTGACTATATTTATGATCCGATCTGATCCAAATTCAATACTCTGATAGATATAGTCATTTTCTATGATTCTGCGTTTTTGGTTTTCCCGTATCTTCAAAATTGTAGATTTTCATCTTTTGTGGGGGCGGAAGGGGCCAAAATTTAAAACAAACTCGTCTCGGTTTGATATCACAGGAGCTTGGATAGAAAGTTTGGTGGTTCTAGCTCTTATAGTCTCTGAGAACTAGGCGTCAAAAAATTCGATCAGGCATAGCGCCTACCCCTGTGTGTGAGAGAGAGCGAGAGGGAACGATGCATTTCGAAATTGTTTTCTTCATTGTGGCTATATTTATGAGTCGATCTGATCCAGATTCAACACTCTGATAGATATTGTCATTCTCTACGATTCTGCGTTTTTAGTTTTCTCGTATCTTTAAAATTGTGCATGCCACAGATTTTCGTCCTTGGAGTGGGCGGAAGGGGGCGGGGCGAAATTTTGAAATACACTTGTAACAGTGCGATAGGACAGGAGTCTGGATACAAAATAGTGTTCCTCTAGCTTTTATGGTCTTTGAGCTATAGGCGCTAATGAAGACGGACAGACGGACAGACGGACAGACGGACGGACAGACAGACATAGCTATATCGACTCGGCTATTGATGCTGATCAAGAATATATATACTTTATGGGGTCGGAAACACTTCCTTCTGGGTGTTACACACATTAATTTTTTGCACAAATCTAATATACCCCTTTACTCTTCGAGTACCGGGTATAAAAACGTAATTCTTTAAAATATTGTAAATCCCGAAAACTATCAGAAAGTCATTTTTGGCCACAGCGGAAATACAAATTTTTTCGAATAGTATAATTCTTCAAATTTCTGTTATGAAGTTTGTTATTTTTCCAACGGGTGTTGAAAAATCAGCGCGAGAGCTGAAAAGGGGTACCTTGATTTCTTCCACAATCGAACATTAGATCGGGTTTTGTATGTACCAATTACTTCGGTACGGAAACAAGAAACTAACTTTTGCACAGAAATGTTCCTTCCATCATTCGGGGAAAGTTAACTTATGTTTGTTATGTTATGTTCTGATGTTGAAGAAGGAGAAAGAGAGAGATCGAGTAAGCGAGAGGAAGGGGTAGCGTTATCCAAATTAATTTGTTCCTTCTGACTATAATAATAATCCGATCTGATCCAGATTCAACACTCTGATAGATATGATCATTCTATATTTTCTAGTTTTCTCGTATCTTTAAAATTTTGCATGCCAGAAATTTTTATCTTTTGTATAGGTGGAAGGGTGCGGGGCGAAATTTTGAAATACACTTGTAACTGTGTGATATCACAGAAGTTTTGAAACAAAATTTTGTTGCTCTAGCTTTTATAGTCTCTGAGATCTAGGCGCTAATGAAGACGGACAGACGGACGATCCCCCAAATTATAAAAAACTAGCATTTTATCATAAGCCAATTGTGTCTTTCTCGGGTCTTCCAGCGATTCAACTACAAATTCCAAAACAATTCCAAGTCCAGTAAATGAAAAAAAAACCATTAAGTGACTACACATGCTTTGCAATCCAACGAGCAGTCGATCTCATTAGCAAGGAGTACATATCTATAAACCAACTTAAAGACGGTAAACTTCTAATCCTTGCAAAAGATGTGGCGACTGCCAATTAAATTCTATCGGCGAATAAACTGGAACGTGGAAATATAAAGGGAACTCGACCCAAAAGGTGTTACTGGACTTTACAAATTTACTAAAATAATAGACGGAATCACTGCAGGTAAGGAGGATTACTCCAGAGGGTAAGGAGTAATCCTCCTTACCTGCAACCTATTCAACCAGCCTGAAAGTTCGACCTTACTCCAAATCCAATGCGGTGTAAAAAATGTCAAATCTTTGGACACACCACCAAACGCTGCACCAAAAAGCCCATATGCACCAACTGCAAACTGCCCACACATGAAGGCAATTGTACACACTTACAGTGCGTCAACGGAGAACACTCTGCCTCCAGCAATAAATGCCCAAAGTTTATCTAGCAAAAATAAGCTCTAAAAATTCAATGCCCTACCAAAAACACCTAAAAGGAAGCCATGCAGACCTATTCTCCCAATCACTCTCCCAATCCAACTACTGGCCGTTCAAATACGGACTAACAAGCAATTTAAACCACACAACAAACGCAAATATTTCAAATGAAACGAACAAAACTAAACTTAATACTAAAAAAAAAAAAACAACACTTCCAATTATCAACGAGAGGGAACGTTGTGAGCCACGTCTACGGCCTCGGCTCTACTTTATAGCCGGCACTCAGTCAGTATATATGTATGTGAGTTTGTTGTAATTTGTTATATGTTCGCAAAACGGAAAAATTTAATTTTAGACAAAAAGGAACAAAAAATTAAGTCGAACCTTCTCGGAGATTTTTATATATTAGATGTTTCCATTTTTGTTTACATACGTTTTTTACATCTGTCTTTTCTACATGTACAAATCTACTTCCTACATATACATACACGACTGTGTGCGAGAGAAAGAGGGAATGAGTCTGCGCTTGGAAGGCCACTGAAATTTCATTTGTTCCTTATGGCTATACTAATGATCCGATCTGATCCAGATTCAACATTCTGATAGATACGGTAATTTTCTATAATTCCTCGTTTTTGGTTTTTCCGTATCTTCAAAATTGTAGATTTTCGTCTTTTGTGGGGGCGGAAGAGCGCGTGGCCAAATTTTGAAACAAACTCGTCTCGGTTTGATATCACAGGAGCTTGGATAGAAAGTTTGGTTGATCTAGCTCTTATAGTCTCTGAGATCTAGGCATAAAAAAATTCGATCAGGCATAGCGCCCACCTCGGTGGGCATATAAGTAGTTATAAGATAAAAGCGAGTTTACTTTTGATTGTTTACAGGTATATGTTAAAGATGTTAGTTTTTGTGGGCCGCACAGAGCTCAGCCGCTGCGACTCTCGATGTCACTCTGCTATTGCGGAGCGATAACGAAAGACACAACAATCATCATGCGAGGCCCGCCGTTTTGATGAGATTGATAAGAGATGCTAGTCAGCGTCTTCGCTGATTATCATATCAGTCGGAGAGAGACCGTTGTGTGAGGGAGGTGAAGTATGGGAGATGGGAGTACGTTTTAATAGTTGCAATGGGTTCATCAAATTTTTCTGAGATATTTTTTGGATATGTTCATTTAATATTCCTTTATCTAAGTTAACAATTCCTTTTCTTGAAAATGAGGCGTTTGGCTTCTAGATCGATTTAAGTGACGCTACCTCGCAAGAAAAACAGCCAAACAGCCATTTTATACATTTTTGCACATTGAAATAATTTTCAACTTTGAATGCTCATATCTCCTAAGCTAAAAGTCTGATTATCTTAAAATGGTCTTCTCTGTTAGATGCGCACATTCATTTTATCCAAAGCGCTCATACAATTTTTTTACTTTTGCCACTTTTCGTCTGATGTCCCACTGTGCGACGGAGCACAGTTCTTTGGACGCCTTACTAATTTTTGACTACTTTACCACCTCAGCTCTCTCCACCCGCAATACATTTTCAGTCCTTAGTCTCCATTTCGAAAGAGCGTTCGATCGAATAGGTATTCATATGGTCCATAAGCAACTAACGAGGATGAAGGTAAGCAGAAAAAATTTACAATATAGTAAAATCTTTCTTTAGAGAAATGAAAAATGCTTCACATATGCAAAAGACACAATTGTAAGCCTTTAGATATAGATGTAAAAAACAACAATGTTATGTACACTAATAGTTTAAGTATTCTTGTCCTTATAATTGATTAATTTTAAGGAACACTGCAAAAAATTAAGTACTAGCCTAGCTGCCAGACTTAACATAATCAAGTACTTAACTACCCAAAAATCCAATACTTATAGAAACACCACGATCAATGTTACTACGGCTCTTCTGGCCCTAAAAATAGACTAAGCTTTGCCTATTTATGGGCACACATCTCATTCAGCAACAAAAAAAATATATTTCGCAACGTTAAAGTAGCACTTAAGAGAAAACGTACACCGAACTAACTCTCATCAATCCAGAAATGTTTAAAACTTGCCCAAGAGTTTCAAATAAAATGTTCTCCTAGATTCAACCAAATAAAGTTCCCGCATAGCTTCTCGATCCCAACTCTTTCGTCACGGATTTTGAACCTTTTCAAAAGAACGTAACCAATCCAGAGATTTATCGAAATATTTTCAATGCTGTCTTGAACAACACCCAATCCCACAACAAGATATTTCTGTACACTGACTGATCAAAAACAGTTGATTATACATCTTTTTCCATTGCACAAGATGAAAACACCATAAAAGCATCAGGATCAACAATGCTTAACAATCAATGCTCCGTATTCTCTACGGAAGCTTACGCTATTCTACAGGCAGTGAAACATGCAGTGGCCAACAGACAACCTAATGTTATTTGCTCTGACAAAATTGAACTTTTTTTCCCCTGTGGCCAAACATTTATTTTGCTGATGGAATTGGGATTTAAATTTTTTAAAGAAATGTTTTTGGTATTCTTTGTAAGACAAAAAAAAAACGGTTATATGTCGACTAACAGAATTTATCGTAAAAATTCGGCATACAAAAGATTGGTCAAACGGCTGCAACTTAGCCGTTTATATATCGATTCTTACAAGCAACGACGCTAAAATAATGTACCTGTCTTAAATAAAAAATACAGCCTAAAGCCTAGTACTCAGACGAGCAAAATATTCTTGCGCAAGAATCAGGGATGATATTCGTATGGAAACGATAAAAATGCATGCCTGTAATTCTTGCGCAAGAATTTTGCAAACGAGTACTCAGACAAGCAAAATAAATGACCGATTAATACTGGAAAGGCAAAGATATATACTAAAAAAGAAAAGGTGGTATTTGCTGGGCTCGACTGCAAGATAGAATTATTCTATATCGACACTAGAAAATTGCACCGGCTAGAAAATTTCAATTATGAAAACAAATTGAATCTCATTGAAGCCGATTAAATGGTTATTGTTTCTTATCAATTTTATAAACGATACACATTTTATTTATTTATAATTTAATGGATACTGATTTATCCAATATTGCGGAGCTTTTTATGTTCTTTGTCGTTCTCCAGCGCCAGAGAGCCCATAAATAGTACATTCCGGCTTGCTTTCTGACAAAATTTGAATTTCCAACTGATTTTATTTGTAAACAAACACAAAACAGTATAACCGTAGAGCATGCACATCTGGTCACACAGCAAAATATAGACCACTTTCTTGCGCAAGAATATTTTGCTCGTCTGAGTACTTGGCTTAAGAAATATTTTTTCTTTCGACTTTTCCTGAGTTTTCAAAGCCAAAATATCGGAAAAAAATACCGTAAAAAATGATCAAATTTTAATTTGAAAGCTAAATATCTTTCAGGCGTTAGGCCGCAGCTACAAAGTGTCTGGGTCGGATTTATAGCTGCATTTGTCAGCTTTTCAGAACTGCAATATAAAATACTAAAGTTATGTGAAATATAAAAGCACTACCTCTGAAAAATACATGAACAAAATATCAGATTTTAAAAAATTCTATTGAACAAGATTGAACATGACTACGACCCCAGCCAAAGCACCACTGCAACCATGCATCTATGGACAACAACTGCACAATTATGGATTTCATTTCGAAAGCAGCATCTGCTGCTCTGATACTCCGCTTGAATGTGAGCGGAGTTCTAAAGTTCTAATCCAGGAGCCTTGGGTAGTGGGAGACAAGGTATTAGCGTCGAAGGAGTACAAGCTGATTGTAAACCAAAAAGAAGGTAAAATCCACCTGCATTCTTGCGAGAAAACCCGTAAATATTTTTCTGGGGACACATCTAACACTGATGTCGTCCTTTATGTCTCACGAGGAAAGCGATCCCCCTAGCGACCTCGTTCGCAAGCTGGCCAAGCTAGCCGATAGCGAGAGGTCAGACACAGGCCTGATAATAGGCTGCGATGCCAACGCTCACCACACCCAATGGGGGAGCTCGGACAATGTAAGGGGTGAGCCACTTTTCAGCTTCATCCTGAACTATAAATTATTAATTTGTAATCGGGGCAATGGTAATAAATATGATACAATTATAATAAAAATCCGATAAGATGTTATCGACCTCACCTTAGTGTCTTACAAATTGCCAGACATAGTCAAGAGTTGGAAAGTCCTAGAGGAACATTCCATCTCTGACCACAGGTACTTCGAGATGATACTATCGCCCGAGAGCACGAAACCCACTTACTATATTAATCCCAGGAAAGCCAACTGGGAAAAATATAGTACAGTAATGGATTAATTACTTCCCTCCAAAGCACCAATATGCCTGAACACAGAGTGTTCTCTGCATGCAACAAAGCCTTCACGACAGCATGGCCCTAAAACAGACATAGGGGAAATATAAACCCTCCAGGTGGTTAAAACAACTGGATATTCTAGGGAAAAGCTGCAAGACCCTCGTCCACAGAGCCAAAAGCGATAACGGGGAGGAACACCGCAAGACCAGCAAGGCCGTATCAGGTCATTCCTGCCTAACTATAAGTCCCTAGTTGCTGTCAGGCGCCAGTAGAAAGGATCCACGAAAACGTAATTTCAGGAAGTAGTTTCCGGGATAGAGAAATCTCTACACCACAAAGAAAACTCTTTAACAGCTTTTATCAAAGTCGAGGGAGCCTTTAAAAACGTATTGCCAGGTGCCATTACGGAAACGCTGACTAACCTTGGGGTAGACCGTCAATTGGTGATGCTCATCGATAAATTGCTCATATGTCCAACGGTGACATCATCAATGGGATCGTCCACCCAGTCAAGGTAAGTCAACAGAGGCATGACGTTGCAATTATCTTTTCAGGAAAATACCCTTAAACACTTTGCGACTTAACAACCGCAAAGCTCGCGAGACTGTCAGAATGGACAGAATCTCGAGGACTGGGAGTTAATCCCTCGTAAACGGAACTTGTGTTATTAACAAACAAATACAAAATTCCGCCTCTCAACCACTCAACACTAAACGGATGCAGGATGTCATTCAGCGACAGTGTCAGTTACTTAGGGTTGGTAGTTGACAAGAAGCTCAAATGGAACCTGAATATAAAGGGCAGAGTAAAGAAGGTCACAATAGCTCTCTATACATGAAAAGAAGCTATTGGCTTAAAGTGGGGCATGAACCCAAGCATAGTCCAACGGATATATCTATCAATAGTTAGACCAATACTACTTTACGGAGTTACAGTGTAGTGGTCGGCCCTATCAAAAAGGACAATCACCAAACCACTGGGCAAGGTTCAACGAACTGCTGCATCAGTGGAGCTCTTCGCACCACTCCAGAGCATCCAGAGCCTTGATCTTGCAGAAAAAGAGCGGGAAGAAATGGCAGCAATACGTCTGGTGCCAATGGGCACCACAGCTCATAGGGGCATAGGTCATTCATCCATACTATATAGCAGTACCGTCCCCACGAAAACGGACAACTGCGTCCCAAGGGAACACACCGACACGCCTTTCATTATAATTATCCCTAACAGAGACGAATGGCTCGAGGGACCTTCAGGCCGAGAAAAGGCCATAAACATCTTCACAGATGGATCGAAGCTGGACAACAAGGTCGTAGGAGGAACTCCGAACATACGGCACTCCGTCAAGCTCCCGGATCACTGTAGCGTATTCCAGGCAGAAGTCATTGCAATCAGGGAAGCACTAAACTGCATTCAGGAATTTACCGTCACAGAAACTCGGGTAAAAATTTACAGCTACAGCCAAGCTGCGATCAAAACGCTTAATACGATTTTCCAAAGTGACAAACTGTCGCAAATCTCTTCACGAGATGGCTCAGCAATTTTCTATCAGCCTTATGCCTTATATGGGTCCCGGGCCACCGGAACATCGAAGGCAACTGTATATTTATTTATTTATTCCACCAATGGATTAAATCCTTATCTGGCTAATGGGTTATAAACCTAACTCTTAAACTAAACATTACATACAAAATATTCTCTTAGCGCTTGCCTAAGCACATTGGAAAAAGAGTGACCATCAAACTTGCGTACCAGAAATTTCGATAGATGGCGCCACATTCGCGAAATCTTTTGTGCAACACAGATTTTGTTATCGATAATCTCGTGCAGGGAAAAAGTGCAAATTTAATAGAAATTTAAAATCATTGATAAATTGAAAAAAACCCACTAACTGATCAAATTTTTGAAATGAATTTTAATCAGACAGGTTTGAACTACGTGTCTTGTAATGTGAACTGTATCTAGTAGTTGTGATGTCTTCGTAATTGTTCGTTAAAGTTAGTGGTTAAAAATTAACCAAGTTGTTCTAAAAACTAATTTTAAAATAGGCTTACAAAGTGAGTCCCACCTAGTCCCACCTTGAAACCTATTGTGTGTCGAAGATTAATAGATCCTTTTTAAAATGTATATAGTAAAAAATGCCACATTTTGCCACAATTCTTGAAATTTGACTTAATAGATCATAACCTCAAATTCAATCATTTGAATTTGAAAACTTAATAGCTTCCAGACGGTAAGCAGCAACTGCAAAGTTTTTGGGTCCGATTGATAGCTGCATTTATCAGCTTTTCAGAATTGCGCATTTTAATACAACCAGACGTGAGATGCTTGGGTAATGTGAAAAAAAGAAGCACTACCACTGAAAAAACATGCAAAATAATGCCAGACTTTAAAAAATTCTATAAAAAAAAACTACATTCTGAAAAAAAACCATAATTCTTAAAAAAAATTAAATTTCAAAATCTATCAGAAAAAGTCGGCTTGGGCCATAGCGGAAAAAAATATTTAATTTTGTTTGCCTTAATTAAAAAAAGGTGGTGCCACACCCATTTTTTTTTTGTAAATCCACTTCGTATTGATTATATCTATCCAATACAAAAAACGGAATACAAAAATCTTGTTTCGTTCGCGAGTTATTAATTTTGGCCAACAAAACAGGTCGTTGGGACCATAGTGCACTGGCTGGGGTAAGATGGAATTGATTCAGAAAAATGTAACGGCTGCAGTGAAAATTGTAAGAATTTTTTCTGAAGCCACTCAATTCTATTGACATGTACAGTACCTGAAGGATTCCAAAAAAAGGTATTTCAACCTTGGGCGCACAAATGCAGAATATACTAACAGTCTTGAGTATGGGTCCCTAAATATCACGGTATTTCGCTTAACAAATCCGAACATTGCATATGCTTTCGGTAGAATAAAATGTAAGTGATTAATAAACATGAATTTACTATCAAAGAGGACCCCAAGGTCTATGATCTCATCCAGCGTGAAGAGTGAGTTATTTTTAATAAAGTAGTTACTTAGTTCAACTTACCTTTACACCGGCAATTAATCCATGTGTAAGCCAAGGTTTGTGAGGACCAACCATTTATGCTAGTTACACCATCATCATCAAACTCATTAAACTGCTTATATGTCTCTGAGGTCTTCCTATGTATGAATCCACGTGGATTCGGACGCCATTATTGGTACATGGTAAGAAAGCCGATGAGTTTCATCGCAGATTCCAAAAGGAAGTTTGGCTCGTTAGACTGTAGCAAATAGCTGTCAAATATAGAATTGTTGCCTACCGTTCAGAAGTGCTTCATGTCGTGCTCCGGATCATGCCCACATTGTGAGACACCTATAACAAAACAAAACACCAGCTGAGGCTCAACAGATAAAGGAAGACAATCAGAAACCAGGCACTTGATATCAGACCGATACGGAAAGGCCATAGACGGATATCATCAATCAAAAACACAGGTTGCAAAGGCCGGAAAACTGGAAATCATCGTGGAAAGTGGGTAAAAGTGCCTCTTGAGTGAAAATTGACGCGGGAGAAAAAAAACCAGATAGCAACAAAATCAAAGCCAGAGGTGTCACTAATCAGCTGTTCCAGTAGCGTGAGTAACCAATCACGCAACGTAACTGCCCCTAAGCTTTCAAAGCTGCAACAGTGGATCAGACCGTAACGTAAGTTAATTTAAAAACACTGCATACTTTTAGGCGGCAACAAAAAAGCAAATCCAGAATGTCTCTAAAGAGGACCCCACATCAAATCGGGCGCAAGTGAGCAACGCACTCCATAATATACCCCCAGATACGCCCCTATGTGGTGCGGGACAGCAAGAAAAGCGGAAGGGGAGCGCGCTATCTCCGGACATCTCGCTGGGAAACGTTATGCAGGTCATTAACCAAATGGGCCAAAGGTTTGACAAGCTGGCAACGAAAGAGGATATCGGTGTGCTAAAGTCCCAATTAGACTCAGTGTCCGAGAAATTCGAAACGCTTAAAGCTGAGAATGAGGTGCTAAAAAGAGAGTTCCAGCAACTAAAAATCGAGAGAAAGCAAGACCGAAAAGAGCTTAGCAGAATGGCGCAAAACAGCAAGGAGAAGAAAGATATGTTGAAAGCTATTAAGAGGAAAAATGGCGATCTCAAACGCAGCAGTGCGTGAAACCCGAGTTCTCTAGCAACGAAACAATAAGACAGGATTGCTGGTGGAAATGGAAAATATTTCAACGACGAACGAGGTTTTGAAAAATGGAAAAAAAAACTAGCGGAAACGTCAATATATATTGATAGAGATCTTAGCCAACAGCAGCAGGACAATAAAATAGCCCTTATACAGCTGAAAAAGGAGCTAGCAGCACTAAACGGAAACCATAAGGCCTTCGTCAAAAACGACCAGACCTGCATTGGGAGCAAAGGAGCATCCTTTAATCATGCCCAGGAGATAACGTGCAAAGGAAAGCCAGCTACCCCTGTGCTAAAGGAACTTTATGGCGCCAAACTGGAGGACGCCGACCTTACGTACACGCGACTTCTCACCAAAGCCAGGGAAGCAAAAAACTAGCAGATCGGCAACCACTAACTAAAAGCAGTGTCAAAATTAATATCCTATCCTACAATTCTTTAAATTTATAGATACATTCCAAATATTTTTCTTATACGAAACTTTTGTCGACGAAAATATGCAGCAGTACGAACCCTACTTCCCACACCATATACTATCGTGGGAGCCAGCATTAAGAACCGCAGCCAGAGGAAGAGCAAGTGGAGGTCAACTGAGAGGCATCCACACAGACCTAGCAGTTTTCTGGACCTATGTGGCGCACAAGCATAACAATCGAAATAAACGAGGGGGAACGTTGTGAGCCGCGTCTACGCTGCGGCTCTAGTTTATGCCCGGTACTCAGTCAGTATATATGTATGTGAGCTTGTCGTAATTTATTACACGTTCGCAAAATGAACAAGTTTAATTTCCGAACCTTTTCGGAGATTTTTATCTATTAGATGTTTCCACATTTATTTACATAAATTTTTTACATCTGTCTTTTCTACATGTCTTTATCTACTTCCTACATATACATACATGGCTGTGTGCGAGAGAGAGAGGGAATGAGTCTGCGCTTGGAAGGCCACTGAAATTTCATTTGTTCCTTATGGCTATACTAATGATCCGATCTGATCCAGATTCAACATTCTGATAGATACGGTAATTTTCTATAATTCCTCGTTTTTGGTTTTTCCGTATCTTCAAAATTGTAGATTTTCATCTTTTGTGGGGGCGGAAGGGGGCGTGGCCGAATTTTGAAACAAACTCGTCTCGGTTTGATATCACAGGAGTTTGGATTGAAAGTTTGGTTGATCTTTGTAGCTCTTATAGTCCCTGAGAACTAGGCCTCAAAAAATTCGATCAGGCATAGCGCCCACCCCGGTGTGTGAGAGAGAGCGAGAGGGAACGATGCATTTCGAAATGGTTTTATTCATTGTGATCTGATCCAGATTCAACACACTGATAGATATGCTCATTCTCTATGATTCTGCGTTTTTAGTTTTCTCGTATCTTTAAAAATGTGCATGCCACAGATTTTCGTCCTTTGAGTGGGCGGAAGGGGGCGGGGCGAAATTTCGAAATACACTTGTAACAGTGTGATAGGACACAAAATTGGATACAAAATTGTGTTCCTCTAGCTTTTATAGTCTCTGAGCTATAGGCGCTAATGAAGACGGACGGACAGACAGACATAGCTATATCGACTCGGCTATTGATGCTGATCAAGAATATATATACTTTATGGGGTCGGAAACGCTTCCTTCTAGGTGTTACACACATCCATTTTTTCAACAAATCTAATATACCCCTTTACTCTTCGAGTACCGGGTATAACAAAACATGATCCTAACTTACCTCAACTGCAATGGCTGGCAGGGCTACTTTGATTAGTTATATGACATGATCCAAGAGTCCGCGAGTTATAACTTAATGATCGTGGGTGACTTAAATGCCAGGATAGGAAGGCATCAATGTGCCTCAGAGCGCGAAGACCACGCATTGAAATACAAAATGCTAGTCAGGGCAGCAAAAGATCTACAAGTAGACACGAACGGGAGGAAAAAAAATAGAGTTGAGTGAGGACCACAGTCTCACGGTCCTAAACGGCAGAACACAAAGCGACGGGGACGGAAGCTACACCTCCATAAGAGGTCAAGCGGCGTCCACAATAGACTACTGTCTTATAAATGGCAAGTGGCATGATCTCATTGAAGATGTGGAGCAGTGCCGGAAACTTTCTCAGACCACTTACCTCTATCTATCCAAATCGACATACGCGTGCAACTCAACCCACACGACAACAAATTACTGCCTAAACTACAATGGATTGGGAGGGACCGGCTGCAGTATAGAGAACCAGTCGAGCACCAAATCGAACGGCGAGACGAACAAATCGAAGCACCAAATATTGAGACCATGACCAACTGTATACAGATAGCAGCATCCTGCATGCAAAAACCAGCCCATCTTACAAGAAAACAGCCATGGTACGACGCCGAATGCCATCGAGCGAGGCAACGATTAATGATCGCATTGAAACGAGCGCTACAAACAGGCACTGAGGAGGAAAAACTCGAGTACAAGGAGGCCAACACAGCTTTTAAGAAAACGTGCAGGAAAAAAAAGACGATCACTACAGGAATATGGAGCTTGAATTGAACAGCATAAAAGATAGCAAGAGCTTCTGGGAGTTCGTCAGAAGATTGAACGGATCCAGCAATAGCATTCAAATCGGGGCTGAGCCTGACAGTCTGGCGCAGCACTTTAAAAAACTGCTATTTAAGGACTGTCTGTACACTGATAACACGGCAGTGGTCTGGAACGGCAACAGTCTCTCCGAGTGGTTCTCATGCAACTTGGGGGTTAAGCAAGGATGTCTCCTAAGCCCACTGCTGTTTGCCCTGTACGTGGACGATATACCATCACTGCTGCAGGAGGAGTATTCGTAGGTACGGAGAAAATAAAGGTGCTCATGTACGCAGACGACATGGTAATCATGGCAGAATCGCACACCAAGCTGCAAAACATGATCGACTCCATGAAAAATTATTGTCAAACTTGGGGCCAGAACATTAACGCAGATAAAACCAGTCTTGGTAATAAAGGACGGCAGAGGCCGCTCGGCACAGAGCGAATGTTGGACGCTTAATGGAGAGCCACTGGAAACGGTCCGTGAGTTCAAATATCTTGGAGTCACATTAACCCAGAGTACGAGCTTCGAAAAGCTGGCGGACGCTAAGGTAGCTTTGAATTGCACTAGGAAACAGCTACTTGCGAAAAAAAACAGGTCTCCCCGAGTATAAAATATAAAGTATACATGGCAACAGCACAGACTGTACTGGGCTATGCAGCGGAGGTATGGGGACACGAGCGCTATGAAGTAGCAGAAAAGCTCCTGTCATTATATATTAAAAAAAATCTTCCGACTTCCACAAAACTCGCCGACCTACGCAATCCATCTGGAAACGGGTCTCCCTGCAGTATTTATATATACTCTGCAAATGCATTTCAGCAACGCATCTAAAGTGATGGATATCGACTCCCAAAAAGAATACTCACATATCTTACAAGTCACAAAGCTGATTTCATCGCGAGCTGGAATTTGATGGCAAACGAGAGGTGAGTTTCAGGAAAACCCAACATCCTGGAGAACTAGGCACGACCAGATCATCAGAGCCACAGACGAAGCAGACAGACAAACGTGGACACGAGGAGCAAGCGAAAGCGCATCAGCCGTAGATGCAGGAACAATTATTTTTTATAAAAATAATAAAAAGCGAAGGGCCAAGAGGAACTACCTTGAGGAAGTCAAAAATTGCTACATAGGTGTTGGAAACAGACCCACTGACTTTAACATGATAGGTTAGGTATAAACTGTGTCTACCTGCGAATAGACCTCAAAGGCTTGTATGCTATGTTTGGAGAAAATAGCTAGGTTCGAAGTCGTAGATCGACTAGGCAAGAGCCCATTCTGATTTGGGTCAATATAAGCACTTATTAGGAAGGATAATTGTTTAACCACTATTCTCTCGAACAGCTTTGCGATATTGCTTATTGCAACTTCCGCATTTATGAACCGGTACAATTTTTAAGCATATATAGATATAAATTTACTGTAAGACAGCGAAGAAGAGAAAATAATTTTAAGGGGTTGAAGAATACTGGAATGGCCTTTTTTGAGAAAGAATTAGTAGAATCGTCAAAGTGAGCTTAAGCATCGGAAATATCTTCATCAGTTATATCAAAGGACTCAATATTAAAAATTTCTGGAATATTATCTAAAACTTCCAGAGTATTCCAGCTGGAATGATGCTCGAAGTTGGCAGAGTTGGCGCCTATAGCTCAGAGACTGTAAAAGCTAGAGCAACCTTATTTTGTATCCGAACTCCTGTCCTATCACACTGTTAAAAGTGTATTTCAAAATTTCGCCCCGCCCCCTTCCACCCACTCAAAGGACGAAAATCTGTGGCATACACAATTTTAAAGATACGAGAAAACTAAAAACGCAGAATCATGGACAATGACGATATCTATCAGAGTGTTGAATCTGGATCAGATCAGATCATAAATATAGCCACAATGAAGAAAACCATTTCGAAATGCATCGTTCCCTCTCGCTCTCTCTCACACACCGGGTTGGATGCTGTGCCAATTCGTCCAGATGAGCGCCTAGATCTCAGAGACTATAAGAGCTAGAGCAAACAAACTCACTTGGTACAAGTGTATTTCAATATTTTGCCACGGCCCCTTCCGCCCCCACAAAGGATGAAAATCCACAATTTTTAAGATACGAGAAAACCAAAAAAGCAGAATCATGGAAAATAACCGTATGTACCAGATTGCCGAATCTGGATCAGGTCAGATCATTATTATAGCCAGAAAGAACAAATGAAATTTCAGTGGCCACGCAAAGCCTTCCAAGCGCGTAGTAAAGACGAGTCGTAGTAAAGACGTATGTATGTAGATATGGAAATGTAGAGAAGACAGAGGTAAAAAACAAATTCAAACAAAAATGGAAAGGATTCGACTTAATTCCTTCTTTCTTTTTTGGCTAAAATTCAATTTGTCCCTTTTGCGAACATGTAATAAATTACATATGCATGTATATATATACTGACTGAGTACCGGAGAGAACCAGACCGGAGCAACTGAGAACATGGTGGTGAAGGAGTTTAAGGCAAAGAAGAAGAGCACTGGAGCACTGGCCTGATTAGTATTAGGAGTCCCCAATAAGGCCAGTGCTCCATCCTCATCTTCCCAGTCCACCCATCCAAAAAACTAACTTCCTCTCTCTTAATCACCTACTAGAATGTTAGAGGCTTGCGTAGTAAGCTCAGCACTCTGTACCGGGATAGCGTTGCATTTGCATCCCATTTAATTGTGTTTACAGAGACCTGGTTAAAACCGGAAATTCTTAGTTCTGAAGTTTTGGCAGGTCGGTACACAACCTTTAGAAATGACCGTTCGTCTCGACGTGCAGGTGGGGTTCTGATTGCAGTGGACTCTAACTTCACGTCGGAACATTTTACAGTTCAGATTCAACAAGAACTGGAATTCCTGTGTATATAACTGATTCTTCCCACTTTTTCAGTCTTTATTACATGCTCGTATATTCCACCTTCTTCGGATATCACAATTTATGAGCAGCACTTGTCCGCCTTAAGCGCTGTTTCTTCCTCGCTATCAGATAAAGATCATATGATAGTTCTTGGGGATTTCAATTTGCCAGGAACTGTTTGGTCTTCGGTAAACGAGTCTAATAACCTAGTCCTTATGTCACGACATGACTTTATAGACGGCTTACTCGACTTATCCCTGTCTCAAGTCAACCATGTGAAAAATTCCCTGGGTCGATTGCTTGATCTGTGCTTTGTAACGGATCCGACCATTGCGTTGTTAGCCCGAGTCCCTCCGCTCACTATACCTGAAGACGCCTACCATCCTACACTTGAAGTGTCGCTCGATATAGGACCAACCGCATTGGATCGGTCGGGTAGGCTACCTCGATGTGTCCGCTGCTTTCGTAAAGCCGATTTTGCGAAGCTTAATAACCTCATTAGGGATTTTGATTGGTCCGCTTTGTATTTGTGCACTGATGTTACGATATGCACAAACATTTTCTACGATGCACTTGACTCACTTTTCGAGTCTTGTGTCCCACATTCCTGTCCTATTAGATCTGGGAAGCCCCCTTGGTTTACCAAAGAGTTATCCAGTCTAAAAAACTTAAAATCAAGACTTTACAAAAAATTTCAAGAAGTTGGCTCTCCTTCTTCTCTCTCTCGTTATGTAATGGCTCGGTCAAACTTTTTAGTTCTTAATTCCCAGATCTATAAAAACTACCTATCTAGATGCAGGATACGTTTTTCTCAGGACCCTAAGCAGTTTTACAGCTTCGTAAACAGTAAGCGTAAAACGTCCGCTCATCCATCCTCGTTATCATTTCTTAACACGTCGGCAAATACTGATCAGGCAATTGCCGATCTGTTTGCACAATTTTTCCAAACCACCTATTCTCAGGAATGCTACTCCGAAGAGCCGTACCCATACGGTTTACCGAGGTCGAACGGCATCTTCAGTCCCTTGCTAAATGAAAGCTCTCTGTTTCATGATCTCCGGAAAGTTAAGCCGGTGTTTTCACCGGGTCCGGACGGA
This sequence comes from Drosophila helvetica, assembly GCA_963969585.1. Taxonomy (NCBI): domain Eukaryota; kingdom Metazoa; phylum Arthropoda; class Insecta; order Diptera; family Drosophilidae; genus Drosophila; species Drosophila helvetica. The sequence continues at coordinate 26,885,310 of OZ018402.1, read as the reverse complement.
GTTCGCGGCTGTGTACTTAGGTACTGCGCCGAGTCTCTGTGTGGACCGTTGCTTAAACTATTCAGCCTGTCCATAAACTCTTCATGCTTCCCCTCCATATGGAAGGTAGTAAGTCTGACGCGAAGAGCTACAGAGGTATATCAAAGTTATCCGCAATTCCTAAAGTGTTTGAGAAAATTTTAACTCCGCACCTGCAGCATCTTTGCAGATCACTTATATCTCCTGCCCAGCATGGATTTATAAGGCGGAGATCAACAACCACGAATTTATTGGAGTTCACCTCCTTTATCATTAAAGGCTTCCAAGTTAATCTACAGACGGATGTCATTTACATAGATTTCAGTAAAGCATTCGACTCTGTAAACCACACTCTCCTAGCACAAAAACTTGACCTTTTAGGGTTTCCACCCAATCTCTTGAGATGGATTTCTAGCTACCTTTGTTCCAGGTCCCAAAGAGTCCTCTTCCAAAACTCCCTATCTTCACCAGTTATGGTTACTTCGGGCGTACCACAGGGCAGCCATCTAGGCCCCCTACTCTTTACACTCTTTATTAATGACCTGCCTTCGGTATTAACATACTCTCGAGTACTTATGTATGCGGATGATGTTAAGCTGTGTGTCCAGTTCAAGGACAGCTTATCTCACTCCAGGTTGCAATCCGATCTTAATAGCTTTCAGTCATGGTGTTGTACAAATTTGTTAGGCCATGGGCGTGCTTGGGTTTATAAAAGAGGTGGTCAAAGGAATTTGACGACCCCTATATAACAAAGACTCTCTATGTATCGCTTGTTCGTCCGATTTTAGAATATGGTTCTTGTGTATGGGGCCCTCACTACAAAGAACACCAGGACCGTATAGAATCAGTACAGAAAAACTTTTTAATTTTCGCTCTACGCGGCCTCAACTGGGATGCAAGTGTGAGACTGCCGTCTTACTCTAGTAGATCGCTTTTAATAAACCTTCCATCTTTAGTTAACCGTAGAAAAATGCTTGGTGTGATTTTTGTGCACAACTTGATCAAGGGTGACGTAGATAGCCCTGACTTGTTGAGCCGCATAAACTTCGCGATTCCTATTAGAATTACTAGAAATTATATACCTTTGTTCCTTCCGATTTGTAGATCGAATTATTCCTTGCATGAACCTTTTAGAGTTTTATGCTCGGATTATAATTCCCTCTACCATATCATATCGGCAACTAATTCCCTTCCTCTTCTTAAATTACTATTACTCACATACCTTTCTCGTAGTTAGTAATTGTAGTTGTGGAGTACGATAGTTTTAATGCATGATTAATTCCTTTAGTAAGATCAGTTATAATTTTCCTCGAATACTAGTCTAACATCTATCTTTCCTGCATGATCGCGATCGGTTCGGTGAACGAGTCGCGCGTCTTGCGGCAGCCCTCCTAAATTACGCCCCTCGGTCGGTTGAGTGGGAGGAGGGCTGAGTTTCGGCCTGGGATTCGCGCGTAACAGCATTCGGCTGGTTTCCCATGGGCCACTTGATGGTGCAGTCATTGCACGTCAACGTCCAAACTAAAAAAAACGAGGGGGAACGTTGTGAGCCGCGTCTACCGCCGCGGCTCTACTTTATACCCGTTACTCAGTCAGTATATATGTATGTGAGCTTGTAATAAATTACATTGTTACATGTTCGCAAAAGGGATAAATTTAGTTTTAGCCAAAAAAGACAGATGTTTCCATATTTGTTCACATACTTTTTTTACATCTGCCTTTTCTACATGTCTTTATCTACTTCCTACATATACATACACGGCTGTGTGCGAGAGAGAGAGGGAATGAGTCTGCGCTTGGAAGGCCACTGAAATTTCATTTGTTTCTTCTGACTATATTTATGATCCGATCTGATCCAGATTCAATACTCTGATAGATATGGTCATTTTCTATGATTCTGCGTTTTTTGTTTTCCCGTATTTTCAAAATTGTAGATTTTCGTCTTTTGTGGGGGCGGAAGGGGGCGTGGCAAAATTTTGAAATACACTTGTACTGACGTGATATCACAGGAGCATGGATAGAGAGTTTGGTTGCTCTAGCTCATCTGGACGAATGGGCACAGCGCCCACCCCTGTGTGTGAGAGAGAGCGAGAGGGAACGATGCATTTCGAAATGGTTTTCTTCATTGTGGCTATATTTATGATTTGATCTTATCCAGATTCAACACTCTGATAGATATTGCCATTCTCTACGACTCTCCGCTTTTATTTTTCGCGTATCTTTAAAATTGTGCATGCCACAGATTTTCGTCCTTTGAGTGGGCGGAAGCGGGACGGACGGACGAACGGACAAACAGACATAGCTATATCGACTCGGCTATTGATGCTGATCAAGAATATATATACTTTATGGGGTCGGAAACGCTTCCTTCTGGGTGTTACACACATCCATTTTTTGCAAAAATCTAATATACCCCTTTACTCTTCGAGTACCGGGTATAAAAATTAGGAGGATATTCGTATGCCAATGGCCACTTCTAGGCTTATCAGCAACAGGTGGAAATCAGTACCACGATGGTGAATAGCTCGGCTAACATAGCCGACTATAGATAGGACGAACGAGCAAAGTAGACGGGGTTGCGTGTGAGAGCGAGCGAGAGGGACGATGTCTTTCTTCATATTAATTCTTCTATATTAATGATCCGATCTGATCCAGATTAAACACTCTGATAGAAAGTCGAAATTTCAAAATGCACTTTGATACCACAGGAGTCTCCTGTCCTCCTGTCCTATCACTGTTACGAGTCTATTTCAAAATTTCAGCATGCACAATTTTAAAGATACGAGGAAAAAACGCTGAATCATAGAAAATGACCGTATCTATCAGAATGTTGAATCTGGATCAGATTTGAACATTAGTATAGTCAGAAGGAACAAATGAAATTTCAGTGGCCTGCCCAGCGCAGACTCATTCCCTCTCTCTCTCGCACACAGCCGTGTATGTATATGTAGGAAGTAGATTTAGACATGTAGAAAATACAGATGTAAAAAACGTATGTAAACAAAAATGGAAAAATGTCTAAAATTAAATTTGTCTCTTTTGCGAACATGTAATAATTTACAAGCTCACATAGTACATATGTATATACTGACTGAGTACCGGGTATAAAGTAGTATATAAAGTCACAACGTTCCCATCGTTTTTTTTTTAGTTTTTAAAATTTAAAAAAAAATTTTGCTTTAAATAATTTTTAATGACTGGTTAAAATTATACAAAATATTAGTAAAAACCAGATGCTAAAGCAGATTAAATATTTCTGAATTCTGAGAAAAGATGCATGTTTTGAGGCGAAAGCCTAGTATCCAGCACCGCGGAAACGAAAAATTACTGCCAAACTCCATATAAAAAAAAGTGGGCCAGGAATTTTTCGGTTGCGTTTTACTGGTCTCAGTATCCAGCAAGCTGAACGAAATCCACATATTCTTATCGATAGTTAGCCTATAGACACGATTATGGACTCAGAGATCAGCTGGTATTCCCGCCAGTAAAATATATGCGCCTATTATTACTGAAGTGAATGTGAAAGATGGAGTCAAAAACTGTTCGAAAACCAAAAAGTGAGATGCAAATATTCAACGTGAGGAGAAGATTGTTTTAATAAAAGCAATTGAGGAAAGGCTATATCTTTGGCGGATCACGGAAAATAAGCATTTTGATCATTTTGACATTTTGGTGCCTCCGTCTGCGCTGTACTTCCTCCTATTTTTTGTTTGCAACATTATATGCCGCCACTAACACAATAAATGCGTCGTCAAAATCAATTTTTCTCCTTTTTTTATTTTAATTGAACTATAACATTTGGCGCTGTTTACAAAGTACAGCTGATTCTTCAGAGTGACCGACCTTTTTTAGGCACTTTGTCACACTATTTCAGTTTCGTTCCTCACACACGAAATAAATAGCAGATTCTTAGCAGTAATTTTCCGCGGTGCTGGATACTACCCTAAACAATGAAACAATGGTATTTTACTGTTTCCAAATCAGAGCGAACCAAATTACCAACTGATACTAGTTTTAGCCTAGACAAGTTTCGACATTTTTAGATAAACTCTACGAAAGAATGCTAAAAACTGTAAGCCTACAAAATATTTAACTTTATGATTTACTGTGTGTTTTCGGGTAAAAAAAATAAAATCAACATGCAAACTATTATTTCTATTTTACAGTACGTACCTTAAGCTTTTTAGAAAGCAATTTATTTGAACAATTTCTGTTTATTTGTGGAAATTGCACACTTTTTGCACCGGGTGAAAATTTAAAAAAAATTTTTTTTTGCTCCAAAGAAAACATACATTTGTGTACTTTGAGAGCGTACAACAACTATGTAAATGTCGATGTTAAAAATATGAAAAAAATATCCACAAAGTCCATGATGTATTCTTAATCGAATACCTTAAAAAAAATAACTTTTTTCGGTTTTCGAAAAATAGGTTTAAGTAAGCTAGATAGGCCGTTTGACCCACTTTGCAGGGGTATGGTTGTGATAAAATCAAAATTTCATAAATTACAAATATTAATTACCTTTTCCAGTGAGTTCTGTATATGCTCCCTAGCCCTTGCAATTTCGGACACTAAAGGGCTGTAGTGGTTTCGCTCAGATACCTTTAAAATAAGACAATATTTGATAAGACTTGTATATACAACTTCAACACGCCATTTTATTGTGTAATCTATGTATGTAATCTATAACTGCACAAATATTTCCCAAATATATTCAAACCACAACGCCATGTCAGCACATTCCAGTAAACCCCAAAGCGTGAGAGAGGCTGCATTGTAACCATCCCACGAAATAGGAAACCAGCAGAAAGGCAAAACTGCAATATAAATACAGCCAGCACCGCGAATTACAGCGGCAGCTGCTACATCGTCCAGCGTCAACAAAGGCAGCATTAATAGCAGCAGCGCTAAACTCGAGAAGCATGCATCATATCAAAGAAATTGTTCACACACATGTTCTACGAATATGTAGCATTCATTTTTTGTGGAAAAAATTTGATTTTTTTGAAAAAGTAGATGAGACAATTAAGGACAATTACACCCTCGTAAAGAAGTGGTTTTATCATCGAAAGTGACGTTGGTCAAAAAACGAGAAGGTCACGCGAACTTAGTGTCCCGAGGATCCTCAGGATTATTATTCAATGAACATATACAAAAAATATCTCCGGAAAATTTGATGAACTTTTTTTATAAAGTCAAGTCCAAGTTGAAAGACAGCCACAAAAAAAGGAGATCCATATAATAATACAACCATATATTTCATATATTAGAATTGGGAGATTCCAAAATAAATAGGCAAATAAATATTCTTTAGTAAAGTTAAGCTTATAGGATACTGTTAAGCTAGTGAGGTTTTTCACCAGCTATTGCGAAGTAAAGTTTAAATAAAGTCAAGCGTTTAAATAACAAGAGTGATTTATTGTATATGTATATAGAACGTTGTGGTATGACCGATGGATATTAATTTATCCCGGTGGCGACGAAGCTCAGTTACCGAATGATAGCAAAGGCTGGCGACCTAATTGCCGTGCCCTATGAAGCAATGCTCAAAGAGAGCGAGAGAGCGCGATAAAGGCGAGAGTAAAACAGCTCGGGCTGCTGCTAAGCCGAGTGCGAAGATCGAAAGAAGCGATATAAAGAGGCGAAAGAACACCGCTGCCGTGCATAAGCATATGCGGGAACAATCAATTTTACAGTGGGCATTGCAAGTGACAAAAAAATAATCTGAATTTATTATAGGCCGCACCACTGACTATAATTTATAATATTTAGACGACGTCATTTTGGGGTGGGAAACCCGACAGATACTATTTCCGGTGTAGATAATTATTAAAAAATTACGCATCGTTGCATAGCCACTTCGCCGCTGCACCACGGAACAAACAGGATTTCATGCAAAGGATGACCTCGCTGTATAGTGTGGGTTATATAAAAACATATAATTAAAAAAATTAAATTAAATTATTTTACAATTTAAAACGAGAGGGAACGTTGTGAGCCGCGGCTCTAGTTTATACCCGGTACCAAAGACAATATAAATAGTAAGATAAGCATCGCCCATACAATTTCATTTTTTGAGCAGCGTGGATTTCTGTATATGCCTAAGTACGCGCTGTCTCGCTCGCAAGAAGAGCACACGGATTTAAAATAGAATGAGCTTGCATGTGTGAGTACACACAGAGCTGCAAGCACATACATATGTGTGCGTATTTGTGCCGAGCTGCCGAATTTACGAAACCAAACAGAAATGTATTTGCCGGGAGTCGGGGTGGTGACTCGACCCACGAATACCTTAGACCAGGGGTGCCGTGCCCAGGCCTATGCTCTTGGGCTCGCTTTGTTTTTGTTTTTACTCTTGGGATAGGAACTCACAGAACGTATACATGAACGGCACCAAGAATAAAACCCAACACATGCAAAAATTATGTGAGTGTATGCTATGCGTGGAACCGAAACCGTTTGTGTTTGCTTGTGTGGGTCGTCGTTGCTCGCGAACGTAAACTGACCAACAACAATTTCGATGCTTTTGTTGTTTTCTTACTCATTTTGCTTCTGCCTTATCTTCGAGGTTGCACTGAAAAAAAACTTTTTTGTGTTCAACCTGCCGGCAAAATGTTTAATAGCGCATTTTTGAGTACATTTTTTTCGCTCAAAACTATTGTTGCGAACAGCAGTGCATTATATATCCTACAAAATTGATTTTGAATACAAAATTTAATCATTTGGTAAACCTTATTTTTCACATTAGTGAAAATGTATGCAAACTTTTTTCTTCCAGTGCACAAATTGAAATACAAAAAATCGTTCGCCTCTTGGTATTCGTGTTTTTCTTTGTTAGTGTTGGTGATACGGAAGGTATGCTGGCTTTGGGCACCCCTGCCTTAGACATTTAATCTAATGTGAAGTCATGTATGACATAGATTATGTATGTTTCGTAAACATGAACTCACTTTTGCTCGCCACTGTATGTGAGACTACGATTTATGTACTTTATTATATGTTGGCAAAAACTTGAATTACAAAAAAAGGAAATTTGGAGAAAAAATAAAGTCGAACACTTTCCATTTTTGTTTAAATTTGTTTTTACATCTGTCTTCTTTAAATTTCTACATCTACATACGTCTTAACTACCACTCGTGGGAATACGTGGGGAATACGAACGGCAAAGGCCGCGGCTCTACTTTATACCCGATACTCAGTCAGTATATTTGTGAGCCTACGAATTATGTAATTTATTATATATTCGCAAAACGGACGAAGTATCAAATCTAAGGCAATAAATAAAATTTTAAAAAATTAAATCGAACTCTTTCGGAAATTTTTATATGTACACCTAGCCCTTGCCTAACATGGGGGTTACGTTCCCAGAAAACCTCGTGTTAAACAAAATCGCCTTAAGCGAGACAAAGTTCACATTGTGGCAGTTTAAAAGGTTCTTTACTTTTCAAATGTGAGATTCTCCTTTTTCTAGAGGTTCAAATACGTATTGATGCATAAAAAAAAGGTCTCACGCATTAATTGAAAAAAAAAGAATTATAATCATATTTCGCAATCGTCTAAGAACGAGTTTTTCAGCGTGTTAATTTTTAAATACACTTGTATTGAAGTGATATCATAGGAGCATGAACAGAAAGTTTCGTTGCTCCAGCTCTTTTAGTCTCTGAGATATAGGCGCTCATCTGGACGAATGGGCACCGCACCTACCCCGGTGTGTGAGAGAGAGCGAGAGGGAACGATGCATTTCGAAATGGTTTTCTTCATTGTGGCTATATTTATGATTTGATCTGATCCAGATTCAATACTCTGATAGATATGGTCATTGTCTATGATTCTGCGGTTTTCAGAGCAGAAGGGGGCTGGGCGAAATTTTGAAATATACTTGTAACAGTGTGATATGACAAGAGTCTGGATGCAAAATTTGGTTGCTCTAGCATTTATAGTATCTGAGATATAGGCGCTCATGAAGACGGACAGACGGACGGACAGACAAACATAGCCCCCCACAAAGGACGAAAATGTACAATTTTGAAGATACGGAAAAACAAAAAACGCAGAATTATAGAAAATGACCGTATCTATCAGAATGTTGAATCTGGATCAGATCGGATCATTAGTATAGCCATAAGGAACAAATGAAATTTCAGTGGCCTTCCAAGCGCAGACTCATTCCCTCTCTCTATCGCACACAGCCGTGTATGTATATGTAGGAAGTAGATTTAAACATGTAGAAGAGACAGATGTAAAAAACGTGTGTAAGCAAAAATGGAAACATCTAATATATAAAAATCTCCGAAAAGATTCGACTTATTTTTTTTGTTCCTTTTTGTCTTTAAATTAAATTTTTTCGTTTTGCGAATATGTAATAAATTACAACAAGCTCACATACATATATACTGACTGAGTACGGGGTATAAAGTAGAGTAAAATTCGTTTTGTTATATAAAAACCCGTTTACTTTTCATTTCGAATAGGAAAGGGTTGACGTTTTGAAATGTAAAATATTTTTAGTGTAAAAGCGCAAATGTATGTGAATTCAAAAGTAATTGAAAAAATGTATGTGAAAGTGAAACCCAGAACCTGCCTGAATATCTAGCAGATTGCCGAATCTGAATCAGAATGACCATTATTATAGACAGAACCAACAAATTAAATTTCAGTGGCTATTTAACGCTTTCCACGCGCTTACTTATTCCCTCTAAAAAATGGGAACAGATAACATCTAATATATAAAAACTCCTTACCTTAACCTGAAATTTTCATTCTTTTCAGTGCGATGTAGTAATTCATTTTAAACACATAGTTTCTTGAAGAAAAATTCTTATAATTCTTCGTAGATTCCGATTCTGGTTACGCTTACCACGTTTTTTTTTATACCGATACAAATTGACCCGCCCTAATTTACATACATACACTCCTCATCACTTGAAACGGACGGACACCTCCTAAGTGCGGTTTCTATCGCTAACTGCTCGCAAACCAACGATGCTAGACTTAATTTTTTTAAATTAAATATCATTTATTACCGTTGCCTTAACCAAATGGAATTCTTTAAAAAAACATTTCAGATATCTCCGATTCTTTTTAACATAAATATAACTTAAATATAGGGTATCTGGCTTAATTTAAAAAAAAAAGGTTCTTTTTAATGCGTCGAGCCACCTTGCAGTTCCCAAACTTCAGACATCCGGTTTGGAAGGGATCGATACAAAGTAGTAATTTAATGAAATCGAGTCTCAAGCTAATTCGATTGCTTTGATGAGTTCGGATACACTTGAATATTGCTTTCCTAAGCCATATATTTGACGTGTCAGCCATCCCCAAACATTTTCGATTATATTTAAATCGGGTGAGTAAAAGGCTTTAAAGGTCCACATTTTGGCTCCGTATATAAGATTTTACAACCCGAGCTGTATGTATCGGTGCATTATCATGTTGATATATGTGGGCTGTGTTCTGCTATCCCTGGACAAAACGAGCAAGCGGGAATTCGCCCCCAGGCGAATTCCGAGTCGGCACGAAGAGCGCACAATTGAGAGAGAGCAGCGCGAGCAGTGGGAAGACAGCCACCGACGAAAAGGGTTGTGTTGAGTAACAAAACGACGAACGACGTCCAATTTGAGTTCCTTGCATCTTTAACATCAATATTACTGTACCTAAACTTATATTTTAACCTTACTCTGATTCATAAACAAAAAAAACCCCACATTTGGGAGCTCGTGCGGTATCGTAGTGAAGGAAACGAAGTGACGGTACGACGGCGGTGCAAGCAACGGAACTTGGAAAACAAAAAACGATGCGGAGTTTAACAAATTTAAACAGCGGGGAAAAATAAATAGACGAATTTTTTTTATCTCAGCAAAATGTCATGTTTGAACGAGCTAATTTCAAAAAGCCTACGAGGGGCAACGAGATCGAGCATTTCTGCATTGCACAAATTTGTGTTTGAAAAAGAAGGAGACCGAAATAATAGAAGCCGGTGGCGCGAATTTTGTGAATTCGAATACGACGAAAACGACGCCAGATTCTTAGCAAAGATTCTTACAAGCAAAGCTAACGGACCATGATCTTGTTTCAATATGTGTTATATTGAAAATAAATCACAATGCAGAAAATTTGGGACTTCATATTTTTTTGGAATCTGATGGAAGGCAATCTGCTGCAAAACAACAACGGCGATGATGAAAACGACGCTGATAAAGACGAGGAAAAAAGACGTAAGCGACGAGAATGGTATAGATGAAAACGAAGACGAAGAAAACGACGAAGAAGCTGTGTACGAGAGGCGCTCGAGTGAGCAAGACAACTACAGCGACGTACATAACATACACACAAGCGAAATCCCAACAACAAGCCGAAAAGGGAATACAGATAGAAGTAACGTGCAAAGACAAAACTACGATGAGGTGGTCGCGTCACGTTTTGCCATAAGTTTCCGCGACATAGAAGACTCTATCCGAGTGTTCGATGGCTCTGATGATATAGCCGTCGAGGAATGGGTAAAAGAATTCGAAGAGCAGGCTGAGTTCATGCATTTGAGTGATCTACAAAAACTTATTTTCGCAAAGAAGTCGCTTAAGGGCATTGCCAGGTTATTTGTTTTGAGCGAGAAGCATATGAATTCGTGGATAACGTTGAAGAGAGCGCTTTTAAGAGAGTTTAAGTCGAGAGTCAATAGCAAACAGATACATATGTAGCTCAGTGAGAGTAAACGACGGTCCGAAGAGAGTGTTCTGGAATATTTTTATCGCATGAAAGATATTGCAGCGCGAGGCAATGTGGAAGACGACGCGATTATGCAATATGTTATCGACGGTATGGACGAGATGGCTTTAAACAAAACAATTTTATATGGTGCGAAAATGATGAGTGACTTTAAGAATAAATGAAAAGATTATGAGAAAATAAGCGATAAAATTAAAAAGAGTGACTAAGCTGGAATAGAGAAGAAGATGCCGTTTGGGCAAAATAGTACCCAAGTGAGCAAAAAAGAGTTTGTTTGTTTCAACTGTGGAGAGAAGGGACATTTGTCTAGCAGTTGCGTGAGCAAAGAGAAAGGAAGACAAATCAAGTGTAATCAGTTTGGGCACATATCAAAGAACTGCAAAGAGCAGAATGCCAAATTTAAAAGATTTCAGAGTGTGTTTGATCGGTTTTGGAAGGGAGAGTAAAGCTGACAATATCAAGCCGATAGGTAAAGTGGAGCAAAGCATACGCATTGACAATGAAGAACATGTGTTAAAATTTTATGTTGTTGCTGCAAAGTTCATGGATATTAAACTGATCATCGGAGAAGAGCTTTGTTTGACAGAAGTGTCGTTTAATCGCAATGGAGTGAAAGTGAATAAAATGGCAGATGAAAATAATGAAGTACCGTATGACGAATCGTCCATAATGAAAATCGACGTAGCGGTGGACAATTCCGAGCTAAACATAAACAGCGCGGCGTACGAGACTACACGACGCGAAGTAAACGAGATAATATTGACGTATGAACCAGAAAAAATTCGGCAGCCGAATTTATCACTTCGGAGAACGCACAACCAGAAATTTCCGTAGCGTCCGTGTCCGTCGAGTCCGCCAACATTTCTAATATCCCGTCCACTTCGATCCCACCAACAAACATACGACCCGGACCACCGGGTATTGCCATCACAGGTACAAGGTCTGTGGTGCCAAACCCAAGATTGGTGGTGATCACACCTACACCTAAACGACAAATATTTGTCTCACGGCTTGCCCCTTACACCACTATAGATGACGTTACTGCTTTTATTCAAAGCAATATACAAGCCGACGGTTTAAAGGTGGAGAAGTTTAACTTCTCTTATGCCAGGGATGTAGCTTCATTCAAAATAAGCGTCTCCCCAACTCATTTTGACACCAATTGCTCTGCAAAATTTTGGCCAGAGAACATGGTGGTGAAGGAGTTTAAGGCAAAGAAGAAGAGTAGGCCCCCAATAACTCCTAATACTAATCAGGCCAGTGCTCCATCCTCATCTTCCCAGTCCACCCATCCAAAAAACTAACTTCCTCTCTCTTAATCACCTACCAGAATGTTAGAGGCTTGCGTAGTAAGCTCAGCACTCTGTATCGGGATAGCGTCGCACTTGCATCCCATGTAATTGTGTTTACAGAGACCTGGTTAAAACCGGAAATTCTTAGTTCTGAAGTTTTGGCAGGTCGGTACACAACCTTTAGAAATGACCGTTCGTCTCGACGTGCAGGTGGGGTTCTGATTGCAGTGGACTCTAACTTCACGTCGGAACATTTTACAGTCCAGATTCAACAAGAACTGGAATTCCTGTGTATAAAACTGATTCTTCACACTTTTTCAGTCTTTATTACATGCTCGTATATTCCACCTTCTACGGATATCGCAATTTATGAGCAGCATTTGTCCGCCTTAAGCGCTGTTTCTTCCTTGCTATCAGATAAAGATCATATGATAGTTCTTGGGGATTTCAATTTACCAGGAACTGTTTGGTCTTCGGTAAACGAGCCTAATAACCTAGTCCTTATGTCAGGACATGACTTTATAGACGGCTCACTTGACTTATCCCTGTCTCAAGTCAACCATGTGGAAAATTCCCTGGGTCAATTGCTTGATCTGTGTTTTGTAACGGATCCGACCATAGCGTTGTTAACTCGAGTCACACCGCTCACTATACCTGAAGACGCCTACCATCCTACCTTCGAAGTGTCGCTCGATATAGGACCAACCGCATTGGATCGGTCGGGTAGGCTACCTCAATGTTTCCGCTGCTTTCGTAAAGCCGAGTTTGCGAAGCTTAATAACCTCATTAGGGATTTTGATTGGTCCGCTTTGTATTTGTGCACTGATGTTACGATATGCAAAAACATTTTCTACGATGCACTTGACTCACTTTTTGAGTCTTGTGTCCCACTCTCCTGTCCTATTAGAACTGGGAAGCCCCTTTGGTTTACCAAAGAGTTATCCAGTCTAAAAAACTTAAAATCAAGACTTTACAAAAAATTTCAAGAAGTTGGCCCTCGTTCTTCTCTCTCTCGCTATGTAATGGCTCGGTCAAACTTTTCAGTTCTTAATTCCCAGTGCTATAAGAACTACCTATCTAGATGTAGGATACAGTTTTCTCAGGACCCTAAGCAGTTTTACAGCTTCGTAAACAGTAAGCGTAAAACGTCCGCTCATCCATCCTCGCTATCATTTCTTAATACGTCGGCTAATACTGATCAGGCAATGGCCGATCTTTTTGCCCAATTCTTTCAAACAACCTATTCACAGGAATGCTACTCCGGGCAGCCGTACCCATAAGGTTTACCCAGGTCGAACGGCATCTTCAGTCCCTTGCTAAAAGAAAGCTCTCTGCTTCTTGATCTCCGGAAATTTAAGACGGCGTTTTCACCGGGTCCGGACAGAGTTCCCGACTGTATACTTCAGGGCTCGGCACGCATACACTCAACACGCTGGTGTGTGTAGCAAAAACCCGAACATGCCTGATGGCGAAACCGGTTTACTGCTTTACACTGCGACAAAATTTGTAGGTAAATGGCAAATGTTTCATGCGGAAACTGTCGTATAAAATACAAATTATTGAAATGTCTTTCAATAGCAAATGAATCGCATTTGCAGGCAATAAAATAGCATATAACGCATTGCGCATCGCCATCCATATTTTGGATGAAAAAAAAATTTTCTTCCCACTTCTCGTTGAACATAATTTTCTCCCAGTGTTAAATCAAACAGTTGCGCAGCGTGGTCTTGCATTCTCCACGGCTCAGCAGCAACTGAAAACATTTTACTGCACACGCAGTCTACAAAACGAGATAGCAACAGCCGAAGTCGCATTGCCGAAGCCACACGAAGGCTTGCTGATTTTTTATACTGTCCGTGAGCGGCAGCGCAGCAGCAGAGACTTTTTTCTATCCTCATTAGATAGGGCCGTGCCGAGCCCTGGTATACTTAGATACTACGCCGAGTCTCTGTGTGGACCGTTGCTTAAACTATTCAGCCTGTCCATAAACTCTTCATGCTTCCCCTCCATTTGGAAGGAGTCGTTCATTATTCCTCTCCATAAGAAAGGTAGTAAGTCTGACGCGAAGAACTACAGAGGTATATCAAAGTTATCCGCAATTCCTAAAGTGTTTGAGAAAATTTTAACTCCGCACCTGCAGCATCTTTGCAGATCACTTATATCTCCTGCCCAGCATGGATTTATAAGGCGGAGATCAACAACCACGAATTTATTGGAGTTCACCTCCTTTATCATTAAAGGCTTCCAAGGTAATCTACAGACGGATGTCATTTACATAGATTTCAGTAAAGCATTCGACTCTGTAAACCACACTCTCCTAGCACAAAAACTTGACCTTTTAGGGTTTCCACCCAATCTCTTGAGATGGATTTCTAGCTACCTTTGTTCCAGGTCCCAAAGTGTCCTCTTCCAAAACTCCCTATCTTCACCAGTTATGGTTACTTCGGGCGTACCACAGGGCAGCCATCTAGGCCCCCTACTCTTTACACTCTTTATTAATGACCTGCCTTCGGTATTAACATACTCTAGAGTACTTATGTATGCTGATGATGTTAAGCTGTGTGTCCAGTTCAAGGACAGCTTATCTCACTCCAGGTTGCAATCCGATCTTAATAGCTTTCAGTCATGGTGTTGTACAAATTTGTTATACCTTAATGCTTCGAAATGTAAACAAAGACTCCTATATAACAAAGACTCTCTATGTATCGCTTGTTCGTCCGATTTTAGAATATGGTTCTTGTGTATGGGGCCCTCACTACAAAGAACACCAGGACCGTATAGAATCAGTACAGAAAAACTTTTTAATTTTCGCTCTACGCGGCCTCAACTGGGATGCAAGTGTGAGACTGCCGTCTTACTCTAGTAGATCGCTTTTAATAAACCTTCCATCTTTAGTTAACCGTAGAAAAAGGCTTGGTGTGATTTTTGTGCACAACTTGATCAAGGGTGGCTTAGATAGCCCTGACTTGTTGAGCCGCATAAACTTCACGATTCCTATTAGAATTACTAGAAATTATATCCCTCTGTTCCTTCCAATTTGTAGATCGCATTATTACTTGCATGAACCTTTTAGAGTTTTATGCTCGGATTATAATTCCCTCTACCATATTATATCGGCAACTAATTCCTTTCCTCTTCTTAAATTACTAATACTCACATACCTTTCTCGTAGTTAGTAATTGTAGTTGTGTAGAACGATAGTTTTAATGCATGATTAATTCCTTTAGTAAGATTAGTTCTAATTTTCCTCGAATACTAGTCTAACATCTATCTTTCCTGCATGATCGCGATCGGTTCGGTTAACGAGTCGCCCGTTTTGCGGCAGCGCCCCTCGGTCGGTTGGGTGGGAGGAGGGCTGCGTTTCGGCCTGGGATTCGCGCGTAACAGCATTCGGCTGGTGTCCCATGGGCCACTTGATGGTGCAGTCATTGCACGTCAACGTCCAAACAATAAAAAAAAAAAAAATCAAAAACAACGAACATTGAAATGAAAATTATTCTAAAAGACGAAACACTAATCTTTTCGCGGCCGCGGCGATTTGCGATATCTGAAACGCGCATCATAGAAGACCAGATTGACGAGTGGCTGGACAAAAAGGTAATAGAGGAGTCAGATTCAGAGTTCACAAGCCCAGTTGTACTTGTGAAGAAGAGCGACGGCACACCACGACTATGTATTGACTATAGACGTATCAATAAAGTTCTCGTAAAAGATCATTTCCCGTTGCCGTTAATAGACGACCAGCTAGATCGTTTGCAAGATGCTGTAGTAATTCATCACAACTGACTTGAAGAATGGGTTCTTTCATGTTCCTGTAGCTGATGATAGTAAGAAGTACACCGCATTTGTGACGCAGAGCGGCCAGTACCAGTTCCGCCAGGTGCCGTTTGGATTGACGAATTCTCCCGGAGTATTCCACAGGCATATTGGCGCAATATGTCGACGACGTAATCATCCCAGCCAAAAACGAACAAGAAGCCTTAGCAAATCTGAAAGAAGTTCTCAAGACGTGTGAAGAGTATGGGCTAGAGCTGAATTTTAAAAAGTGTCAGTTTTTACAAACTCGAATCCAGTTCCTCGGCCATATCATAGAGAACAAAAAGCTGTATCCGACCCCGTTGAAGATTGAAGCCGTTTCAAAGTTCAAGACGCCACAGACACTGAAGCAGCTTGAGAGTTTTTTGGGTCTTACAGGATATTTTAGAAAGTTTATTTACAATTACGCGGTTATAGCCAAACCATTGACTGACCTAACGAAAAACAATGTGAAGTTTGTAATTGGCCCGGACGAAGAAAACGCCATTTGCGTATTGAAGAAATGTTTGATATCAAACCCAGTGCTAGCCGTGTACAATCAGAAGTACAAAACAGAAGTCCATACGGATGCATCAATAGATGGTTTTGGCGTCGTGCTTATGCAAAAATTAACAGACGACGGCCAATTGCATCCAGTATATTACATGAGCAAGAAAACAACAGAGGAACAACGCAAATACACTAGCTATGAATTGGAAATACTTGCGGTCATCGAAGCATTGACGAAATTCCGAGTTTATCTATTGGGAATCCCATTTAAGATAACAGATTGCAACGCGTTCACCAAAACATTAGAAAAGCAGAATCTATGTACAAGGGTAGCAAGATGGATAATGTTTCTTCAGGAGTACAACTATGAAGTTGAGCATCGCGCAGGCTCACGAATGCGTCATGTGGATGCACTTTCACGGTATCCCATTATGCACATAAGCGACGGAAGCATCTTAGGTGGCATTGAACAGGCGCAAAAACAGGCGTACATCGCTGGCGGTATCCACAATCAACTAAATGCCAGGAATCAAAGTGTGTGTTCTGCAAAACCGTTGATCATTGTATTACTAGTTGTTCGTCATTTTCAGCCATGTCGGTCATGACTAGATTTAGATTTGCAAAGGGGATCCCGCTTTGTATTAATTGTTTGCGTAAAGGGCATAATGTCTCAGCCTGCAAATCTACGCATTGCAGAGTATGCTCAAAGCCCCACCACACATTGCTGCACCGCTACAATGCTGACTCGGGGACATCAGCAAACGTCCGTGAGGCTGTCGGGTCTCAAGGTGCGTCGGATGCTGAAAGGTCGAATCAGTTGTCGTCAAATCATGCTATGGTTTTGGATTCAGATCAGGTAGTTCTGGCGACAGCAATTGGCCCGTGTCAGCTTCAGCCAGCTAGGGTGCTATTGGATTCGGGCTCTCAAGTCAATTTTATAACCGAGGAGCTTGCACGGAGCTTACAATTAAAACGCATCCGGAAAGATGTCAACTTATTGGGAATTAGAAAGGCTAACTTATCTGCGCACCAAATGGTGCAAACCACAGTGTGTACTCGAGTCAATCAATTTGAGATAGCCACTGACTTCGTCATTTTCAAATCAATTTCGTTTTATCACCCAGAGAAAGCTGTTCCATCAGACTCGTTGATAGTCCCTAAAGAGTTCCCACTGGCCGATACAGGTTTCCATAAGCCCCAGAAGGTGGAATTGCTGCTAGGAGCTGACGCCGTCTTTGAAATAATAAAAGATGGCCAATTAATGCAGGCAAATACGCTAACTTTGCAAAATACGGTATTTGGGTGGGTGGTGTCTGGTCGCTGCAGATCCACAGGACCCCAAAGCACTGAAGCATGCTCTATGGTGAGCACCGTACAGGAGTTTTGCCCTCTTGATACGCTTGTTAAACGATTCTGGGAGTTGGAACAAGTTCCAAGTGTATGTTGTGACAGACTTTATACCCCAGAGGAAATGCTTTGTGAGAAAATCTTTCGAGAAACAGTCGTTCGCTTGCCCTCAGGGCGATTGCAGGTCTCCTTGCCGTTCAAATCAAGCCCAACATGTCTTGAACTTTCGTACGAGACGGCGAGAAGGAGGTTCCTATCGTTAGAGAGACGGCTAGCTTACAATTCTTTGATGCAGGAAATGTTTATCAAGGTTATGGAAGAGTACGTAGAACTAGGCCACGTGACTTCAATCGATAATTTGATACCGAAAGATCCGCATTGTTTCATACCTTACCAATGCGGGGAACGCCCACAAGCACATCCACAAAGCTCAGAGTGGTTTTCGATGCATCCTGCAAAACCACTTCGCAAGTATCCCTAAATGATCTGCAATACAGCCGTGTCTATATTCCACTCTGCTCAGATTTCGCTGTCGCAAATATGCACTTGTTGCAGACATTACCAAAATGTACCGTCAGGTAGAAGTTGACGAGGCGCAGCGAAACTTTCAGCTGATTGTTTGGAGACGAGATGTTACGAGTCCCATACAAATCTATCGACTGAAAACTGTCCCATACGGCACGGCTAGCGCACCATTTCTAGCGGTTCGTTGCCTGAAATATTTGAGTGACACCCATTTGAAATCAAATCCGTTGGGGCAAAGGCGCTGGTCACCGACTTCTATGTCGATGATCTCCTCATCGGATCAGATGAAGAGGACGAAATGATCAGTCTTCGTCGAGAACTGTGTGAGATCCTAGAACCAGCTGGATTTTTTTTGACAAAATGGGCGTCAAACTGCAAGTCAACTTGTCATCAACAAGAAGCACTGATATCAAATGGAGATCAGGAAGACCTCAAAACGCTGGGTTTAATTTGGTATCCACGTGATGACGTGTTCAAATATAGTCTGAAGACAGTGAGTGCGGATCAAGTTACAACGAAGAGGTAAATTCTATCGTTCATTGCCAGTCTCTTCGATCCATTGGGCTTGTTATGCCCGCTCGTAGCTAAATCTAAAATATTTCTGCAGGAGGCTTGGCCTCTCAGGCTCAACTGGGACGATCCCGTTCCAAGGGACCTTGAAAATAGGTAGCTTGCCATGAAGAACGATTTTGCGCTCTTGAATAGGGTAATCATACCACGATTCGTGAGAACCAGCCAAAGAGCATCGTGCCAAGTTCATGGTTTTGCAGACGCGTCTACACGAATATATGGCTGTTGTCTGTATGTCAGAATGGTTGACACAAGTGGAGTGTCAGTCCATTTATTAACTGCCAAATCAAGGGTGTCTCCCTGGTTACAAACGCACCCATCAAAGCTCACTACATTTGTTTCTTATCAGCTCTCGATCTCTAGTACTGTTAGCATTAAGAAGAATAGAAAGTCATGAGTTATATAGAAAGTTGATATTTGTGCAAGTTATTCATTTACATTTTGAGTGGGGCACGCTAATTAAATGTTGAAGTGATCATTTTTATATGTGGTAAATTTAAATGAATATTCATTTTAAATGCCCTGTGGGAACCAATTTCCTAAGGAAGAGCGGATCACAATCAAAACTATGTCTGATTGTGGCGTCAAAGTCCGTTTTATTTCAAAACCAATAAAGAAATATCGTCACAAAGTGTCCGCTAAAATATACTCAGAACAACCGTAAAGGGGCTGTTCCTACGGTTGGTGAGCGCACTAAGCGGCACATTCGAACTTTGGCAACCGCTGAAACGGTGAGCTGTGCCCAAAGTAAAGCACAGTTAAGCCTGCCAATAACTCGGAAGCGGGTGCAAGAAATTTGCAAAAAGGATTTCGGTACTTCGATGTATTCGCGTGCATCGACATAAATGGCCCGGCTTGCCTTTTATGAGAAAATTTTGGAAGTAGAATTTTAGGAAATAGAATTTGAAAAGGTAATTTTCCGCGATGAGAAAAAGTTTAACTTAGACGGCCCGGATGGAAACCAGAAGTATTGGCGAGACCGGATTTGCTTTAAAGGAAAAAATATATAGTTCGGATGGAAAACAGTATGATACGAAGGAGCCAGTTCCAATTTCTCCAGATGAAGCATTTTCATTTTTACTTGAGCAGCAGTACAATAATATGCGAAGCATTTAGTTGCCTGTAGCAGGTGTTAGCAGTTTGTTTTTTCTTATTTCGGACATCTTTAGTCGAGCATCTAAATCCGTTAATAATTGTTTGCTACCTTTGACTAGAGGTTTTGTCAAGGTTTTGTCAAGGAATGGATAGAAAAACAGCATTTTCAGCTGATAGAGTAGAGGGCACAAAGTCCTGACCTAAATACTATTGAAAATCTTAGGTCAAGAGTAAAAAGACGGCTCGGGCAATACGAAGCAGCCCCAACAAATATGGGCAACCTTTGGGATCGTGTAAAAGCGGATTGGAATCGAATCCCAAAAGCTATTATCGAAAATTAGGTAGAGAGCATGCCAAACCGCGTAATTCTAGTTATTGCTAATAAGGGTCGGTGGACCAAATATTCAAATATATTTAATTTTCTTGAAACGTGCAAAAGTGAGTTTATGCGGGTTATTTTTGTTTTTACTTTCAAAATTTTTGAATTCATCTCATATATTATTGTTTTTTAATCCTATTTGTTAATTTGCTTGATTATCTTGTATGGTTCATTTTTTATGGGCGAATATGCGAGCAAAAGTGACTGCTCGCCACTGTATATGTGTATGTTAATATGAATTAGTTAACTTTCAATAGATAATAATAAATAATATCGGGAGAAAACTATATGGAAATCTGTTTTGACTTTTAATGTTTTTTGGTGGTGGACCTTTCGAACTGCCCATTTATTTATTTGAAAACGAGGCGGAACGTTGTGAGCCGCGGCTCTACTTTATACCCGGTACTCAGTCAGTATATATGTATGTGAGCTTGTTGTAATTTATTACATGTTCGCAAAAGGGACAAATTTAATTTTAGCCAAAAAAAAAAAAGTAATTAAGTCGAACCTTTTCGGAGATTTATATCTATAGATGTTTCCATAAATTTTTTACATCTAGCTCTTATAGTCTCTGAGAACTAGGCGTCAAAAAATTCGATCAGGCATAGCGCCCACCCCTGTGTGTGAGAGAGAGGGAACGATGCATTTCGAAATGGTTTTCTTCATTGTGGCTATATTTATGATCCGATCTGATCCAGATTCAACACTCTGATAGATTTGGTCATCTTTAAAATTTTTCATGCCACAGATTTTCGTCCTTTTACTGACAAGAGTCCCAGCTTAGATTACGAAGCGCAAAAATTAAAAATTGTTTTTGCACTGATTCGAGGACAGTTTGTTGCTCTTTATACTGCGGGCTCCACACACAAGAACAATACTTCAATATCGGACGCACTAAAGAAATATAGAGTTGTTTGGTCACATACGGGTCGTCAAACTCCTTGGACCAACGATAAATTAAGGCTAATACACCTTTGGCTTTATTTACAGTTGCGGATATATGGCTATTAAAACACAATTTGTGGTCAAAAAGGACTCCAAGGTCAGTTGAGCTCGATATTCGACGCAGGGAATGATTTCCAAGAGAATATGACACAAAATGTGGAGCGCGAAGATAAAAGGTCATAAGTTTGCATTTCGAAAAGTTAAAAAAAAAGCAGATTGTTTGAACACCACATTCGGAGTTCATTCAGATCTTGCTGAAGGTGTGTGTGCAAATACCAATCAAAGTACGGCAGACAGATTTTTACGTCGTCCGCATACATTAGCGTATGAGAGAATGCTATAACTTGGGGTAGGTCATTCAAAAATAAGATGAAGAGAAGCGGGCTCAAATGACTTCCTTGTGGAACTCCAGAAGTGACACTAACAATATTAGACAACACATTATAAAATAAAACCCGTTGTGTGCGATTTGAAAGATACGACGAAATCCATTTTAGAAGATTAGTAGGGAAACTTAATAAAGACAACTTCTGAATTAGCAGGGTATGGCTTACGGAATCAAAAGCCTTGCTGAAATCCGTAAAAATTACGTCAGTTTGCAAACCACTTCGAAATCCGCGGTTGATTATTGACGAGAACTCGAGAAGGTTAGTCGATGTTGAACGATGTTTATAAAAACCGTGTTGTTACGGAGATATTAAACTTGAGCAAAGGTGTTGCAATTGCCGGGTTACCAAGAACTCAAGGAGCTTAGGGATGGCGGAAAGCTTTGCAATACCTCGGTAATTCTCGAAATTGGATCTTGAACCTTTCTTATGAAGTGGAATTATATAGGACTCGTTCCAAATCATTGGGAGACAAGATTTTTCCAAAGATAGGTTGAAAAGAAAGTTCAGAGGCAAAGGCAAAGGGATTCGGCACAATATTTCAGAATACAACTTGGCACTCTATCAGGACCCGCAGAGAAAGAAGTGCCAAACGATTTCAAGGCTGCCTGAACATCGCTTTCCTTAAAATATGGAAGAAAAATGCCGTTGGCCTGAGGTAGATCATAGGGGTACGGAGTGGATGAGCTACATATATGAGAGGAGTATGTAGATTGGAAAAACGTGGCGAATAAATTAGCAGCATCAATACCACCCCTTTTGAACTTCTAATGGGTATCAAGATGCGCACCAAAGATGACCAGCAGCTTCAGAGTTTGATCCAGGAGTCCATCGTTGCATTTGAAGATGACCGCAATGAGCTACGGACAAAAGCGAAAACTCAAATTCTGAATCTGCAAGCCGAGAACAAAGAGACGTATAACTTGCGACGTAAGGCAGCTAGGCAGTATGACGTTGGCGACCTAGTTTGGTAGCGGGCTCAAACTTAAGCCAAATTTTTTGGGTCCTTACCAGATCATCAAGGTGAAGCAGAACAATGCCTACGACGTCAAAAAAGTTGGCAATTCCGATGGTCCAAAGCACTCCTCTTCGTGTGCGGAATATCTGAAGCCATGGTCCACAAGCAACAACGACGATAGCGAAGATGCATTCGAGGCGAGTGCATAGTCAGGACGGCCGGATGTGGGCTGTGTTTTGCGATCCCTGGACAAAACGAGCAAACGCGAATTCGCCCCCAGGCGATGGAGATAGAGCAGCGTGAGCAGTGGGAAAACAGCCACCGATGAAAAGGGTTGTGTTGAGTAACAAAACGACGAACGACGTCCAATTTGAGTTCCTTGCATCTTTAACAACATCAATATTACTGTACCTAAACTTATATTTTAACCTTACTCTGATTAATAAACAAAAAAACCCTACATATATCCATGGTATAGTTCCAAAATGTTGTGAAAATATGGAAAAAGCCTCTTTTACTATTTGCTTGTAACACAACGCATTCATTGTTGATGACAAGAACTTTAGTTTGTGGGTGCCATAGTAGGAAATGGACCCCCACACCATAACACCTCCAGCTCTGCTATGCAAACGGTCCAAATGATGAGGTTCCTTGCGGAGATCATGGAAATAGTAACTATAACCATCAGGGCCTTCTAAATTAAACTTTTTTTGTCTTAGAATACGACACTATGCCACTGCGAGGTCCAGGCCACATGCTCGCGACAAAAATTGAGGCGTTGCGCTTTTTTGCCGGGTTAAGGGGAGGCTTTTTATTTATTTTTAACCTCTTTAGGTGTTAAGCCTCTAAAATAACGCGATGGACAGTGGATAGACTAGCCTTAACATCAAATTTTTCACGAATTTTTGCCACAGAGTCGTGAGAATTTGACGCTTTTCTTAATATGAGGCGTCTTTCCGAATTAGTGAGCACTCTGTGCATGCGTCCCTTCATATTCTTTCCATATTCAGACTCATTATTTAAAAATTACGACATTGATTTTTTTGCTATTTGTGCAATCGATAGGCCAGAGTCCTTGTATGCCTTCTTTTTCCATTTTCCTCCTCAGTTAAGGCTTTTTATCCACCCATTTAAATTTTGTTTAAAAAGTAATCGTCGAAAATCACAAAAAAGTTCGATTTGTTCGACACAAAAAAATTGACTAAATTTCAAGCGAATTCTAACAAAAAGAAAGAAAAAAACATAACGGATCTTTCCCAGAACTTGCGGTTTGTTGCTGAGGGAGACAAATAGTTGCACAAAGAGAACGTGCAAAAATACCGTTATTTTATCATCTTTTTGAGCTATAAGCAATTGAACGTTCGAACGTTTCACCTTCTTTGCTTTGTGATGTGTCGTCATGCATTTGTTTCTTATCAGCTAATAATCTCTATTACCGTTAGCATTAAGAAGAATAGAAAGTCATAAGTTATATAGAAAGTTGATATTTGTGCAAGTTATTCATTTACATTTTGAGTGGGGCACGCTAATTAAATGTTGAAGTGATCATTTTTATATGTGGTAAATTTAAATGAATATTCATTTTAAATGCCCTGTGGGAACCAATTGCCTAAGGAAGAGCGGATCACAATCAAAACTATGTCTGATTGTGGCGTCAAAGTCCGTTTTATTTCAAAACCAATAAAGAAATATCGTCACAAAGTGTCCGCTAAAATATACTCAGAACAACCGTAAAGGGGCTGTTCCTACGGTTGGTGAGCGCACTAAGCGGCACATTCGAACTTTGGCAACCGCTGAAACGGTGAGCTGTGCCCAAAGTAAAGCACAGTTAAGCCTGCCAATAACTCGGAAGCGGGTGCAAGAAATTTGCAAAAAGGATTTCGGTACTTCGATGTATTCGCGTGCATCGACATAAATGGCCCGGCTTGCCTTTTATGAGAAAATTTTGGAAGTAGAATTTTAGGAAATAGAATTTGAAAAGGTAATTTTCCGCGATGAGAAAAAGTTTAACTTAGACGGCCCGGATGGAAACCAGAAGTATTGGCGAGACCGGATTTGCTTTAAAGGAAAAAATATATAGTTCGGATGGAAAACAGTATGATACGAAGGAGCCAGTTCCAATTTCTCCAGATGAAGCATTTTCATTTTTACTTGAGCAGCAGTACAATAATATGCGAAGCATTTAGTTGCCTGTAGCAGGTGTTAGCAGTTTGTTTTTTCTTATTTCGGACATCTTTAGTCGAGCATCTAAATCCGTTAATAATTGTTTGCTACCTTTGACTAGAGGTTTTGTCAAGGTTTTGTCAAGGAATGGATAGAAAAACAGCATTTTCAGCTGATAGAGTAGAGGGCACAAAGTCCTGACCTAAATACTATTGAAAATCTTAGGTCAAGAGTAAAAAGACGGCTCGGGCAATACGAAGCAGCCCCAACAAATATGGGCAACCTTTGGGATTGTGTAAAAGCGGATTGGAATCGAATCCCAAAAGCTATTATCGAAAATTTGGTAGAGAGCATGCCAAACCGCGTAAATCTATTTATTGCTAATAAGGGTCGGTGGACCAAATATTCAAATATATTTAATTTTCTTGAAACGTGCAAAAGTGAGTTTATGCGGGTTATTTTTGTTTTTACTTTCAAAATTTTTGAATTCATCTCATATATTATTGTTTTTTAATCCTATTTGTTAATTTGCTTGATTATCTTGTATGGTTCATTTTTTATGGGCGAATATGCGAGCAAAAGTGACTGCTCGCCACTGTATATGTGTATGTTAATATGAATTAGTTAACTTTCAATAGATAATAATAAATAATATCGGGAGAAAACTATATGGAAATCTGTTTTGACTTTTAATGTTTTTTGGTGGTGGACCTTTCGAACTGCCCATTTATTTATTTGAAAACGAGGCGGAACGTTGTGAGCCGCGGCTCTACTTTATACCCGGTACTCAGTCAGTATATATGTATGTGAGCTTGTTGTAATTTATTACATGTTCGCAAAAGGGACAAATTTAATTTTAGCCAAAAAAAAAAAAGTAATTAAGTCGAACCTTTTCGGTGATTTATATCTATAGATGTTTCCATAAATTTTTTACATCTAGCTCTTATAGTCTCTGAGAACTAGGCGTCAAAAAATTCGATCAGGCATAGCGCCCACCCCTGTGTGTGAGAGAGAGGGAACGATGCATTTCGAAATGGTTTTCTTCATTGTGGCTATATTTATGATCCGATCTGATCCAGATTCAACACTCTGATAGATTTGGTCATCTTTAAAATTTTTCATGCCACAGATTTTCGTCCTTTTACTGACAAGAGTCCCAGCTTAGATTACGAAGCGCAAAAATTAAAAATTGTTTTTGCACTGATTCGAGGACAGTTTGTTGCTCTTTATACTGCGGGCTCCACACACAAGAACAATACTTCAATATCGGACGCACTAAAGAAATATAGAGTTGTTTGGTCACATACGGGTCGTCAAACTCCTTGGACCAACGATAAATTAAGGCTAATACACCTTTGGCTTTATTTACAGTTGCGGATATATGGCTATTAAAACACAATTTGTGGTCAAAAAGGACTCCAAGGTCAGTTGAGCTCGATATTCGACGCAGGGAATGATTTCCAAGAGAATATGACACAAAATGTGGAGCGCGAAGATAAAAGGTCATAAGTTTGCATTTCGAAAAGTTAAAAAAAAAGCAGATTGTTTGAACACCACATTCGGAGTTCATTCAGATCTTGCTGAAGGTGTGTGTGCAAATACCAATCAAAGTACGGCAGACAGATTTTTACGTCGTCCGCATACATTAGCGTATGAGAGAATGCTATAACTTGGGGTAGGTCATTCAAAAATAAGATGAAGAGAAGCGGGCTCAAATGACTTCCTTGTGGAACTCCAGAAGTGACACTAACAATATCAGACAACACATTAGAAAATAAAACCCGTTGTGTGCGATTTGAAAGATACGACGAAATCCATTTTAGAAGATTAGTAGGGAAACTTAATAAAGACAACTTCTGAATTAGCAGGGTATGGCTTACGGAATCAAAAGCCTTGCTGAAATCCGTAAAAATTACGTCAGTTTGCAAACCACTTCGAAATCCGCGGTTGATTATTGACGAGAACTCGAGAAGGTTAGTCGATGTTGAACGATGTTTATAAAAACCGTGTTGTTACGGAGATATTAAACTTGAGCAAAGGTGTTGCAATTGCCGGGTTACCAAGAACTCAAGGAGCTTAGGGATGGCGGAAAGCTTTGCAATACCTCGGTAATTCTCGAAATTGGATCTTGAACCTTTCTTATGAAGTGGAATTATATAGGACTCGTTCCAAATCATTGGGAGACAAGATTTTTCCAAAGATAGGTTGAAAAGAAAGTTCAGAGGCAAAGGCAAAGGGATTCGGCACAATATTTCAGAATACAACTTGGCACTCTATCAGGACCCGCAGAGAAAGAAGTGCCAAACGATTTCAAGGCTGCCTGAACATCGCTTTCCTTAAAATATGGAAGAAAAATGCCGTTGGCCTGAGGTAGATCATAGGGGTACGGAGTGGATGAGCTACATATATGAGAGGAGTATGTAGATTGGAAAAACGTGGCGAATAAATTAGCAATACCAGAAGAAGAAGACTCAGAATTATTAAGATAATAAAGGGAAGGAGGAAACGCATTGGACTTACGCTTAGAGTTTCACTAACTATTGACAGATAGGAATTGGGAACGAGCGGAGGAGTATTGTTCGAAGAAAAACATGGAGCCTGTTTTCTTAAACTTTTTATAAAGTCTAGATTTCTTATTCCTTAAGTACGACAAATTTCTGGAGAACCAAGGAGGCTTGGACGGTACTGGGACCGTGAACTCAGGAACATATGTGATTAGGGCAGAGTTTATAATTTCATAGAACGAGTTGACCGATTCGTCAATACTCGATAAGGAGTGAAGGATGGACCAATCAACATTCGAGAGATGAAGGCTTAGATCGGTGAAATTAGTTCTGCGAAAACAATTCACGCGACCAGGAGCCAAAGAATCGTCAACACGGCTAGAATTGGCACACTCAAGGGATATAGAAAGAGTAAGATGGTAAGGGTCTTCAGGAACTGATAATGGACTAACTCTGGTCACCGTTCCAAGAGAAGCATCAATAACGAAAATTAGGTCGAAAACTCTGTCCCTATTATTTTTAATAGCATTAATTTGGACGAGGGAGATATCGGCTAGGCCATTAACAAAATCATTATGATTACTAGGAAGCAAGAGGTTGGCGTCCTCACAGGGCAACCAAGAAAGAAGTGGTAAATTAAAGTCACCCATGACAATAGTCTGGTCAGCAGAACCTAAGGCGGACACAACAGATTGTATAGCAGAGAGGTGGTTTAAGTAAACCTCAGCATCGGACTTGAAAGGAATATAGGAACAGGTTAAATAAATGTGGTAGATTCTTTTGCTTGATGGCAACGATTAACATTTATTGAATAAGTATGTTGAACTTAATAGTAGTCTTAGCTCCAAGTTTTACAATTTGTGATAATTAACTGTATTCTTAATTATGCGCGTGTACGTCTGATGCGTGGCTGAACAGAGAGCTGACTTCTGACTGATCTCCTCCTCTCGCTATCGGCTCTCTCAGAGCCGATGGCCGCTCTATGCACACGACGCGACAAAACTACGACCGCTTCGTGTCTCTCTCTTTCCTTCGTTTCCTACATAAATAGATGCTGTATCAGAACGGACTTTAAAAGCAAAAAATTCAATTCCATGGATGTTGTTAAAAGGGAACAACTCAGAAGAAAAATCCGTATTGACTGCAATCAAAACTCCACCTGCATAAGATGCGCGGTCCATTCTGTAAGTGATACATTTTTTAACTAAAATTTCATGATCAAGAACAGTAGATTTAAGCCAGGTTTCGGTAAAAGCGATAGCATCAAAATCAAAAGATGCACTATCCGTATGTAGTTGGCACAATAAACCTAACAGACTGCGTGCGTTTTGATAGTGAATGGAGAAAAGGTTATCTAGTTTTTTGAGTTGGCAGGGCCGGTAAAATTGGGACTCGGGTTGGAAACTTTATGTTGGAACTCGTGCATAACTGTATGCTTAGGCCAGATTGACGGTTCAAGTGATGCAGATAGGTAAGAATCAGGGAGGAAAATCTTGAAGGAGGAAATATTACGCCTTTGAGTAAATGTAAACTTGGTCACAATTATATTATTTGTGACGTATGCAATGGCCTGGGCCTGGGCACCCCTGTATTAGATGTTTCCATTTTTGTTTACATACGTTTTTTACATCTGTCTTTTCTACATGTCTAAATCAACTTGCTACATATACATACACGGCGGTGTGCGAGAGGGAGAGGGAATGAGTCTGCGCTTGGCAGGCCCCTGAAATTTCATTTGTTCCTTCTGTCTATACTAATGATCCGATCTGATCCAAATTCAATACTGTTAGATAAGGTCACTTTCTATGATACTGCGTTTTTGGTTTTCCCGTATCTTCAAAATTGTAGATTTTCGTCCTTTGTGGTGGCGGAAGGGGACGTGGCCAAATTTTGAAACAAACTCGTCTCGGTTTGATATCACAGGAGCTTGGATAGAATGTTTGGTTGATCTAGCTCTTATAGTCTCTGAGAACTAGGCGTCAAAAACTTCGATCTGGAATAGCGCCCACCCCGGTGTGTGAGAGAGAGCGAGAGGGAACGATGCATTTCGAAATAGTTTTCTTCATTGTATAGCCACAATTATCCGATCTGATCCAGATTCAACACTCTGATAGATATGGTCATCTTTAAAATTGTTCATGCCACAGATTTTCGTCCTTTTACTGGGCGGAAGGGGGCGGGGCGAAATTTTGAAATACACTTGTAACAGTGCGATAGGACAGGAGTCTGGATACAAAATTGTGTTCCTCTAGCTTTTATGGTCTTTGAGCTATAGGCGCTAATGAAGACGGACAGACGGACGGACAGAAAGACATAGCTATATCGACTCGGCTATTGATGCTGATCAAGAATATATATACTTTATGGGGTCGGAAACGCTTCCTTCTGGGTGTTACACACATTAATTTTTTGCACAAATCTAATATACCCCTTTACTCTTCGAGTACCGGGTATAAAAATCGTTCGCCTCTTTGTATTAGTGTTTTTCTTTGTGAGTGTTGGTGATTGCTCTTCCGTATGCTGGCTTTTGGCACCCCTGATCTAATATATAAAAATCTCCGAAAAGGTTCGACCTAAATTTTTTTTTTTTTGGCGAAAATTAAATTTTTTCTTTTGGCGAACATTTAATAAATTACAAGCTCACATACAGTGACGCACTAAAGTGATGACACAGCTTCAAATTTCAACTTCAAATGTAATTGCCAGGCTTATGCAGAATTTTAATGAATCAATTTTTTTGTATATACAGTGATGGAAAAAATAATGGAAACAACATATTTTTTCGTAATTTTCAAAATTTTGTTCAGTGAAATTTTTTTTTTTTCAAATTTAATAATTTTATTTGAAAGTCTAAACAGTAACGCATAAAAATATAACAAAATAATAATTTTCGATAAACCTAAACTAACAAAAATTCATTAAATTAATTTTTGGAATTTTTTAGGCCTGGAAAAAATAATAGAAACGCATTTAACTTTTGTTCCTATCATGTTTTAAATCGGTTGAAATCGTGTATTACAGGTAAAATTCCATAAAATAAAGATAAAAGAAGATATGGAATACTTTTTCTTACGGATCCCGTTTCGGTTGTTGTTGTTATTCGTTTCAGAATGGGTCGAGACGTACATTGTACGGCAATTGATAGAAAACAGATTCTAAGTCTACGGAATGAAAGCACAACTAAGTCAGACATAGCCACAATTCTAAACTGTTCAAAAAAAAATGGCTTTACGGCTATTCACTACAAAAAAAACGAGGGGGAACGTTATGAGCCGCGTCTGCGCCGCGGCTCTACTTTATACCCGGTACTCAGTCAGTATATATGTATGTGAGCTTGTTGTAATTTATTACATGTTCGCAAAAGGAAAAAATTAAATTTTAGCCAAAAAAAAACAATTTAAGTCGAACCTTTTCGGAGATTTTGATCTATTAGATGTTTCCATATTTGTTTACATACGTTTTTTACATCTGTCTTTTCTACATGTTTTTATCTACTTCCTACATATACATACACGGCTGTGTGCGAGAGAGAGAGGGAATCAGTCTGCGCTTGGGAGGCCACTGAAATTTCATTTGTTCCTTCTGACTATATTTATGATCCGATCTGATCCAAATTCAATACTCTGATAGATATAGTAATTTTCTATGATTCTGCGTTTTTGGTTTTCCCGTATCTTCAAAATTTTAGATTTTCATCTTTTGTGGGGGCGGAAGGGGGCGTGGCCAAATTTTAAAACAAACTCGTCTCGGTTTGATATCACAGGAGCTTGGATAGAAAGTTTGGTGGTTCTAGCTCTTATAGTCTCTGAGAACTAGGCGTCAAAAAATTCGATCAGGCATAGCGCCTACCCCTGTGTGTGAGAGAGAGCGAGAGGGAACGATGCATTTCGAAATGGTTTTCTTCATTGTAGTTATATTTATCATCTGATCTGATCCAGATTCAACAATCTGATAGATATTGTCATTCTCTACGATTCTGCGTTTTTAGTTTTCTCGTATCTTTAAAATTGTGCATGCCACAGATTTACGTCCTTGGAGTGGGCGGAAGGGGGCGGGGCGAAATTTTGAAATACACTTGTAACAGTGCGATAGGACAGGAGTCTGGATACAAAATAGTGTTCCTCTAGCTTTTATGGTCTTTGAGCTATAGGCGCTAATGAAGACGGACAGACGGACAGACGGACGGACAGACAGACATAGCTATATCGACTCGGCTATTGATGCTGATCAAGAATATATATACTTTATGGGGTCGGAAACGCTTCCTTCTGGGTGTTACACACATTAATTTTTTGCACAAATCTAATATACCCCTTTACTCTTCGAGTACCGGGTATAAAAACCCAAAAACACGCGAAAAAACGAGCGCATTATCAAAGAAATTCGACACCCTTCTTGTTATAAAATAAAAAGAAAATCCTTTTCTGTCATCGGAAGATCTGAGAAATGATCCAAATGCATCAGTCAATAGCCGTACTATAATATATAGTCGGATTGGTGTCGATTGAAAAGACCACATAGCTCAAAACGTATCATACCTTAAAAAAAAAAATGTCAGAAACCGGGTAAATTTTGCGAAGATGCATTTTTGCTGTCCAAATTGCAAATATTTGTTGTAGTCGAATGAAACTAAGATCAATTTGTTTGGATTTGTTGGTAAACCACATATTAGGCACTTAAAGATCGCTTCCCACCACCCAAGGTACTCTATTAAAACGGTTAGGCATGGTGGTAGAAACATCGTGCGGTGGGGATGCGTTTCTTATTCGGGTGTTGGTCCAATATATTGGATAAAGGAAAACATAGGTGCCTTCCTCTACGTAAATATACTGGACAGTATAATGCTGAATAGAAAATGCAATTAAAGTGGGATTTCCCGTAGGATAATGACCCGAAACACTCCCAAATGCTGACCTCGAAATGGTTATTAGGCAACAAAGTTCCACTGATGAAATGGCCTGCACAGCCACCAGACCTAAATCCTATAGGGCAGTTTTGGGTGATCTTAAAGAATAGGATTGGAGGCTATAAGTTCAAAAATTAAAATGATTTGTGGCAAAAAGTTCAATCCGAATGGTACTCCATTGATCCATCAATTTGGGCCGAACTGGTCGATTCCATGGGTCGTCGATGTGCCGAAGCCACTAAAAATCACAGTGCCATATCCAAATATTAAAGTTGAAAGTAAATCTACTAGCCTTTGAAGCTAAACATTTGTTTTTCTTAGCCTCAAGTCTCCCGTTTCTATTATTTTTTCCAGGCCTAAACAATTCAAAAATTAATTTAATTAATTTTTGTTAGTTTAGGTTTTTTGAAAATTATTATTTTGTTATATTTTTATGCTTTACTGTATAGACTTTCAAGTAAAATTATTAAAATTGAAAAAAAAAAATTTTACTGAACAAAATTTTGAAAAATACGAAAAAAATATGTCGTTTCTATTATTTTTTCCATCACTGTATTTAAATTAAACATTTGTTTATTCATTGGTAACATTTTTTTTGCTTTTTTTTTTAAGTACTTAAAATTATTTAAACTTTAAATCAAAAGGAACTTATTTCATGACACAAAAGTCTTGGCACAATTCACCTAAAAATGTTTTTGTTCATAGCTAAAATAAAAATTAATATTGGGTCGGTAGTCTTTTTAGCTTGATGACATCATCAAGACGTCTTGGCATGGAATGAACCAACTTTTTTGTGGTTTCTTCCGAAATATTCTTCCATTCTTCCAATAATGACTTTTTAAGGTAATTTTTTGATGAAATTTGATGTCTTTTCATCCGTCGATCCAACTCCTCCCACAGGTGGTCGATCGGATTAAGGTCAGGTGATTGTGGTGGATGTGGCAGCACATGTGCGGTATTGTAGGTGAGCCACAAACGCACATCTTTGGCACAATGCTTAGGATCATTGTCTTCCATTAAGGTGAACGAATCTGGCATATTGAGCTTCAGGGCACTTTTTTTTAAATTATCCTTTAAAATGTTGAGGTAATAGACCTCGTTCATTATTCCCTCGATGAATACCAGCTCTCCAACCCCCGCAGATGACATGCATCCCCACACCATGACTCCTCCGCCACAGTGTTTCACTGTTGGTGCCAAGTTATTTTTATCCAATTCAGTGTTTGGCTTTCTCCATACGTGTTGACGGCCATCGGATCGAAAAATATTAAATTTTCTTTCATCCGAAAAGAGCACCTGATCCCAGAAATCAATTGACTTGCCCAAGTGCTCTCTAGCATAGTCTAAACGCTTTTTTTGATTAACCTCCGAGATCAAAGGCTTTGGTCTAGCAGCACGACAATGGTAGTAGGCTTCATGCAGGGCCCTTCTCACAGTCATGGGGTGGATTTCCTTCCCAAACTCAGTCTTGAACCAAAGACTATACAATACCAAGATAGTGCATCAGGAACAAATTAAATTTCAATTTTCGTTCGACGCTTCATGGTACGGTCGCGCAGGGTGTACGCCTATTCTCTTTTAGGCTATCCTTCGTCTCTGGCCACCGCTCGCTACCAACCTACTCGGGCTCGGCTACTCATCTCATCACGGTCCGGAAATTTTATAGCAACATACTGTCTCGCACTAGCGAGACTCGAGACTTCTGGGTCCCGAGATTCCAAAAACAACTACATTGCTTGGGCTGGATTCAGCACATTGATTCTCGACTCGAGTTTGTTTTGAAAAGGTTGTTCTGTTGTTGTTGGTATATTTTCCAATTTGTTCCTACTAAGCAATTAGTTTTTTTGATGCCTTTTTTGCTCCTCCGCGAGTAGCCCATAAGGAATGCTCCCTAAAGACTAATATTACAAAATCGAATAGAGCCAATTTATGTTCTCAACATTCACCTGTAAAACAACCAGCAGTCTCGTTTTGGCTTGTTTTTAAAATTACAGTTGAACTTCTCCATGAAGAAGTTTCTTATACAACGAATTTATTTCCAAAACACTGCATTTTCGTTCAATTTTTAGTATGCTTCGATCTCCCTCTAACGATCCCTCACTCTAACGTTATAGAGAGTTCGGATGTAAATCGCAATTTCTACACAAAAATTGAAGCAGTGAGCATGGAATGAGCTCAAGGCAACCCAGAAATATGCACGTAGTTGTTTTTGAGAATCAATCTGCTGAATCATGCCCAAGCAATGCACTGTAAGTCAAATAGACACTTTTTCTGATATAAATTAATAGCTTATCAAGATTTCCTAAAAAACTATATATGTATAAGAAACTTTTTTTTTCAATTTTTTTTTTTTTTAATTAATATAAAAAAAATGTGTTTTATTCATTCTAGGTATATTTTATATTTCATATTTGTATTAAGGCAAGATTAGGCACACGATTTTGAGGTATGGTACAGAAGATTTTGTAGACTGACTTTAGCTACTGTTTCTGAAATATCATCGGGCGGTCTTGGTTTGTTTCTTTCTTTCAGCCACTTAGTTATAGTGAAGATAAATATCACAATTTCCATTTTTTGTGTCCTCTCTGATGGCGACGTATTGATTTTAAGCCCGCGTTTTTAAGCCCGCGTTTTTAAGCCCTTACTCTAATATAAACCCATGCATCGTCTGGTGAAGATCGTGCCTTGTCTGAGCTAAAATCAAGTAGCTTTAGAATAGCTGCAAGGTCAGTCTGACCTCTTTTGCAAGCAGCCATGCTTGATGTGATACAAATTTCTAGAGTTAGAGCGTCTTGAACGCACCTACCTCGGTCGAAACTACCTATTGTCTACAAACTTTAAACACGTTTTTCTCGAAACCATGGTTTGCGTCCAAACTTCAATCGCAGGGCTTGATTTATTGATCCGATTCTCTTCAAATAAACTTTATCAGGAAATTAACACATTAGTCTAAACAAATATAAACATATTTTTTTTTTGAGTGCCTATATTTTGGTTAATATTTTGACCAAATTTATTCCAGTTTGGTATAAACCATACAGAACTCCATAAATGTTGATAAAGTTAAGTCATTGCTTATTTCATTTCACAGAATTGAAGTTCGGCTACTATCTTTTTCGAGCAGAGGTCGACAAGAGCCGCCATTTCGCAGCCGCCATTTTAAAATTTGGCATACAAAAATATAAACTTATTAAGAAATAACAAGTAAATTTTACAATAGAAACCAGAAGTTTCTATGTCTTTTCATTATCCCACAACAAATTTTTAAAGTTCGGTGTATTTTGGGCCAAGAAAATACGTATTGCTTAGATGGTTATGAGCTAAAATCTTAAATTTTGGGGGAAGTGGGATAAAAGGGGAAATAAACTTAACAGTTCTGAGTTAACAAAGAATTACTCTACAGCATGTATATAAACACTTGGCTAAACAACTAACACTTACTATTCGCATTCGTTTAAAACTAAACAACTCTTAGAAATGCAGTTTTTTTTAAGAAATATATGGTATATGACATATCGAAACAAAAATTTATTAATTTTTTCACCAATAATCTTGGGTTTTTTACTTTTACATTATGAAGTGCAAATATGGAACAACCTAAAAATATTAAGATCACTTCATAATAACTGAAAATAGCCATTTTATAGACCTTTTTCTGAAACAAAGCCAGGTGTCCTTATTATTTTTCACATGACTGTAAATTTGACACCATTACCATGGATATTTAGATTGTGACTTCTTTATAATTTTTTTGTAACCCAACGTCAAATTCGACTCGGAAAATATTGGTCAGGACAAATTCACTTTTCGGATTCATGGCACCAGCTGACGGAGATCAATTCGTTTATCAGAACTGGCAAAAAATACATTTTTGCGCATAACAGCAAAAATTCTGATAACAGCGCGCATTGCAGTTGGTTAAAGACTGATGTTTTCCGCCACATTTAATTCAAAATGTAAGTGCAACAAATTAATGGTTTGACCATTAGTTTTAAATTCAAATTTCAATTTGAATGCGATTTCTCACAGTTCGTCAGACATGTAAAATGCATCCGAGATGTTTCCGAGTTATTTCTGCCGTCGTTCTGCTCAAAAACAAGTAATTGATAAAATATCATGCTGTTTTTTTACAAAACAACCAGGTCAGCTGTTTTGGTTTGTCAGAATCGATGATAAAACTCAACATATCGATGAAAATGTGTAAGGAGTTTTTCAAAATGAAAAGTAACTTTGCGGCAATGAAAGCATCACGTGTATGAGAGATGAGAGTATGAGATTTGGATTTATGTAAGCGCGCTGTCAAAATTTCATGGGTGAACCGCTTCAACACACATGAATCCATCAATATTAAACTACAATGTACATACATACACACATACATATTTATATTTTCTCAATTCGGAGGCATCTGCTAAGAATGGAGATCTTCTACCTTTCACTATAGTAAATTCAGATCATAACCTACCTTTAAAATTATCTCCTGAAACATTTTTTCTGCTAAATCATATCGACCCTTATCCGTCCAAAACATATCCGAAGCTTCCACTCTCATTCTGAGTTTTTATTTGCACTGCTGATGCTTAACAACTAAATAATACACAAGGTTTCGATTCTTTACTTATGCAACATATATCAAGTGGGTCAAGATAGAGTTTAAGTGATAACCTCAAATCTATTATGGAACGAAGCGAAAAGGAACACAAATCAGATTTTTGTACGACCCCAACGGATGTTACACGGATGTCGTATGTTACAACCAAAGCAAATAATCTCCCATCTCATAAAGTACTAATTAAGGACATCAGCATCAATAGCCAAATCGATATAGACCGTTTCCGTCTGCATTAATACCTCAATATCAGAATCTAAGGCAGCCGTCTTTTATATGCAGACTTCTGTGATATTAAACTGAATATCATATATAAATGGTTTACTCCGCTGCCTTCGCCTCAGCCTATTAAATAACGAAATCTTCTGAAAATCAAAACTTCAGGCACGATGTTATATAAAGAACTAGCGGCACTTCGACATTTCGCATTTGCATAGTGTGGTTTCAAGGATGAGAAATGCAACAGAGCATACTGTTGAGCTAATTAGCTTTTTCAGAAGCGTATGTTTGCGATGTGCTTAATAATAATTAGAAAATGGTTCAGATTAGTTTAGATGAAAAAAAATAGCGAAAGTTCTGCGAATGGGATAGTGGAAGTAATAGCTAGATTAGGTATACGATGAATTGTATACAACAAAAGCTTTAACGTGCAATTGAGCTGGTGTTGGCGGACGTGAATCGATCAGTGCTGGCGGCCGAGCTATATTTTCCGGCTCGGGCTCATCGATAAGAATCTGCGGGTTTCGCTCAGCTTGCTGGATACTGAGGCCAGTAAAACCCAACCGAATAATTCCTGGCCCAGTTTTTTTTGTATGGAGTTTGGCAGTAATTTTTCGTTTCCGCGTTGCTTGATACTAGGCTTTTATGTTAATAGTTTAACGGGGAACGGTGGGATTTTTTGACAAATGTGAAACCTCGTTTCCCACAGGACACCATCCACTATGTATCCATTGACAACACAGCTGACAACAACAAACCTAAAACCTGTGCTCTGCATGTCAAAATTAAAAAACAAATATGGAATTTTTAATTATTGTTTCGACTGCGGTTAAACAGCAACAAATTTTGTTGCATAAATGGATGGTGGGGAAAGTCAAATAAATGAATTCGATGAGGAAGAATTCCTTGCAATGCTTAATTATTTTGGTGAATGTATTCCAAGAAGTTAGTAAATTAAAATCCAAATAGGAATCCAAGTAGTATATCAAAAGTCAAGCCTTGCACAACGGATCGAAGCGTCCGCAATATTGTACGAAAAATCCAAGGAAATTTGCCGAGTGTCCGTACCTGTAATAAGCAAAACATTGTTTAAACATATACAAAAATTTGTGAAACTGTAATTGTTTCTTTTTATTTATTCGCCTTCTTCTACCGAAGAAATTGCAGCATTTCTAATTGAAAATTGAGCATCTGCCATTTAAAGTCTTCCGGCTCGTCGCCATTTACTGGAGAATGTCAGTTATTCCTGCATTCATTGTTTACATTTTCACAGTGACTTTCTTTATACCCTGGTACTCGAAGAGTATAAGGGTATATTAAATTTGTGTTGATAACGGTTGTGTGTAACACCCAGAAGGAATCGTTTCCGACCCCATTAAGTATATATATTCCTGATCAGAATCAATAGCCGAGTCGATATAGCTATGTCTGTCCGTCCGTCTGTCCGTCTTCATTAGCGCCTATAGCTCAGAGACTATAAAAGTTAGAGGAACACCATTTTGTATCCAGACTCCTGTCCTATCACACTGTTACAAGTGTATTTCAAAATTTCGCCCCGCCTCCTTCTGCCCACTCCAAGGACAAAAATCGAAGGCATGCACAATTTTAAAGATACGAGGAATTTAAAAGCGCAGAATCATAGACAATGACCATATCTATCAGAGTGTTGAATTTGGATCAGATCGGATCATAAATATAGCCACAATGAAGAAAACTATTTCGAAATGCATCGTTCCCTCTCGTTTTCTGACGCCTAGATCTCAGAGACTATAAGAGCTAGATCAACCAAACTTTCTATCCAAGCTCCTGTGAAATCAAACCGAGACGAGTTTGTTTCAAAATTTGGCCACGCCCCCTTCCGCCCCCACAAAGGACGAAAAGCTACAATTTTGAAGAAACGGGAAAACCAAAAACGCTAAATCATAGAAAATGACCATATCTATCAGTGTATTGAATTTGATCTTCAGATCGGATCATTAGTATAGTCAGAAGGAACAAATGAAATTTCAGTGGCCTTCCAAGCGCAGACTCATTCCCTCTCTCTCTCTCGCACACAGCCGTGTATGTTTATGTAGGAAGTAGATGTAGGCATGTAGAAAAGACAGATGTAAATAACGTATGTAAACAAAAATGGAAACATCTAATAGATAAAAATCTCCGAAATGGTTCGACTTAATTCCTTTTTTTTTTTTGGCTAAAATTAAATTTGTCCCTTTTGCGAACATGTAATAAATTACAACAAGCTCACATACATATATAATGACTGAGTACCGGGTATAAGGTAGAGCCGCGGCCGTAGACGCGGCTCACAACGTTCCCCCTTGTTTTTTAGCTGTGAATGTCAATTTTCCAGAGTTGCATTTGAAAACGTCGGCTAAATATTGCATAGAAACGTGCGGTTTATGTACATCCAAAATGGATGTTGGAACTTACTGGGAAATTTTTTGTATGGCAAAACCTTACGGACCATCCCCGAAATGAATAGTGTATGGTCGCCTGTGGGAATAGGCTATTACATAGCCTTTAATACGAAGTGTGTTCTTTAAAAGCGAGCGGCGCTTACACTAATTATCCTGAGTTACAATCTAAGAGAGCGTCTTCCAATAGCCAGGTTTTATAAACGAGGAGCGTGAATTTTTTCCACTTTTCCGGGCTTTATAAACGAAGAGCGTAAAAGAAATGGTCGCCACAAGACGTGTTCCATGGCGGACTCTGCTTGCTGCTAAGCGACTCCTATGTTACGGCATTCTCTGCTGTCTCCGGCTTCCTTTTAAATCTCTTTCAGGTTAAAGCTGAACGGCCACTTGCGGTTTCGAGGCTTCCTTTAAACTTGCTGGTCTTTTCGGTTGTTCAGATTCTGGTCAAATATCGATAAATCACAGAAGAGACTGTCCGCTATAAGAGAAACATTATGGTGTTTGGGAAGAGCAGGTGGTTGTGGTGTGGATCGCAGTTGCGAGGTGCTCTTCAGACTATCCCGCCTTGGATTCCCTCACAGACCCTTTTTGTGAAAAGTTACGGAGGCGAAGAACGCAGTCACGGCCAAACTTTATGGCTTGGGAAGAGCAGAGGGTTGTAGCGCGGATCGCTGTGGCGAGGCTCTCTTTTGAGACTGTCCGGTCTCGGATTCCCAGCAATTCTACTTTCGAAACGTGAACAGGGCGTGTCCGGGACAAACTTCCTCAGCCGCTTCTCGCCTCCAAAGCGCGGGAACGATTTTCCGCGAGCTGAAGGAAGCCCAATAGTTAAGTCCTCACTCATACGTGTTTTCCCTTAAGACTTACCCAGAAATCTTCTATTTCCGGACAGGCGATTGCTACGATACCGCAGGAGTCGTTGGCTTTTGATTTCCAATTTGGAAGGCACAATCTATTTGGACGTTGATATGCAATGACTGCACTATCAAGTGGCCCATGGGACAACTGCCGAATGCTGTTACGCGCGAATCCCAGGCCAGAACGCAGCCCTCCTCCCACCCAACCGACCGAGGGTGCTGCCGCATGACGTGCGACTCGTTAACCGAACCGATCGCGATCATGCAGGAAAGATAGATGTTAGACTAATATTCGAGGAACATTAGAACTGATCTTACTAAAGGAACTAAGCATGCACCAAAACTATCGTATGCTTACAATTTCTAATTACGAGAAAGGTATGTGAGTAATAGTGTTTTAAGAAGAGGAAGGGAATTAGTTGTAGATATGATATGGTAGAGGGAATTATAATCTGAGAATAAAACTCTAAAAGGTTCATGCAAGGAATAATTCGATCTACAAATCGGAAGGAACAACGGTATATAGTTTCTAGTGTTTCTAACAGGAATAGTGAAGCTTATGCGGCCCAACAAGTCCGGGCTATCTACGTCACCCTTGATCAAGTTGTGCACAAAAATCACACCAAGCATTTTTCTACGGTTAACTAAGGATGGAAGGTTTATTGAAAGAAATCTATTAGAGTAAGACGGCAGTCTCACACTTGCATCCCAGTTGAGTCCGCGTAGAGCGAAAATTAAAAAGTTTTTCTGGACTGATTCACCTTAGAGAGAGCGCAGCAGCGCCGCCAAACGTACACGTTTACATATGTTGTTGTATTAATGGTAAGTACGGTGGGTTTGTATGACGATGATACTGCAGGCCCGAACAGTAACAGTAACTTTCCTTTAACACTTCCGTTATGTTTTCTATTCTAGTGCTCATACTTCTAAAATTAACGTTTATTTTCTTGGTAGTTCTTTTGAGAATATTTAACGTTTACTCTTTGCCTTTTGCCTTTTAATTAAATCGTCTATATTATGTTGGTTTTTTACTACATTTTTCATATTTCCTTCCATAGTTTCCCTATCTTCGGCGTCCATTATTCCGAACAATATATGGTAAAGCGAGCCCATAAACTCGAAGGGTGCTCGTTTCTTTCTTTTGTTATCTTGAGTCACAAAAAGTTTATTATTTTCTTCTAGATCTGCAATTTGTTTGTCAGCGTTTCAATGGGGCTGAATATTGGCCTTCCAATAATAAAATGACCTGGTGTTAATACATCTAAATCGTCAATATCATTTGAAGCGGTATACAACGGGCGTGAATTCAGTACAGCTTCAATTTGACATAAGAGGGTTGCCATTTCCTCGTAGCTTAAGTTATTGTCCCCAATCACTCTTTTTAAGTGATATTTCACCGATTTTACCCCAGCTTCCCAAATACCTCCAAAGTGAGGTCCTGCCGGGGGGATAAATTGCTTCTCGATTTGATCACTTTCTAATATTGGAACCACTTTTATATTGTCCTTTAGGGCTCTCTGGTATTCTTCGTCTAATTTACGCGAAGCTCCCACAAAATTGGTTCCATTATCCGAAAAGATTTTTGCACATTTTCCTACAATTGTAACTGGAGACAACCAGCCCAAAGGGTCATACATCTTTGATAATGTAGATAAAACTATTCTTTGGTTAGTTTTTTTAGTAGGTTCATAATGGAAGCTAACCCTTAACTCGTCTTTAACTGGCTCCCATTGAAGTCCTAATATTTTGACGGATTCATTCTCTTCAATGGTTAATACTTTATTTTCTTCGTTATCTCTAACGTCCTTAACGATTTCTGGGATAATTGTTATCCACTTTCTTAAGTTAAACCCAACCTTATCAAACTTCTGGGTAACTTCCTTTACATGCGTTTTGGCATCTAATATGGAATCAGCACCTGTCATCATCTCTAATTGCTTTATTTCCGCAATTATCTGTTATTGCAACAAGCACCCAAGTAGCTAAGTAGGGTGCTGTACCGTACGTAACGGTTGTTAGTTTATATTCTTTTAATTTTTCGTTTGGGTCGTCTCTCCAGATTATATGCAAATAATGCTGATCTTCTTCATCAACATTAATTTGCCGGTACATTTTTTCAATGTCCGCTTATACTACAAATGGCCACTTTCGCCATTTTACCATAATATCGAGACATCTTTTTGGACTCTTGGTCCCACCCACATGATATCATTTAAGCTTTTATTATTTGTGGTTTTTGCTGACGCATCAAAAATCACCCTGAGTTTTGTCGTTAGACTGGAATCTCTTATGACTCCCTGATGGGGTAAATAATATTTTCCCTCTTTCTTGGACTCTACCATATGTCCTAAATTTTTATATTCATGCATGAACTTTATGTAATTTTCTTTTAATTTTTTCTTTTTGCCGAGTTTCTTTTCTAAATTGTAAAATCGCGCCATAGCTTGTGCCTTTGAATCTCCTAGATCCTAATCTTTTTTGAATGGTATTTTCACCACATACCTTCCATTTCCATCTCTTTTTGTAGTTTCCAAGAAATGCTTCTCACAAACATCTTCTTTCACGTCAGTACTTTCGTTTTCCATTTCGCAGAAACGCTCTAAGTCCCCGAATTCAATTGTTGTCGCTACAATCAATTTATCACCTTTTGACTTGGTGCAACCGGATATAATCCATCCGAATTCTGTATTTTGACCAAGTAGTCCATCTATTTTCACTACTCCGTCTTTTACAATATGGGCATACAAATCTACCCCAATTATTATATCCACCCTACTTGGTTTATTAAAGTTAGGGTCAGCCAACACATAATCTTTCCATTTCGATTTATCAATCTTGAACGACTTTGCAGGTAAAGCCTTCATAAGTTTTGGGAGAATGATTG
Organism: Drosophila helvetica; assembly: GCA_963969585.1. Lineage (NCBI taxonomy): Eukaryota > Metazoa > Arthropoda > Insecta > Diptera > Drosophilidae > Drosophila > Drosophila helvetica. Next base: position 26,842,209 of record OZ018402.1, on the reverse strand, counting down.
CTTCAATATTAAGAGGTTTTTTATCGGCATCCCGAGTTTTTACTGTTAAAGTTACCTTATACTTTGAAGTGGGTGAGTCTTTCGATGATACTCCACTCACCTCGGTGTTTTCCCTTTTGCGCGCCACTTTTAATATTTGTGCTGCTTCCTCTGAAATGATGGTGCATTGTGACCCACAATCAATTAGAGCTCTAAGGTTTTCATAGCCACCATTCACCGCTCTTACTTTTATAAGTGCTGTGGCTAAAAACGCTTGTTTCTTTGTGAAACAAGTGTTAACATTTTCCCTTTTTTCATAGGGAATATGGAGCATCGTGTGATGGGATTTTTTACAAATCCCACAAACCATTTCCGAGGAGCATTTCTTATACATATCGTGCCTACAGCATCTTTTGCACAGGCGTTGCTTTTGAATAGCCTGACCTCTCTCTATCGGACTCATTCTCTTCAACCTATAGCATTGCATTATTGTATGGCCTGCCATTTTACACAGCGGACAACTTTCTTTAATGCTACTATATTGCACCACTTTTTTCAGCGGTTTTTTCTCTGCATCCTGCGATGAGTACAGAGAAGTATACCGTTGTTCCAGAAATTCCATTACATCGGGCAATGTTTGAATCTCTTTTGTCCTTTTTATATGACTTTCATATAATTAAAGGGCATCTTTATTAAATTTTTTCAAAATTATGTGGGCAAAAGTCACATCAACTTCTTCTGTTAATTGTGACTTTAACTTTATTAAATGTATTGACTCATTTATCGAGTCAGAAAACAATTTAATATGTTTTGCTGAATCGTTGTCTAGCATTGGCAAATCTAGCAACCGATTCAGCTGATTTGGAAATATTTTTCTTTTATTTTCATACCGCTTGGTCAGCAATTCCCAAGCGGCATTATAATTTTCCGATATTTTCTCAAAAATATAAAATATAAAATAATTCGATGCGAGTAACGGATTGAGCGTGGCCATGGTAGCCTCCTCAAGCCTACTTCAGTCAATTAGAGTATAGTTCCGTTCTGCTTAACCGGGAACATCATGATTTTTGTACAGGCTATGCTAACTCTAAGGTATTCTATTATAAAATGGATAATGTTTACGGATTGTAAAATTTTAATTCAAGATACTTCTAATAAATTTGTTACTGTGAACACTTTGGCCTTTTCCATGGTTAATTAGATCCCATTCCTGGATCAATGCCTTTCTGAGGTAATTTACCGTATCAAACTGGCGGCAATTCTTATAAACTTTATTGGACAGTATTCCCCAAAGATCTTCTATTAGGTTTGGGTCTTTTGTTTTACGTGCCGTGTGGATTGGCGAGTTGTCTTGCTGGAAGATCTACTCATCCCCGTAAAGGTCTCAAGAAAATTGGATGAGCACTGGCCGGATTTGTCAAATCTGGGGCACAAAATGAAGATCCCAGGGACTTAAAATTTGGTACAGTTCACTGCCGGGGATGCTGGTGTTGGTCCCTGCCGTCGTTGTTGATGCCGCTGCTGCTGTTGTTTGCCGCTGATATCTTCTGATGGCGCTGATAGGGCCTTCTACCGATTCTAGTTTCGTATTTACGGCGCCGCTCTATGGGGACTGCTGATGTCCGATCCTCTCTCGCTGTCACAGATTTTGCACACATTTTGGCTGCTTGTTGTTGTTGTGCTTGCTTCTGTGATTTTGTTGTGGCTTTGTTTTTTAAAAAACACACAAAATGTTTTGTTTTTATTTGTCACTCAGACAGTCGTTTTGTATTATTTTTTATTATTTCGCCGTTTGCTTTTTTTTTATCGCTGGCCTCCACTTCACTTAACTTCCGATGTTGGCGATTTATATTTTTTTTTCAATTTTTGTTCGATGTGGCTTCGAACACGCCACTTGCGCGTAATTTTTTCTTTTTACACGACAAAAAAATAGATATTTGTATTATCTATTAAAAAAATACTGCCTGTATAGAATGTATTTTTGTTTATTATTTGAAACTTACGTTTCATTAATTTTATACTCGGTTTCTTACTACAAGAGGGAAAACCAGAGTTTTTTATTTGTGCTACCTTTAGCTGTAGGTGTACTTTATACTTCTGCAGTCTTTAAGGAGCTGGTTTAACTCCGTGCTCTTACCACAGGGGGGAAACAACGGAGAGTCTCGAAGGACCGAAATGTTAAGACCTTAAAAAAAAAGTCAAAACACTTGCGAGTTGAGTTGTAAATTCAAACTGTTTTATTTTCAAAACTTATGCACTATATATAGGAAAATATAAGCTAATTAAAACTAAGACCAACGCTAAGGAAACGAGGGATGTGCGGCACTTGTTCCCACGCTCATCCCTTCTAATGACACCTAGTACATGCAAACTACATGTGTTAATAGATTTGGGTTCGACGTGACCCATGTATATGATTTTATGGTCAAACTCTGTGTCCTTTTTCTCAAGTGGCCTCCTTCAAGTGGACTGTATTGTTTACTGGTTGGCCTTTGTCGGTTCCTGTTCATGTTTTATGAACACACACCCTAGCAGTCATAAATGACTTATTTTATGTACGTTCCTCAGTTATATATAGATCAGTTCAGTGTGATACAATAATTATGTTCTGCTTGAGCAAAGACTCCTATTGTATTAATTGTCCATTAGAGTATTCAAGGTGTAACGTGTGAATAAGCAAAGAATTTTAATATAATATATAAATTTATATATAAATTTATATAAATTTAATATTATTTATTCCCATTTTATATGTGCCGAGGCTTTGCCAACGGCAAGGAAATACGAGTTTTAAGGGGAGGTTCTCATTGAAATTTGTAAAAAAATCATTTTTATTTTTTTTACATAAAAATAAAGCCACATATTTGAAAAACTTGTGTGTGAAAGAATTTATTTGATACGATATATATTTTTCGAGTTTACGCGTCTTGAACACACATACCTTGGACGAATCTCCCTACTGTCAATAAACTTTAAACCCGTTTTTCTCGAACCATGTTTTGCGTCTGAACTTATATCTCAGGGCTTGATCTATTAATCCAATTCTATTCAAATAAATTGCATCTGGAAGTAAAAACATTTTTGTATGGCTTTTACCAATAATTAGCCTAAAAAAATTAAAAATTATATTTTTAAGCCTGGGTCAAAAATAAAAAAGAGTAAAGAAAATTTTGAGTGCCAATATATTTTGTTAATTTTTTGGTCCACATTTTTTCTAGTTTGGTATAAGCCATACAGAATTTTGATAAAATTAATATATATATTTTGATAAAATTAAGTCATTGCTTATTTCATATCATAACAAGAGGTTGTAGACTGGAAGTTCGGGACCATCTTTTTCGAGCAGAGGTCGACGAGAGCCGCCATTTTGAATTTTGGCATAAAAAAAAAACTTTTTAAGAAATAATAAACCTTATTTAACAATAAAAACCAGAAGTTGTTAGGTCTTTTCATTATCCCACATTAAATTTTGAAAGTTCGGTGTGTTTTGGGCCTATTCAATGAGAACCTCCCCTTAAATTTTAAGGCTTATTTGCCGGTACATCTAGTTCGGTCGAGTTTGAGATTAATTCTGAAAAACAAGAATAAAATATAAAATAATACGTTATGCTGAAGAAAATATGACTTTGAGTTGGGTATTTCAGCAATTCTTAAATCTGCCCCCCATGCAGCGGACCGACGTTCTGCACGACGGCCACCTCCCCAGCGGATGTTTATGCAACTGTGTACTTTGATGTTCCCATCCACTGGAGTGCGGCACCAGAGGTCTTCCACTTTGAAATTCCACTGATACACTGCGGCTGGTCGGTAGTGTTAACTACTCCCACTCTCAAAGAGCGGTCGTCCTCGTTGCTATCAAACCTTCAATCTGCTCGTTGATTTGGCTCGCATCTCTCTTCCGTTCGAGGTGGATTTTGAGGAAGATGATTACCCCCAGAGCTCCGCATAGAGCCATGCCGAGTCCAAATGCGAGTAACGGATTGAGCGTGACCATGGTAGCCTCCTCAAGCCTCCTTCCGTCAATTAGAGTATAGTTCCGTTCTGCTCAACCGGGAATATCATGATTTTTGTATAGGCTATGCTAACTCTAAGGTATTCTACTATAAACGGGATAATGTTTTCGGATTGTAAAATTTAAATTCAAGATACTTCTAATAAATTTGTTACTGTGAACCCTTTGGCCTTTTCCATGGTTAATTTGATCCCATTCCTGGATCAATGCCTTTCTGAAGTAATTTACCGTATCAAACTGGCGGCAATTCTTATAAACTTTATTGGACAGTATTCCCCAAAGATCTTCTATTAGTGTTCGGTCAAACTTCGTCCAGCAGCGATTGAATAAATAGGATAGAATTAGTTAAACGCCTCTCGCACTAAAATATTACGCTCAACCTTGTACGCTCTCATTATGCTCTCATTATGTTCGCATATGCTCGGTGCTCGTGCACTAAGAGCCCAATAAATTAGTCGTCGACTGATACTCAACAGCACCCCATCGTCTTTTCGTTGATCGGCTTGTCTTCGAGGTCGGTTTTAATACGTTTGCTCTAGAGTTGGCACACCCCCACAGTTCAAGAAATAATTCTCAGCAAGGAAAAAGCTCCTTGCTCAAACATTTTGGCGCCCAACGTGAGGCACATGTGTTAATTCGGTGGTAAAATACTCGCATTTATGTACAATCTCTATTAACATTTTCGTCGGTACATAATTTGCAAATACAACAATAGCAGCATTCGCTTCGTTTCGCAATTGCCTGCGAAATTGCCGGAAACCGTATTCTCTATCGTCTCTCGCTTTGCTCTCGCCGTTCTCGGTTAATTCTATCATTCGCTTGTCTCCCACAACGCAAGCAACGGTGCCTGCACTCTCGTTTCGTCGTCTCGCTGCAACCTGCTTTGGTCCAGAGATCAACGCAGTTATCTTTTGGAATTGCACCGCTTCATTTTTCGTTTCGCTTTCGTTGCCTTCGTTGGAATTTTGGCTGACTCTCTCTCCCTTGGAACTGCTCTCAACCGTTACTGCCGCCGTCGCTCTCACCGTTGGATTTGTGCTTTGGATACTGCTGCTCTGCTGCGTTATTGCTGTTGTTGCCTGCGTTTTATTGGAAACTCTAGAGCTGTGTGCGTGTAATTACACTACAGAACAAAATGTCGACTCTCGAAGTTCTGAAACGCCAGCACACCAACATTAAACGGAATATATCTCGGATCAAATCTGTGGTGGAAGGCAAAATGATTTGCAATGATGAGCTTCGCTATCGTTTAAGCATCTTGGAAACATACTTCAAGAATGTTTTAAATGTACAGGCTGACATTGAAGATCTTAAACCAAATGATGACGGACGGGCAGACTTGGAGGACACATACATAGCAATCAAACTATCCATAAAGGACAAAATGGGACGAGATTTGAACACCAGCATAGTTGTGCCGGACCACCATCCACCACCAGTGAAGTCATCGTTGCCAAAGTTGTCGCTGCCGACCTTTGACGGATCTTATGCGAATTATAAAAATTTCATTAATTCGTTTGAACAACTTGATGTGCGTGACTCTGGATTGTGCAATATAGAACGGTTTAACGTTTTGCTCAGCTGCCTCAAGGGGCCGGCATTAGACACAATTCAGGCATTCCAAGTTACCGGCGAAAACTATCCGAAGGCCCTAGAAAAACTTAAAAGCTGATATGATAATCCAACTCTTATATTTCTAGAAGGTATTGATGCATTGTTCGCACTACTACCGGTCGAAAAGGCGAACTGTCAACAAATTCGCAGCCTTTTCGATAAGGCCTCCGCTATCTACAGCTCTTTGGAGTCCATCGGCAAACCGGAGGACATCGCTCAAGCGATGCTGATATACATCGTTATGGACCAGTGTGATCAGCAAACTCGGAAGAAGTGGAAGGAATCACAAGACTACCAAAAGCTACCGACCTGGCTAACATGCACACAGCTTGTGGAACGCCACTGTCAATTTCTTCACTCGTCTGGAAACACGTCTGGAACCTCGTCTGGAAACTCGTCTGGAACCTAGTCTGGTACTTCGTCGCAACGAAAGACTGAAAGCAATAAGTCCAATCGTCACTCTAATCACCAAATAAACTTGTCGTTTGCTATCACTAATCCATCTTGTACACTTTGTTCTAGTTCTGGCCATAAGATCACTGTGTGCAGTTCAAGGCTATGAACAGCAACCAACGGTACGACAATGTAAAACGCCTCGGTCTCTGCATCAACTGTCTTGGAAACGGCCATAGAGTCGCGCAATGTTCATCGACTCATCGTTGCCGAACATGTAATCGGACTCATCTCTCAACTTTGCATCACTCTCCGCCGCAACAGCCACCCCAATCGTCAGCAGGACAATCGTCAAATACGGTACCGACAAGTCAACCGTCGCAAGCCTCTTGGCAAACAGCTGATACTCATTCATATCAAGCTGCCTCACATTCTCATATGGACGTCTCAGCAGAAGATCAAATCTTGTTGGCGACAGCTATGGTATTGGTCAAGGATGCCTCAGGTGAATACAAACTTGGTAGAGCGTTGCTTGATTCATGTTCCCAGGTTAATTTTGTAACCGAAACCTTTGCTAAAAAACTTCGCCTTCGTCGTGAAAAACACCACATCGGTATTCGTAGAATAGGAGATTCCCTTACTAATTTGAAGGCTCGTACGACGACCTCCATTAAGTCACGTACACCCTCCAGTTTGGAATTACTTCCCATATTGCCTATCAGCCAAATAGTGAGATCGACATATAGAACTAGAACCTACCTGCCAATACTCCATTGGCAGATGAATCGTTTAATATGACTAGGCGTATTGATCTCTTACTGGGAACCGAAGCGTTCTATGGAGCGCTAGCTGTTGGACAAATTTGAATTGGTCCCAATCTTCCCACTTTGCAAAAGACTCTTTTTGGTTGGGTTGTTGCTGGGAGGTACCAGCGCCAACATAACAGACAGCCACCATTGTGCTTGAAGACTGTAGAAGTGTCGATCGACGATAACCTGCAGCAACTATTCGCCCAGATCATCGTCGCTGTGAAGACCACTACAGGGATACAACACATAAGGATGCCAGTGGGCGAATCGTCGTTCGCTTGCCCTTCCAAGAAGATCCAAGATGTCTTGGAAGTTCGGTCGACACAGCTCGAAATCGATTCTTCGTCATTGAGAGACGTCTCGCTCGTCTACCAGAAATCCGGCTGCAGTATACATCGTTCATGCAGGATTATGAAAATCTCGGCCATATGTCCCTCGGATCAAATCCTAACTTGGAGGAACCGCATTATTATATACCTCACCATTTCGTTCTCAAAGCAAGCAGTACCTCGACGAAGCTCAGAGTCGTCTTTGACGCGTCTTGCCGTACATCATCTCAAAGGTCACTCAATGATCTACTCTTAGTTGGCCCTACCATCCAGGACGAACTGTACTTGCAATTGCTGCGTTTCCGCATGCACAGGTTTGGCATCACAGCTGATGTCACGAAAATGTACAGACAGGTACTTGTGGAGGAGGAGGATCGCAAATTCCAGTACATTTTTTGGCGAGGATCCTCGAATGAGGATCTTCAAACCTACCAGCTCAATACAGTGAAATACGGAACGGCATCTGCCCCGTTTCTCGCAACTCGTAGTCTGCACTACTTAGCTGAGGATTGTTTAGATGAATGGGCCTTAGGAGCTGCAGCTGTCAGAACTGCCTTTTATGTTGATGATTTTTTGTGTGGAGCTGATCTCATAGACACCCTTCTCAGACTGAAATCAGAAATAACCTCAACCCTAGCTTGTGGTCATTTTCCATTATGCAAATGGCACTCGAATCATCCAGGTGTAATGGAAGATGAGTCGACCAAATAAATAAACATTTCAGAGAATTCGGTTCACTCGGCGTAACTTGGCATCAACAAAATGATGCATTTAGGTTTACCTTCACTCCCAAGGAAATCTATCCCTCGTCCACCAAACGAACAATTTTGTCTACTGCGTCGTCGCCATTCGATCCAATCGGTTTTCTGTCACCTCTAGTCATTGTCTCTAAGATCATTCTTCAAGAGTTGTGGCTACTGAAACTTGACTGGGACGAGTCTGTTCCCCAAAATCTAAGCAGCGCATGGAGCAATTGTCTAGAATCGTTGAATTCAATATCGTCACTAGCGGTACCTCGTTGTTGTTTGCAGCCCGACGTTCGGAGTATTCAAATACATGGATTTTGCGACGCATCGATTCGGGCGTACGGCTGTTTTGTTTATGTGCGCACTGAGAATTCGCTTGGACAGGTATCTGTGAAATTGTTCACGTCCAAGTCTAGAGTAGCACCAGTGAAGAAGCAATCTCTTCCGAAGCTCGAACTATGCGGGTCCCATTTACTTTCTCAGCTGTACAACAAAATCAAGGCCATATTCAGGAAACACACCATCACCACTTATTTATGGACCGACTCACTGCTCGTATTGCATTGGCTGAAACAACACACAGTCACCTTGTCGACCTTTTTTGGAAACAGAGTGTCCGATATCCAGGATTTAATCTCTGGTGAAAAGTGGCGCTATGTGCCAACGCATCAGAACCCAGCAGATCTTCTATCACGAGGCTGTAACGTCAACGAGTTGATCAAATCCACCTGGTTTGTCGGTCCGTCATTTCTACTCGAGGCTTCGCTTAACTGGGCCGTCACAAAGGAAAAACAGGATGTTAACATGGACGTAGTCAACTCGGAGAAGCGGAAAAGTATGTTCACTGCCGTACAGGGGGCGAATTATATCCTCAAAATCGTCGAGAATGTCAGTTCATATAAACATAGTCTTCGTCTCATTGCTTGGATGGTAAGGTTCATACGGATATGTCGGAAGCAATCGACGTACACCACAACCTCACCGACACCTAATGAACTTCGTTTTGCTTCGCATTGCCTCATTTGGAATATTCAACAAACCCATTTTGCAGAGGACATTAGGTTACTTCAGAAGCAAAAACCTTTAAAGAGTAACTTAAAGTTTCTTACTTCCTGTTTTGAAAATATGAACGGATTTGAGCTTATCAAGGTTGGGGGACGATTGGAACTCTCAGACCTACCAAAAGGCCAAAAACATCCGTTGCTGCTTCCTAGCCAGTCTCAATTCGGATGGAGTTATATTCGTCATTTACATCTTCGGAACTATCACGCTGGACCTAAAGCCTTAGTCGCACTCATTCCCTTGGAAGATTGGATTGTTAATGTCAGAGACTTGTCACGTCGAATCGTCCGCTCTTGTGTACACTGCTTTCGCTACAGACCAAAGTTGCTGCAACAACTCATGGGCTCATTACCGCCTGCTCGGCTTTCTCCTGCCCGACCTTTCGAGCGCTGTGATGTTGATTTTTGTGGACCCGTCAACACATATTTACGAATTCGAGGAAAATGACCTACTAAATCATACATAGCTGTGTCTCATCACCAAGGCTGTTCACATCGAAGTAGTCTCGGACTTGTCAACGAAGGCGTTCTTAAATGCTTTGAAAAGGATGGGAGGTCGCCGCAAGTTGCCGGCAGACATCTTCTGCGATAATGCCACTAACTTTGTAGGGGCATCAAATCAACTGCAGGAACTAAAAAGGTTTATGTTTCTGAAGCAGACTCAGGATGAAATTTATAAATCTTGCGCTACTGATTTTATTAATTTCCATTTTATTCCCCCCAGGGCACCTCATTTCGGAGGCCTTTGGGAAGCGGCAGTTAAGAGTGCAAAGGGACTTTTAAATCGGACATTGGCTAATACCAGATTCACCTTTGAAGAGCTGAGCACTGTCGTCGTCGAGATTGAAGCAATCCTCAACTCGCGACCGTTATCACCGCTGTCGTCAGACCCAAACAACTACAGCGCCCTCACGGCTAGTCATCTCTTGGTTGGCGAATCATTACGATCCCTCCCTAAAGATCCCTAGAATACGTCAAGCTGTAAAACTTCGACCGCTGCGACATGATCACAGCCGTCAAGCAACGATTTTGGAAACAGTGGTCTGCTGACTACGTCAATGAGCTGCGATCGCGTACGAAGTGGACAGCACCCTCAACGAACCTCACCGAGGGCACGTTGGTTATCATCCATGAGGATAATCTGCCCCCTCTACGCTGGAAACTCGGCCGAGTGCAGTCTACTGTGCTTGGGAAGGATGGACTTGTACGAGTGGTGCACCTCCGCACTGCAAATGGAACGTGTTGTCGGCCAATACACAAGTTGGCAATTCTTCCGGTGGTTTGAAAGGAGTCCTTTCAACAGCGTTGAGATGTTCGGTCAAAGTTCGTCCAGCAGCGATTGAATAAATAGGTTAGAATTAAGTAAACGCCTCTCGCACTAAAATATTACGCTCAACCTTGTACGCTCTCATTATGTTCGCATATGCTCGGTGCTCGTGCACTAAGAGCCCAATAAATTAGTCGTCGACTGATACTCAACAGCACCCCATCGTCTTTTCGTTGATCGGCTTGTCTTCGAGGTCGGTTTTAATACGTTTGCTCTAGAGTTGGCACACCCCCACAATTCAAGAAATAATTCTCAGCAAGGAAAAAGCTCCTTGCACAAACAATTAGGTTTAGGTCTTTTGTTTAACGTGCCGTATGGATTAGCGCGTTGTCTTGCTGGAAGATCTACTCATCCCCGTAAAGGTCTCCAGAAAATTCGATGAGCACTGTTTCTAGCGACTCTATATACATTTCTGCATTTGTTCTGGTTGGTATAAAACAAAGTGAAGACTTCCCAGCATACCCAAATTCGGCCAAAACCATTAATGATCCTCCACCGTGGCCGGATTTTGTCAAATCTGGGGCACAAAATGAACTGAAGATCCCAGCGACTTGAAATTTGGTACAGTTCATTGTATTAATATACATATATAAAATTTGGATAAATTTTGAGATTGATCGGACCACGCCCACATTTAACTCCCATATTAACCATATTAAAATGCTTTACATTTGATACTAATACTAATATAGTTTAGAATTTGTAATATTTTTATACAAGAAAAATATACTTTCTATTCTTCAGTTTCTATCTCAAATGAAGAGGAGTATATGTACTCATTATCAGAATCCGAATCTATCAGCTATGCTCTGGTTATCGCAATCGGAAAAAATTGCGAATTGACTGACATATCTCAAAAAAAGGCGCTCTGGTTTTCGCAATTCGTAAGATTTTTACGATTTAAATCCGGCTGCTAATGAGTTAGCGATTTCGAAAAAGAATTACACATAGCTGATAAATGCAAATTTGTATGAGCGGAAAAAAATATAAACATATTAGCTAATGTTTTGGGTTCATATTTATACATCAGAAATTTATTTTAGTATATCTTTTTTTATACTATTAATTTTTTTCTAATGACACTGCAAATTTGACCCCACCCAAAAAAACCAAAACAACAACAAATTGCGAATTCCCTTTGATAGATAAAAGATCTGTATCAATATTTTGCAAGGGTTAACAAGTGACAAGGGAAATGGGTAAAAAAACGGAACACTTGACAAAACTCTGTATATATTATTTAAATAAATCAAATAACATTAATAATGGTACAAAATGTAAGAGTAGTGTACATTAAAGTGGAAATGAGTTGTTAAAAAAGTTTAATTTCCGATAGCCGCCAAGAAAATAATATTTTTTAGGCGGCAGCTTTGTTAACTGTATTTTAATACCCGTATGACATTAGACTTTGAAGCTGTTTTATCTGCAAAAACAGAGATATATGCGTCCAGTTGTTTTTCCAGTTGAGCTGGGAGCAGCGCTGCGGCAGAGTTTATCGATTGCTATACTTTTTAGATACAATTTTGCTTGCTGGCTGGCTGTGTGTGTTCGAAAACATCATTTAGTTACAAATTGGGACTGAGTTATTTGACTGATAGCCGGGAGTCGGACTTAGAGACTTCTACGAAAATGAATTTTGGATTTTTTCTATCATGCCATCTCTCTCTTCGCAGCAAATTTACCAAAGTCTAATGTCATATGGTCATAAACGCAATTGAATCAGAATAGAAGTGTTTGGTAAAAATGTTTATGGATACACTATTCCGCAAATGTCACCTGCGCCTAAATTCGCGAATTTTTCGTCTTCTTTGGGCTTCTTGTATAGCAATTACGAATACGAAAGACATATTTAAACAAAAATATGCAAACTGATTGCCTAGAGGAAGCAGCTGTTTTTATGAGAAAATATCGAAAAAACATTACTATCGATAACAAAAAGCCGCGAAAACCAGAACTTACCAATTTCAATTCGTTCAAATTTATCCGAAATCGTAATCTGTAAAAATCAGATTCAATATTGTCTGCGTCTACTATAAAGGCTGGCTCAGCGAAAAGGGCAATCACTTCTTACGGCAGCTCTTCCTTATTTTTCTTGATGTTTCTATTTAAATAAAGACTCGTTATTAAGGGATCCGAAGAATCCACTGCTCGGTTAAACATATCCTCTATATTTTTGAGACGACTATTTTTTCGTGCGTGGAATATTCTGTCACGTTTGTAATATTTATTTCGAGCATCGGAGGCGTTTTCGCCTAAACATCTAACGAGAACTGCAGAAATAATCTGTGATCCATGGACCAGGATCTTGTGAATGGTCGGTGACACGGGATACCACGGATTTCCATATATAAGGAAGCAGTTTCATCACAAAAGTTTTGAAACTTTTTCGGACTTATTTCAAACTCGCAAGAAATGGCAATTACAATTATTTTGAAACGTTCACGAATTTTTAGATCAAATTCTGATATAGAGACAAATCGTTGAGTATTTGAGAACGCCCTCCTTGCAGTATTGCCATCAATTGTATTGCCGCTTCCGTTTTGTTTTGGTCGATCTACGTGCAATTCCATTTGCTTCCAAAATTTTGTTTAAAATATTTTTCTTCCGGCAATTGAACAAATCCTTGTCATTTTCATCTTTCACTTGCCATTTATTCAGACCAATCCGATATGAAACGTGCAATACGAACTCGAAAAATCGTATCCATGAGTGTAATGGACTCACTCCATATTGAAGAGTATTTGGCTTAGGCTTAAATATTTCAGCATTTGTGTCCGTCGTCATAAAAAAATGTTTCTGAATTGCACCACATATTGGACATGACTGAGTGGAGTTTATCCCCGTTAGAACATTCAAAACCTTACCGTCAATGAGCGTTAAATTGAGAGCAAATGAAATTGAAATATTTCTATTAGCAATTTCGTGAAATATGTACGGTGATAAAATGTGAATTTCTTCCTTTGCTCTGTTGTTTTCTTTGTTTCCTTGGTGATTTCAATTTTTAATGGTCTACAAAATTTCACTGACTGAGTTTTTGCATTTAGCCACAGTAATCTTCCCAAAGAATCAACCAATTTAATTTCTTTAAAAGATGTAATGAATAAGGATTGGTCAAATGTTTGTGGCTCATTCCCTTGAAATCCCTGTTTGTATAAACTTTGTCCAGTCGATCCGTCGAAGCCATAGCTTGCAATCAAATTGACATCATTTATTTCTGGAAACTGACTTAAAACTTCGTTTTGAAATGTTATTTTCCTCTTTACAGTGTGATTTACCATATTTTGTAATGAAACTTGGGCCATGGTTTCCATGACTTCTTTGTCAATGGGTCTTCACTGCAACTTAGCTTTATAGCCTTTATCATAGCTTGGCAATATATCATGCCTTTTGGTAAGGGAATTCTCCAGTAAAATTGCTAAAGCTTTATCTTCGGAAACTGGAAGGGGATTTGGTGCGTTGTTATTTTTTTTGGGGACGATTGGCATATTTTCCTTTAAGGTCCAATCATTAATTTTAGTTACTTTACATTTTTTGGCAGATTACATTTAACAATCAACATACCTTCATCGGTTTTTTCCATTTAAAAGTAATTTTTATTGACAAAGAAAAAAGTTTTGAAATTGATTGCAAAAATCCCGTCTAACAGCTGCAAAAGAACTTCAAGGCAACATAGCTTAAAATCAGCTGACTTTAAGGGCTTCGCAAAATTACTAGGACTGCAAATTTTTTGTTCAATACTTAATATTTATCCTTTTGGGTATATTCTATCATAATACTAAGATCTCTTTTCTGTATTTACAAATTTATCTTTTTGTTTGGACGTTGACGTGCAATGACTGCACCATCAAGTGGCCCATGGGACACCAGCCGAATGCTGTTACGCGCGAATCCCAGGCCAAAACGCAGCCCTCCTCCCACCCAACCGACCGAGGGGCGCTGTCGCAAAACACGCGACTCGTTAACCGAACCGATCGCGATCATGCAGGAAAGATAGATGTTAGACTAGTATTCGAGGAAAATTAGAACTAATCTTACTAAAGGAGATTAATCATGCATTAAAACTATCGTACACCACAACTACAATTACTAACTACGAGAAAGGTATGTGAGTATTAGTAATTTGAGAAGAGGAAGGGAATTAGTTGCCGATATAATATGGTAGAGGGAATTATAATCCGAGCATAAAACTCTAAAAGGTTCATGCAAGGAATAATTCGATCTACAAATCGGAAGGAACAAAGGTATATAATTTCTAGTAATTCTAATAGGAATCGTGAAGTTTATGCGGCTCAACAAGTCAGGGCTATCTACGTCACCCTTGATCAAGTTGTGCACAAAAATCACACCAAGCATTGTTCTACGGTTAACTAAAGATGGAAGGTTTATTAAAAGCGATCTACTAGAGTAAGACGGCAGTCTCACACTTGCATCCCAGTTGAGGCCGCGTAGAGCGAAAATTAAAAAGTTTTTCTGGACTGATTCTATACGGTCCTGGTGTACTTTGTACTGAGGGCACCATACACAGAACCGTATTCTAAAATCGGACGAACAAGCGAAATATAGAGAGTCTTTGTTATATAGGGGTCGTCAAATTCCTTTGACCACCTCTTTATAAACCCAAGCACGCCCATGGCCTTATTTACCATGGTAGAAATGTGTTCAGAAAACTTTAACTTGGGATCTAGAAGAACACCAAGATCATCAACTAGGGTAATTCTCTCGAGAGAACCCCCGCCTAGTGTGTAAGGAGCCAGAAAGGCGCTGGAGCGATGAAATGTCATTACTTTACATTTCGAAGCATTAAGGTATAACAAATTTGCACAACACCATGACTGAAAGGTATTAAGATCGGATTGCAACCTGGAGTGAGATAAGCTGTCCTTGAACTGGACACACAGCTTAACATCATCCGCATACATAAGTACTCGAGAGTATGTTAATACCGAAGGCAGGTCATTTATAAAGAGTGTAAAGAGTAGGGGGCCTAGATGGCTGCCCTGTGGTACGCCCGAAGTAACCATAACTGGTGAAGATAGGGAGTTTTTGAAGAGGACTCTTTGGGACCTGGAACAAAGGTAGCTAGAAATCCATCTCAAGAGATTGGGTGGAAACCCTAAAAGGTCAAGTTTTTGTGCTAGGAGAGTGTGGTTTACAGAGTCGAATGCTTTACTGAAATCTGTGTAAATGACATCCGTCTGTAGATTACCTTGGAAGCCTTTAATGATAAAGGAGGTGAACTCCAATAAATTCGTGGTTGTTGATCTCCGCCTTATAAATCCATGCTGGGCTGGAGATATAAGTGATCTGCAAAGATGCTGCAGGTGCGGAGTTAAAATTTTCTCAAACACTTTAGGAATTGCGGATAACTTTGATATACCTCTGTAGTTCTTCGCGTCAGACTTACTACCTTTCTTATGGAGAGGAATAATGAACGACTCCTTCCATATGGAGGGGAAGCATGAAGAGTTAATGGACAGGCTGAATAGTTTAAGCAACGGTCCACACAGAGACTCGGCGCAGTATCTAAGTACGCAGCCGGGAACTCCGTCCGGACCCGGTGAAAACACCGGCTTAACTTTCCGGAGGTCAAGAAGCAGAGAGCTTTCATTTAGCAAGGGACTGAAGATGCCGTTCGACCTGGGTAAACCGTATGGGTACGGCTGCCCGGAGTAGCATTCCTGAGAATAGGTTGTTTGGAAGTATTGGGCAAAAAGATCGGCAATTGCCTGATCAGTGTTTGCCGACGTATTAAGAAATGATAGCGAGGATGGATGAGCGGACGTTTTACGCTTACTGTTTACGAAGATGTAAAACTGCTTAGGGTCCTGAGAAAAACGTATCCTGCATCTAGATAGGTAGTTCTTATAACACTGGGAATTAAGAACTGAAAAGTTTGACCGAGCCATTACATAGCGAGAGAGAGAAGCAGGAGAGCCAACTTCTTGAAATTTTTTGTAAAGTCTTGATTTTAAGTTTTTTAGACTGGATAACTCTTTGGTAAACCAAGGGGGCTTCCCAGATCTAATAGGACAGGAAAGTGGGACACAAGACTCAAAAAGTGAGTCAAGTGCATCATAGAAAATGTTTGTGCATATTGTAACATCAGTGCACAAATACAAAGCGGACCAATCAAAATCCCTAATGAGGTTATTAAGCTTCGCAAACTCGGCTTTACGAAAGCAGCGGACACATTGAGGTAGCCTACCCGACCGATCCAATGCGGTTGGTCCTATATCGAGCGACACTTCAAGTGTAGGATGGTAGGCGTCTTCAGGTATAGTGAGCGGAGGGACTCGGGTTAGCAACGCAATGGTCGGATCCGTTACAAAGCACAGATCAAGCAATCGACCCAGGGAATTTTTCACATGGTTGACTTGAGACAGGGATAAGTCGAGTAAGCCGTCTATAAAGTCATGTCGTGACATGGGGACTAGGTTATTAGACTCGTTTACCGAAGACCAAACAGTTCCTGGTAAATTGAAATCCCCAAGAACTATCATATGATCTTTATCTGATAGCAAGGAAGAAACAGCGCTTAAGGCGGACAAGTGCTGCTCATAAATTGCGATATCCGAAGAAGGTGGAATATACGAGCATGTAATAAAGACTGAAAAAGCGGGAAGAATCAGTTTTATACACAGGAATTCCAGTTCTTGTTGAATCTGGACTGTAAAATGTTCCGACGTGAAGTTAGAGTCCACTGCAATCAGAACCCCACCTGCACGTCGAGACGAACGGTCATTTCTAAAGATTGTGTACCGACCTGCCAAAACTTCAGAACTAAGAATTTCCGGTTTTAACCAGGTCTCTGTAAACACAATTACATGGGATGCAAATGCGACGCTATCCCGAAACAGAGTGCTGAGCTTACTACGCAAGCCTCTAACATTCTGGTAGGTGATTAAGAGAAAGGAAGTTAGTTTTTTGGATGGGTGGACTGGGAAGATGAGGATGGAGCACTGGCCTGACTAGTATTAAGAGTTATTGGGGGCCTACTCTTCTTCTTTGCCTTAAACTCCTTCACCACCATGTTCTCTGGCCAAAATTTGGCAGAGCAAATGGTGTCAAAATGAGTTGGGGAGACGCTTATTTTAAATGAAGCTACATCCCTGGCATAAGAGAAGTTAAACTTCTCCACCTTTAAACCATCGGCTTGTATATTGCTTTGAATAAAAGCAGTAACGTCATCTATAGTGGTGTAAGGGGCAAGCCGTGAGACAAATATTTGTCGTTTAGGTGTAGGTGTGATCACCACCAATCTTGGGTTTGGCACCACAGACCTTGTACCTGTGATGGCAATACCCGGTGGTCCGGGTCGTATGTTTGTTGGCGGGATCGAAGTGGACGGGATATTAGTAATGCTGGCGGGCTCGACGGACACGGACGCTACGGAAATTTCTGGTTGTACGTTCTCCGAAGTGATAAATTCGGCTGCCGAATTTGCATCACCAGCAGCTGTCGTTGCCCTTGGAATAGCAAACGATATCGGCTGCTGCACAATTGGAGTGGTCGGAGTCGGTTGTTCGGCAACGGGCGGCAGAGGGACAGTTGGGGCTTGCAGATCCCGCGGAGTGACCTTTTTCCGCCTAGGAGACTCATTCAGCAGTTGCAAACTGCTAAACAAAGACTCCATGGCTAGGAGCCGATCGTACTGCTTTTTAAAGCCCACAGTCAGCTCCTTAAAGCCATTCCGCGTCTGCCCCATAAACCTGGCAATCTCTATGTGAGCCCCCCGGCATGCCTCACAACAGTAGAACAAGCCATTATGCTTGGAAATTGCATCACCCACGAGGCCTGAGTACCCAGCGCACTTTGCGTGCATTGCTTTTCTGCAAAGGTAGCAGGGGATACTCGACTGATCAGGGGTGACCACCTGTTTGCAGGTTTTTTTTGTACAGATAATAGGTGATTCCATAATAAACAATAAACAAAATTTATTTCAAAACAAATAGAAATCAGACCAGTGTGCCAGGCAAACGCTTAAAGCGGAATTAGTAAAAACTGAGCGGAGAGAGGAGAGCGGTTGCAGCAGCTGCAATGAGAGAGAGAGAGCGCTACTACACGGAAAGTATTGAGAGCGAGAGAAGAAGAACAGTTATTTATGTTTGGGTTATAGGGAGAGAGTGATGCTAAAGCACAGACTACAAGATGAGAGCGGGCTAAATTCAATGTGAGAGCGTACTTACGAAAAGCAACAACAAAAACACAATGTTAACCGACGCAAAAAAGAATTATTAAATTATGATTTACACAGTAAATAGGCATGCACTCGCGATTCAGGATAGACTTTAAGTTAGCAAGTTAATTTGTTAGTTCGCAAGAGATTTATTTTGGACAAACACCGGTTGTTTATACAAAATAAGTGAAAATTGAGCGGAGCGCAATGAAAAAACGCGTCTGAACACTACGAGAGAGATAGACACATTGATTGATTTATTTGATTTTGATTAATTGATTTTATTCCCCAATTTTGGCAAATCCAGCCACTGTGCGTGGTTTCGTTTATGGCAGACCTGCCGTGGTTGCCTTTAATCGTGCCAATACTTTTGGTAGGTGTCAGGACCGTCTAAGTTAAATTTGTTCTCGTCCGAAAATATAACTTTATTAAACTTCTCTGACTAAAATGTGTACTTCTCATCTAATTCTAGGCGAGCGGTTATGTGACGCTTTATCAGCCTTGGAACAGCGTCGCGGTAAGCATAAGTAACCATTTCATTCTAGTTTAAAATTTGGTTTATAAGTCTTTTGGATATGTCAAGCTTCAGATGACCTTTGATCTCTATTTAAGACTTCTTGTGTTGATTGGCATCTCTGGCGGTGACGCGATTCTAGGGTGTCCTTGTTGTCCAGCTGGTGATCCTAGAGGCTGTGCGTCGTCCGCTAAGGTGTAGCCATGCTGTCGTTTCTAAGGGGTAAATCTTTAGGGACTAAAACCTGCCTAGCTATATGCTACTTACAGTCGTGAAGCTAAATTTAGTTATACAATGTTAAAGCTTATGGCTAGTCCCATAAGGGGATTTATTTGGCTTACTGCGCTCGTAGACGCGGTTGCCCCTTTCAGAGCAAGGACGTTAGGACAGCGCACTGCCCTAAGTGGCCCTCATGAACTCGCGTATGCGTGGGCTCGTCTGCCCGGGTCGTCTTCTGCTGAGGTGTCTTCGTCGTTGTTGTCGCCTCTTCACTGGGATCATGGCCGGCCTTAAAACCGACCAGCCTGACGGTTCGTCGCTGCCGTTCAGGGTTGTAGACCTACTATGATCGTGTCTCGGCCAATGTCCCTGCCCTGTGTCGTTGATCTGAAGAGAATGCTTGGGTCGACGAGGCGGGGTTGCTCGTCTCGGCCAAAGTCCCTGCCTGCTGTCGTTGCTCTGTATGGAGCGCTTGGGTCAACGAGACGCACGTGCTCGTCTCGGCCAAGGATCCGGTCCTGTTTCGTTGGTTTGCAGGAGACACTTTGATCGACGAGGCGTTTGTGCTCGTCTCAGCCAAAGTCCCTGCCTGGTGCCGTTGCTTTGCATGAAGCGCTTGGGTCGACGAGGCGTGTGTGCTCGTCTCGGCTAAAGTCCCTTAGTAGGTTCGATGCTTGTTGATTGGTTTCGATCCGGGGAACTAGACATTGATGTGTCCTGGATTGTCGTCAGCCCGCACAGTCTCTGCGAAGGTGGCGGGGATGGTTGACGTAGTCCATGGTGTTCCCGTTGCATACCCCACACGGTCTCTACGAAGGTGGCGGGGGATTGGTGACGTTTATGCGTCGTGGGTCTCAACTCCTGGAGTTATTGGTCCATTGTCTTCGTTGGATGCTCGGGGTTGGTTTGTTTGCCCGGCTGAGATGAGCTGGGTTAGCTCCGTGAGTGTGTGGAAGTCCTGTCTGCGTGTGTACATTTGGTACTCCGGTCGGAGATTCTCATATATCCGGTCCACTTCCTGCTCCCGGGTGTATTTGGTGCGCTGCAGCATCAACCGAAGGGCGATCATGTAGTCGCGGAAGGATTCGCTAGGCTTTTGTTCCCGGCTCCGGATGGTGTCCTCCAAGCGTTAGAAGTATCTGGGGGGCAGGAAGAATTCCAGAAATTCCTTGCGGAAATCTGTCCAATTCTGTCCCTGCATCTGGAAGGTTCGGAACCATCCTTCAGCCTTTCCTGTTAAGAGTCCTGAGATGGCGCGCGGCAGCTGCTCTGGGCTCCCTCCGTAGGAATCGACTCGTTCTTCCAGTCTTTCGATGAATGCCAGTGGGTCGGCGTGTCCGTCAAATGTGAGTACCCATTTCCTGAGCTTGTCTGCTTGGTCTGGTAAGGTGAGGCGTTGAGGCTTCACTTCCTTGCTGTCCTCCTGTTTGGCTCGGCTTTCCGGTCTTGGCAAAGCTGCGGGGCTGGGTTGTTCTCGAGGGCTGGGAATACTGCTGAAGTGGGCGTTCAGGGTGACCGGCACGGATAATAAACGCGGTAACCCGGATGCGGAGTTTCCCCGAGAACTGTAGGTCAGGGATCCTCGGTAAGGATTTGTTTTACAATGCGAGATTACGCGGCGTGACACCGTAGGTCAGGGATCCTTGGGAAGGATTTTTTTTACGATGAAACGATACGTGGCGCAGCACCGTAGGTCAGGGATCCTTGCAAAGGATTTGGTTTACGGTGCGAGAATACGCGGCGTGGCACTGTAGGTCAGGGATCCTTGAAAAGGATAAGCTTTACAGTGGCGGGATACGTGTCGCGGCACTGTAGGTAAGGAATCCTTGAAAAGGATTTGCTTTACAATGGTAGGATTTGCGGCGCGGTAGTGGAGTCAGGGATCCTTCGTAAGGATATGCTTGTGGGTCACGGATGGTGGCTTTGTTCTCGTAGGGATTTACTTTTTGGTCGACTGTTGTTTCCCGGTTGAAGGTCCGAACTTGATTCCTCTTTTGAAGTATCCCGCTTGAAGATCCGAACTTGATTGAATCCTCCTGGGCTTGGGCTCTCCCTTAAATCCTCTGCCAACAAGCTTTTGGAGCAAAGTGTTCTGCCGCCCGAGTGCAGCCCTCTCTCGGTTTTGCCATCCCCGCCGTCGTGTCGCCGCTGCCTCTGTCGGGGAGGCTGGGCGCCCTTTCTCTGTCGTCGTGTCGCTTTCAGCGCTGTGTCGCTTTCAGCGCTGTGTCGCTGCCTGATCGTCGCTCGTTCTCGGTGTCGCCTTGTCGCTTTGGCCTCTCTCACCGTGTGCCCGGCAATGCACCGTTCCCGCTCTGCCTCTAGGGAAGGAGAAAGAACCAGCCTCAGCTGTTTTTGAGTCAGAGTTTTAGATTGGTGCACTGCCGTTATTTGGCTCCCTTTCCTTTACGCTGCTGCTGGCTGTCCGCCCTTGACTTTGCGGTACAGCTTCGTGGCTACGTGGCCACGTGGATCTGCCACTACCATCTGACTGTACTCAGGCGGGGGCCTATCGTAGGCCCGGGGCCACGCAAGACGCGAGGGTCTTTTCGGCCTTGAAATTTGGGTTTATGGGGGTCAAAATCTTGAATCGGCGGGCGCCGGCCACCTGTCACTAGTTCTATGACTGCTTTTCCACTTTTCACTTTCCCGCACCACTTCTTCTCGATCCACTCTCAGGTCCCTGCTCGGGCGCTATCTGTAAGGAAGTTACTGTCTCAGGCCGGGTTACAGCCTCTCAGTCTGTCCAGGGCCCGATCTTCGATACAGCCAATTTGTATTTGCCGACCATAGAGAGGGATCGGAGGGACGCGTGCTAGGTGTGGGCTCGCCCCGACTGAGGGGGGGGAAAACGTGTGCAAACGGATCACGGGTATAAGGGCCATCCGGCGACACACGTGGCCCATTGGGTACACTAGGTACACTAGGTTAGGTTGTGCAGGCCGCGGGAGGGAAGAAGAATTTCCGCTGGCTCTGTCCACGTGCTGGTGTATGTTAGTGGGCGATCGATCTTCCTTTTCACTTGTGGTTTTTCTTTTCCGCACTCACGACTCTCCTTCTTTAAGGCTGGATTCCGACTCCTTGATCTGCATAATTTTGGGTGCCTGCTAAGCCGGCCGCTCTAGCCTCTACCTGCAGCTTCTGCCGCAACCGAACGCTTTTCTCGCGTGCCTTTTTTGTTTTCCTTCATTCCCGCTTTCTCTTGATGGTGCGTGGGTTCTTGGCGCAGCTTTCGCTCTCTTTGTCGCCGGCCTCTGCCTTGCTCTCTTAGGCATGTGGGGTGGGTTTCGTGTATCTTTCGCTCTCTCTGTCGCTGGCCTCTGCTCCTGTGGCTGCTGTTGATCTCCGCTGATCTCCGCGTCGGACTCTACTTGTCTCTGCGCCGGCCTCTGCTACTGTCTCTGCTCTGCTGGTCCCTTTTGCGCAGCTTTCGCTCTCTCTCTCATATCTTCGGCTGCTGGCTGTCAGTGATGCTCTCTGCCGCCAGCATCTGCTTTCTGCCAGTGATGCCTCTGCTGATGCTGTGCCTCGCCCCCCGTGATCCATCACCCTTTAGCAACATGTGTTGTGGAGGGGTTCGCCTCTTCACAAGGTATTATATATACATTATAAAATAATATAATTTATATCTAAAAAAGTAATATGCGCTGAAAAAATTATATATATCATTAATGGGTATGGATATTAATGACCTATGAATAGGTATTGAATGGGTCTATACAGATTTTAGTGTCATACTTGCCCATAAAATTTGAAATCATTCCACGCTTTCTAGCGCCCGAGTGTGACCAGGTGTGCATAACCTGCGGTAACACTGTATAAAAATAAAATAAGTTAAAAAAATAAAAAAAAATGAACGGATGAAGCCACGCAATATTTTCTTCGGAACAGAACGACGCCTATTTTCTAATATAAATGTAAAGTAAATGCCATCGAGCATAATTTTTTGTTTTTGCTATAATTATACACGGTTCTAGAAGAGTTAACGGGTGTATTAGATTTGTGCTAAAAGTGGATGTGTGTAACACCCAGAAGGAAGCGTTTACGAGCCCAATAATTATATATATTCTTGATCAGCATCAATAGCCGAGTCGATATAGCTATGTCTGTCTATCCGTCCGTCTGTCCGTCCGTCTTCATTTGCGCCTATATCTAAGAGCCTATATCCCGACTCTTGTGATTTCACACTGTTACAAATGTATGTCAAATTTTCGCCGCACCCTCTTCCGCCCACACAAACCCGAAAATCTGCAGCATGTTCAATTTCGAAGATACGAGAAAACTAAAAACGCAGAATCATAGAAAATGTGCTTATCTAACAGTGTCTTATATCTGGATCAGATCGGATCATTATCAAAGCAACGAAGAAAACCGTTTCGAAAGGCATCGTTCCGTCTCACTCTCTGTTGCACCTCGTCTGCTGTGACAGTTCGTCTAGATGAACGCCTAGATCTCAGAGACTATAAATATATATATCAAGCCGATACCTATATGTCAAACCGATACCTATATGTCAAACCGATACGAGTTTATTTAAAAATTTGCCCACGAACGTTTCTGCCCCACAAAGGACGAAAATCTGTTGGATCATGGAAAATACCCGTATCTACTAGATTGCCGAATCTCAATCAGGTCGGATCATTATTATAGCCAGAAGGAACAAATTAAATTTCAGTGGCCTTCCAAGCGCTTACTCATTCCCTCTCTCTCTCTCTCGCCCACAGCCATGTATGTATATGTAAGGAAGTAGATGTAGACATGTAGAGAAGACAGATGTAAAAAACAATTTAAAAAAAAAATGAAAACAGATAACATATAATAAAGTAGACTTGCTGCCCGTTCTCCAAGTGAACTTCCAAAAGCACTACAGACGGGTGACGTTCATGAATAGGAAAGAAAGACAGCCGCCAAATTGCCTCGTTACGTCCATGTTGAAATTTCATCACCTCGTTTTTGCGTTCGGATCGACAATGCAAAACACCGCCATGATGGATTTGATGGAGTTGCAGTACTTACCATTGCAAGGGGTTTTGTAGTGATAGAATTGTCGAGTATAAATGGAAACGTTCTAGATAAAGCTTTTTTATTGAATGAATGCGCAAATATTCGTATGCCTTCATTAGGCTTAGACCGCGAAGCTGCGCTGTCTGAAACGCCAGCAGCGGAGCGGCTTAATTATATATATTATCTTATGTATATGTCTATGCTCGACGCTGGTGGCAGCGGGAGCGTGAGAAAGAAGGTATATGCACATGAAGTCTATCATATTCATATCCAAGCGTCGCTTGTTGGCTTATTAAAAATATGTTGACGCTGTACAGTGGGAGGGGAAAACGCTTCGTT
This sequence comes from Drosophila helvetica, assembly GCA_963969585.1. Taxonomy (NCBI): domain Eukaryota; kingdom Metazoa; phylum Arthropoda; class Insecta; order Diptera; family Drosophilidae; genus Drosophila; species Drosophila helvetica. The sequence continues at coordinate 26,817,690 of OZ018402.1, read as the reverse complement.
GAATTTTCGGGACATAGATCATGTTCGTTGTGACAATGGAGTGCAACTCCGGATCATTTTCTCGATCTGGTATTTCGGCAGAAATTATCGAATCGAATTACCACTGCAACACTACCAAAATCGATGGGTATTGAAGTGAATCATCTGACCGATGAGTCTCGCACACGTGTTGCATTTTTCCACCATCCCGACACTTGAGAACAATATCGTGATTCCAAATTCTCTCCAACAACACTGCGACTTCATTGAGAGTTTGAGCATTGAATTGTCTTGCATGACCTCCAGACTCTTTTGTCTGCTTTGATAATGATTCTGTTGGCGTTAGCATGCATTGTATCTAATGCGGTTTTGAGCAATCTGACCAGTGCATTATGCTCATGCGGAAGATTTGAAATAGCTCTATCATTTCAGTTTTAGTCGCAGTAAAAATTGCACAACGCATATTTAGTTCAATTTCTGAATCACTAACTAAATAGATCTGAGGGTTTGATGGATCTTTGTTTGGTGGTGGTAACAAAGCGCCCGCTCGATGGTGAACGTGCCTTTGAATCTGAATGTTTTGAAGCAATTTAAAATAAACGAGGGAGAACGTTGTGAGCCGCGTCTACCGCAGCGGCTCTACTTTATACCCGGTACTCAGTCAGTACATATGTATGTGAGCTTGTAATAAATTACATTATTACATGTTCGCAAAAGGGATAAATTTGGTTTTAGCCAAAAAAGACAAAAAAAAATTAAGTCAACCTTTTCGGAGATTTATATTTATTAGATATTTCCATTTTTGTTTACATACGTTTTTTACATCTGTCTTTTCTACATGTCTAAATCTACTTCCTACATATACATAGACGGCTGTGTGCGAGAGAGAGAGGGAATGAGTCTGCGCTTGGAAGGCCACTGAAATTTCATTTATTCCTTCTGACTATATTTATGATCCGATCTGATCCAGATTCAATACTTTGATAGATATAGTAATTTTCTATGATTCGTCGTTTTTGGTTTTCCCGTATCTTCAAAATTGTAGAATATCGTCTTTTGTGGGGGCGGAAGGGGGCGTGGCCAAATTTTGAAATACACCTGTACTGAAGTGATTCACAGGAGCATGGATAGAGAGTTTGGTGGCTCTAGCTCTTATAGTCTCTGAGATCTAGGCGCTCATCTGGACGAATGGGCACAGCGCCCATCCCTGTGTGTGAGAGAAAGCGAGAGGGAACGATGCATTTCGAAATGGTTTTCTTCATTGGGGATATATTTATGATTCGATCTTATCCAGATTCAATACTCTGATAGATATTGTCATTCTCTACGATTCTGCGTTTTTAGTTTTACTTTACTCTTCGAGTACCGAGTATAACAATTATAATAATAGCGCTGCTTTTGAATACGATACCGCAATCGCCTACAAAAATCTTTGCTGCGTTGATATCGGTTCATTGTCTTTCATATGCCAGCATTGTAATGCATTGAAGTTTCATTCGGAAGCCCCCGGCATATACTGCGTTCTCCTTTTTATTTTTATACCCGGTACTCGAAGAGTAAAGGGGAATATTAGATTTGTGCAAAAAATGGATGGGTGTAACACCCAGAAGGAAGCGTTTCCTACCCCATAAAGTATATATATTCTTGATCAGCATCAATAGGCGAGTCGATATAGCTATGTCTGTCTGTCCGTCCGTCCGTCCGACTGTCCGTCTGTCCGTCTTCATTAGCGCCTATAGCTCAAAGACTGTAAAAGCTAGAGGATCACAATTTTGTATCCAGACTTCTGTCCAATCACACTGTTACAAGTGTATTTTAAAATTTCGCCCTGCCCCCTTCCGCCCATTCAAAGGATCTGTGGCATGCACAATTTTAAAGATACTAGAAAACTATAACGCAGAATCATGGATAATGAGCATATCTATCAGATTGTTGAATCTGGATCACATCGGATTATAAATATAGCCACAATGAAGAAAACCATTTCGAAATGCACCGTTCCATCTCGCTTTCTCTCACACACAGGGGTGGGCGCCTAGATCTCAGAGACTATAAGAGCTAGAGCCACCAAACTCTCTATCCATGCTCCTGTGAATCACTTCAGTACAAGGGTATTTCAAAATTTTGCCACGCCCCCTTCCGCCCCCACAAAAGACGAAAATCTACAATTTTGAAGATACGGGAAAACCAAAAACGCAGAATCATAGAAAATGACCATATCTATCAGAGTATTGAATCTGGATCAGATCGGATCATAAATATAGTCAGAAGGAACAAATGAAATTTCAGTGGCCTTCCAAGCGCAGACTCATTCCCTCTCTCTCTCGCACACAGCCGTCTATGTATATGTAGGAAGTAGATTTAGACATGTAGAAAAGACAGATGTAAAAAACGTATGTAAACAAAAATGGAAAAATTTAATATATATAAATCTCCGAAAAGGTTGACTTAATTTTTGTTTGTCTTTTTTGGCTAAAACTAAATTTATCCTTTTTGCGAACATGTAATAATGTAATTTATTACAAGCTCACATACATATATACTGACTGAGTACCGGGTATAAAATAGAGCCGGGGCGGTAGACGCGGCTCACAACGTTCCTCCTCGTTTTTTTTTTGTATATAATTAATTGCCTTGTGGCGAATTGATTGGTCGCAAGAGGATGACTCTGCACTGACCAGATACTTCTACTTTGTTTTTTGTAAGGATTTATGTTTTTACTTCGACTGGCGGACACTCAAGTCTACGTTTACGACTGGTCTTTTTCTAGTAACATTTTGTCGAATTTTGGGTCGTAATTGTGCAGCTCGAACCTGTGCAATATGGGCACATCTACATTTATATAATTCTACACATTCCTTAAGCGTTACGTTATAACAAACATTCGACTTCTTATTGTATGACGTGTACGTCATCCAAAGTTTTATCGTCGAATGGCAGTCACTAGTCAGGCAAATTACTCAATTGATTGAGAATAATATCTCGAGTTTGGATTTGATTGCTATGAAAATTGCCTTCTTCGCCTACTATTCAAAGGCTACGTTATTTTCCATAAGATAAAAAAAAAAAAACTAATATTCCGCGATTGCAGGTGCAAAAACCCAACCTTTTCATCCGTATAAACCTTCTCCTGGCTTGTTTTGTTTAATATTGATCAGAAGAGTTTTTTCTTTGCGCTCAACTTGCATTTTTTTTGCTAAACAGCCGGTGTTTTTTTAAAATGAACTTTTGATAACCTTAAAAATGAACTCTCTATTATAAAATGTATCCTAAACCGCGAGTGCATGCCTGTTAATTGTGTAATAACATAATCTAATAATTATTTTTGGCGTCGGTTAATCAGTGTGTGTTTTTTTTGTTGCTTTTTGTAATTATGCTCTCACATTGAATTTAGCCCGCTCTGATCTTGTAGTCTGTGCTTTGGTATCACTCTCTCCCTATATCTCAAGCTTAAATAACTGTTCTTCCACTCTCGCTTTCAATACTTTCTGTGCAGTAACGCTCTTTTTCTCTCATTAGCAGCTACTGCAACCGCTTTTCTCTCTCAACTCAGTTTTAACTGATTCGCTTTAAGCATTTGCTGGCACACTGGTGGTAACAAAGCGCCCGCTCGATGGTGAATTTGCCTTTAAAACTGAACGCTTTGAAAAAATTTCGAAAAAAGTAATATTTACAATTTTTCCTTTTGAAATTTTATTTTTTATTTTTATTTAAAGGCTATTATCCAGCACTGCGGAAACGAAAAATTACTGCCAAACTCCATATAAAAAAAAAAAAAAAAATGGGCCCGGAATTTTTCGGTTGCGTTTTACTGGCCTCAGTATCGAGCAAGCTGAACGAAATCCACATATTCTTATCGATAGTTAGCCTATAGACACGATTATGGACTCAGAGATCAGCTGGTATTCCCGCCAGTAAAATATATGCGCTTATTATTACTGAAGTGAATGTAAAAGATGGAGTCAAATACTGTTCGAACAACAAACAAGAAATATGCAAATTGTCAAAGTGAAGAGAAGATTGTTTTAATAAAAGCAGTTGAGGCAAGGCAATGTCTTTGGCGGATCATTTTGACATTTTTTTGCCTCCGTCTGCGATGTACTTCCTCTTTTTTTTTGTTTGAAACAATATATGCCGCCCCCAGCACAATAAATTCGTCGGCAAAGTCGATTTACTCCTTTTCAATTTTAATTGAACTCTCTCACATTTGGCGCTGTTCACAAAAAACCGCTGATTTATTAGAGTAGCCGACCTTTTTTTAGGTACTTGGTTACACTATTTCAGTTAGTTCCACACGCCGAATATCATCTGCTAAAAATGCGTTGCGTTGATGCCATTTCAAAACGTAATGGCTTGCATTACTGTTATGAGGCATCCCGAATGGTTGAAAGTGACATGGTCATGTTTATGAAGCAGACGCGAAAGGGCTTTAAGGAGCTGATCGTTGGCTTTAAAATACAGTACGGTCGGCTCCTTGCCATGGAGTCCAATTTGGCAGTTTGAAACTGCTAAATATGTCTCCTAGGCGCAAAATGGTCACTCCGCGGGATCTGCAAGTGCCAACTGCCCCTCAGCCGCCCGATGCTGAAGAACTGACTCCGACCACTCCAAATGCGTAGCAGCTACTCCAAGGGCAACGACAGCTGCTGGTGATGCAAATTCGGTAGCCGAATTCATCACCTCGGAGAGCATGCAGCCAGAAATGACTTCAGCGTCCGTGTACGTCGAGTCCGGAAATACTCTAGCTATTTCATCCATTCCGATCCCACCAACAAATATACGACCGGGACCACCGGGTATTGCCATCACAGGTACGAGGTCTGTGGTGCCAAAAACAAGATTGGTGGTGATCCCACCTAAACGACAAGTTTTTGTCTCACGGCTGGCCCCTCACTCTACAATTAGTGATGTTATTGCATTTATTCAAAGCAAAATAACAGCCGTCGGTTTAAAGGTGGAAAAGTTCTCCACCCATCCAAAAAAACTAACTTCCTCTCTTTTAGTCACTTACCAGAATGTTAGAGGCTTACGTTGTAGCCTTAGATAGTAGGAGACAAGGTTTGTGGGTTAGCGACGAAGGAGTACAAGCTGATTGTAACCTAAAAAAAAGGTTGAATAAGTTCCTGCATTCTTGCAAGAAAACACCTAAATATTTTTCTGCTCCCTAACTTTAGCAATGGCGACAACACGGCGGTAAGGCTAGAGATGCAGGGGACACATCTTAGACTGATGTCGTCCTATATGGCTCACGAGGAATGCGATCCTCCGAGTGACCTCGTTCGCATGCTAGCCAGCGATAGCAAGAGGTGAGATACAGGCCTGATAAAAGGCTGCGATGCCAACGCTCACCACATCTAAAGGGAGAGATCGGGCACAAATGTAAGGGGAGGTCACTTTTCAGCTTCATGCTAAGCTCTGACTTATTAATTTGTAGTCGGGGCAATGACCCGACATTTATAATAAAAAACCGACAAGAGGTTATCGACCTGACATTAATGTCTCAAAAACTGCTTGACATAGTTAAGAGCTGGAAAGTCCTAGGGGACCATTCCTTGTCTGAACATAGGTACATCGAAATGATTTTATCTCTAGAGAGCCCGAAACCCACTGACTATGTTAATCCCAGGAAAGCCAATTGGGAAAAATATAGTACAGTAATAGAGGAATTACTTCCCTCCAACGCAGCAATATTCCCGAACACAGAAGACAACCTAGATCGTCTAGTGAACAAGTTCACCGAAGCATGCAACAAAGCATTCATAGCAGCATGCCCCTCACACCAACACAGGGGGAAAAGAGCCAAAAGCACTAACGGGGAGGAACAGGCTACAAGACCAGTCTGGCACTATACAAAAAAAAGGAACCCGGAAGGCAAAATGGGCCTCAGTGCAAAAATTTTGCTCTGAAATCGAGGAAACGTCAGAAGCCGCAAAGCTATGCTAGGTCTCTCCAAAACGACCCTCTCAGTGAAGTACCTCAAAAAGAGTGATGGTACGTGGACTAAATCCAGTGAGGAGTCCCTGCACATTCTTCTCGACACTCATTTCCCTGGGTGTTCAACCACCGAGCCGGTACATATCCCTAGCGAAGGCTCGGAAACTTCGATGACGCACATCCTTACAAAAAGGAACACTAGCTGGGCAATAAACAGCTTCAATGCGTTCAAATTTTCAGGTCCGGACCGGGTCATTCCGGCCCAACTTGAAAAGTCCGGAGACACTGCCATTAACTGTCTACAATGTATCTTCAGGAAGACGATGGGTGGAAAAATACCACACGCTTGGCTTAAGGCAAAGATTGTCTTCATCCCCAAAGCAGGAAAAGCCTCGCGCTCAACTTCAGAGGACTTCAGACCAATTAGTCTATCCTTTCTTCTCAGTGATCAGTCAGCCCTTACTGCGTTCGGTCGTGTTTTCGCTATGTCTCTTTATCAATGTTCGGAATACAATTTGAACGTCACTGCTGCTCAGTTTCTCTGCTTTGATACTGTTCGCTGCTCGTCGTTGTGCCGGCGTGCGTTTCATTTGTCGTGTATTGATTTGCCCTCAGATGCTGTTAAACATTTAATAAATCTGCGCAACCTGTTGTGGCAGTGTGATAGCTGTGTGGTGGCGAATGACTCGCACTCGAAAACTGACGAGTTCAATGACAAGGAGCTTCAGCTTGAATGCCTTTATCTGGGTCTCAACTCTGATTTTCTGGCTGCTCTCCCCTTCAATGCTAGCAAGCGGGTGAAGCCGATTGCGCCTAGCAAGGAGGCCAACAAGGTGTTGCTCCGAGATGTGAGCATTTAAATGTTCTGCAGAGCAGAAAGTACCTGCATATTGGAAAATTTTCTGCCACGACGGAGCCTGAGGCGGTGGTGAAATTTGTCGCCCAGAAGCTCAAGGTGCCTAAGGCTTAACTTATTTGTGCAAAAGTTGGTCAAGCGAGATGCCGATCTATCTGAGTTGAAGTTCCTTAACTTCAAGCTTGCGGTCCCTGAGACTCTATCCCCTGCGGTCTTTGATGACAAATTGTGCCATTGCGGACATTCACCCCGACTGAGGAAGTTCCAGTTCCATCCACTTCAAAAAACCCCCAGTGAGCGGCGCCTATGGTTTCTGGATCGCCGCTTCTCGACAGCATATTTTGCTTACGCCTTCTCGCCTCTTCGCAGTGCGCAACGGCCCGCTGCATTATTTCTGGCATACCTCTGCCGAACAACAACAAAATACCGCTTATTCACATTGCGCATTGTGCGACATTTGCTCGGCTGCTGGATCAAGCGACAATGATCTTGCTGGTGTTTTTTCTCGACTGCGTGCGCTTCTGACGTCATCGCTACAACAACACGCCAATGCATTGCTTCGTGTGCTTTTCTTGCGCCGTCGCTGCACTCGAAATTTGGGGAGAGGCAGCAGCGCGGCGCTCGCCCTTAAATACACTCTCTTCGCTATCAACACCTGGATTGGTTCTCCCTACCGCTGCCCTTCCCAATCTTCTGGTCGAGGATGGTGCACTGCTATTTCGGACTACGACGCTTGGGCAGGTTTTACGCACGAGCCTTGCCCCTCTTGCCGTATGTGATGTTCTTGACCCTCCTCTGGATCCTATTTTCGTGGCCGCTAATCGGATGGCATCGCCACTTCCTGGGACTGGATGGGGCCAAATCCATCCACATTTTCTTGCAAAAAATATCGGGTATGCGCACTAAGGCTTAAGCGGCCTACTTGGCAACATCTACGTGCGATTTCGACTTTATCATCCTTGTTGAAACCTGGCTCAACAAAAACTTCTTCAACAACGAGTTCTTTGATCCCAACCTTTTCCAAGTGTTTCGTAAGGACAGAGACTATGCCAAAACGAAGCGCTGAAAAGGGGTGGAGTCATTGGGGCCATTAGACGCACCCTACGCTGTGATCCGATTTGTCTCCTTGATAGCGATAAAGATCAGCGCATCGCTTCAAGCCTCATTAAGGCAAGAGTTAATCATACCGATTAGATTGAAATAATTCGAGAGGAAAGAGAAGTGAAACTGAAGTGAAGTGAAACTACTCAGACCAAAGTGCTACATAATCCCTCCATAAGGTAACCAACCTCGAGTAGGTGAAAATTTTAGAAGTGTCTAATGTAGTGATTTTCTCAAGGGGGCATGGTGCACATGCTTAAGCAATCTCAATCGATTTGTGTACGGATTTAGATAGATCTATCTCCCGATTTAAGACCCGGTTTCGAGCCAGAAAGGTAATAACTATTACATAAGCACCCACCTCGACATTTGGCTAAAAAATTTGTGTTTTTTTCTAAGCTAATTTTTATCTGCCAATTCAACTCTCGGCTTTGCTTCAGTGGGGCGCACACATATGCCACATTGGTTTGGACAAACACAAGGGTACCCTCCAATAGTACAGTCAACACCAAGTATGACGGACAATGTTTTCAAAGTCTGGATAGACATCGTCGTACTGGATGTTGGAAAAGTAGCAAGGGATGGATCAGTAAATTAGACCATTGATTTAAATTTATTTATTTTTCTTATGCTTAACTCCATTTATATATTTAATACACATTATATTCTTAGCTAGGAACGTCAATGCATGCAGGCCTGTTGCAGCAATGGAAAACAAATTGTAAGTCTCCATAAAAAAAAGAAAGAACACAAGGTAAAGCACACTTGCAGCGCTTCTGTTACCAATAACTAACATTTTAATTTTTCTTTATCTACATACATTGTAATTATATAACCCACACATCTATTGTAATCAATATACCAATGATTTAGTCCAACCTAGAATAATGCAATTATTACCATAAGAGTTTATATTCATCTGTATTTTGTTAAGCTTTGGAAACATGTCTTTCGAGTGGAACATATATTGAAGTATTGTTGAGAATGGATATGGAATAGAGTGAGAAGGGAAATGGGGTATTGGGAGAGGATCATGTATGGAAAAAGGGTTAACACGGAAAGAAAAGATAAGTTTTGACGTGGTTGGGCGGGTAAATAAGAGTTGCAACATCTGACTCCGAGCGGCGGTGCATTCAACAATTCGACTTACAAATGAACACCTAACGGCCAGGTAAGCACGACTTCTTCCTATATGTGGCAACTAGGACAACAGAAAGAGCTGCACCTCATCTGAGGTGCGAGTGTAAGCCCGACTAACTCATGCCACTGTTGAATTAGAACAACTGACTGATTGCAGGTCGCCTTCACAACGGATAATTGACAAAAAGGTTCGAGTTAGATTTACATTGTACATTAAACATAACAAAATAATGAATAGACGTTATGTAAATTGAGCTAATGATCTAGATAAAATTTAAAGATTTATATTCAAGAGTATATATAGCTTAAATTTAATTTCTCGAGGCCCGAGCAAGCATTCGGACTATACACGTATACACACCACACATATTGTCAATCGTAGTTATAATCATATATATAGCTATTGTAACAATTGTAAAAATCTCTCATCAATATATATAATTCTGACAATAAATAATTCAAATTTCTACTTCCATTAATAGACGGAGTGGGAAGAAATAGCTACTCAAAATAGGGAAATTCGAGAAAGGTTTAATAAATTATATAAATGAATAACACAAAAAAAAAATATGTTAGAGACTACAGTAACTAGGCATGCACATATACTAGTATTGTTCGGAGCAGCAGCCGTTAGTAGTTCTTAAGAGAATCAATTATCTATCACTGTATCCACGCTCATATACTCTCGCGCTCTCGGTGCCTACGCACACACAAGCTCATGGTCCGCGTACTGCTTAAATTGTAGTGCGTCGCGGAACCCACCCCCACTCTGTATAAGTCGTCGTCGAACGCAGCATCGCGTAACACACACCTCGTCATAACGGCCTTATTTTCGTTTATAATCATACCGTCAAAACCACTTCGAACTCACGGGCACGCCTTTCAAATATAACAAACAAAAACATTAAACTAAAAAACGGAGAAAACTTTTATTTCGTAAATTGGAGTTCAGAGTTGCCGAAAAAGCTCGGCAGCTTCCAACATTTTTGTGACCCCGACGTGATTCCCGTGACCATTGAGTGGAAAAAGTGTTCAAAAACATTGAATTTAAATCTTTATCAAAGATTTAAACCAACTTTCGTCGGAAAAGTAGCGAACCAAAAGTCGTTGTGGCCGACCGTGACAGTTTCTAGCGGGCCGCTATTCGTGTTCTCTTTCGCCGTCTGCTTCAGCCTGTGCAACGCACTGTCGAGACCAGCTGCATGGCGTTCTTAGCGAAATCCGTTAGCTTTCGTCGTCTCCTCTTTCGTCGTTAGCTTCAGCCCGCGCTCGTGAGAGGCTGCATACCGAGAACTCTCTTTCGAACTCGAATTCGAGATCGTTCTCTTGTGCATAACTGTTAGTTTTTGTTCGTTGCTTCGCGGCAGTATCGGTCGTCGCTTTTGCCCTCTGTGCCGATGCAGTGAATATACAGAATATACATATACAGTGTTTCGCCTTCGCTTTCGTCGCTTCGCTTCGTTGCTTGCCGGTGCCCATATTTCGCATATAAAGTGCCGCAAAAGCGAACATACAAACGGTTTGAGCACTTCAAACATATCAGCTGTGATCGACTGATACACTCCGCGTCAACTGACTATAGCGAAAACCATGGGCAAGAGGAAAAATTGCAGAAGAATCGGATCGTTTGCTATGGGCAATGATAGTGATTCTGTCGCCGTTAGCGCTGCTCCACCTGCCGAAAGTGTTTGTGTGAACGCTGCTAGCACCCAATCATCTTTATCTCGGATTTCCTTCATGAGGCTGAAGGTTCGCGCCATTTTCGACCGGCTAGAAGTCATACGCACAGAGATGGATAGTGAAAGGCTGCGCCAAATGGATGAGTATGACCTGCCAGCACTGTTGGAATCGCTGACGGAGCAGAAATCTAGTTTTGTGGCGGCACACACCAACTTGGAGGAAGTGGATTTTGAATCCATTTCCAGTGAAATACGTGGAAAATTCGACTCTTCGATACTATCGTTGAGGACTGTTCTGCAGCGTGAGCTAGGGACGCGTTCTCAGCCCTCGCATTGCTCCACGTTTCGAGTGAATCCAAAGGATTTCCAATCCTTCACGTACATGGCCAATCGATCGCGCCTGCCACAACTGCAGCTACCCAAGTTCAGTGGAGAATACACGGGGTGGACAAGTTTCTACTCCATGTTCACAGCGGTCATTGATAGTGAGGCAGAGCTGACTTCTATCGAGAAGCTACAGCATTTGCGGTCCTGTTTGAGCGGAGTGGCATTGCTTGCCATCAGTTCGTTGGAGATGATCGAGGCTAACTATAATAAGGCGTTAGAGATTCTAAAAAATCTATTTGATAACAATTCTACATGCACACATCAGAGAGGTATTTGGGCTGACGCGTATTGACTCATCACCTTCCAAGTTGAGGGCGTTCGTGGACGTCGTCACCTCACATCTTCGCGCGTTAGAATCGCTGGGAACTAAGGAGGAGATTTCAGATGCTATAATCGTCCATGCAGTCTGGCGTAACTTGGACAAGTCGACTCAAGCCAAATGGGAAGCAGCTTCATCGGATCACGGTCTTCCACCTGGGAGAAACTTTCTGCCTTTCTGGAACACAGATGTCGTACCCTTGAAAGCATTCATCATTCCATGCAAGGGCAAGATGGTCCTGTTGGCAAGTCTGAAAAAACCATGAGTACGAAACATAGAAAGGCTTTCGAAGCATCGAGCGCTCCCATTCCGGTTTCTTGTATGTTGTGCGAGGGCCCGAACCACACGATTGCAAATTGTGAACGTTTTAAAGGTTTATCGCCGGATGAGCGCCACAAGGAATCAAAGAGGCAAAGTTTATGCGGCAATTGCCTACGAAAGGGCCATCGCGTGAAGGATTGCAAATCCGGTCCCTGCCGTACTTGCCGATTGATGCACCACTCACTTTTGCATTTCGTTCGTCGATCAGAAACAGCCCAATCTGCTTCTCCCAGTGAAGTCTCACAAACCCAACTGAGTTAGACCGCCATGGTTGCAGTCTCGCCCTTCTTGCCGCAAGCCCTCATATCTCAAAGTCCGTCTGATGCTGTGCTATTAGCCACTGTCGTCGTTCTCGTCAAAAACAGCACAGGAGTTTTTGTGCCTTGTCGCGCACTTTTGGATTCTGGATCTCAATTAAATTTCGTAACCAGTCGTCTAGCTAATCAGCTACAACTTCGCAAAACCAAATCGCTCGCCGCAGTCTCTGGCATCGGCGATGCTAGCTTCTCAACTGAAGGTATCTAGGTGGATCTCGTTCTGAAGTCTCGGATTTCAGAGTTCACCACTAGCATCACTGCCGTCGTTGCCTAGAAGATTACGGATCATCAACCTCGCTCGTCGATTAGCACAGCTAATTGGCGCATACCGTCGAATATCCGGCTTGCTGACCTTTCGTTCCACCAGCCGCAGCGTATTGATCTGCTCATCGGAGCTGGACTTTTCTTTGAGCTGCTGTGCGTGGGACCAATTCAGCTGGCGCCTGGATTACCTTTGCTGCAGAAAACACATTTCAGATGGCTTCTGTCTGGTGGCGGGCACTCGGCCCCCACTCTTTCGTCGTTTATCGCAACCCAGTCTTCGGATGACACCAATCACAGCACTCGGCTCGATGACTTGGTTCGTCAATTTTGGGAAGTGGAGCACATCTTTGAGCCGATCTTTTGGGCCACAAAGGAGGAACTTCACTGCGAGGAACATTTCGTCAACAATCACACTCGTTTGCCCTCAGGGGATTATTCAGTCCGCTTGCCGAAGTTTGGAGTCCTTGGGCGATTCCTACTTCCAAGCAAAGCGGCGCTTGGAAAACTTGGAGCGGAAGTTCGTGCGCAATCCAGCTCTTCATGCACAATACTCGGCATTTATGAAGGAGTACCTGTCCCTTGATCACATGTCTCTGGTACGCAGCGAGGATAGGCACAAATGCAAATATTTCTTGCCACATCATTGTGTCATCAAAGAGGACAGCTCCACCAAAAAGCTGAGGGTCGTATTCGACGGCTCTGCAGCCACCACATCTGGTCTTTCCTTCAACGATCTGCTCATGTCAGGTCCCACCATTCAAGCCAAGCTATTTCACACACTCATCTGGTTTCGTACATTTTCCTTTGCTCTTACAGGTGATATCGAATAGGTGCGTGCGTGTCTCAATGCCTGACACCATGCTCCAATGCATATTATGGCGGGACTCGATAGACGACGACATACAGATCTTCAAACTAAACACAGTCACTTATGGAACTAAGCCTGCATAATTTTTAGCTATTTGAGCTATGCATCAGCTAGCCATGGATGATTCGTCGTCGTATCCACTGGGATTGGAACCATTCTACATGACTTCTACGTGGACGACATGATATCTGGAGGCAATTCGGTTGAGGAAGTGCTGGATATTATGCGTCAAACCACGGATCTTCTTGCTCGAGGCAATTTTCAATTGCGAAAATGGTGTTCAAACTCTTCCGATGTGCTTTGTACAGTCCCAGAGGCCGAAAGGGAAAGCTTTCTGAAGCTTGATGATGGCAGTGATGTAACAAAGGCGCTTGGGCTCATTTGGGAGCCCCATAAGGACTGCTTTCTGTTTACATTTGCTCCTCAACTCGGTGTTGGCAAGCACACCAAGCGGTTAGTATTGTCAACTTTTGCACGGTGCTATGATCCTATGGGACTGATCGGACCTACTTTGACCAGAGCTAAAATCGTCATGCAGCGCATGTGGAGAGACAAGCTGCATTGGGATGAGAGCCTTCCTCAGTCACTGGATTCGGCATGGACTGAGTTTTGTAAGAATTTCTCCACTGTGGGTCATGTTACATTTCCTCGCTACGTACTTCAACCCAAGGCAAGGTTTGAATTGCATGCCTTCTGTGATGCTAGCCTCCAAGCCTATGGGGCTTGCATTTATGCTCGTTCGTTTAGTGACACCACTGTTAAGGTTCACTTGCTTTGTTCTAAGGAAAGGGTTGCCCCACTGAAAACCCTCACGGTGCCGAAGCTTGAACTCTGCGCAGCGTTCCTATTAGCCAATCTACTTCGCGACATCAGAAAAATAGATACCTTTGACTGCCCAATTCATTGCTGGTCGGATTCAACTGTGGTCCTGTCTTGGTTGCGAGAGGAACCATCCAAGTTCAACGTGTTTGTATCAAACAAGATTTCTGGAATTCAACAACTTACGAGAGGCATGGATTGGCGCTATGTGCCAACTGAGATGAACCCGGCTGACATTCTCTCAAAGGGATCAGCACCACAGGATCTCCTGCATTCCAGGTTGTGGATGAATGGACCTATCTTCCTGCAAGGCGAACAAAGCTGCTGGCCTGAACGGTGTTCGCCGGAAAGCAACCTTCCGGAAATTCGACACCGGGTTTTGCTGTCGTCTGAGTGTGCCGACATTTCGCTTTCGTTTAAGCACATCAACTCATCGAGGTAATCGCTGGAACTGATGGGGCTGTGCGAGTTGCTATACTGCGGACACCATCAGGAACCACTCGTCGAGCTGTCAACAAGCTGTGCGTCCTTCCCGTTAAGGATCTTGCTAAAAGCCCAGGTCTTTCAAAGGGGGGGAGTATGTTCGGAGCAGCAGCCGTTAGTAGTTCTTAAGAGAATCAATTATCTATCACTGTATCCACGCTCATATACTCTCGCGCTCTCGGTGCCTACGCACACACATACTCATGGTCCGCGTACTGCTTAAATTGTAGTGCGTCGCGGAACCCACCCCCACTCTGTATAAGACGTCGTCGAACGCAGCATCGCGTAACACACACCTCGTCATAACGGCCTTATTTTCGTTTATAATCATACCGTCAAAACCACCTCGAACTCACGGGCACGCCTTTAAATATAATAAATAAAAACATTAAACTAAAAAACGGAGAAAACTTTTATTTCGTAAATTGGAGTTCAGAGTTGCCGAAAAAGCTCGGCAGCTTCCAACAAGTATCAAAAGTAATTAACAGGTTTAGGATAAACTTAAACACAAAAAAAACAAAAATTCGATTTGGAAATATTAATTCCAACAACTTTAAATACCCCATGGACGATCGAAACCAATAAGGAATCTGAATCGACAAATGAAACAGACTTTGAAGAAAGTAATTCTGAGACCCATGACGACTCAAAGCCTTCATTACACTACTCGACAAAATTGAATTTTTTTTCCCGCTGTGGCCAAAAATTACTTTTCCTGATAGATTTGGGGATCTACAAATTTTTAGCCTATGTTGTTTTTATTTAGGCGTAGTTTTCCTTTCAAGAATTTTAAAAAATCTGGTCTGTTTTTTTAGACGTATCTTTTTATCAAATGGCATAAGCATCTTACATCTGGTTGTATTGAACATTGCTTTTCCAAAAAGCTGATAAATACAGCTTAGAACAGGGCTCAAGCAATTTACAGATTCAGCTTGCTGTCTAGAAATTACAAGTTATTTGAAAACTAAGGAAAAGTTAGAAAAAAAAAGATTTCTTGTTCTAATTTTTTATACCCGGTACTCCCAGAGTATAGGGGTATATTAGATTTGTGCTAAAAGTGGATGTGTGTAACACCCAAAAGGAAACGTTTCCTTCTCCATAAAGTATATATATTTTTGATCAGCATCAATAGCCGTGTAAATGCCTTGACCAAACCAATATGAAAAGACATCCACATTTGTTGAGTTCAATATTAAAACTGAATCTTTATTTGAAATGTATGTGGGCTGGGTTTTGCGTTCCCTGGACAAACGAGCAAACGCGAATTCGCCCCCAGGCGAATTCCCAGTCAGCACGAAGAGCGCACAATGGAGAGAGAGCAGCGAGGGAGATCAGCGAGAGAGAGCAGCGAGAGAGAGCAGCGCGAGCAGTAGGAAGACAACCACCGACGAAAAGGGTTGCGTGTAGAACAAAACGACGACGACGTCCAATTTTAGTTCCTTGTATCTTTAATATCAATATTACTGTACCGAAACCTTTATTTTAACCTTACTCTGATTAATAAACAAAAAACCCCACAATTGGGAGCTCGTGCGGGATCGGAGTGAAGGAAACGAAGTGACGGTACGACGGCGGTGCAAGCAACGGAACTTGGAACAAAAAACGACGCGGAGTTTAACAAATTTAAACAGCGGGGAAAAAGAAATAGACGATTTTTTTTATCTCAGCAAAATGACGTGTTTGAACGAGTTAATTCCAAAAAGCCTACGAGGGGCAACGAAATCGAGCATTTGTGCATTGCACAAATTCGTGTTTGAAAAAGAAGGAGACCGAAATAATAGAAGCCGGTTGCGCGAATTTAGTGGATTCGAATACGACGAAAACGACGCCAGATTCTTAGCAAAGCGCGTATACATACAAGCAAAGCTAACGGACCGTGATCTTGTTTCAATATGTGTTACATTGAAAATAAATCACAATGCGGAAAACTTGGAACTTCATATTTTTCGGAATTTGATGGAAGGCAGGCTGCTGCAAAACAACAACGACGATGATGAAGACGACGCTGATAAAGACGAGGAAAAAGACGCAAGCGACGAGAATGGTATAGATGAAAACGAAGGCGAAGAAAACGACGAAGAAGCTGTGTACGAGAGGCGCTCAAGTGAGCGAGACAACTACAGCGACGTACATAACATACACACAAGCGAAATCCCAACAACAAGCCGAAAAGGGAATACAGATAGAAGTAACGTGCAAAGACAAAACTACGATGAGGTGGTCGCGTCACGTTTTGCCATAAGTTTCCGCGACATAGAAGACTCTATCCGAGTGTTCGATGGCTCTGATGATATAGCCGTCGAGGAATAGATAACAGAATTCGAAGAACAGGCTGAGTTCATGCATTGGAGTGATCTACAAAAACTTATTTTCGCAAAGAAGTCGCTTAAGGGCATTGCCAGGTTATTTGTTTTGAGCGAGAAGCATATGAATTCGTGGACAACGTTGAAGAGTGCATTTTTAAGAGAGTTTAAGTCGAGAGTCAATAGCAAACAGATACATATGCAGCTCAGTGAGAGTAAACGACGATCCAAAGAGAGTGTTCTGGAATATTTTTATCGCATGAGAGATATTGCAGCGCGAGGCAATGTGGAAGACGACGCGCTTATGCAATATGTAATCGACGGTATTGACGAGATGGCTTTAAACAAAACAATTTTATATGGTGCGAAAATGATGAGTGACTTTAAGAATAAATTAAGAGATTATGAGAAAATAAGCGATAAAATAAAAAAGAGTGACAAAGCTGGAAGAGAGAAGAAGATGCCGTTTGGGCAAAATAGTACCCAAGTGAGCAAAAAAGAGTTTGTTTGTTTCAACTGTGGAGAGAAGGGACATTTGTCTAGCAGTTGCGTGAGCAAAGAGAAAGGAAGAAAGTGTTTCAAGTGTAATCAGTTTGGGCACATATCAAAGAACTGCAAAGAGAAGAATGAAAAGCAAAACGATGAAAAACAAAACTTACGTGTAGTTTCGAATAAAATGGAAATAACGTCTAAAGAAGTTTCGATTAAAGATACGAAGTGTATGGCACTATTTGATACCGGTAGTAAATTTAACATTTTACGCCAAGATTTGTACGACGAACTGCGCATGCCAAAATTAAAAGATTGCAGAGTGTGTTTGGTCGGTTTTGGAAGTGAGAGTAAAGCTGACAATATCAAGCCGATAGGTAAAGTGGAGCATAGCATACGCATTGACAATGAAGAATATGTGTTAAACTTTTATGTTGTTGCTTCAAAGTTCATGGATATTAAACTGATCATCGGAGAAGAGCTTTGTTTGCACGCAGAAGTGTCGTTTAATCGTAATGGAGTGAAAAAAAATAGAATGGCAGATGAAAATAATGAAGTACCGTATGACGAATCGTCCATAATGAGAATCGACGTAGCGGTGGACAATTCCGAGCTAAAAATAAACAGCGCGGCAAACGAGATTACCCGACGCGAAGTAAACGAGATAATATCGACGTATAAACCAAAAAAATCAAAAGCAACGAACATTGAAATGAATATTATTCTAAAAGACGAAACACCAATCTTTTCGCAGCCTCGGCGATTTGCGATATCTGAAACGCGCATCATAGAAGACCAGATTGACGAGTGGCTGGACAAAAAGGTAATAGAGGAGTCCGATTCAGAGTTCACAAGCCCAGTTGTACTTGTGAAGAAGAGCGACGGCACACCACGACTATGTATTGACTATAGACGTATCAATAAAGTTCTCGTAAAAGATCATTTCCCGTTGCCGTTAATAGACGACCAGCTAGATCGTTTGCAAGATGCTGTAGTATTCAGCACCATTGACTTGAAGAATGGGTTCTTTCATGTTCCTGTAGCTGATGATAGTAAGAAGTACACCTCATTTGTGACGCAGAGCGGCCAGTACCAGTTCCGCCAGGTGCCGTTTGGATTGACGAATTCTCCCGGAGTATTCCAGAGGCACATTGGCGCAATATTTCGACCGCTGACTAGAAAAGGCATTGCACTACCATATGTCGACGACGTAATCATCCCAGCCAAAGACGAACAAGAAGCCTTAGAAAATCTAAAAGAAGTTCTCAAGACGTGCGAAGAGTATGGGCTAGAGCTGAATTGTAAAAAGTGTCAGTTTTTACAAACACGAATCCAGTTTCTCGGCCATATCATAGAGAACAAAAAGCTGTATCCGACCCCGTTGAAGATTGAAGCCGTTTCAAAGTTCAAGACGACATAGACACTGAAGCAGCTTGAGAGTTTTTTGGGTCTTACAGGATATTTTAGAAAGTTTATCTACAATTACGCAGTTATAGCCAAACCATTGACTGACCTAACGAAAAACAATGTGAAGTTTGCAATTGGCCCGGACGAAGAAAACGCCATATGCGTGTTGAAGAAATGTTTGATATCAAACCCAGTGTTAGCCGTTTACAATCAGAAGTACAAAACAGAAGTCCATACGGATGCATCAATAGATGGTTTTGGCGCCGTGCTTATGCAAAAATCACCAGACGACGGCCAATTGCATCCAGTATATTACATGAGCAAGAAAACAACAGAGGCACAACGCAAATACACGAGCTATGAATTGGAAATACTAGCGGTCATCGAAGCATTGACGAAATTCCGAGTTTATCTATTGGGTATCCCATTTAAGATAATAACAGATTGCAACGCGTTCACCAAAACATTAGAAAAGCAGAATCTTTGTACTAGGGTAGCAAGATGGATAATGTTTCTTCAGGAGTACAACTATGAAGTTGAGCACCGCGCAGGCTCACGAAACCGTCATGTGGATGCACTTTCACGGTATCCCATTATGCATATAAGCGACGGAAGCATCTTAGGTGGAATAGAACAAGCGCAAAAACATGACGAACATCTAAAGACGATTCTGAAACTTATTAACGACGACAATCAACAATACGAAGACTACTTTGTAAAGTCTGGAATTCTCTACAAGCTAGTCAACGATGCAGAATTGATGGTGGTTCCAAGGGATATGCAGAAAACCATTATCGGCAGAGCTCACGATAGAGGGCACTTCGCTATGAAGAAGACGAAGGAGCTAATTTGCAACGAGTATTACATACCAAATTTAGACGACAAAATCAAAAAGTATATCGACTGCTGTATACCTTGCATATTGGTAAATCGCAAGCGAGGTAAACAGGAAGGACTTCTGCACCCCCTGCAAAAAGATGCCGTGCCGCTACAGACGTATCACATTGACTTTTTGGGTCCACTGGAATCAACCGGCAAGAACTATAAACATATACTTGCTGTTATCGACGCCTTCACAAAGTTTTGCTGGTTATACCCTACAAAGTCAACTACATCTAACGAGGTCATATTAAAGCTACGCAGTCAAAGCGTGACGTTTGGCAACCCTGCTTGTATCATTTCAGATAGAGAATCGGCGTTTACCGCTCAAGATTTCCTGCAGTACTGCGACGACGAAAACATCAAACTGGTGAAGACGACTACAGGACTTCCACGGGTAAACGGGCAGGTGGAAAGACTCAACGCAGTGATCATCTCCGTGCTTGCCAAGCTCAGCATAGACGACCCTTTAAAATGGTTTAAGCACGTAGATCGAGTCCAGCGAGCCATAAACTCGACGTATACCAGAAGCATCGATACCACCCCTTTTGAACTTCTAATGGGTATCAAGATGAAGCTACAGCATTTGCGGTCCTGTTTGAGCGGAGTGGCATTGCTGACGCGTATTGACTCATCACCTTCCAAGTTGAGGGCGTTCGTGGACGTCGTCACCTCACATCTTCGCGCGTTAGAATCGCTGGGAACTAAGGAGGAGATTTCAGATGCTATAATCGTCCATGCAGTCTGGCGTAACTTGGACAAGTCGACTCAAGCCAAATGGGAAGCAGCTTCATCGGATCACGGTCTTCCATCCTGGGTGAAACTTTCTGCCTTTCTGGAACACAGATGTCGTACCCTTGAAAGCATTCATCATTCCATGCAAGGGCAAGATGGTCCTGTTGGCAAGTCTGAAAAAACCATGAGTACGAAACATAGAAAGGCTTTCGAAGCATCGAGCGCTCCCATTCCGGTTTCTTGTATGTTGTGCGAGGGCCCGAACCACACGATTGCAAATTGTGAACGTTTTAAAGGTTTATCGCCGGATGAGCGCCACAAGGAATCAAAGAGGCAAAGTTTATGCGGCAATTGCCTACGAAAGGGCCATCGCGTGAAGGATTGCAAATCCGGTCCCTGCCGTACTTGCCGATTGATGCACCACTCACTTTTGCATTTCGTTCGTCGATCAGAAACAGCCCAATCTGCTTCTCCCAGTGAAGTCTCACAAACCCAACTGAGTTAGACCGCCATGGTTGCAGTCTCGCCCTCCTTGCCGCAAGCCCTCATATCTCAAAGTCCGTCTGATGCTGTGCTATTAGCCACTGTCGTCGTTCTCGTCAAAAACAGCACAGGAGTTTTTGTGCCTTGTCGCGCACTTTTTGATTCTGGATCTCAATTAAATTTCGTAACCAGTCGTCTAGCTAATCAGCTACAACTTCGCAAAACCAAATCGCTCGCCGCAGTCTCTGGCATCGGCGATGCTAGCTTCTCAACTGAAGGTATCTAGGTGGATCTCGTTCTGAAGTCTCGGATTTCAGAGTTCACCACTAGCATCACTGCCGTCGTTGCCTAGAAGATTACGGATCATCAACCTCGCTCGTCGATTAGCACAGCTAATTGGCGCATACCGTCGAATATCCGGCTTGCTGACCTTTCGTTCCACCAGCCGCAGCGTATTGATCTGCTCATCGGAGCTGGACTTTTCTTTGAGCTGCTGTGCGTGGGACCAATTCAGCTGGCGCCTGGATTACCTTTGCTGCAGAAAACACATTTCAGATGGCTTCTGTCTGGTGGCGGGCACTCGGCCCCCACTCTTTCGTCGTTTATCGCAACCCAGTCTTCGGATGACACCAATCACAGCACTCGGCTCGATGACTTGGTTCGTCAATTTGGGAAGTGGAGCACATCTTTGAGCCGATCTTTTGGGCCACAAAGGAGGAACTTCACTGCGAGGAACATTTCGTCAACAATCACACTCGTTTGCTCTCAGGGGATTATTCAGTCCGCTTGCCGAAGTTTGGAGTCCTTGGGCGATTCCTACTTCCAAGCAAAGCGGTGCTTGGAAAACTTGGAGCGGAAGTTCGTGCGCAATCCATTTATGAAGGAGTACCTGTCCCTTGATCACATGTCTCTGGTACGCAGCGAGGATAGGCACAAATGCAAATATTTCTTGCCACATCATTGTGTCATCAAAGAGGACAGCTCCACCAAAAAGCTGAGGGTCGTATTCGACGGCTCTGCAGCCACCACATCTGGTCTTTCCTTCAACGATCTGCTCATGTCAGGTCCCACCATTCAAGCCAAGCTATTTCACATACTCATCTGGTTTCGTACATTTTCCATTGCTCTTACAGGTGATATCGCTAAAATGAATAGGTGCGTGCGTGTCTCAATGCCTGACACCATGCTCCAATGCATATTATGGCGGGACTCGATAGACGACGACATACAGATCTTCAAACTAAACACAGTCACTTATGGAACTAAGCCTGCATAATTTTTAGCTATTTGAGCTATGCATCAGCTAGCCATGGATGATTCGTCGTCGTATCCACTGGGATCCGAAACCATTCTACATGACTTCTACGTGGACGACATGATATCTGGAGGCAATTCGGTTGAGGAAGTGCTGGATATTATGCGTCAAACCACGGATCTTCTTGCTCGAGGCAATTTTCAATTGCGAAAATGGTGTTCAAACTCTTCCGATGTGCTTCGTACAGTCCCAGAGGCCGAAAGGGAAAGCTTTCTGAAGCTTGATGATGGCAGTGATGTAACAAAGGCGCTTGGGCTCATTTGGGAGCCCCATAAGGACTGCTTTCTGTTTACATTTGCTCCTCAACCCGGTGTTGGCAAGCACACCAAGCGGTTAGTATTGTCAACTATTGCACGGTGCTATGATCCTATGGGACTGATCGGACCTACTTTGACCAGAGCTAAAATCGTCATGCAGCGCATGTGGAGAGACAAGCTGCATTGGGATGAGAGCCTTCCTCAGTCACTGGATTCGGCATGGACTGAGTTTTGTAAGGATTTCTCCACTGTGGGTCATGTTACATTTCCTCGCTACGTACTTCAACCCAAGGCAAGGTTTGAATTGCATGCCTTCTGTGATGCTAGCCTCCAAGCCTATGGGGCTTGCATTTATGCTCGTTCGTTTAGTGACACCACTGTTAAGGTTCACTTGCTTTGTTCTAAGGAAAGGGTTGCCCCACTGAAAACCCTCACGGTGCCGAAGCTTGAACTCTGCGCAGCGTTCCTATTAGCCAATCTACTTCGCGACATCAGAAAAATAGATACCTTTGACTGCCCAATTCATTGCTGGTCGGATTCAACTGTGGTCCTGTCTTGGTTGCGAGAGGAACCATCCAAGTTCAACGTGTTTGTATCAAACAAGATTTCTGGAATTCAACAACTTACGAGAGGCATGGATTGGCGCTATGTGCCAACTGAGATGAACCCGGCTGACATTCTCTCAAAGGGATCAGCACCACAGGATCTCCTGCATTCCAGGTTGTGGATGAATGGACCTATCTTCCTGCAAGGCGAACAAAGCTGCTGGCCTGAACGGTGTTCGCCGGAAAGCAACCTTCCGGAAATTCGACACCGGGTTTTGCTGTCGTCTGAGTGTGCCGACATTTCGCTTTCGTTTAAGCACATCAACTCATCGAGGTAATCGCTGGAACTGATGGGGCTGTGCGAGTTGCTATACTGCGGACACCATCCGGAACCACTCGTCGAGCTGTCAACAAGCTGTGCGTCCTTCCCGTTAAGGATCTTGCTAAAAGCCCAGGTCTTTCAAAGGGGGGGAGTATGTTCGGAGCAGCAGCCGTTAGTAGTTCTTAAGAGAATCAATTATCTATCACTGTATCCACGCTCATATACTCTCGCGCTCTCGGTGCCTACGCACACACATACTCATGGTCAGAGTTGCCGAAAAAGCTCGGCAGCTTCCAACAAGTATCAAAAGTAATTAACAGGTTTAGGATAAACTTAAACACAAAAAAAACAAAAATTCGATTTGGAAATATTAATTCCAACAACTTTAAATACCCCATGGACGATCGAAACCAATAAGGAATCTGAATCGACAAATGAAACAGACTTTGAAGAAAGTAATTCTGAGACCCATGACGACTCAAAGCCTTCATTACACTACTCGACAAAATTGAATTTTTTTTCCCGCTGTGGCCAAAAATTACTTTTCCTGATAGATTTGGGGATCTACAAATTTTTAGCCTATGTTGTTTTTATTTAGGCGTAGTTTTCCTTTCAAGAATTTTAAAAAATCTGGTCTGTTTTTTTCAGACGTATCTTTTTATCAAATGGCATAAGCATCTTACATCTGGTTGTATTGAACATTGCTTTTCCAAAAAGCTGATAAATACAGCTAAGAACAGGGCTCAAGCAATTTACAGATTCAGCTTGCTGTCTAGAAATTACAAGTTATTTGAAAACTAAGGAAAAGTTAGAAAAAAAAAGATTTCTTGTTCTAATTTTTTATACCCGGTACTCCCAGAGTATAGGGGTATATTAGATTTGTGCTAAAAGTGGATGTGTGTAACACCCAAAAGGAAACGTTTCCTTCTCCATAAAGTATATATATTTTTGATCAGCATCAATAGCCGTGTAAATGCCTTGACCAAACCAATATGAAAAGACATCCACATTTGTTGAGTTCAATATTAAAACTGAATCTTTATTTGAAATGTATGTGGGCTGGGTTTTGCGTTCCCTGGACAAACGAGCAAACGCGAATTCGCCCCCAGGCGAATTCCCAGTCAGCACAAAGAGCGCACAATGGAGAGAGAGCAGCGAGGGAGATCAGCGAGAGAGAGCAGCGAGAGAGAGCAGCGCGAGCAGTAGGAAGACAACCACCGACGAAAAGGGTTGCGTGTAGAACAAAACGACGACGACGTCCAATTTTAGTTCCTTGTATCTTTAATATCAATATTACTGTACCGAAACCTTTATTTTAACCTTACTCTGATTAATAAACAAAAAACCCCACAATTGGGAGCTCGTGCGGGATCGGAGTGAAGGAAACGAAGTGACGGTACGACGGCGGTGCAAGCAACGGAACTTGGAACAAAAAACGACGCGGAGTTTAACAAATTTAAACAGCGGGGAAAAAGAAATAGACGATTTTTTTTATCTCAGCAAAATGACGTGTTTGAACGAGTTAATTCCAAAAAGCCTACGAGGGGCAACGAAATCGAGCATTTGTGCATTGCACAAATTCGTGTTTGAAAAAGAAGGAGACCGAAATAATAGAAGCCGGTTGCGCGAATTTAGTGGATTCGAATACGACGAAAACGACGCCAGATTCTTAGCAAAGCGCGTATACATACAAGCAAAGCTAACGGACCGTGATCTTGTTTCAATATGTGTTACATTGAAAATAAATCACAATGCGGAAAATTTGGAACTTCATATTTTTCGGAATTTGATGGAAGGCAGGCTGCTGCAAAACAACAACGACGATGATGAAGACGACGCTGATAAAGACGAGGAAAAAGACGCAAGCGACGAGAATGGTATAGATGAAAACGAAGGCGAAGAAAACGACGAAGAAGCTGTGTACGAGAGGCGCTCAAGTGAGCGAGACAACTACAGCGACGTACATAACATACACACAAGCGAAATCCCAACAACAAGCCGAAGAGGGAATACAGATAGAAGTAACGTGCAAAGACAAAACTACGATGAGGTGGTCGCGTCACGTTTTGCCATAAGTTTCCGCGATATAGAAGACTCTATCCGAGTGTTCGATGGCTCTGATGATATAGCCGTCGAGGAATGGATAAAAGAATTCGAAGAACAGGCTGAGTTCATGCATTGGAGTGATCTACAAAAACTTATTTTCGCAAAGAAGTCGCTTAAGGGCATTGCCAGGTTATTTGTTTTGAGCGAGAAGCATATGAATTCGTGGACAACGTTGAAGAGTGCATTTTTAAGAGAGTTTAAGTCGAGAGTCAATAGCAAACAGATACATATGCAGCTCAGTGAGAGTAAACGACGATCCAAAGAGAGTGTTCTGGAATATTTTTATCGCATGAGAGATATTGCAGCGCGAGGCAATGTGGAAGACGACGCGCTTATGCAATATGTAATCGACGGTATTGACGAGATGGCTTTAAACAAAACAATTTTATATGGTGCGAAAATGATGAGTGACTTTAAGAATAAATTAAGAGATTATGAGAAAATAAGCGATAAAATAAAAAAGAGTGACAAAGCTGGAAGAGAGAAGAAGATGCCGTTTGGGCAAAATAGTACCCAAGTGAGCAAAAAAGAGTTTGTTTGTTTCAACTGTGGAGAGAAGGGACATTTGTCTAGCAGTTGCGTGAGCAAAGAGAAAGGAAGAAAGTGTTTCAAGTGTAATCAGTTTGGGCACATATCAAAGAACTGCAAAGAGAAGAATGAAAAGCAAAACGATGAAAAACAAAACTTACGTGTAGTTTCGAATAAAATGGAAATAACGTCTAAAGAAGTTTCGATTAAAGATACGAAGTGTATGGCACTATTTGATACCGGTAGTAAATTTAACATTTTACGCCAAGATTTGTACGACGAACTGCGCATGCCAAAATTAAAAGATTGCAGAGTGTGTTTGGTCGGTTTTGGAAGTGAGAGTAAAGCTGACAATATCAAGCCGATAGGTAAAGTGGAGCATAGCATACGCATTGACAATGAAGAATATGTGTTAAACTTTTATGTTGTTGCTTCAAAGTTCATGGATATTAAACTGATCATCGGAGAAGAGCTTTGTTTGCACGCAGAAGTGTCGTTTAATCGTAATGGAGTGAAAAAAAATAGAATGGCAGATGAAAATAATGAAGTACCGTATGACGAATCGTCCATAATGAGAATCGACGTAGCGGTGGACAATTCCGAGCTAAAAATAAACAGCGCGGCAAACGAGATTACCCGACGCGAAGTAAACGAGATAATATCGACGTATAAACCAAAAAAATCAAAAGCAACGAACATTGAAATGAAAATTATTCTAAAAGACGAAACACCAATCTTTTCGCAGCCCCGGCGATTTGCGATATCTGAAACGCGCATCATAGAAGACCAGATTGACGAGTGGCTGGACAAAAAGGTAATAGAGGAGTCCGATTCAGAGTTCACAAGCCCAGTTGTACTTGTGAAGAAGAGCGACGGCACACCATGTGTTGACTATAGACTATTGACTATAGACGTATCAATAAAGTTCTCGTAAAAGATCATTTCCCGTTGCCGTTAATAGACGACCAGCTAGATCGTTTGCAAGATGCTGTAGTATTCAGCACCATTGACTTGAAGAATGGGTTCTTTCATGTTCCTGTAGCTGATGATAGTAAGAAGTACACCTCATTTGTGACACAGAGCGGCCAGTACCAGTTCCGCCAGGTGCCGTTTGAATTGACGAATTCTCCCGGAGTATTCCAGAGGCACATTGGCGCAATATTTCGACCATTGACTAGAAAAGGCATTGCACTACCATATGTCGACGACGTAATCATCCCAGCCAAAGACGAACAAGAAGCCTTAGCAAATCTAAAAGAAGTTCTCAAGACGTGCGAAGAGTATGGGCTAGAGCTGAATTGTAAAAAGTGTCAGTTTTTACAAACACGAATCCAGTTTCTCGGGCATATCATAGAGAACAAAAAGCTGTATCCGACCCCGTTGAAGATTGAAGCCGTTTCAAAGTTCAAGACGCCACAGACACTGAAGCAGCTTGAGAGTTTTTTGGGTCTTACAGGATATTTTAGAAAGTTTATCTACAATTACGCAGTTATAGCCAAACCATTGACTGACCTAACGAAAAACAATGTGAAGTTTGCAATTGGCCCGGACGAAGAAAACGCCATATGCGTGTTGAAGAAATGTTTGATATCAAACCCAGTGTTAGCCGTTTACAATCAGAAGTACAAAACAGAAGTCCATACGGATGCATCAATAGATGGTTTTGGCGTCGTGCTTATGCAAAAATCACCAGACGACGGCCAATTGCATCCAGTATATTACATGAGCAAGAAAACAACAGAGGCACAACGCAAATACACGAGCTATGAATTGGAAATACTAGCGGTCATCGAAGCATTGACGAAATTCCGAGTTTATCTATTGGGTATCCCATTTAAGATAATAACAGATTGCAACGCGTTCACCAAAACATTAGAAAAGCAGAATCTTTGTACTAGGGTAGCAAGATGGATAATGTTTCTTCAGGAGTACAACTATGAAGTTGAGCACCGCGCAGGCTCACGAAACCGTCATGTGGATGCACTTTCACGGTATCCCATTATGCATATAAGCGACGGAAGCATCTTGGGTGGAATAGAACAAGCGCAAAAACATGACGAACATCTAAAGACGATTCTGAAACTTATTAACGACGACAATCAACAATACGAAGACTACTTTGTAAAGTCTGGAATTCTCTACAAGCTAGTCAACGATGCAGAATTGATGGTGGTTCCAAGGGATATGCAGAAAACCATTATCGGCAGAGCTCACGATAGAGGGCACTTCGCTATGAAGAAGACGAAGGAGCTAATTTGCAACGAGTATTACATACCAAATTTAGACGACAAAATCAAAAAGTATATCGACTGCTGTATACCTTGCATATTGGTAAATCGCAAGCGAGGTAAACAGGAAGGACTTCTGCACCCCCTGCAAAAAGATGCCGTGCCGCTACAGACGTATCACATTGACTTTTTGGGTCCACTGGAATCAACCGGCAAGAACTATAAACATATACTTGCTGTTATCGACGCCTTCACAAAGTTTTGCTGGTTATACCCTACAAAGTCAACTACATCTAACGAGGTCATATTAAAGCTACGCAGCCAAAGCGTGACGTTTGGCAACCCTGCTTGTATCATTTCAGATAGAGAATCGGCGTTTACCGCTCAAGATTTCCTGCAGTACTGCGACGACGAAAACATCAAACTGGTGAAGACGACTACAGGACTTCCACGGGTAAACGGGCAAGTGGAAAGACTCAACGCAGTGATCATCTCCGTGCTTGCCAAGCTCAGCATAGACGACCCTTCAAAATGGTTTAAGCACGTAGATCGAGTCCAGCGAGCCATAAACTCGACGTTTACCAGAAGCATCGATGACCAGCAGCTTCAGAGTTTGATCCAAAAGGAGTCCATCGTTGCATTTGAAGATGACCGCAATGAGCTACGGACAAATGCGAAAACTCAAATTCTGAATCTGCAAGCCGAGAACAAAAAGACGTATAATTTGCGACGTAAGGCAGCTAGACAGTATGACGTGGGCGACCTAGTTGCCATAAAGAGGACACAGTTTGGTAGCGGGCTCAAACTTAAGCCAAAGTTTTTGGGTCCTTACCAGATCATCAAGGTGAAGCAGAACAATGCCTACGACGTCAAAAAAGTTGGCAATTCCGATGGTCCAAAGCACTCCTCTTCGTGTGCGGAATATCTGAAGCCATGGTCCACAAGCAACAACGACGATAGCGACGATGCATTCGAGGCGAGTGCATAGTCAGGACGGCCGGATGTGGGCTGGGTTTTGCGTTCCCTGGACAAACGAGCAAACGCGAATTCGCCCCCAGGCGAATTCCCAGTCAGTACGAAGAGCGCACAATGGAGAGAGAGCAGCGAGGGAGATCAGCGAGAGAGAGCAGCGAGAGAGAGAGCAGCGCGAGCAGTAGGAAGACAACCACCGACGAAAAGGGTTGCGTGTAGAACAAAACGACGACGACGTCCAATTTTAGTTCCTTGTATCTTTAATATCAATATTACTGTACCGAAACCTTTATTTTAACCTTACTCTGATTAATAAACAAAAAACCCCACATGTATGAGATTTGGTAGTTCTCCTGTGAGGCAAACCTGGGCTTAGGTCTAGGGCCAACGCAGTGGTATGTGCGTGTGTGATATATTTAGCCCGGGTAATAAGATAAGATTAAGACATGTGTGTACATTGTGTGTTACATCGGCGACCAACGCATTGCAGACATCTGTTGCCGTGGGACCATCTTAGGAGATATCTCGGCGATGCACTTAAGGACTAGATAAGGGTTTTTGAGTTCGTATTTTGGGACAATTTGTGAGTTTACGTCCAAATATCAATTTACATTGGTGTACATAATTGCGGTCGTTCATTTGGTTATTTATTACCTTTGATGTTTTAGAGCATTCTAAACATTCTGCAAAAGGCCAAAAAAATGCTGAGTGGTACTTAACAATTAAATTTTTCCTAATTATAATTTCATACAAACATAAGTACATTACTTTGAAACATATATTTTTATTGTTTGCTTTAACTAACCGTGCTTTCCGGTATAACAATGCCTTGCGATTGCCGCCATACATTTATATTTCTTATAAAATATACAAATAAGGTTACAGTTATTATTATTACTAAAATCAAGAATGCGTGCCCTGAAAGATGGTGAAATTTTAGTTCTTTTAATTCTAGCTTGTGCGTTTTCAAATAATTTAATTCATTTTTTATGCGGTTTATATCGTCTGTATGATTAATAATCGGTACTGGCCACACAAAGATGCACTGAGAACCACAGATGAAAAATCCGCCCACCCCCGAGAGTCCGCCATTGCTGCTTGGCAAGATGCGTGTAGCAGGGTTGGCAATGCCCAGATCGCGTGGCGTGGGCGATGGCCAGAAAATCGTTGGGCACGCTGACGAAGAGATAATGCCGTTGAATGAAACAAAAACTACCGAAATACCTTTTGTTGTGCCGAATCCAAGGAAAGAATTATTTGATCACTTGGATCGGTTTAAAAGCTGGATGCCAAACGATTAAATTATGGGCTTTGGTTGCACACACGTGATTAATTGATTGCTTTTATTTATTTATTTTTTTTTGGCAATTGCACACTGGATATAACTTTCAGACGCACCAAGAACATAATTTTTGAGAAAGAGAGCGTGGGCCCAGCTGCAATTTTCATTTATAGACCGGCATTCCAGAGCTTTCTCTCTGCAGCCTCTCTGAGAGAGGAAGAGTGACAGATGACGTTTGGTGCGCACTGGAAGAGCTTTTTTAAGCTGCATCTCTAATCACAGCTGGTGGAACCAGATCCTCTAGCGCCCTCTATGTTTCAGGAAATCGATATGTATTTCCATCGCAGCAACTACAAGATCGCAGCAGAATTGCGAGGGAAATTTAAGTTTATCTTTGACGATCTTATAACGGACCGAAGGGCGCCCGTTACACCACCCCATAATCTGACACCGTTAGACGACAGATTAGGGGGAATTAGCTCCCAATATCTTTTGCGTTGAATGTATTTATGTCCTCCAAAATATAATAATGATTCCCAAGCTTTTTCTTAATTCGACTCTTCAAAAACTTTTGTGCCAGTTTCGCATTAAAATTTTGTGTGAACTTGCTCTGAGCGAAATTCCTCCAAAACACTTTTTGGCCAACCTTGTATGAGGTAGGATTGGAACGTAAGTTATATTGTTTGATGTTGCGCTCGTAAGCCTTCTTTATATTTTTTTGAATGTCTTTGCGCAATAACGCAAGGTTGTCGGTCGTTGACATTAGTACGACGGGTTCTTCTAATAGCTTTAACTCCTTAAGGAGTTTAAAGTCGGTGCCATGGGTTATCATATCGATTCCAAATAAGGCCTTATATAGAGAACATCCGAGTGACTGATGAAGGCCTGATCGGAGGGAGAAAGAAATGCTGGAGATGTTCTTATCCCATTCAGTTTGATCATTTTCAAGGTACGCTCTGACTGCCGCTAGCAGAGAACGATTAACTCGCTCTGCTGCATTGCTTTGAGGCGAGTACAAGGCTTCATAAACGTGGGTTAAAAAACTATTAAACTCGGATGCTTTAAACTGGAAGCTATGAAAAATGGTTTTCAGTAAAAAGTCCTGTATAGCAGCTGAACTTTTTCAGCGGATGCAACCAGTGGTATTTACTAAAATGGTCCAATACGATTAGTATCCCGACATGACCGGCTTTTCTATGCGGGTACGGACCGAGAAGATCTATATAAAGGCGTTGAAACGGTCGGCACATCTCCTCGGAGACGTTGTGGCATGTTACATGTTCGGTCCGTATATAGATATACGGCTTAACTATTTTATCGTCCTGAAATTTGGACTGATTTTCCGCAAATTTAGCTTTCAGTGTTTCGTACTCATCATCGCCAAAGGCCGTGGACGTCAAATCAACAACTGGGTCTATTTCTTTCTCGGCGATTTCTTCATCATCATAACGCGCACAACTACCCATATCGCTTTTATTACTAAAAATAGCTGATATTAACATTCTACCATTTGTCTTACACCTATGGAAATACTCTTTAACTCTTGAACTGCTTCGTTTTTGGATCGACCCTACATGCAGTTCATTAAAAATCCTTTTTCTGACTTCCTGATATTTCTGTAACCGCTCATGATACGGAAAAAACTGACGAGCAAGGCTTACGTTCTTCCGCTGTGGCTTGATCTCGCGTACAGGAAGACATACTCGCTTAGTGACAGATTTCAGACTTTCGGGGGCATCCTTATATTGTTGGGTATCCCCTTGAGCCGGATTTCCGACTGACGACTGGGGCATGTTTTGCATTGCGGTTTATAAACTTGAGGTGCGCCACATCCATAAAAAACGAGGGGGAACGTTGTGAGCCGCGTCTACCGCCGCGGCTCTACTTTATACCCGGTACTCAGTCAGTATATATGTATGAGAGCTTGTAATAAGTTACATTATTACATGTTCGCAAAAGGGATAAATTTAGTTTTAGCCAAAAAAGACAAACAAAAATTAAGTCAACCTGTTAATGTGTGTGTGTGCGTGTATGAAGCTGGGTTGTATACGGTACATAAACCGTCTACAGTTAGGTCGTCGCAACTAGAACTTGAACCAGTTGGACTGCGGAGAGGGTATCCTGTGGTGCGCTATTGAGGATCTGAAGACACGGCGAAAGCCTCTGATGATTGCGATGGAAATGGTATCCAGCCTATGATGATTGCAGTGGGAATTGAGTGACAGGCAGCTTTGGTACTGTTTCTGATACTGATTTTATTCAACAAAACTTAACTCTTTTTATAGGTAACAAAAGGTACAAAAAGTGCTGATTTAATAAGAATATGGTAAAATGGTAAAAAATAATTAATGTGAAATTAATATTGATTTAATATGATTTTATAGGCTGGTGTGCAAATTGGGCAATTGTGATGGTCAGCAATTGCACCAGTGTTGTTGGTCTCTGAGGAATTCTCTGTCATCAGAATTCGCTGCCGAGGCGGTTTGTTGTTGACTCAGTTATAATGCTGAGTCGTCATACTTCCTGTTGCCCGGGTGAAGTTGTTGTTTTGGTAAAAGTGTCATGTGTATTACATAATATGTCAACATTGTTATGTATGTATGTATCGTGTTACTTATGCATAATTCCCCGACTGAACATTCTCCCGGCCGTTGAACTGGTGTTCAACCATCGCCTAAGTTGATGGAAAATTGGCGGGACCTTGGGGTAGGAGCTGAAGATCCACGCCGTTCTTGGGTTGATGTCCGGGGCTTCCATGATCGATACTTTTTCCGGAAAATGTAGCCAATAATCAATAGAATTGACATGGCTAGGGCAGCATAGGCAGCAATTTGGTGGTGCTGCACTGCGGTGATATGGTGTGGCAGCTCGTGCTGATTGATTGCTGCTAGTTGCTGGCGTAGATCATCAAGTTCTTGAAGATAGTCTAAAGTCTGGTTCAGCTGGTGTACCATTGGTGGTGAAGGAGATGTCACCGCTGAACTTATGTCTCCAAATCGAGTGTAGATTGATTTTACCTCGCTGTTTGTAGTGCTGAAGGTGCTGATGCTTATTTCTGTGTTGCGAGCAGTACATCCAGGAGATAGCGAAAGTAAGCCAGTTCCTTCCAACTGTATGGTTGATGGATATCCGTTGCAGACTGCTTGGAGTCTCATTGTAGAGTGTGTTGCAAAAATCCATTTGTTCGGTTGCTGAGTTCTTGTCCACAACATGTCCGCCTTTGAATGAATGACGTGACATAATGTTGTTGTTTTGTTGTTAAACAACTGGAACTCGCAGCGATTATGAACGTTAAAGACCGTTTGATGATCAAAACAGATGAATTCTTCGTTGGGCAGTCTGAAGCAGCGTCGAAATTCCTCTGGAGTAAAACCTATGAACTGATCTCGATGTGTGTTTACTGTAATTACAGTTGTTTTGAGATCGAACAAGCTCCAACTTGTTGAGTCCCAGGTAGGAATTGGGATGATGCTGAAAGTTTCAAGCTGAGCTGTTGAAACTAGAGGTAGCGTTACCTTGAATATGACGTGGTTTGCAGTTGGTGTTCCTTCGGCCCGCATGATTCTGTATAGATGAATGACATTTTTTGTTGTAACCGGCAGCATTTGATCGGGTGGCAAATGATCCCGTATTTGGTCTAGTTGATCTCTTAATTGTTCAGGAGAAACTAGCGTAGGACTTATATTCCGATGGTGAATACCGATTAGTACATCAGCTATATCGGACTGCATACGTTGAAGACTCGTTGTCAACAGAGTTAATTGTGCTGTGAGTCCTAGGTATGCCTGAGTGAGATGATCGCCGTGATATGTTCCTCTTTCTCTGTTGATGGTAGCCATTTGCCGTTCCAACACCTTCAGGCGATTGTCCGTTGCTGACTTATCTTTCCTGACAACATTGATTGTGGAGTCGACAATCGAGGTTTGGTTTCGCAGTAGATGTAGTAGAAAGTCTTCGTTTGTTTTTACATTTTCTCAGCGTATTTGGAGTCAAGAACACCGAACAAATTGTTTGCCACGTTTCCTACTATATCAAGCGGTGATCGGCGTTGTCGAGAGGTTTTCATTAACATATTTCCTGTTTGTAACTCATTGTACAAATGTTGAAAATGTTGAAATATGGAGTTGCACGCTGGAACATTTTTTAGTTCCGGGCACATGTGTCTTAGTTCGGACATTCCGGTGGACATTACTTGCATATCTTTCCAATATGGATCCAAGTCATAGTATGTGATCATGGTCCATTCAGACGTTGTCATTCTTGAGGTTCCAATTTTCTCATAGAATATTCCAGGTTTGGTCGCGAATTGTGTCACATTTATTGACTGTGACAACGCTAATGGAAGCATGAGAAGCATCACTAGCAGTGTTGATATTATTGAAGGTGCAACTGCCTTTTTGCGCTGTGGTGGTGGCTCATCAGGCCTTGCCATGTCGTTGGTGACGGTGATGGAGCGTTTGATCGCCACGTCTTCTGGAAATAACGGTGCCAGACGAGTGATGGAGCGCTTGTATACCCCTGATGCTGTTTTAACATCAACCACTCGGACGTGGTTGTCTTGGCCAGGATAGGTCTTAATGATGCGACCCATTGGCCACTTCATTACTGGAAGGTTGTCTTCCTTCACCAAAACAAGTAGTCCTTCGGGCACGTTTGGTGAAGCGGTTTTCCACTTGTGACGTGTTTGTAGTTCTTGGAGGTATTCCATAGACCATTGTTTCCAGAATGAATGTTTTAAGCGTGATACCAATTCCCAGCGCTTTACCAGTGTTTTTTCTTGATGCTCAGTGTTGACGTCCGGTGGGGTTGTCAATGGTTCACCAATCAAAAAGTGTCCTGGGGTGAGCGCTGTTATGTCAGTTGGATCGTTTGACATTGGAGTAATGGGTCGAGAATTGAGAATTGCTTAAATTTCAATTATTACTGTGTTTAGTTCCTCAAATGTCAAGGATGCTGTGTTTGTGGTTGTGATCAGGAGCTTTTTTGCTGATTTAACCGCAGCTTCCCAAAGCCCTCCAAACGATGGGGCCCGGGGAGGAATGAATTTGAAGTCCACTTGTCTTTTGTTGCAGTGATTCGTTATTAGATCATGTGCCTTTTCGCTGAAGATGGCTTCTTTTAATTCCTTTAGTTGATTATTTGCACCTATGAAGTTGGTTGCATTATCGCAATGAATAGTCTGGCATTTCCC
Organism: Drosophila helvetica; assembly: GCA_963969585.1. Classification (NCBI taxonomy): domain Eukaryota; kingdom Metazoa; phylum Arthropoda; class Insecta; order Diptera; family Drosophilidae; genus Drosophila; species Drosophila helvetica. Next base: position 26,782,181 of record OZ018402.1, on the reverse strand, counting down.
ACGCCTGCTTAAGAATCGACGGAGAGCTGCCGAGAATGCATCTGTGGTTAGGTCGCTCACCAATTCTAGGTGCACTGCCTTTGTGGAAAAGCAGCAGAACACGGCGATGTATGCCTTGTCTGGCCTTTTTCCTCGGATCTTATGGTGGATCGCAATCGGGCCACAGTAGTCAACGCCTGCATTAAGAAATGGGCGTGCTTGTGTGACTCTTTGTGCTGGAAGATTGCCCATAATCTGATTCATTAGCTTTGGTCTGGCTCTGGTGCATCTAACACAGCTGTGAATGATGTTTCTAGCCATCGTTTTGTCGTTGATGATCCAATACTGTTGTCTTGCTATTGCCCTTAGGGCTTGGGCACCGCAATGCATGTTCTCCTCATGGAGTTCTCGCATAATCATTTTGACTATAGGATCATTGTATGGCAGTAGAATTTGATGTTTAGCGTTGTACGGAAGTAGAGCTTCTTCTAGTCTACCGCCGACTCGGATGAGCCCATCTTCTCCTAGTATGGGAGATAACGATATGATCGAGCTCTTTTTGTCCACAATCTTATAGCGCTGTAGCTGCCTTAAGTCTGCGGTAAACTCGACTTGTTGGATAGTTCGCAAGATTATAGCGCGAGCACTATTCAGTTCTCCTGTGCAGAGTGTCGTTGTAGCCGCTCTATTGGTTTTGTAGCAAAAGCGTAACATGTATGCTACAATGCGTTGAAGCTTGTAAAATGAGTTGCTATGTCTGCATGTGTATAGTTCTTCTCCAAGTGCGCTGGGTGTGATTGGCAAGCTGACATGCTTCGCCTTTCTCTCGAGATTAGTAGGCTCACTGATTGTTGCTGTCGGCCATTTGTCTCGGGATCCGTGGAGGAATAGCGGTCCGTATAACCACAGATTGTGATCTGCTAATCTGCTTGCTGCAATTTCTCTCGACAGTACATCGGCTGAGTTATTGGTCGATGAAACGTGACGCCATTGTAGTTGGTTAGACAATGCCTGTATTTTGGCTATTCGATTTGCTACAAACGTATGGTATGTCGATGCCGGTGCGTTTATCCAGGATAGCACAATGGTGGAGTCAGTCCAAAAACATCCTGAAACCGTGTTGATGTCCATATGAAGATCCGTTCGGACTCGGTGTGTGAGTTCGGCACCAAGGACTGCAGCGCAAAGTTCTAACCGTGGTATTGATTGCTTGGCTGTCGGTGCCACACGTGACTTGGAGCAGAGCAGTCGCACTGACACTTGGTTGTTTTTGTATGTAGCGCGTGCGTATATTGATGCGCCATAGGCTCTTTCTGATGCGTCTACAAAGGTGTGTAGTTCTTGGGTAACTGGAACCTTGCCGTCATAGATATGCCGGGGAATCTGCATCTCGTTCAATGCTTGTAGGTCTTCACGGTAGTCTTTCCATTCGTGTTGGAGCTGTAGCGGTAATTCGTCATCCCAGTCCAGCTTTAACTCCCAAAGTTGTTGCATGAAGATCTTGGCCTTGACCACCACCGGTGCAAAAAGTCCTAATGTGTCAAAGACTTGGGCTAGCTCGGAGCATACCACACGTTTTGTGATGCGTGCAGCTATGGGTTATGGGTTTTATGGGTTCTTCCGCGTAGTTGATCCTTCTTTGGCATCCAGATAAGACCTAGAGTTTTCACGCTGTAGTGATCTAGTGTCTCTCCCAGTTTGACATCGCTTACAATGTCCTCTTTGGGGATTCCTTGAAGAAGTTGCTCATTGTTGGAGCACCATTTGCGGAGTTTAAATCCGCGAGGAGACAATATCCTTGTGAGTTCTTGTTGCACTTGGATCGCTTCTGGAATCGCGTTTGCCCCAGTAAGACAATCGTCGACGTAGAAATCATTCTTTAATGTTGATGATCCTACAGGTAGTCTGTCCTTGTCTTGTATTGCCAAGTGATCCAGACATTTGGTTGCCAGAAACGGAGCAGCTGTTGTCCCGTATGTGACAGTTTTTAACCGTCCTCAGACGGATTGTTTCTCCAGACGATCATCTGATTTAATTGATCCTCCGGATTTATCCACACTTGTCGGTACATTTTTTCTATGTCCGCTGTGAATACGTATTTATGAGTCCGAAATCGTAATAGAATGGACAGAAGTTCACTCTGAACTGTGGGTCCAGCATGTAGAATGTCGTTCAATGACTTTCCGCTTGCTGATTTGCATGATTCATCAAATACCACTCGCAGCTTTGTTGTGGTACTTTCGGATTTGAGCACACAGTGATGTGGTATGAAGTAATGCCTTTCCGGGATGTATGATGCTGGGACCATCTTCATGTGTCCTAGATCTTCATATTCGTTCATGAACTCCACATAGCTCTTCCAAGTGTCTGGTGTAGTCCGTCGCTCTAGTGCCAGAAATCTTTTAGTTGCAATTTCCAAAGACCCCCCCAGGGCTGAAGAGTGTTCGAAAAATGGGAGTTTCACTATAAGCCGGCCATCAGCTGCAGTTTGTAAATTTTCTAAGAAATGAGCTTCGCATTGTGTCTCGAGCGGTGTGCGTGGTTTTTCGTCTGTCTCAAGGTTATCCAGAGTCCAGAATCGTTCCATGAGTTCATTTATTCCCGTTGCACAAATGGTCGAAGAACTGTAGGCAGACTTCATTTTGCCTGCTATAATCCATCCCAATTTCGTATTTTGCATCAAAGGGCCTCCTATCTTAAGGTGATATTGATTTGGGAGGAGTAGGGAATAATAATGTTCTGCTCCGATGAGCATGTCGATTTTTCCTGGGTAATGGAAGTTCGGGTCCGCCAGTGGGAACTTGGTTGGTATGTTTAAGTTCACCGAATCGAGTGCCTGAGCTGGTTGATCTGCTATTATTTGTGGCAGTACAAACGCCTCAATTCTTTGCGTAAAACCGCTGTGAAGGGATTTTATAAGCACATTTACTCGTGCTCTGCTGGTCTTTGATTGACCTCCAATTCCTTCGATGCGCAATGTCGTGTTATTAAGTTTAAGCGACAACATTGATGCCATTCGATCAGAGATCAAATTTATCTGTGATCCCGAGTCTAGCAATGCTCTGAAGTTAGCAACCTGTCCGTTGGTTGCTTCTACTGCCACTCTTGCTGTGGCCAGTAGATTGTAACTATTGTTACTTGCTGCACAAACCATTGGTGCCTTTGGTTCTGTGGATGCGAATGATGCTGTCTCCAGATGCAGCATCGTGTTGTGTTTTTTGTCGCACTTGAGGCAGGTTCGACCTGGGCATGCGTTTGTTTTGTGATTTGTTCTAAAACAATTAACGCACATTTTTTGCTTTTGTACCCAGTTTAGTCGTTCTGCTGGAGATCTGGAGCGAAACTCTTCGCATGCGTAAAGCCGATGGTTTGCCTTTTTGCAAAATGAACATAACGGTGATTGTGCATGTCCAGTGTTTGCTGATGCGCAGGCCGTGCCTTTTGGCTCTTTCTTCACTGTTTGTGGCTTCCGACCACTTCCTAGAACTCGAATTCTCTGCTCCAGGAACTGAAGTATTGTGTCCAATGGCTGTATATCTTATGAGCTTCCCAATGATTGCTCATACAAGGCCTTATTTTTGACATCTAGTTTGTTTCTGATTATGGCAATTATTGGATCCCATGTGGATATGTTGATGCCGAGCCCTTTTAAGGATGCAAGTGACTCTATTGTTGTTATGTACAACTCTTCCAATGACTTGGCATCGTCATTGATTGTACTATGATTGAGGAAACGGTTCAGTACCGTATTTGCAACATCTCTGGGATTGTTGTATGTTTCAACAAGAATGTCCCAGGCTATTAGATAGTTGTCCTCTTTTAGATCGATGTGTCGTATCAATCTTTCTGCCTCCCCAGAAACGGTGGTTTTAAGGTACCACATCTTCCGTACTGTGGGCATGTTTGTGTCATGAATCATACATGATAACAAGTCGTAGAACTGGGACCATTTCAGTATGTCCCCATCAAACTTTGGAATGGTGATGCGTGGAAGCTGCGCGTCATCATTTTTTGATGTGGCTGGGTTCGCCAATGCCCTTTGAACGTCTTTTTCCAGTGATAGGTACGATTTTATGTCGTATCCTCCTGCTACTGGGTTCTCATATTCTTCATGAATGCTGAAGTGGACTTCTTGTGCTTGAGTCCATAGTGATTTTATCAAATCACTTGAGGAACGTCCTCCCGCCTCTGAAAATAGTTTCAGATTGCGTTTTATAGCTTCGACTATGGCTTTTTGTCGGCGACATAGTGAAGGCAATTTGCTGTAATCTACATTTGACTGCTGATTGAGGTCATTTTCCTTGGAGATGGGCTGACTTTCCCCAAGACTGTGTGATGTCTGTTCCAGCTTATCCAGGTTCTCAGTAAAGATCGCAACGTATTTTTCATATGTTTTACGTAGGTCAATAGAGAACTCTATGTATTTTTCAGTTTTATCTTCTTCTCGAATTGTGGAGTCGTTTGTGTTGAAACGATTCCATGCATTTTCGAGTGCTGATATTTTGGCTTGAAAGTATGAAGCTTTTTGCTTCCTTTCTTGAGAATCTTTTTTGAAGTTTCGAATGCAATTCGAGATTTCCTCGCCAAATTCCTGCTGCATTTTGAATGCCTTTGTGGCGGCAGCTTGTTCCTCCTGTGGAATATCCATTCTGTCAATTCGTCTCTTTGTACTTCTGACCCGATGGGAGTGTTTTATTTGCTTTGCAGCTGGATTACGCTCCGAATCGCAACCGTTGTTGGTCAAAGAAGACTTGACCTATTGGATGGAGGGGGTTGTGCTGGTTCCAGTTGATGGAACGCACGTACAGCAGATAATGTCGATCGCTTGGTTAGCAATCGAACATCGATTTCTTGCTGTTGGCTGTACTCTGAATGTGTCAGAATTGCCGAATTGATAATTGATATCAATGTTGTTGTATGTGGCTGGTGCCGTTTGCGTCGAATCCTTTCTCTGTCGCCTTGTTGACAGGATGGAAAGGATGACTGAAGTCGGGGTCACCAAATGTTAATGTGTGTGTGTGCGTGTATGAAGCTGGGTTGTATACGGTACATAAACCGTCTACAGTTAGGTCGTCGCAACTAGAACTTGAACCAGTTGGACTGCGGAGAGGGTATCCTGTGGTGCGCAATTGAGGATCTGAAGACACGGCGACAGCCTCTGATGATTGCGATGGAAATGGTATCCCGTAATGTGCAAGTGAGGGTCTGAAGACACAGCGACAGCCTATGATGATTGCAGTGGGAATTGAATGACAGGCAGCTTTGGTACTGTTTTTTCGGAGATTTATATAGTAACATATCCATAATGCTCCATACCATATTACGCATCATCTATATGTTAAGCACTAGACCATATTCCTAATCATACCAATACACATTATGCATATGCTCTAGCACTTGCCCTTACACCCATGTACCCATATCCAAATATCTAAGAGAGATAAGATAAACATAAGATGAGACACCCCAACACCTGCATAAACAAATGCATGAGTCGCCAAGCCGAGATCAACAGGAAGTCTCATGCATTCCGATCAAACGACACTGACCACTCAGTTATCAGTTCGTTCCCACACTCCAATAGTTCTTGTAAACAAATGAGCTTTCCCAGACGAAATCCAATACCGATCATCAGATGCGGCCGCCCTCTTATCTAAGCCGACGCATCTCCCACGCCACCTTCTCATCTAAGCCGACGCATCTCCCACGCCATCCTCACGTAGGCCAACGCATTGTTTATCAATCGCTCTCACGAAAGCAGCGCCTCTCACAACCGAAGCCATCCCCGAAGCATCCGAAGACCCGAAGTGGAAAGCTTAAGAAACAAAGCTTTAAAGCTTTATAAAGAAGGTTTCGAGATCAAGATCTCGAAATGAAGAAGGCAGTTCCGTTTGAGACTTTCTAACATTAGGTCGGGGAATTCAAATCATCCTATGTTCTAAAATAAGTTACGGTTAAATAAATCTTTTTAAAAACCTTATTACGAACTTTGGAATTGTTATTGGCGCAGCCGGTAGGATTCACAATTCAACACTTTAGTTACGGTACTAATCTATTAGAAGCAATCTATACGACTAGATTGCGGGAGATTAGCGAAATAAGTTAACCAAGTGAATCCGCCAAAGAATCTAGGTGCAACCGATGCACTAGGCAACATAAAAACATTAAACAAACCCAAAATACATAAATAAACCAGAATTACACAAAGCAAAAACTACAACAAGTGCCACGAAACGTTGAGTTTAAAACAAGTGAAGTGAAACTTAACATATTGTCCAAAATAAAACGATACCCCAACAAAACAGTTAAAATGGCACTACCACCATCAAGCCTAAGTGAAATTCATTTGAATCAAGCACTACTGTCTATTAGACAAGTGCCAGCATACGACGGCTCAGTTGGACAACTGAGCTCGTTTATAAAGAGAATCGAGTACATACAAGAATTGTACCCCACGCAAGAAGTAAGACAACAGCGTATACTATTCGGAGCAGTGGAAGTTCAACTAACGGGCGATGCTCAAAGAGCATCACAGATGAGACAGCCAAACACCTGGCAGGAATTAAAGGAAACATTGATCGATGAATTCAAAAACCACACCCCATACGAGGACCTCCTGCGTCAAATTTATTTCACGAAGTTCACTGGAAGTCTACGTAAGTTCATCGAAGACATAGAGAATAAAACATTAATTGTTAGTAATAAGTTATCACTAGAGACAGAAGCAACCAATATTGAAATCTATAAAAATGCTCTGAAAAACACCATTAAAGATGTAATATCAAAGAAATTACCTGATAGGCTTTTTATGACCCTTGTAAGAAAAGATATAACCACCTTATCCAACCTCAAAAGGGCCGCTCAAGAAGAGGGCTTATATGAAGCCAGGGCTGAGGATAAAAGTAATAATAAAACAGCACAAAAGTCAACCAATCCAGTTAGCAAAAATGAAGGGAATTACTACCCAAATTATAGTGTCAATACTCACCATAATCAGAATTCATTCGGTTCAAGTAACGCTCCGCGAAACAGTTATAGCAACCCGGGATTATACCGGGAGTTTCGCAATTCATTAAACCAAGGTCAGGCACAAAACCTAACCAACTACCAGAGCAATCAAAACCAGTCTAGTAGTAGCAAACCCAATCAGCCGACCAAAAGAATGAGGGAAAGTGATAGCGGACAAATGAAAATGGATGTAAATTTTCATCAAGCAGCCTCGGAAGAAACCGAGGGGGACCCTATATAAATATTACCTTAAATAACAAAGTCTTAAGAGGTATAGTGGATTCGGGATCTTCCATTAACATAATAAAAGAAAATTTCCTGAAGGCCACCACAAACAAAGAAAACCTCAAGGTCCATACCATCAACGGACCTGTCAGATTAACAAGTAGTATAATAAGGCCCCCCAAAAAAGTCTGCCCAACCGAGCAGAAGTTCTACGTGTTCGATTTTTCCAACAATTACGATATCCTATTAGGCAGAGAATATCTGATGGCCAGCCAAGCCGTAATCAATTACAGGGATAATACTGTAACGTTAGGAGAAAGGATATTCCCAATTATCTCTAGTGGAGAAGTTATTGAAGAAGTCGAGACCGCACGTAAGTGCCTCGATTCACCCTCGGATAGGGATCAATACTTCACTTCTGCTCTTGATAACGAATTGAGGGAATGTCATGAACTTAGAATAGAACACTTGAACGAAGAAGAAAAAGAGAAGTTGAAGAAAGTGCTATACGAGTTCAGCGACTTACAGTATAGAGAAGGTGACAATTTGACTTTCACAAGTACTGTCAAGCACGTGATTCAAACACAGCACGAAGACCCGGTATACCGGAGGCCGTACAAATACGCGCAAATACATGACGAGGAAGTCAATAAACAGATCAAAGATATGATGGCACAAGGAATAATTCGTAAGTCGAAATCGCCTTACTGTTCCCCCATTTCAATGATCCCCAAAAAGATAGATGCATCTGGAAAACAGAAGTATCGGTTAGTTGTAGACTATAGAGGTCTCAATGAAATAACTATCAAGGATAAATTTCCTGCACCCAGAATGGATGAAATATTGGACAAATTAGGAAAGTGTCAATATTTCACAACGATTGATTTAGCCAAAGGTTTTCATCAAATTCCAATGGAACCTTCGTCAATCATGAAAACAGCGTTTTCAACCAAACACGGACATTGCGAGTATACGCGAATGCCGTTTGGGCTAACGAATGCCCCAGCAACATTCCAAAGATGCATGAACGATCTTTTGGAAGAATTGATGTTTAATGACTGTCTAGTATACTTAGACGACATTATAATTTTCTCCACTTCATTGGAAGAACATCTGTTGTCACTAAGAAAGGTTTTCGGGAAGTTAAGAGACGCAAATCTCAAGCTTCAAATGGATAAATGTGAGTTTCTGAAGAAAGAAACTGAGTTCCTAGGTCATGTAGTTACACCAGAAGGAATCATACCAAATCCAAAAAAGATCTCAGCCATAGTAGGATTCCCGATACCAGAAACCACGAAACAAATCAAGTCATTCATAGGACTATGCGGATTTTTTAGGAAGTTTATTCCTAATTTCGCGAACATAGCAAAGCCTATGACTCTCAAATTAAAGAAGCGAGCTGTCATAGATCCTAAAGAAGAAAAATATGTCGAGGCATTTGAGAGACTAAAAGTACTCATCACCTCAGACCCGATTCTCGTATATCCCGACTTCGACAAAATGTTCTCAGTCACTACAGACGCTAGTAACGTGGCTTTAGGAGCAGTTCTATGACAGGACCATAAGCCAATCTGTTACGCCAGCCGAACGCTGAACGAACACGATATCAATTACTCCGCCATTGAAAAGGAATTGCTAGCGATTGTATGGGCAACCAAGTATTTCCGATCATACCTATTCGGCAGAACGTTCGAAATACTTAGTGACCATAAACCCTTGGTCTGGTTGAATAACCTCAAGGAACCCAACATGAAGCTGCAACGGTGGAAGATAAAATTGAATGAATTTGACTTTAAAATCAAATATTTACCTGGCAAGGAAAACCACGTAGCAGACGCATTGTCCCGAGTAAAAGTTAACGAAAACTTACTCGGAGAGGTTTCCGATAGTGTAGGCGCCACAATACACAGCGCACACGATGATAACCTTAACCATATTCCTCTTACCGAACGACCCGTCAACTATTTCAACCGCCAGATTGAGTTCATAAAGGGAGATAACGACGAAGTAGTCACAAATCACTATTTCCATAAGCTGATCATAAAAGTCACTTATAAAGAAATGACCAATAGTTTAGCTAAAGAAATAATCAAGGAATACGTATGCACGAAAAAGAGCGCTTTATATTTCCACAACGAGACCGACTTTCCAATATTCCAACAAGCTTTCTTAGAAATAATCAGTCCTAACAACTTCACGAAAGTCACGAAGTCTAGTTCTAAACTGATCGACCTTTCAAACTATTCAGAGTTTAAGCAACTGATCATGAAAACCCACAAAGAACTACTTCATCCGGGAATAGAAAAGACCGTCAATTGGTTTAAAAGTAAATATTACTACCCAGACTACCAGAAACTCATACAAAACATCATAAACGAATGTCCCACATGCAATATTGCCAAAACCGAGCATAGAGACACAAAATTGGCATTCGAAATAACCCCTGAAATACAAAACGGTCGAGAACGATACGTGATGGACTTCTACCTCATAGGCAACCAACAGTTTCTATCATGCATAGATATTTATTCCAAGTTCGCCACCCTCGTAGAAGTAAACAGCCGCGACTGGCTCGAAGCAAAAAGAGCCATATTGAAAATCTTTAATGAGATGGGTAAACCTCAAGAAATAAAAGCCGATAAAGATTCAGCTTTCATGTGCGCAGCTTTGCAAGCATGGCTAATCTCGGAAGAGGTAAAAATAGAGATCACATCCAGTTAAAACGGCATTTCGGACATCGAACGATTCCACAAAACCGTTAACGAAAAGTTAAGGATAATAACAAGCGAAAACGATCCAGAAACAAAGTATACTAAGTTCGAATCGATCCTGTATACTTACAACCACAAAACAAGACACAATACTACAAACCGAACATCAGCGGATATTTTCATACACGCCGGAACTCCAGATTACGACTCTCAACTAAATAAGGTAAAACATATCAACCAGTTGAACAATGTCGTAACGAGTTTGAAGTAGACACACGATTTAGACAATCACCATTAGTAAAGTCCAAGATAACTAACCCTTTCAAAAAGACAGGAGAAATAACAAAGTTAGATGAAAAGCACTGCGAAGAGAAAAACAGAGGAAGAAAGATTACGCACTATAAATCTAAGTTTAAAAAGAAAAAGGAAATTAACCTTAGCAAATACGACAATTCCAGTCCAGACCCCGAAACCGATGCGAACAATCAGCAGCAGCCTAATTAAGATCTTCATCTTCCTTACGCTCCTGATAAACACAACTAATGGACAAAATATTGAAATAAACCCAATACAGTCCAGAAACGGATACTTAATGTTTAAAACCGGATCCATCGATCTGCCAACTAACTTTGAGTACCACTATCTAATAGTAAATGTAACTAAAACTGAAGAAACATATAATAACCTTTTAATAATGGCTAAAGATTTCGAGAACGAAATACAAGTCAAATATTTAATAGATAAACTGAATAGGGAAATAAATGGGCTAAAGATAGGCAAACGTATTAGGAGAGGTCTAATAAACATAGTAGGTACCAAGTACAAATACCTATTCGGCACTTTAGATCAAGAAGATAGGAAAGAATTAGAACAAAAAATCGACAACCTAGCCAGCCTTAGTATCCAATCCAATGAACTTAATTTAGTTATAGATGTAATAAATTACGGAATAGAATTGATAAACCAACTTAATGAAGAAAACAATAAGAAACAACAATTAGAAATTCTAATCTTTAATCTCCAACATTTCACTGAATACATAGAAGATATAGAAATGGGTATGCAACTAACTAGGCTAGGTATATTTAATCCAAAATTATTAAAACAAGATTACTTGAAACATATAAATTCCGAGAAATTATTAAACATCAAAACCTCAACTTGGTTAAAAATTGACACAAACGAAATCTACATAATTTCTAACATTCCAAGCGAAAGTACTAATGTACCCGTATATAAAGTAATTCCCTACCCAGACGACCAAAATAACATTTTAACAGAAATAACAACTGATAAATATTACTGTTATGAAGATAAGATTTATAATAAAGAAACTAAGGAATTAATAAAAGACGAATGTATAAAAGGAATTTTAAAACAAAAACCAACAAAATGTCCTTATACAAAAACATACAAAAATTTCCAAATAAATTACGTTGAACCAAACATATTATTAACTTGGAACCTTCCTAAATCAAATCTAAATCAAAACTGCTTAGACAAAGACATCACAATACAAGGAAACAACATAATTAAAATTTTTAATTGTTCAATCCAATTATTCGAATTTACAATAACTAATTCAATGCTGGATTTCACACAAAATGTTTACATCAGTAATAACATAACTAGATTAGAACCCCTGTCTTATGTACAGACAAAACAAATAATTGTAGAACACACAAAATTCAATAACATAATACAAATAGTTATAATAACCTTGTTCATATTATTGATATTTAGTATAATTGGGTATCTAATTGTTAAGTTTAGAAAATACCTAAAAATATTAGTATCAAATATGTAAAACCTCGAGAAGAAGAGGAGGAAGCAAATAGTACACCAATAGTTTTGGAGGAAACTCCAACCCTATACCCTATAATAAAAACCTGAGGACAGGCTTATAACAAATGCCGGGGGAGTAACATATCCATACTGCTCCACACCATATTACGCATCATCTATATGTTAAGCACTAGACCATATTCATAATCATACAAATACACATTATGCATATGCTCTAGCACTTGCCCTTACACCCATGTACCCATATCCAAATATCTAAGAGAGATAAGATAAACATAAGATGAGACACCCCAACACCTGCATAAACAAATGCATGAGTCGCCAAGCCGAGATCAACAGGAAGTCTCATGCATTCCGATCAAACGACACTGACCACTCAGTTATCAGTTCGTTCCCACACTCCAATAGTTCTTGTAAACAAATGAGCTTTCCCAGACGAAATCCAATACCGATCATCAGATGCGGCCGCCCTCTTATCTAAGCCGACGCATCTCCCACGCCACCTTCTCATCTAAGCCGACGCATCTCCCACGCCATCCTCACGTAGGCCAACGCATTGTTTATCAATCGCTCTCACGAAAGCAGCGCCTCTCACAACCGAAGCCATCCCCGAAGCATCCGAAGACCCGAAGTGGAAAGCTTAAGAAACAAAGCTTTAAAGCTTTCTAAAGAAGGTTTCGAGATCAAGATCTCGAAATGAAGAAGGCAGTTCCGTTTGAGACTTTCTAACATTAGGTCGGGGAATTCAAATCATCCTATGTTCTAAAATAAGTTACGGTTAAATAAATCTTTTTAAAAACCTTATTACGAACTTTGGAATTGTTATTATATATATTAGATGTTTCCATTTTTTTTTACATACGTTTTTTACATCTGTCTTTTCTACATGTCTAAATCTATTTCTTACATATACATACACGGCTGTGTGCGAGAGAGAGAGGGAATGAGTCTGCGCTTGGAAGGCCACTGAAATTTCATTTGTTCCTTCTGACTATATTTATGGTCCGATCTGATCCAGACTCAATACTCTGATAGATATGGTCATTTTCTATGATTCTGCGTTTTTGGTTTTCCCGTATCTTCAAAATTGTAGATTTTCTATTTTGGAGGCGGAAAAGGGCGTGGCAAAATTTTGAAATACACTTGTACTGACGTGATATCACAGGTGCATGGATATGGAGTTTGGTTGCTCTAGCTCTTATAGTCTTTGAGATCTAGGCGCTCATCTGGACAAATGGGCACAGCGCCCACCCCTGTGTGTGAGAGAGAGCGAGAGGGAACGATGCATTTCGAAATGGTTTTCTTCATTGTGGCTATATTTATGAATCGATCTGATCCAGGTTCAACACTATGATAGATATTGTCATTCTCTACGATTCAGCGTTTTTAGTTTTCTCGTATCTTTAAAATTGTGCATGCCACAGATTTACGTCCTTGGAGTGGGCGGAAGGGGGCGGGGCGAAATTTTAAAATACACTTGTAACAGTGCGATAGTACAGGAGTCTGGATACAAAATTGTGTTCCTCTAGCTTTTATAGTCTTTGAGCTATAGGTGCTAATGAAGACGGACAGACGGACAGACGGACGGACGGACGGACAGACAGACATAGCTATATCGACTCGGCTATTGATGCTGATCAAGAATATATATACTTTATGGGGTCGGAAACGCTTCCTTCTGGGTGTTACACACATACATTTTTTGCACAAATCTAATATACCCCTTTACTCTTCGAGTACCGGGTATAAAAAATACGACGCTCAGCCACACAGATTTCCACGTGACCTATGGTTTCGCAATTCCAGCAGGGCAAATTTGACTGTGATCTACGGATGCCAGCAACTTCGATTTCCAGTTCCGCCTCTTCCTCTGGTTCTATCTCGGCAGTCGCCTTTTCAAATGCTAATACTTGGCAGCGATGCCCTATTGGTTTTAGCTTGGCTGAGGAATCAGGGCGATCAGTCAGTTCCCGTACCAAGAATTGCTGCATCTGTACCAAAGGTCGAAGATGACTAACAGTATGAATAGGTTGATAAAGTAGTTGCTGCCGGATGTCTGGTAAGAGGTTATTCTTAAGAATTTCAAGAACTTCCTCTTCTTCCATGCGCACAGAAAATCTATCCATTAGGGTAACGACATCGTCGTAAAAAGCAAAAAAAGACTCTCCAGGCTTTTGCTTCCGAGAACGGATCTGTTCTTTACAGCGAAAGTCGGACCGGTAGTCTCGGTACTGCGTTCGTAGAGACCAACAAAAATTAGACCATACTATTTGAGACACCTGCTTATGATATCTCCAAAACCAATCTATAGTTTTCCCAGTAAAAAGGGAAAGTCGCTATCAATTGTTTCGTCAGTCAATTTTACCCTATATATGAACTCTGCTACCCCTAAGCCATTTTCGGACCCATCAAACTGTAAATTCCACTTCTGCATTATGTCGGCAACCTTTCCGGGCCTTATGTTCGAGCTGATCACCGAATGGACTTGAGATCCTCATGCCGGACCTGGTTGATTTTGCTGCAGGCTAGCGCTGGACTGCGGACTCACATTTAAGTTTACCAGGCGGCGAGACAGAGCTAGCTCCACCATGTTTTGGAGAAGATCATAGTCTGCACCACTTCCATTCTGACGGTTGTTTTGAAAATTTCCTCGGCCCCGTGGTCTATAACCTGAACCATGTCTGACCGGGTTGGGACTTCCGATATTGTCATTCTTAATAGACAGCGGGGACTCTAGTTCTAGTTCATTACAAGGCGCTATCAAGCAAGACTGAGTATCCGACATAGGATGGCTGCAAATACCACAGTCATTGGCCGATGTTGCCTGGGCTTGGGCTTGATCATGGCCATCCTCTAAGAAAGCTCGTGGTCTATGTTCGAGAGGCATATTGGTTTTTACATATTTGTCTTAATTTCTTTGACTATAAACTGAACGGTGACACTGGTTTCCAGGAGATAGCGATTCTACTGGGCTATTGTAATCTAATAATGATGATTTATTTTGGGTGCTTGTTACCTAGACCAACCTTTTGTATTCGGCACCGAAGTGCATCAGGCAGCATCGATCTAATCCAGATATACAAAGAGCTAGCTTCTGAGTTCCTGGCACCAAAAAGTTCCTCACCTTACAGGTTATCGGATCGGAAAGTGTTATCTAAGAATCACTACAGAAATCTAATACAGGTATCATTGGCAGGGTTTTCGATCTAAGCCAAACCACTCAAGTATTCCGAATGATATGTATGTAAGAGTATTCTCGCTTTCCTTTCCTAATAAAAGTTACTAATCTACAAACGATATGAGCTATAATTGAGACGGCGGTTTGTGCTGTAGCTGATGTTTTGCTGTTATTCTTTACTTTACTTTACTCAACTGTGGAACATTCGACGGCTTTAGTCTATGCTAGCTATTACAAATTCTATGCCGGAGATCTCCATTCCATCTGTATCCACTGTGAGGAGTTAATATTCCTCACAAAGCCCTAGTAGGGGATACGGCGAATTCGCCGTACGGGAGCGAGGCGGTCCCGTTATGAGAAAGTACAAGGCGGACACCGCGAGAGGAAGGGAACGATGACAGTGAGCCGGCCCATGTAGGCCATGTAGCCGGGCCCATGTAGGCCATACATGCCATGCAGGCCATGTAGGCGGGTCCCGGTGGAGAGGATGTGGGAACACAACGGAGGCCGATGGAAAGATACCGACGCCACCGGAATTAACCGTTGCGGCCGAGCAGCAGCGCAGAGGCTGGGCCGCACCGAGCCTATAAGAGGAGGCCGGCGGCAGTGGATAGAAAAATCAAGTGCGGAGAGTGAGCGAGTGCGGAGAAGAACAGAGCGAAATACAACAGAGTGACGCAGGAGTGAGATACAGGAGACAGCGGAAGGACGATCTCGACAAACAGGCCACGAGCCCGATCAAAGGTGAGAGTTACCGAGCCAATTTCCTAAGTGCGGAGTTGTGAGTGGTGGTCAGAGCGGTAGCCGAGACAGAACCCCCAACCGTTGCCCAAAGGAGCCCCGAGGACACCCGATTGGTGCGGAGTTGTGCGGGCGGACAGAGCGATAGCCGCGTCAGAACCCCTAGCCCGAGCGCCATCGGAGTCGTGGCGGTAAAGGTACCACCGATATACCCCAGCGAATGATATAGCCGTAAGATAGCCGTAAGATAGCCATAAGATACCAATAAAGCGAAGTACTAGTAGAATACCTGACCCGCGTGTATTTCTTGCTTGTCGTAGGGGCAACAAACAAATTCGTTGCAGCAACCTGCCGACCGCTGAGCCAGCCCAGCTGAACTTGACGGAAGAAAGCGGTTCGTTACAACTGGCGCCCAACGTGGGGCCTCACGACAAAGCAAAGAAAAGTACATCGGGGAGGGCGGTACTGAGCGGGGTATCCTATAGGTGGCAAAATGAAAGGCCGGCAATGGATTCATTCGCTGAAGAAGGAGGACTTGGTCCAGGTCGCACTGGCATGCGGAATCCAGTTGGAGGGCTCATTGTCCGAAATGCGGAAGGCATTCAAAGACTGGGCCGAAAAGCATGGGGCGGAGCCAGAATTCGCGGAAGTGCTTGAAGCGTGGGAAACGAAGGCGGACGTGGTCCCGGCGGCTGCGTCGACTGACGAAGGAGGGGACTCGGTTGAACACCTGGAATCCCCGACCGATTCAGGGCGAATGTCGCGGGGGAAGACACCAACAGAAGCCCAACAGGAATCGGCAGCGAGCCTGGCGGTGCCAAAGAAGAGTCGGTCTTCCAGTCGACAAAGATCGGCAAAGAGCCCGCAGCGAACGGGAGAAGAGCCCGCCGCAAGAGGGGATCGGCGAGGGACCGAGGATCAGACCGCGAGGCGGCCGCGAGAAAGTTTTGCCGGCGTGGCCAAACAGGTACGAGAGTGGTCGTTCCGTTTCGACGGGTCCGAGAAGCCCCTCGAGTTCCTGGAGCAGGTGGAGTGGTCAGCCGACATGTACGGGCTGGAGCTGGATCAGATCCCGAGAGCAATGCCAGAGCTTCTGAAAGGGCGGGCGCTCATGTGGTTTATCGCCAATAACAAGCAATGGCAGACATGGGAAGCGTTTGCCCATAGCTTCCAAGCCTATTTCCTACCGAGAGGGTACTTCGAGAAGTTGCTCCAGGAGGTTCGAATGAGGAAACAAAGGTGGGGAGAATCCTTCAAGGATTTCATGGTGGAAATGCAGACCCTTATGAGGCCGTTGAAGTGCACACCCGACGAACAACTGGAGCTCATAAGGGAAAACAGCATACCGGATCTGCGGATATTCATACGACCGCACCACTGCCAAAGTCTCGATCAGCTGATGATGCTGGCGGACGAGTTCGAGGCATTAGAGCGAGACCGAGTGGAGTTCCAGCGGGAAAGCCCGGCTGGACGGGCGAGGGCGACGAATCCGTTCACCCGCACGACGGGGACAGAGGTGTGCCGAAGGTGCAAAGAAGAGACGACGCCCGGGAAGGCTCACGAGAGGAAGCCAACGGTGCCAGCGAGTGGGCATCAAACCAACGCCAACGTGGTGAACGGGTATGTGCAAAACCCGTCGCAGGCATGCCGAAGATGCGGAAGTGATGACCATTGGGCCCAAGGGTGCACAGGCAAGCCACTGACGTTTTGCTGGAGGTGTGGCAAGGTGGGAGTGCCCACCTGGCAGTGCTGCAAGCATGCGGAAAACGCGCCGCGACCCAAGCCGCGAAGGGCCGTGCCGGGGTCGCAAGTCGAGGCCCCCAAAGCAGAAGACGGCCCAGCGGTGGCTCCCCAAATCTAATCGGTGGTCTGACCGAAGAGGAGGTGCAACTGTCGGCCGTGGTGGCGATTGCCGGAAGCGAGTGGAAGGCTACGGTGGATACAGGTGCCACCAGTAGTTTCGTAAGCCGCGAGCTGGCAGATAAGTTGCGGGGAGCCGGTCGGGAAAAGGACACGCGTAAGAGGGTGCGGCTGGCAGATGGTCACAGCCAGGAAATCAGATCCCAACTCGAAGTAGAGGTTGCGTTTGGAGATAAGAGAGTCCCAATGGCACTCCTCATATTGCCAGGGGTGATCGACGCACTTGTTCTGGGTTGGGATTTCATCGCCGCCGTGGGAGCAGAGGTGACCTGTGCGGGGCACAGGGTGATAATCCCTGCGAGAGGTCGGCAAGGCGGAAGGCTAGAAGAGAAGTTGTCGGTGGCGATCGTGGAAACCACGGCAAGACCCAATGGAACAGAGAGTGAGAAGGGCGAACGAAGCGAAAGGCCCAAGCCATTGGCGGACGACGAATTTCTAGCCAAGGAGCTACAGGAATTCCGGGACATGACGGGAGTGTCCAATGTGGCGGTGCACACCATCACCATGAAAGACACGCAACCGGTCAAACAGCGGTACTACCCGAAGAATCCCAAAATGCAGACCGAGATCGACGTACAGGTGGAAGAATTGCTGGAGACGGGGCGGATTGAGCCATCGAAAAGTCCCTACAGTTCACCCATTGTGATGGTCAAAAAGAAGACGGGAAAGTGGAGGCTGTGCGTCGACTTCCGCCAAATAAACGCGAGGTCCATCAAGGACGCGTATCCCATGCCCAGAATAGACTACATCTTGGATCAGCTCAAGGAGGCGCGTTTTATCAGTAGCCTGGATTTTAAGGATGGATATTGGCAGATACCATTGGAAAGGAGCAGCAGACGAACAGCTTTCACGGTGCCAGGCAAGGGGCTGTTCCAATGGAAAGTGATGCCGTTTGGGCTCCACTCAGCGTCGGCCACGTTCCAGAGGGCGTTAGACCAAGTGATTGGACCCGACATGATTCCACACGCGTTCGCATACCAAGACGACATCATTGTCATCGGGCGAACGAGAGAGGAGCACCGGCGAAATCTGGAGGAGGTTTTCCGCCGACTGAAGGAGGCTAATCTAAGGTTGAACGTGGACAAGTGTCAGTTCTTCCGGAGGGAGCTGCGGTACCTGGGTCATCTGGTGACAGGGGAAGGGATTTGCACCGATCCCGAAAAAGTGGCAGCCATTGTGGAACTACAACCGCCGGCGAACGTCAAAGAGCTACGCCAGTATTTGGGCGTGGCCTCATGGTATAGGCGGTTCGTAGAAGGTTTCGCCACGCTAGTGCAGCCACTCAGCGCCTTACTGAAGAAAAAGGCGAAATGGGAGTGGACGCACGAGAGGCAGCAGGCCTTCGAGGCAGTGAAGAGCCGGCTGGTGTCGGATCCCGTGCTGACATGCCCGGATTTCTCCAAAAGGTTCGTGCTCCAGACGGACGCCAGTGACTACGGGCTAGGAGCGATTCTCACCCAAGAAACGGACAAGGGCGAGAGGGTCATCTCGTACGCCAGCAGGACGCTGAATAGCGCTGAAAAGAACTATTCAGCGACGGAAAAGGAATGCTTGGCCATTGTATGGGCTGTCAGAAAACTGAAGCCATATTTGGAGGGGTACCACTTCAAAGTGGTCACCGACCATATGGCGCTAAAATGGCTCAATAGTATTGAGAGTCCGACGGGAAGAATCGCGAGATGGGCGCTGGAACTTCAGCAATATGACTTCGAAATAGCATACAGGAAGGGACAATTGAATATAGTGGCGGATGCACTCTCTCGCCAGCCAGTAGCGGAACGATGCCTGAGAGTAGACGACCAAACAGGGAAGGCCGAGTGTTCGTGGATCAAGAAGATCAAGGAGAATAGAGAAAAGGAACCGGCCAAGTATCCCGATTACATGGAGGAGGCGGGCCGGGTGTACCGGCACATACCTCACAGGGCCGGAGATGAGGAAGTGGCGTCGTGGAAGCTCTGCGTTCCGAATGATCTCCGGGAGAGGGTGATCAAAGAAAATCACAACATCCCCGAAGCGGGACACGCGGGGAGCAGAAAAACGATGACGAGGATAGCCGCCAGATATTATTGGCCCGGAATGCACCGCGACGTAAGAAATTACGTTAAGAAGTGTGAAGTCTGCATGCGGTTCAAGCCGAGTCAACTGCAGGCGGCCGGCAAGATGCTGACGCAGGTGCCGGACGAGCCATGGGCGACGGTATGTGCAGATTTTGTGGGCCCGTTGCCAAGGTCGAAGCACGGGAACACCATGCTGTTAGTACTGGTGGATCGGTTCTCGAAGTGGACCGAGCTGGTGCCGATGAGAAAGGCCACGGCGGAGGCACTAATAAGAGCATTTAGAGAACGGATTTTGTCCCGGTTTGGGGTACCTAAGGTGGTGGTCACCGACAATGGCGTCCAATTCACCAGCCGAGCGTTCAAGAAATTTCTGGAACAATGCGGGGCACGGCACCAGTTCACGGCGCCCTACACCCCGCAAGAAAACCCGACTGAGCGAACCAACAGGACGGTGAAAACGATGATTGCACAATTCACCGAAGGAGACCAGAGATGTTGGGACGAGAAGTGGCCAGAACTGATGTTGGCCGTGAACTCGGGTGTGTCAGAGTCTACGGGATATTCTCCAACGTTCATCGTACAAGGGAGGGAACCAAGGTTGCCCAAGGCGCTATACGACGAAGAGACGCTTGGTACAGGGCAGGAGACCCGCACCCCGGATGAGAACGCGACAAAACTACGGGAGTTGTTCCAGTTGGTAAGGCGCATCTTGGTGCGGGCAGCGCAGGACCAGGCAAGACACTATAACTTGCGAAGAAGGTCGTGGAAACCGAAGGTAGGAGAGATGGTGTGGGCGAGGCAACACCACCTGTCTAACGCCGCCGAAGGATTCGCCGCGAAGTTGGCCCCAAGATTCGACGGGCCATACCAAATAATGAATTTCGTCTCGCCGGTGATATGTGAGCTCAGGAGGGAAGGCAATGAGCACAAACGGAGGGCGCACATTGGGGACCTGAAGCCACAACCGGAGGGGGAAGAGAGAGACCCATCCAAAAGAAACAATACGCAGGTAGTAGGACACGCGGCAGGGTGTGAACGACGGACGGCGAAGAGGAGTCTGGAAAGAAAGCAGGCAGATTAAGCCGGGTCGTCAAAAAGGGGCAAGACATACCTGACGGCGCTGAGCGTGCGCCGGCCGGGCCCCGGGCTGAGAGGCGTCCGGAGGACCGGGGGGGGGAACTAAGAATCGGGTCCGGTGAATACCGTGCCAGAAGTCCAGATCCGAGGGCCTCACTGGTCTGTCGGGTACGGCCATGCAGAAGGCCCGCCCAAGCGCTGCCTTACGGGCGGGGATCCGGAGGATCCCCGGGTCCGGGGCGGTTGTTTGGCGCAGAGGCCACGCAGGAAGCCAAGCCAGAAACAGAGGAGAAGGTGTGGGTTGGGAGCGACCGCCGCCATATACCCGGGCGAGAGGTCGGATGGCCTACTAGCGGCGGGCGGTGACGGCGGTCGATAACCTGAACCTGGGATACTGGACGGGCTGGAAGAGAGGTCGGAATTAGTGGATGAAGGAGTCGATCTTGGATACTCACCTGGTCCGATGGGGGTCGAACAGGCCGGGGACGGCGTCCCTCAAATAGGAAACAGAACACTACAAGAAAAATAAATAAAACAAAACAAAATAATAAGAAAAAAAAAGGAAATTAAAGAAGAAAACAAAAAAAAAAATAATAAGAAAAAAAAAGGAAAAAAAAAACACATGAAATGGAAACACTGCTAGGAAAATAAAACACAAAAAAAAAAAAAAAAAAAAAAGGGGATAGGATCGTCGCTACGATCAACCCTAGTCATCCTAAAATATCCCAGCCCCGAATAGGGAAGGGTATCGCGGAGAGGGAAGCAACGGGATCCCAGGAGAGAGCAATAGAGGGAAGTACCGTACGGGGAAGGGAATTGCAACATTAGCAGGGCGGCTACCGAAACGGCAGCGAGCGATCACTTTGAGATCATAGCCCAAAGGAAAGACACGTGGTAAGAAAATATGGAGAAGTTAATGAAGAGATACCTGGAGGAGCAGTTCCGAAGCGTGGGCACAGGAGAGGCCGGTGCACACCGCCAGCGACGGGCGGAGCCCTCGCGTGGTGAGCGGTGTGCTCGGCGGTCCGAGACGCCAGAGCTGGAGCTGATGGCATCACCGATGGGGAGCCCCGGAGTTTCCCCAGCGAGCGCGTGGTCGGCGCTGGACTCCCCGCAGAGTAGGCGGACAATCGAGGTGTCAGAGGACAGCGACGATGTAGTGCTGGTGTCAGTGCAACCAGCGCCGACACGAAGGGCGCCCATACGGGATGAGGAGGAGGCCAGGCGGGACGCGGCGTTCCTGGGCATTGCCATCCGGACTGCGGAGCGGTTTCTGCGCGAAAGGAGGAGAGAGGAGCCGAAGCGGGCAGCACCGAAGCCGACGCAGGCAGCGGCAGAACCAACGCAGGCGGCGCCGAGGCCGACGCAGGCAGCGTCGAAGCCGACGCAGGCGGCGCCGAGGCCGACGCAGGCGGCGCCGAGGCCGACGCAGGCAGCGTCGAAGCCGACGCAGGTCACGCCGACACCGGCGCTGGCAGCGCCGAAGCCGAGGCCGGCGGCGCATAGGCGGGCAGAGCCAAAGAAGGCGCAGGCAGCATCGCGACCGACGTCGGCACCGCAGGAGTTGGCCGGTAGGCAACGGTCCACGGCGGAAGAGGAGGAGGACAGACAATACCTCAAGCAGACCATATCGGCTTTATGGCAAGAGCGGATGGACCAGCGGCGGACCCGGAGGGCAGAGGCAGAGGCGCGACGCGAGGAGGAGATAAGGCGGCGTGAGCAGGCGCGTCTCCAACGCAAGGAGGATCAGCGGCGGCGCGAAGAGGAACGCCAACGGAGCGCGGACCGAAGGGCGGCGGAAGCGCGGCGCGAGGAAGAGCGACTCCAACGGGAGGAAGGACGACGGGCGAAGGAACGCGAGGAGGAGCGGCAACGGAGCGAGGCGCGGAGGACTGCAGAGCGAAAGGCGAGGGAGGAGGCGGCCATGATGCAGGCGGCTCGAGACGCGCTGCGGCGCCAGACCGAGGCGAGAGCACGGAGCGCGGAGCGGGAGGCCGATGGACGAGAGGAGGCGGTGGCCCCACCGCCACCAAAGTTCGTGCGGATAAGGTCGGCCACCGAAATGCAGCAGTCGCAGCAGCAGCAGTCACCACAGCAGCCTTCGCCGCAGCAGCAGTCGCCGCAGCCTTCGCCGCAGCAGCAGTCGCAGCAGCCTTCGCGGCAGCAGCAATCGCAGCAGCAGCAGTCGCCGCAGCAGCAGTCGCCACAGCAGCAGTCGCAGCAGCAGCAGTCGCCGCAGCAGCAGTCGCCGCAGCAGCAGTCGCCGCAGCAGCAGTCGCCGCAGCAGCAGTCGCAGCAGCAGCAGTCGCCGCGGCAGCAGTCGCCACAGCAGCAGCCGCCGCAGCAGCAGTCGCCGCAGCAGCAGTCGCAGCAGCAGTCGCAGCAGCAGCAGTCGCAGCAGCCTTCGCTGCAGCAGCAATCGCGGCAGCCGCAATCGACACAGCAGCAGTCGCCGCAGCAGCAGTCGCAGCAGCAGCAGGCAGCGCAGCAGCCTTCGCCGACAGAGGCCCAGCAGGAGCCGGCACAGGAGCCGCAGCCCCAGTGGCAGGGGCCCGAAGCCGCGAAGTATGGCCCGTTTGTGACGGAGAAGGTGCACTCGGTGGTCGGTGACGGGGTGGTATGGCACCACCAGACGATCCAGATCACCTGGGCCATTGAAATGACGCAGAAAGAGCGCGAGGAGCCCCGACTCTGGGAAGAGGAACCACCGAGGTGCAGCAACGCCCGGGATCCGCGGGGACACCCGGAGGAGAGGAGAGCTCCCGACGAACCGGGTGCATCCACACCCGCGAGCCCGAAAGCGGGGATGGCGACCGAGGCGAGTGGTACCGCAGCAGCGGCAGTGGTACACGGTGCACCGACAGCGGGAGAGGCGTCGACAGCGGAACCGGCAGGGGAGCCGACAGAGGAGACGGCAACAGCGGAACCGGCAGAGGAGCCGACAGCGGAGACGGCAGCGGCGGGACCGGCTGAGGAGGAGTTGGAGCGCGGTCCGTGGGTGTGGCCCTCACCTGTGAAGGCGCAGGAGCGGCCTGTCCTGGCAAGGCAAGTCTCCTGCCCGGAGGCGAGAGCGCCCGTCGCTCGGCCGCAACTCCAGCGGCAGCGGTCGATGCCCGAAGGGCAGCCAGCGGAGCAGCAGCGTTGGCGCCAGGTGGCCGAGGAGGAATGGCCAGAGGCGGTGGTCCGGGCCGTGGACGGAACCCGACCTGTCGGTCGCCGCGTGAAACGCCTCGTGCGAGTGCGCGGGGTGCGGTACCGGGTGTCGGTAGCCACCGGTAAAGCCGAGGTGTTTGTGGAGGCATAAGGGAGGCTGTAAGGAAGTGGATGAAGGAATAAATAAAAAATGATGAAATTAGTACTCACCGGGCGTTGGGGCAGCAGCGATGGAAGGGATTGGGGTGGCCAGATTGCAGGCCGGGAAACGCGGTACAGGCGGATATTACACGTGAGTATCGAGCGGGTCTGGTAGCCCAAGCCCGTCGCGCACCTATCGGGTGTTCCACGATCGGAGCTGATTCCGGACGATCATCGGTTCTCTGAACCGATAGGTGAACATCGCCAGCCGCGGTAACTCGCGAGCGATGGGAGCAGAGCACCGACAGGGGGCGCCCTGAGGGAAACGGCCGCGCGCGCAATTTAAAAGGCTCATCGGGGTCATGAGAGGGCCGTACGAGAGGTGAGCCGGAAAAGGGACAGAAAACCAAGGGTTTTCAGTAATGAAGAAAGGGGGAAGTGTGAGGAGTTAATATTCCTCACAAAGCCCTAGTAGGGGATACGGCGAATTCGCCGTACGGGAGCGAGGCGGTCCCGTTATGAGAAAGTACAAGGCGGACACCGCGAGAGGAAGGGAACGATGACAGTGAGCCGGCCCATGTAGGCCATGTAGCCGGGCCCATGTAGGCCATACATGCCATGCAGGCCATGTAGGCGGGTCCCGGTGGAGAGGATGTGGGAACACAACGGAGGCCGATGGAAAGATACCGACGCCACCGGAATTAACCGTTGCGGCCGAGCAGCAGCGCAGAGGCTGGGCCGCACCGAGCCTATAAGAGGAGGCCGGCGGCAGTGGATAGAAAAATCAAGTGCGGAGAGTGAGCGAGTGCGGAGAAGAACAGAGCGAAATACAACAGAGTGACGCAGGAGTGAGATACAGGAGACAGCGGAAGGACGATCTCGACAAACAGGCCACGAGCCCGATCAAAGGTGAGAGTTACCGAGCCAATTTCCTAAGTGCGGAGTTGTGAGTGGTGGTCAGAGCGGTAGCCGAGACAGAACCCCCAACCGTTGCCCAAAGGAGCCCCGAGGACACCCGATTGGTGCGGAGTTGTGCGGGCGGACAGAGCGATAGCCGCGTCAGAACCCCTAGCCCGAGCGCCATCGGAGTCGTGGCGGTAAAGGTACCACCGATATACCCCAGCGAATGATATAGCCGTAAGATAGCCGTAAGATAGCCATAAGATACCAATAAAGCGAAGTACTATTAGAATACCTGACCCGCGTGTATTTCTTGCTTGTCGTAGGGGCAACAAACAAATTCGTTGCAGCAACCTGCCGACCGCTGAGCCAGCCCAGCTGAACTTGACGGAAGAAAGCGGTTCGTTACACCACTCTGGCTTATAGTGCCTATGTGCCTATTGTTCTCTACAGAGCAAATATTGATTATTCTAAAGAAAATTCCGCTCGTCCTAATCCGGGGTGTGGACTGCTCTTTCCAAATTTTTTTGATAAGATGTTATTTTACTATAAACCTCAGTTGAACGCCAACAATTATGTACCCGTCCAACTGGGTATATATGGTAACTCGATTTGGAAAAACGGCCCCACGTTGGGCGCCAAAAATTGTGTAACCTGTAAGGCCGGAGCCAGGGGCTCCCGCCATACAAGACGGCGGCAGCGACCCACCCCGTACGAACCAGAAGCCCGCACGGAGCGGCAGGAACCTACGGGGTGCGTGACGTAAGCCTGCGAGGAGTACATAGGACGGCGGCAGCGACCCGCCCCCGTGCGAAGGAGGAGCCAACGTTTTTATTTTTGTCCCCTTCCTTTTCATCATTATTATTATTATTATTACTATATTTTAGTACACATACCATATAAGGAGTAACATTAAGCCATAGGATTAAGAATAGTAGAAGAGTCGCACGGAGCGAAAGTTTGAGTTGCCCATAGAGGTAGTAGAAGAGTAGCGGCACACGGCGCAATGCGCATGCCAAGAACGTGGCCGATCGCCGCCCCCGGTAGGCGGGGAACGAGAAAGAGAGGCTGAGGAGAGACGAGGTAGAGGCTAAACGATAGCGCTTTATTTCCCCCCCATTTATATTACTCCTCTCCTGTTAAATTTAATGCATGTAAATTCTTTTCAGTATCGCGAAAAGTGAAACGATTTGTGTGCGCGGCCGTGTTAGCATTTCGTTCCCCCCCCGTGTTCCCCCTTCCCCGTGGGTTTCATATATTTGGCGTTGGCTCAGCGTCAAGTGAGAGAGACGGTTTGCGTGCGTAACGGAGTTGCTCGACGGGGGTTGATTCTGTCTCGACATCACGGCTGACGGGTGAGTGACCGACAGAGAACAGTTAGCCAAAGCAGACCGAGGGATTAAAGTGTGGACCCAAAAACGTACGGTACCTGAGCACAGCTGCGGGCAGATCCGATCGACGGGAAATCGCGTGGGTATTAGTGCACTTTGCCGCGTTCATGCAGGGCCAGAACAGTGGGACGAACCGGTTGCGCGAGCGACGGAATTTATTCGGAAGGGAAATATTGACAGTGTTTAGGCAAAGATGGAAGGGGATAAGCGAGCCGCGGGTCCACACCTGCTAACTGAGGGGCGAACTCTGAATCCGGGCATTGGCGTGAGGTGGGTGTACCGGAGGCGGCGCGACGAGTTGATCGCCATGGCCCTGGAATTCGACGTAGACTGCGCGGGGAAGGTGGACGAGCTGCGTAAACGGGTGACCCTCTGCATATCCCAGGGACGCCATACGGCAGAGAAATGGGGCTTGATAGCTAAGTTAGAAGCCAGGTATGCCCAAATAGATGCCGCTGAGGAGAAAGGGGAACCGTCCGGGCTGCAGAAGGGGACGCCCCTACACCAGTCGAAACTGGAGATAGGGGAATTGTTGAGCGTACCCGCGCGTCGTACAGCGTCATGCTCCTCACTGGTTCTACCCGACCTCCAAGTGGACAGATCCCAAGTACCGGTTTTTAAGTTAGACCAGGGGCCGACCTCCCTTAGGGGCGAGGCAAGGCCCGCGACGGCGGAAAATGGAACGGAAAAGGGGGACCGTCATGCTGGCCCCGACGAGCCGAGGACTCGGGAGTGGGGACCGCCCAGGAACCAGAGGTTGGTCCCCGAGATCATTCGGAAATGGGGAGTACGTTTCGACAGGCTGATGGACCCCTTTTCGTTCATAGAAGAGGTAGAGGAGAGGATGATCTCGCAAAGGATAGACGAGGATGAGATGCCCAGTGCGATGAACGAACTCTGCGTTGACGCCGCCGCACTGTGGCTGAGGGCCAGCGGGCTACGCCGAGGTTCGTGGATGACCTTCCGGGCGGGTTTCCTGGACAGCTTTCTGCCCCGCGGTACTACGAAAAGCTCGAGGACGAGATTCGCGTCCGCCTACAAAGAAAAGGGGAGACCTTCTTGCAGTATTCCATCGCGATACAGTCCTTGATGCACCAGGCTGGGTACGATACCAAGAAGAGGCTCGCTAGAATATACGACAACATTGCGGCCATGTATAAAATGTTTATCTGGCCGAGCGATTAAGCGAATCTCAGTCAGCTCACTCAGAGGGTGGCGGAGGTGGAATACATAAGGAAGAGAGACCCTAACGTAACGAGTGACAGATGGGGGGTGCGGGGAAGGCAGAACCCGTTCCGCGAGGGACCGAGAACGACCCGGAACGCAAAGATGGCGCATCGCGCGACTGCTCAAGCCGACGAGCAACCCTATGACCCACGAAGGGCGTGTCGTAGGTGTGCCGAGAACGACCATTACGCGCGAGAATGCCTTAATCCTCGGATCCTCTTCTTCATAAGTTGAGAGTGCTGTCCAAGGGGAGGGTTGGGAAACGGATCCACTCCGGTCGGGACCGAGTGGAGGCATAAGAGAGGCAGGCCCGGGGAGCGGAGACCGATTGAGGGTCGAGGGGGGCCGGATCGTGGCAAGGGTGGAGATTGGGGGTCGCCTCATCTCCGCTACGCTCGACACCGGGGCGACGCGAAGTTTCGCGCATGAGGAGTGTGCTCGAACGTTCGCAACGGTGGTGGAGATGGAGACCACGAGGACACGCATAAGACTGGCAGATGGATTTTGCCTGGACACTAACCGATCGCTCAGAGCGGAAATCGGGGCTTGGGGGCAAGTGGTGAGCCTGTCACTACTGGTGATGCCGTCGATGGTCGAACCTTTGATTCTGGGTATGGACTTCTTGTGCGCTGTGGGGACACGGGTGGATTGCGGATCGCAGAGGTTACTCATAGGAACGGCAGCGGCCCCTGAAGGGAAAGCGATCGGGCGAAAGGCGGGAATGGGTAAGAAGGAGCTCGGGGAAACGGAGGCCCAGCTCTCCACGATGTATTCCACGCCACCAGAGGAGTCTGGAAAGGCGCCAATCGACACCGAAGGTATGACGACGGGGAAAGAGGCGCGGCGGCAAGGAGACCAGGCCGGCCCGCCAGAAGCCCCCGGAGGGGGACCAGGGGGACGACGCATTGACACCAGAGTGGATGAAGTAAGGGGACGAAGACCCGCGTAAGGATCGTCCGTGGCCCGAGGACTTGGAACCCGAACTGCAGGCGTTCCTGGAGGCGGAGCTCGAAGCATTTGAGGGACTCCAGGGCGTGTCCCATATCGCAGAGCACCGGATCATCATGAGGGATGACAAGCCACTGAAGCAGCTCTACTATCCCAAGAATCCGGCCATGCAAAGGGTGATCGACAAACAGGTCAACGAGCTGGGGGAGTGGCGTATGTATGTGGATTTCAGGCAGCTAAACGCACACTCCGTTCCGGATGCATACCCCACACCCATGATAAACCACATCCTGGAGAAGCTACGAAAGGCGAAGCTTATATCCACGCTGGACTTGAAAAATGGGTACTGGCAAATCCCGATGGCCCTAGATAGTAGGGAATGCACGGCTTTTACAGTGCCGGGAAGAGGCCTGTTCCAGTGGCGAGTAATGCGCTTCGGGTTGCACTGAGCCAGCGCCACATTTCAGAGGGCGCTAGATACCGTAATCGGGCCGGAGTTAGAGCCGTGCGCCTTTGCATACCTGGATGATATTATAGTCGCCGGGGAAACCAAAGAGCAGCACGTGGCCAATCTGAAGGAGGTTTTCCAGCGTCTGCGAGCCGCTAATTTGGGGGTCAATCGCAACAACTGCGATTTCTTTCGACAGGAGATGTGACATTTGGGCCACATGGTCATCGGGGACGGTATCGGGACGGACCCAGCGAAAGTGGAGGCGATACGGAACCTGAATGCCCCGACTAACTTTAGGGAGCTGAGGCAGTGCATCGTGGTACCGAAGGTTCGTGCCAAACTTCGCTGATCTGGTACTGGATGAGAGAACGTATCGCTAATGACCCTTCTAAGTTCCCAGATTTCGTCATTGAGAATGATCAGCTGTTCCGCCACCTGGGGCACAGGCCGGATGACAAATATTAAATTCCTTGGAAGCTCTGCGTGGAGTCCGTTAAACGGAGGAGGGTTATGCAAGAGTGTCACGACACACCGACGGCTGGCCATCAATGGGTACGGAAGACGATATCACGGCTGGCCCAGCGATACTACTGGTCAGGGATGTTCCGGGATGCAGCCAGGTACGTGCGGGGATGCGACAAATGCCAAAGGTTCAAAGGGGAGCAGAGGTAGCCCGCAGGACAGATGCTGACGAGGCAGGTTGGTGAGCCATTCGCGGTGCTGTGCGCGGATTTCGTTGGACCCCTTTTGAGATCCAAGCATGGTAATAATGTTATTCTAGTTTTCCACGATGCTTTTGGCAAATGGGTGGAGCTTGTCCCCTTAAGACGAGCAACGGTGGCCAACCTACAGCGTGTGTTCCGGGAGAGGATCCTGAGCCGGTTCGGCGTTCCCCGTAAGTTCGTCTGCGATAATGGGGTACAGTTTGTCAGTCGGATGTTCAAGGCATATTTGGCGTCCACAGGAGAACCCGACCGAGAGAACGAACCGCACCGTCAAGACGATGATAGCGCAGTTTATCGGAGACCAGCAGAACACGTGGGACGAACTATTACTGGAGATCTCGTTGGCCGTGAACTCGAGCATAGCCGACACGACAGGGTTCTCACCGGCGTTCCTGGTTCAAGGCCGAGAGCCAAGACTACCGGCAGCATTATACGAGGAGACCACCCCGGGGCCCGCATGAAGCGGCAGGGAACCACGGGGGTGCGAGACATAAGCCCGTGAGGAGGAGCCCACGTTTTTTTTTCTGTCCCTTTCCTTTCATCATTATTATTATTATTGTTATTATCATTATTATTATTATTATTACTATATTAAGTGGTTTAGTACACAGAGCATATAAAGAGTAGCATTAAGCCATAGGATTAAGAATAGTATAAGAGTCGCACGGAGCGAAAGTTTGAGTTGCCCAGGTAGTAGAAGAGTAGTGGCAATGCGCAATGCGCATGCCATGAACGTGGCCGATCGCCGCCCGAAGGCCAGGCCTCGGGGCGAATCGGCGAAGAGATAGGGACAGTCGACAAGTCGCAAAAAATTATGTAAGCATCTACGGAGAATATTGGGACGAGTCGTGTAGCTAGTGCATTTGCACTCAGGCCTCCATCCATATTCACAGTTTGAGTCGAAGGTATCCGAGTGGGGTGGGACCCTATGTTTCCGTTAGCTCTTTCGGGGTGCGGTGGGTTTGCTAGGACCTTGACTCTTGCCTACAGAATCTTAATTAAGGATCCCTACTGAAACTACAATGAGAGCTAGACTCCTAAAACAAAACAATTCGATGATTTTCCTAATGCTAAATTTGAAATTAATTAATGAATAAAATGTACATGACTAAGAAATAAATGCTTACAAAATACATAAAAAAAGTAGTTCAAGAAAAAAAATTTCAAGGTTGATGGGAAAAAGTGTGGGAAAATAATCGTTAAATGTCGGTTAATTGTTGGTTGTATAGCATTTCCCGGATCATTGTTTTATAAGATCGGTCGAAATCTCTGGTTATTGTTTTTTTCCATTCGTTAGTGAAGAATATCAAGATGAAAAACGCACATACCAAAACTCTCCAGCGGTGAAAGGCCTTCCAACGGTGTTGATGTGGTATCTATAGTTTGGGAAAGATTATAATTGAGGGGTACAGCTATTATGCATTATGGGTCTGAATTTGTATTTTCTATGCGTTCTTTAACCATTTCCGCACTTCATTTCCGACAAATTTTTCTCATAATACAAATCTTAAAACTTCCACGCAGGCAAAATATGTAATTAGAACAAAAGATTAATTGAAAATTTAATGAGACATTTAGGTTAGGTTAATTTAACCCGGACGGACCTCAGCGGTGCCTCTCATAGGCTATTATGGCGCTAAGTTATCCGGATGGGGTGTATGGATCTTTACGGGGGTGGTGTCGAGGTTTGGAAGTTCTCGAGAATCGAGGTATTTTTCGCGAAAGCAAAAAGTTCCCTTATCGTCCTTCTGGAGGCGTCTTCCATTGATGCCAGCACTGGTGTGCCTAGGTGTCTGCTCCATGCCCGTGAGAGAGCTGGACAGTTGCATGTGAAATGTTCCAGGGTTTTAATAGCCCCGGGTTCGTCGCATTTCCTGCAGCTGTCTGTACCGGTGATGCCCAGCTTGGCTGCATGCGCCGCAGGCAGACAGTGACCTGTGAGTATTCTGCAGTCCTTCCGTGGTAGGTGCAGTAGATAGTGATTGAGTTTTCCGTTGCGCTCCTTTCACATGGTTCTCGAGATTCTGCAGGTGGTGGTACTTCTCCATCTGCTTTTGGTATGCAGTCCGGCCTGTTTCTCCAAGTCGCTTTGTAGCGTCCTAAGGGAGACAGGCACATCTTCGATTATATCGTTTGCCAGCCCGACGCCCTCCTTTGCCAGAATATCCGCCGCTTCGTTCCCTTCGATGCCCTGGTGACTGGGAACGCAATAGATCCGCACTGACTTGGTCGTGCTTAGGGTGTCTGGTGCCTCTCTGCTTCCCAGGACATTTCTGGAACTAACCGCGGACGACTTCATGGATCTTATCGCCGCTTGGCTGTCAACGAATAGATTGACCACATTATCTGTTCGGTCTATTGAGCGACCTCTGCAGCTTTCTTTATAGCGAAGACTTCCGCCTAGATTATGCTGCATCGGTCCGGTAGCCTATATGACGACCTTATTTCTGGGTCTGTGCAGTATAGGCCCGTTCCTACTCCTCCGTCCATCTTGGAGCTGTCTGTATATATGTTGAGGTATTGAGTCGGGTCCCGTCCTGTTTTCCAGTCTTCGGGTCCCATGAGTGTGATTGTTTTAACATCGAGTCAAGTTTGGGGGGCATGTAATCAGTAAAACTGATCATGCCCCTTCCGATTGAACTGTGCCCAAATCCTTGTGGCGACATGTTACCTGATGCAATTAGGCGCTGCGCTGCCTTTCCTGCAGTCAGACGAGACGTGGATGTCCAGGGGCTCAATTCCTAGTATGATTTCGATTGCTTTTGTTGGGGTTGATCTCAGCGCCCCTGTAATGTAGAGCAGAGCCTGCCGCTGAGTTCTTTCCATAAGCTTGTAATTTGTTTTCTTCTCGGTGGCCTTCCACCACACTAGGACTCCACACAGCAGAGTTGGTCGCACAACCGAGATGTAGATCCAGTGCATTAGAGCAGGTAACAGGCCCCATGTGCTGCTAAGCATCTTCTTCGATGCATAAAGCGCAATGGTGGCCTTCTTCACCCTTTCCATTACATTGGGTTTCCATGCTAGTTTGCTGTCCAGTACTGTTCCGAGGAATTTGACCTGTGTTTTTTGGGTTAGCCTTGTTCGGTTTATTTTCGGGGGGGTCCATGTCGGTACGTTGTACCTCTTTGTAAAAAGGATGAGGTCCGTCTTGTCCGCGTTGATACTGAGTCCTACTTCATCCGCCCACTCACATATCTCCCTGAGTTCTCGTTCCATTATGGAGCTGAGGGTCGATGGACAAACGCCCGTAATAATTATGCTTACGTCATCCGCATAGGCTGTTATTTTAGGGGCCTTCCTCTCGAATCTCTTGATAAGGTCGTCGACCACCAGATTCCACAGGAGGGGTGACAGGACTCCATCTTGAGGTGTGCCTCTGTGTGCTCCCTTTACCATGGAAGCGGTGCCCCTCTCTGATTGCACCCGTCTACAACTCAGGAGGTTCTTTATCCAATGGTTGATTGCTGGGTGTATGTTGGTCGCTTCTAGGCGATCCATTATTGCGTTCGTAGCCACGTTATTAAAAGCTCCGGATATATCTACGAATACTCCTAGTGCATATTTTTTGTTATTGAGAGCTTTCTCGACGGTAGCTACTAACGAATGTAGTGCTGTCTCCACCGATTTCCCTTTGGTGTAAGCATGCTGGCTAGTAGACATCAGTCCACCCACCTCATTCCTGATGTGTCCGTCCAGCAGCTTTTCCAGAGTTTTAAGCATAAAAGAGGTAAGGCTTATCGGTCTGTAGTCCTTCGGACTAACATGGCTTCACTTTCCTGCCTTTTGGAGGAAGATAACTCTAGAGGTCCTCCATTGGAATGGGATATAGCCTATACTTAGACATGCCGAGTATATTGCGAAAAGCCATGGGGTGGTCACCTCTTTGGTCATCTGCAGCATGGCTGGGAATATTCCGTCCAGTCCAGGTGCTTTTGTGCTCGTAAAGGAATCTATGGCCCATTGGATTTTTGTGTGGGTTATCAGATCTGTTCGGGGGTTCTGTTCTTCGGTTGCTAGGTCCTGTTGCTTTTCAGCATCAGTGACTTCAGTGCATCCTGGGAAGTGAGCCTCCATTAGTGCTGTCAGGGCTTCTACGCTGCTCTCTGACCACTGTCCGTTATTCAACTTGAGCTGACTCTGTATGGTGGGCTGCTTTGAGAGCAGCTTCCTGAGTCTTGATTTTTCCGGCACTTTCTCGATGCTGGTGCAGAAGTTCCTCCACGAGCTACGTTGTGCCTTACGTATTTCCTTCTTGTAGTTTCTGATTAGGATCTTGTATTCCTCGTTGATGATCTCTTCATTCACTTGCTTGGCAAGTTTAAAGAATTCCCTGAGATAATTTCTTTGTAGAGAGAGGTCCCGGCTCCACCAGGTTGGCTTGGTCCTCTTCTTTGTTCTTGAGGGTGGGCATGATGCGTAGTAGGCATCTAGTAGAACCTTGCATACAGTATCCAGAGACTTTTCTATGTCTTCCACGGATATCACTGCACCCGGGTTCACGAGCTTTGAGGTAACTGTCTTTTTTAACCTTTCCCAGTTTGTGTTCCGGGGGTTTCTATAGACTGTTACCTTAGGAGTGTGTTCGAATTCGCACTTGTACTGACTGTCCCTATGATCTGAAAAGGATGGTCTGTCTAGGACCCTCCAGTCAGATACTAAGGTACTCTTTCCCGTACAGAGGGTTAGATTTAGCACGTTTGACGAGGTGGGACCTACATAGGTGAATTCCTCCCCCACGTTTGCGACATCTATGTTAGTTGATAAAATAAAGTCTAAGAGTGACTCAACTCGGTCGTTGATATCGGGGCTTCCCCACACACTGTGGTGGGCATTGGCGTCCGTACCAATGAGAAGTTGGTAGTCTTTGGAGTTGGCTTCTTCCACCAGGCTCCGTAGTTCGTCAGGTGGTGCGGGCCTGTCGTGTGCTATGTAGCAGGATGCTACCAAAAGGTGCTTCTCCTCACTCTCTAGCATTACTACTGTCAGGTCGTCCGTGCTGTAATGAGACATAAGATGAGCGTGGACTCCCTTCCGTACGAGTAAGTACGAATAAGTTATAATTTGAGGACCTTAGTCCGGCCACTGAGTTGCCTGACGCAATCCAGGGCTCCTGGACTAAAGCTATGTCAGCGGGCCCTTGCTCTATGGCCATGAGGAACTCCGCTGACGCGATCTTGCTTTTATGCAAGTTGAGCTGCAGCACATCCAACGTCATTGGTGGCTCAACTGCACTTGACGGGTTGACTACCAACGTAAGGTCTCCGTCCTCCGAGTCTTCCGAGTCGGTTAGCACTAACCCCTGGGCGGTACCTTCGTACCCTCGCCTTTGGTATGGACGGGATTAGCTCCCTGTCCACCACCTCCAGCTTGGCCCCCTCCCACATCGCCTCCAGTTGGCAAACCGCTCGCGTCAGCAATTTGAGCGCCGGATCGTCCTTACATTTCAGGATCTTGACCCCGTTCAGCCATCCAGCACCATCAAAGGTGGGCATGGGAGCTGTGGGGTCCTCTTCCATCCGCGTAAAGAGCGCATAGACTAGCCGCGCGCATAGATGAACCCTCTTCCACTGCGCCGCCGTTATCTTCCCGTTCTCGTCACTCCGGTCAATGAGCGCCACGATCAAGTGTCTTTTGGACACGTCACTGGCCTTCGACTTCGGGGACTTCTTCGATAGAGGCTGAGCCGTTTTTGGTGGGGGTGCTGCGCCCTTGGGCCCACGTTTTCACTTGCTCTCTGGAGTGTCCTTAGCGGCACTCTCGACCGAGCGTTGCCTCTTGTTGGCCAGCATCTCCTCCACCTTGTTGGCATACTTGCCGGTTGACGACCTCATTTGGGGCATTTGAGAGTAGTACAATCTGCTCTCTTCCACACGCTGCTCGGCCCAGGTTAGCATGGCTTTCTCCTCCTGGCAGATGTCCGCTTTGCTCTTAAGCCGGCTTAGTGTCTTGAGGGCCGCCTTGTACATTGCTTTGGCCTTCATCCCCTCCCTGGAACGCTTCGGCCATTCCCTGCGCAGGGAGCTGGTATCTGGTTCCGGCGAGCGGAGAAGGCTTTCTTCCTCCATCTTGCTGATTGACAGCACGCTCTCCAGATCCGTGTCTGTATCGACAACGGCATCCGTGCGGCTCAGCTTGGAGTGATTGAGTGTGGTGTTGGCAGTAACTTTGCAACTAACTCGGCCTGCTCCCGCCACGTCGGAGGTGTGACCTCTGGCGACACGCAGAGAGGATTGCTCCTCCCCGTGCCCGCTGGTGGTAGCAGTCTCACCGACGTTTGGGCTGACATCCCAGCCCGTGCTTGATCTCCGTCGCCTTCCATGTGGCCCGAAGGTCCATAGTGGTTAATGTTTTTCGGGGGGACCACCCCTAAGCGATTTAGGCCTATCCGCCAGGTACCTCTAGCCATGGCCCTGACCCTGCGTTCCTGACTCAAGGTCGAGGAGACACCTGGCCATTGCCTTAGCTAGACACTGCATTGCCTCGGACGGAGCAAGCGGCAGTGCATTACCCTCGTCCAGGATAATGCAGTGCCCATTGCCCAGCCGTCACCCTCGTGGAGGGCTTAGCTAGTGGATTTTCGCCAGCCCAATAAGACATTTTAACTAACAAGAAAAAACGAAGCGAAGAAGGGAAGATCCGTTTTGGTGGTCGAGTACCACTGTGCAATTAGTCAGCGCGATAATTGACCGTTTTATTATAGATATATGTTTGAATTCTGCTCCAGATTGCCAGGTTCCACTCCGACAAAGAGTTGAGGTGGTTGGGCATGCTGATGAAAAGATATTGCCGTTGAATGAAACGAAAACTACCGAAATATGTGGTAACACACATACCTTTTGTTGTGACGAATCCAAGGAAAGAATTATTAGATCACTTGGATCGGTTTAAGTGCTGGATGCCAAAAGATTAAATTATGGGCCTTGTTTGCACACACGTGATTAATAGACCGGCAATCAAGAGGTTTCTCTCGGCAGCCTCTCTGAGAGAGGGAGAATGACAGATGACGTTTGGTGCGCACTGGAAGAGCTTTTTTAAGCTGCATCTCTAATCACAGCTGGTGGAACCAGATCATCTAGCGCCCTCTATGTTTCAGGAAATCGATATGTATTTTCATCGCAGCAACTACAAGATCGCAGCAGAATTGCGAGGGAAATTAAAATTTATCTTTGACGATCTTATAACCTTTTTAAGGTGATACTTCATGGAATTTACTCCAGCTTCCCAGAGTGAGGTCCTAGCGGGGGATTAAAATACCAATCAATTTTATCTTTTTCAAGTTGCGCAGCAATCATAGTATTTCTTTGGATTGCTTTCACTACATCTTTATCTAACTTTCTTGAAGCCCCTACGAAATTTGTTCCGTTGTCGGAATATATGTTGGCACATTTACCTCGTCTAGCGATAAATCTTCTAAGTGCTGCTAAAAATGCATTTGACCATTTCTAAATGTATGGCTTTGGTAACCATACAAACAAATACAGCAATATATCCTTTATAGGTATTTTGCCCACGAGTTGCATAACCTGCATAATCTATTCCAGTATTTAAGCAGGAGTATGTCATGGTAACTCTGTATTGAGGTAGATTGCGCATTATTTGTTGAGTTGTCTTTTGTCTGTACCTTGAGCACAAGACGAATTCTCTTAAATATTTCTTTAACGAATTTCTGAGCATGAAAATCCAATACTTTTTTGGATTCAATTACGCATCAAGTTTATGCCTCCATGTAAGGATTCTTTATGAGCATTTTGAATTAATAATCCTGATACGTGACATTTGCCTAATATTATTGGATGTTTAACATCAAATTCGGCAGCGGAGTTTTGCAATTTTCCACCCACTCGAAGTATTCCATCCGTGTCAAGAAACGAATTTAAAGACGAAATTCTGTTACTTGTCTTTATTTCTTTGCTATTTTTTTAGGCACTGTATTTCTAAACGGAACTGGTGTTATTGCTGTTTCCTTATAACAACCTTTTCAGCTAGTTTTAACTCGCTTACTGAGAGAAAAGATGGA
This sequence comes from Drosophila helvetica, assembly GCA_963969585.1. Lineage (NCBI taxonomy): Eukaryota > Metazoa > Arthropoda > Insecta > Diptera > Drosophilidae > Drosophila > Drosophila helvetica. Next base: position 26,744,523 of record OZ018402.1, on the reverse strand, counting down.
TATGATTTATTCTTTGTGCTTATGTGAATGAATCTAATCGTGTAAGCCATTATGCAGGAATACCTCTCCAATATATTGTAAATACGATCGTCTATTTCGTTATATATTAATGTGTTTACCAGTACAGCTTCCTCTATAGTTTGTTGTTGAGGCCAATGCTCCTTTGCTTCAGCTAGCCATTTAGGACCTTCCCACCAAAGATCACAGTTAGTCAATTGGTTAGAATTAATCCCCCTAGATGCTAAATCTACTGGAATATCTTCGGATTTCCTATGATTTCATTCAGTATTCGTCAATCTCCGAATGTCATCCGTTCTTCGTCTGATAAATTTGATCTTACTTTGACCAATCTTAATCCTTGCTAGTGTGATAGTGGAATCACTCCAAGCATAGATTTCTACCATATTGTCAAAGGATTTTTTTACTCTTTGGATTAGTGTACTAAGCAAATGAGCTGCACACAGCTCTAGTTTAGGGATGGTTTTTCTATTTTTAATTGGATTGTCTCTACTTTTGCTAGCTATTATAGTTACAGAATTTCCTATTTAAGCATACACTACTGCAACATATTCTTTTTCCGAAGCGTCAGCCAACCCATGAAGTTGAAGTCCACCTTGGGATTCTAATATTTTCTAAATATATTACATTTTCTTTATAAGTTTCCCAGTCTTTCCTATCTTCTTTAGATAATTCCTGATCCCATTCACTTTAGTGAATGGGTCCCTTCCCAAAGCTAAGGGATTATAGATTGTTGATAGTGTCGATAACACCACCCTTTTATTTGTTATTTTGGATGACCCGCAGCTTACATTGAATAAACCTTTTTGAGGTTCCCATTTTAGTCTCAGAGTCTTAACACTTTCATTCTAAACAACACTAAGGACTTTAGTGTCACCAGTGTCTTCCACCGTTTTTATTATTTCCGAAGTGTTGGAAATCCATTTTCTTAAATTAAATCCAACTTTTAGTAGTTCTTTTGAAATGAATTTAATTAAATTGTTTGCTTATTTTATAGAGTACGCGCCAGTCAATAGGTCATCCATGTAGAAATCATTCCTAATTATTTCACTCATATTTTCTGGCATTTGTCTGTTATATACACCAGAACTCTGGTGGTCAAATATAGAACCAAAATATCTTCTTGAACTCGTGGACCAATCCACATTATATCATTTAGCTTTTGTTATTAGTGGTTTTAGCTGAAGCGTCAACAACTACTTTAGATTGGTCGTTAAGCTTGAATCTCTAATATCTGCCTGATGTGGTAAAAAATATTTGCTTTCATTATTTACCTCAACCATATGTCCTAAATCCATATATTCATCTATGAATTTAGTATAGTCAACCTTAAGTTTTTCATTTCTATTTAATTTTTTCTCCAGATTCACAAAACGAGCTAGTGCTTGCTTCTTTGAATCTCCTAAGGTGACATATTATTTAAATGGAATTGACACAATGTATCGCCCATCGGAATCTCGTTTTGTTGTTTTTATGAAGTTGTTTTCGCATAATTCAGATTCGATATCATTTTTGTCTTCTTCCTCCACTTCCCAATATCGATCCATATCTCTTAATGTGATAGTGGTTGCAACAATTGCATTTTTTCCTTTTGATTTTTTACATCCAGAGACAATCCACCCGAAATCCGTTTTTTGACCCAAGAGACCATTGACTTTAACAACTCCATTCTGTAGAATGTGAGCGTATAAATCTGCCCCAGTAATAAGGTCAACACGGCCAGGTTTATTGAAATCGGGGTCAGCTAAATTATACTTTTCCCATTTTGATTTGTCAACATTAACGGTGTTGACTGGAAGAGCCTTTATTAATTTTGGCAGTATTATGGCTTCAACATTTAACATTTTTTGTAAATCTTCACTTTTCATTTGAAGATTTACTTTGTGCTTTAAAATTCACTTTCCCGTGGAAGATACCCCACTGATCTCTGTTTGAGATCGAATTTTTTGTAATTTCATAATCTACGCAGATTCTTCTGAAATAATTGTGCTTTGTGACCCACTGTCAATAAAAGCTCTAAATGTTTCAAATTCTCCATTAGAAGATTTTATTTGAACACGCGCTGTAGCTAACAACGCTTGTTCCGACGTCATGCAAGTGTTAACTTTTTCACTTTTTTTATTTACATAATTAATGTGTGGCATGCTATGGTGATTACTTTTGCACAGCGTACATGATGTATCGCTAGTACATTTTGTATTTTTTGTGTGTTTTGGGCATTTAAAACACAAAAATGCCTTTTTAACTTTATCCATTCTTTCTGATGGATTTAACGCCCTAAATTTGTGACATTGAAATATTGTGTGTCCCATACCTTTGCAAATCGAACAACTATTAATAGACAACTATTTTATATTGTTACTAAATATTATTTTAACAGGTTTTTCATCCTGAATCGAGCTTATCGAATTAAGTCGTTGCTCCAAAAAATTTATGACGTCGGACAATTATTTAATTTCCTTGTTTTTCGTGATAATTATGTGTGCAATGATTATATCAAGCTCATCAGATAACTGCCTTTAATTTGATTAAGTGAATTGACTCACTTATAGTGTCAATAAACATCCTCAACTGCCTAACTGAGTCTACATTTAAATTTTGTAGCTATAGATGGCGGTACAATTGATCAGAAAATATTTTCCTTTTATTTTCGTACCGCTTGGTTAACAGTTACCAAGCGGTCACATATTTTTCCCCTGAACCTAACAATAAGTTCAGAAAATAATTCGTTAAACAGGTCCCAATCTTTGGAATCCCCAAAGAATGTGGGTACCTGGATTTTTTTAAGTTTTGGCAAATCATCAATTTTGTTATTTGTAAATTCTCTCATTTTTGGCACGTTATCCTGAAGTTTTTATTCATGATCCTAGTAACAGTTACTACGTCAAATTCTTAATCCATTAAAACATCATCATATATATCAATCATTTCGTCTTCCTTTATACAAATTACCTTTTACCAATAAAAATTTAACTTTTCTATCCTAAATTCAAAACTTTCCTTTTTTCCGTCATCTATAGCAATAACAATTTTCGCTAAATATTTTTTTAACTGCTCTATTGATTGTGACAATTTGCTAATCGTTTTCGGACATTGCTCTGAGCCAGAAGCCTTCTGACCTAGTCCGTATGTACCATCCCTATCGGAACATACACTCGTCTAATTTTGCCTATCCACTGTATTTTGAATTTTTTGTGATATCTCTATCATAGCTATATAGTGGTTTTTCTTAAAATAGTCGTGATCGACTACACCAATTTTTAACAACTTATCATTGTTATTTGTGCATTCCGCTCTCAACAATTTAAATTCTTTTACCTGCTCACTACTTAAATTTTTAAATTCTTTTAACGCCCTTATCATGGACTTTATTTCTACCTGCATTTTTGTTAAGGCTATAGTCTCCTTGAACATCATATTGTTTTTTTTTTGTGTTATTTTAAATGAAAAAGAAATTCAATAATAAATTTAAAATCTAAAAACTTAAAATTTAATAAAATGTACTTTGTATAATTTTTTGTTTTTGTTTGTATTCGGATACCAAGATGGCTTAATTCTCACCATAGTAGTCCGATGCAAATTCATGGTTTTGCCGATGCATCTGAGAAAGCTTATGCTGCCGTAGTGTATGCCAAGGTAGATGGTTTTTCAATTATAATAGCCAGCAAAAGCAAGGTTAATCCGAAGAAGAATCGGAACACCATCCCCCAATTAGAACTTTGTGCAGCTCATCTTCTAGTAAAATTGATTGAACGGGTGAAAATAGCGGTTGGAAGTGAAGCAGAAAGTTATGCTTGGAGTGATTCTACGATTACTCTAGCATGGATAAAGAATGGAGACAATAAAGAAAGGTTAATTAGGCGTAGAACTGACGAAATTAGAAAAGTAAAAGAAATTTAATGGAGACATGTCAAATCTGAAGACAATCTAGCATATGTAGCATCAACGGGAATTAGTGCAGATAAGCTGCGAGATTTTGAAATTTGGTGGAACGGTCCTCAGTGGTTGGCAAAATCTAAAGAAGATTGGCCAAAAGAGGAAATTGAAGAAAAAATAATTGTAAGCAAAACATTTATAATCGATAAAGCTCACATAATTAATGAGTTATTACATAAACTAGAAAGAGTCATTGCATATATATTAAGGTTTATTCAAATGAAAACTGAAAATAAAGAATTTCCATCATATTTGACAGTCAATGAGATTAAGATCGCCAAGATATTGATATTGAAAAAACAACAAGCTATTCATATTCATAGAGAACAAATCGAGTGACACTTAATCCCCCCGGCAGGACCTCACTTTGGAGGTATTTGGGAAGCTGGGGTAAAATCGGTGAAATATCACTTAAAAAGAGTGATTGGGGACAATAATTTAACCTATGAGGAAATGGCAACCCTCTTATGTCAAATTGCAGCTGTACTGAATTCACGCCCGTTGTATACCGCTTCAAATGATATTGACGACTTGGATGTATTAACACCAGGTCATTTTATTATTGGATGGACAATATTTGGCGCCATTGAAACAGTGTTAGATGAAATAGTTGGAAATCTGGATAGGTGGAAATTAATTCAAAAAATGAAGAGAGATTTCTGGATTAAATGGAAAGAAGATTATTTACACACCCTACAACAAAGAAATAAATGGAAAATAGGAATGCAGAAAATTCAAAAAGGACAGATAGTTTTAATAAAAGATGAAAACTGTCATCCAGCTAGATGGCCGTTGAGGAAAATAGAAGGAATACATAAAGGTAGGGACGATTGAGTCAGAGCAGTCATCATCAAACATCAAGATGGGTCGATTAAAAGACCGATTACTTAAGTCTGTCCATTAGTTGGAATTGAGTCTGAAGAAAAGGACTCAGAAATGCCTCCAAAAGAAGCAAGACGTACTCGCGGTAGACCTCGAATACCCAAACTAGGACTCATGGCAGTAATTTTAATGCTTATGTTACTTTGCCAAGTATCAAATGGAAGCATAGCTGCCAGAGGAAAAGAGAAGTGGTCAATTGAAAAAATGAATAGTTCCACTTCAATATATTTGGACCCGATGGGAGACATAGAAATAGTCGCCTCATCTTTAATAGTTTATTATAATATGGACCCGTATTTTTAAATGATACAAAAGGGAAAAGAATTAATTGTGAAAATGTGTGCGGTAAATTTTTCATTTTTGGAGAGCAATGCAATAATGCAATGTAATTTACATAACACTGCCAGACAAATTGCAGATCTAGGAGAAAATAATAAACTTTTTATGACTCAAAGAAACGAGAACCGTTTGAGCTTATGGGCTCCCTTTATCATATATTGTTCGGAATAATGGACGCCGAAGATAAGGAAACTTTGGAAGTAAATATGAAAATTGTATTACAAAACCAACATAATATAGACGATTTAATTTGTTGATGTTGATGAGTTGAGTTCTAAATTCGAACTGTTTTATTTTCAAAACGTATGCACTATATATAGGAAAATATAAGGTAATTAAAACTAAGACCAACGTTAAGAAAAGGAGGAATGTGCGGCACTTGTTCCCACGCTCATCCCTTCTAATGACACCTAGTACATGCAAACTACATGTGTTAATAGATTTGGGTTCGACGTGACGCATGTATATGATTTTATGGTTGAACTCTATATGTCCTTTTTCTCAGGTGGCCTCCTTCAAGTGGACTGTATTGTTTATTGGTTGGCCTGTATCGGTTCCTGTTCATGTTTTATGAGCAGAGGGGAAGCATGAAGAGTTAATGGACAGACTGAATAGTTTGAGCAACGGTCCACACAGAGACTCGGCGCAGTACCTGAGTACACAGCCGGGAACTCCGCCCGGACCCGGTGAAAACACCAGCTTAACTGTTCGGAGATCATGAAGCAGCGAGCTTTCATTAAGCAAGGGACTGAAAATGCCGTTCGACCTCGGTAAACCATATGGGTACGGCTGACCGGAGTAGCATTCCTGAGAATAGGTTGTTTGAAAGAATTGGGCAAAAAGATTGGCAATTTCCTGATCATTATTTGCCGACGTGTTAAGAAATGATAGCGAAGATAGATGTGCGGACGTTTTACGCTTACTGTTTATGAAGCTTTAAAACTGCTTAGGGTCCTGAGAAAAACGTATCCTGCATCGAGATAGGTAGTTCTTATAGCACTGGGAATTAAGAACCTAAAAGTTTGACCGAGCCATTACATAGCGAGAGAGAGAAGAAGGAGATCCAACTTCTTGAAATTTTTTGTAAAGTCTTGGTTTTAAGTTTCTTTAGACTGGATAACTCTTTGGTAAACCAAGGGGGTTTACCAGATCTAAAAGGACAGGAAAGCGGGACACAAGACTCAAAAAGTGAGTCAAGTGCATCGTAGAAAATGTTTGTGCTTATCGTAACGTCAGTGCACAAATGCAAAACGGACCAATTAAATCCCTAATGAGGTTATTAAGCTTCGCACACTCGGCTTTACGAAAGAAGCAGACACATCGAGGTAGCCTACCCGACCGATCCAATGCGGTTGGTCCTATATCGAGCGACACTTCGAAGGTAGGATGGTAGGCGTCTTCAGGTATAGTGAGCGGTGTGACTCGAGTTAACAACGCTATGGTCGGATCCGTTACAAAACACAGATCAAGCAATTGACCCAGGGAATTTTCCACATGGTTGACTTGAGACAGGGATAAGTCAAGTGAGCCGTCTATAAAGTCATGTCGTGACATGGGCACTAGGTTATTAGGCTCGTTCACCGAAGACCAAACAGTTCCTGGTAAGTTGAAGTCACCAAGAGCTATCATATGATCTTTATCAGATAGCGATGAAGAAACAGCGTTTGAGGCGGACAAGTGCTGCTCGTAAATTGCGATATCCGAAGAAGGTGGAATATACGAGCATTTAATAAAAACTGAAAGAGTGGGAAGAATCAGTTTTACACACAGGAATTCCAGTTCTTGTTGAATCTGGACTTTAAAATGTTCCGACGTGAAGTTAGAGTCCAATGCAATCAGAACCCCACCTGCATGTCGAGAGGAACGGTCATTCCTAAAGGTTGTGTACCAACCTGCCACAACCAGGTCTCGGTACGTGGGATGCCAATGCGACGCTATCCCAATGCAGAGTGCTGAGCTTACTACGCAAGCCTCTTAAATTCTGGTAAGTAATGAAAAGAGAGGAAGTGTGTTTTTTGGACGGGTTGAGGTAGACTGGGAAGATGAGGATTGTGCACTGGTCGGATTAGGAGTAAGCGTCTTGGGGGCATGTTTTTCTTCGTCGTCTTAAACTCTTTCACCACCAAGTGCTCTGGCCAAAATTTGGCAGTACAAAAGATTTCAAATTGAGTTGGGGAAACGCTTATCTTGAAAGAAGCTATCTCCCTGGCAAAAGAGAAGTTAAACTTCTCCACCTTTAAACCGACGGCTGTTATTTTGCTTTGAATAAATGCAGTAAAATCACTAATAGTGGAGTGAGGGGCCAGCCGTGAGACAAAAACTTGTCGTTTAGGTGGGATCACCACCAATCTTGTTTTTGGCACCACAGACCTCGTACCTGTGATGGCAATACCCGGTGGTCCCGGTCGTATATTTGTTGGTGGGATCGGAATGGATGGGATAACTAGTTGGTTGGCGGTTGGCTATATGTTCTCCGAGGCACCAGCAGCAGTCGTTGCCCTTGGAATAGCAAACGATATCAGCTGCTGCACAATTGGAGTGGTTGGAGTCAGTTTTTTGGCAACGGGCGGCTGAGGGACAGTTGGAGCTTGCAGATTCCGCGGAGTGACCTTTTTGCGCCTAGGAGACTCATTCAGAAGTTGCAAGCTGCTGAATTGAGACTCCATGGCCAGGAGCTGATCATACTGCTTTTTAAAGCCATTCCGCGTCTGCCTCATAATCCTGGTCATCTCTATATAAACCACCCGGCATGCCTCGCAACAGTAATACAAGCCATTATGTTTGGAAATGGCATCACCCACGATGCCTGAATACCCAACGCACTTTGCATGCGCTACTTTTTCGCAGATATAGCAGGGGATATTCGGCTAAGCAGGGGTGACCACCTGCTTGCAGATTTTTTTGGTACAGATCATAGGGGATTCCATTTTATATACAATAAAGAAAAAAATTTATTTCAAAACGAATAGAAATGAGACCAGTGTGCCAGACAAACGCTTAAAGCGGAGTCAGTAAAAACTGAGCGGAGGTAGAAGAGCGGTTGCAGCAGCTGCAATGAAAAAACGCGTCTGAACACTACGAAAGAGTAAATGCGATAGTATGTTAATTTTGTTTTCTTTTATTAGCTGAGAATTGTATGCAGGTGTTCCTGCATAGAGTAGTATAATAGCTAGAGTTTATCCAGTTGATAATTCTAATTTTTTCATTGATTGTTTTGTGAAGGCGTGATAGTGATATATATTTGTATTTGTTCTGTTTCTAACCAACTTTTTATAGAGCTACTTAGAAATGCTGAATCTTTATCTGCTTTAATTTTTTGTGTTTTTCCCATGTCGGTAAAAATTCTAGTGAGGGCACGTTTGGCTTCTAACCAATCTCTGCTATTAGTTTTGATAAGTGATGCAAATTTCGAATATATGTACATCAATGCATGAATGGTATTGTTCATTATCAATTGAATATAAATCTATAAGTCTCTCTTGGACTATTGGTTTCTGGGGTTAATTCAAAGGTCAATTTTATGGATCGGTGTTCTGTTTTTGCAATATTGCAAACTTCACATTCATTGATGATGTTCTGAATTATTTTTTGATAGTCTGGAAAATAGTGGGTTTCTTCAAAAAGGCGTATCATTTTCTCGATACCTGGATAAAGTAATTTAATGTGTTCATTGATGATAAATTCTGAGTATTACTTGATGTTTTTAAGTTGGATTATACTCTTTAATATTTTAATATTACTGTGTGGATTTATTATTTTTTGATATGATTGTTGGAAAACTAAAAAATCTATTTCGTTTTCCATGTAAATGGAACTGGTATGGTTTCAGAAGTAATTAACAAGGAAATCTTTTGCCTTTGATAGTGTCATTTCTGTGTATTTAATTGTTACCTTTAATTTTTTAAAGTAATTTTCAATGTCTGCTTGGTTTTTGGTATCTTTTATTTTTTCCATTTCTGTGGCGAAATAATTTATTCGTTTTTCGGTACTTTCTATACAATTGTCGTTATCCTTCCAAATATTTAATTTTAAAGTCATATTCACTGAATTTAATACGCTGACGTTGTAATTTCATTGTCCAGTCAAAGAATTATGCATAAGCAATATTATACATGAGACTTTAATACATACATACACATAATGTAATACAATCTAGTCGTCTGAGAATTGGGTCATTCATGATTAAAGTTTTCAATTTTTGAAAAGATGTTATACATTCTTTATTTCTGAATCCAATTTATATCCTTTCTTTAAAAAGAGAGTCATGGGCTTTGCGACTTTTTCAAAGTGTGGAATGAATTTACGGTAATAGCCACATAGACTTAAGAATGATTTGAGTTCTTTTGAAGTTTTTGGTATGGGAAATTCTTGGATTGTTTGTTGGGTCTTATGCCTTCTGGACTTATAGTCCCAAAGAATCAGTTTCCTTTTTAAGAAATTCGCATTTATCCAATTGAATTTTTAGATTTGCCTCTTTGAGTTTCTCGAACACTTTTCTTAGAGATTCTAGGTGTTCTATGAAAGATGTTGAATAGACAATGGCGTCATCCAAATATACAAGACAATATTTGTTAATAAGGGGTTTATGTACGAAGTTCATGCAACGTTGAAATGTTGCTGGGGCGTTTTTTAAGCCAAATGGTGCATTCGTAGTGGCCATGTTCAGTGGAAAATGCCGTTTTAGGTATTGACTTAGGGTCCATTTCGATTTGATGGAAGACTTTTGCTAAATCAATTGTAGTAAAGTATTGGCAATTTCCAAGTTTGCTAAGTATTTCGTCCATATTTTGAATCGGGAATTTATCGTTTACAGCTATCTCGGTTAAATTTCGGTAATCGTTTGTTTACTTGAAGCATCTATCTTTTTGGGCACAATCCATAAAGGACTGCAATATGGAGAACTGCTTTCGCGAATGATGCCTTGCTTTAACATTTCGTTAATTTTTTTATTTACTTCTGTTTCGTATGCGAAAGGGTAGCTATATGGTCGTTTGTATATAGGATTTTCATGTGAAGTTTTAATTTCATGACGTAAAATACTAGTAAAAGATACATTTTCATTCTCTTTAAATTCTTTTAAAAGTTTTGTGAGCCTAGGTATATAGGTATAGATAGGTATTTCCTGTAGAAATATCATTATTCATGGCGTAATTAGTTTCATCTGAAAAATTGTTTTTTTCTATAGAGCTTCAAAAACGTTGGAATTATTTGCGTCCTTTGATTCTAGTTCTTTATGAGGGAATATTCTGTTAATAATTGTTGTATATTTTCTTACATAATGAACTATGGCATTGTTTTCCATTAAAATTGTTCGGCCTATAAGAATATCATAATATTGTGAAAATAGATGCAAATAGAATTTTTTGTTTGCTGAAATAAACCATTGGGTGGTAAGTTTACAAATGTATTTATGTTTGAGTACCCTGTCATACTTCTGACAACTATTGGCTTATCATGGACTTGTAAATGGAAAAAGTTCTGATTCTTCATGTTTATCGATGACCCAGTATCTATAATGCAACGACACATGTTATTATTGAACATAATTTCTATGAATTGGTGGGTTCCCAGGCTAGTATTTGAAAAGTTTTCGTCCTGATAAGATGTTTTGTCTTTGGTCGGTATCGGTTTGTTTATGTTGAAATTGATCGTCATGATACGGAAAGTTTTGTTTACAGTGAAACTAATCGTCGCTGGATTGCTCGTTTTGTTTATCGTATCGTTGCTTGGTTGTCGTGGGGTTGTTTATCGTTTTGGTCCGTCTCAAATTCGTTTTCCGATTCATATTGTTGTGAGGGAGTGACCCTCACAACGCCACCTGACACGCACATACAGCCCTCCGGTGGAGAAGACACCGCTGTCGGATCAGAGAGCGACGAGACGAAGCGAGGCGGAGTCCCGAATCTTTTGTTCCTTTTTTAGACCGAGCAGCCCTCGTAAGTGGCGGGGACAAAAAATTGGCTGGAGCCCATTTTTTACCCAAGTTTCTTTTATTATTACCGTAGCAGCTACCTTTAGTTTTTATCTAGTTTATAAGGGTTATTTGAAATATATTTAGCTAGTAGGAAAAACAAACAGAAGGTTTTTACTAGGGAGAAAACACCACAGGTCCCAGCTTAACCGGCCCCATTTATCAGGCCCCAGTTTCGTCTCCACTATCCCCTTCCCCTCAGAGAGTGAAGCTGCTATCAGAAAGGGCGAAAGGAGAGCAGCAGAGAGAATGCAGCGTCGGTAGCAGAGAGGCCGGCCCAAGAGCGCAACAAACTACGCAGCAGAAACCAATACGGATCAAGAAATTCAACGCGCATTTCGGTAGTATCCCTCCAGCAGTGTCGCCAGTACCGGGACTCCAGACGAAAGCAGAAAAAGGTGCCGAAGGAAAACCAACTCTGTTGACGATCCCCGAGCCAGCAAGAACAACTCGAATGACCAGATCAAAGTCCCCCGTGCGCCAAGGGAACGCGGGTCGGTAACACAATCCACTGAGAACAGGGAATCACAAAGCTTGACAGCTCCTGAACTCCTTACCACAAGTCAAGGATCCGGTATGTCCGTCCAAGAACATCACGCAGCAGCGATCGATCCCCAGCTTAGCCAAGGAGGAGACGCATCGTACGCCCACCAGAAGTCCTTGCAGGATATGATACCCGCACAATACAACAGGCCTCGAGGAACCAGCCCCGAGGCCGCCGAGGTCACAATGTGTCGCCCTCCAATTGACACAATGTCTTCGACCACGACACCGCCGACGCACCGACACTCAGGCCCATCCGAAGCCGACCGAAGAAACAGGCCAGGACAACACTGCCGCCTCTGCCAGGAGGACGCAGTTTAGCCTGGACACCAGGAACGACGCAGCCTAGGGATTCCCCCGCGGCCAGTCTCCACGCTCAGGAACGAAACGCAACGCCTCGTCGACGACGAGAAACTCCGTCAGGAATAGCTGCGACTCCGCTGGATTTATCCAGGGCCAGCTCATCTAAACAGGAATCACCCTCAACGCTACGCCAGCAACGAGTAGCTCCGCAGCGGCAGCTGTGTCTCCGCTGGATCAGTCCAGGGCCAGCTCGTCTCACTGGGAGCCATCTTCTGCACCACGCACAGGAGCTTCGGCAGCGACAGCTGTGTCTCCGCTGGATCAGTCCAGAGCCAGCTCGTCTCACTGGGAGCCATCTTCTGCACCACGCACAGTAGCTTCGGCAGCGACAGCTGTGTCTCAGCTGGATCAGTCCAGGGCCAGCTCGTCTCACTGGGAGCCCTTTCCCCTCAGAGAGTGAAGCTGCTATCAGAAACGGGCGAAAGGAGAGCAGCAGAGAAAATGCAGCGTCGGTAGCAGAGAGGCCGGTCCAAGAGCGCAACAAACTACGCAGCAGAAAACCAACACGAGCTGCAGCCCCGGTATACAAAGAGAGAGAGGCCGGAAGGTCCGTTGCTGAGAGCGAGCAACCTTAGCGGTGAGTCTCCGGTACTGAGCTAGAAAGAGCGAAGCTCGATCGCCGAAACCGCACAAAACAAAACCCACACCGAGCTGAGAGCGGCGATGGCAGCAGAGAAGGGGCAGTGACGGCGGCAGAGGCCCAAAGAAGTAAGGGCGATGAGACCAGACCGTCGCTCTCTATCCAGCGCCCACGCAAACCCTAAGCCTTGGCGACAAGTGACACGCAACAAAAAAGGGAGCAGAGAACGGCTCCGAAGCGTGCCGGCCGGCAGAAACTAGAGGAGTCTCGAAACAGTAGGAAAAGTGAGAGTCGTGGGAACGGAAAATATCATCGCGAGTGCCAAGACCCAGAGACGCCATAAGCAGACACCAGATCAGCAAGGACAACACTGCAAGGATCTTTTGTAAAAAGGAGGAGATAAGTAAGTAAGCCGAGGCCGTAGGCGAGGAAGACACATAGAGGATGGTGCGAACTTAGCAGGGTCCCGTCTAGCCATATCTCAAAAGTCGGCGCGACCATGAATCCACGTGGCCGGCGTACTTTTTCCTCCCCCTTGTCTCCGGTTTCTTTTGTAACATAGTGGAAATAGACGGCTACCCAAGCCACCGAAAGGCGTGGTGCGCATCATTCCGCTGACCTTCGGTACCCAAGTTATCTGAATTTAGAATAAAGAATATTAACTGGAATTCTGGCAGTTTATTTCCCGTTTTTCTTCCTATTCGATACCAACGTCTCTGAGGCCTCGCTGTTTTGACACGGAGCGTGGCTCGAGCGTGATTCTCCCCTAAGCAACCTTTCCCATTTCCTCCCGGGGTGAGTGAAAAGTGGCCGCAATCAGGGTCCGGCCGACCCAATCGCATGGCCGCTCCCACCTCTCTGCGCCGGGGCCCACCTCCGACGCCCTGCCGAAGATCCAGCGGTCACGGGTACAGCTGTCCGAAAAGGGACGAGATAGCCGGGCACCTGACCCCGTAGTCCGACCAGGAAGGAGTTTTCGCATTTGGATAGACCAGACGCCTAGAACAGTGACAGCAGGAAGAAAAAAGAACAACAAAAGCAGTACGCACCGAATCTGTGATCCTCTGATTTAAGTACAGATGAAGCCAGCCTTTCCCTCCCCTCCCTAGCACTAGCATCAGCGTCCACCACGCGCACCGCCGAGAAAATCGGCAATGGCGCATGCACCGACACGTTGGCCAGAGGGAGACGACAAGTGACACCAGAAAACTGGCAAACGCATCGCAGCGTGGTTGGCACGCAGCAACGACGGACGCGCCGGTGAAAATCGGCAACGGTGCGACCACAAGCGCGACTGTACCGCCACCACGACCACAGGCGCCCGAGGAGCGGCAGCGACGCGACTGCCGGCACGTGGGCGACCCGCCATCGATCACAGCCCACGCCGGTAAAAACTGACAACGGCGCTGCTACGTGCGCGCGGGGGCGACAGGGTGGCCGTCACGACCACAGACGCCCGGGAAGCAGAATGACACGGCTACCGGACACGGCTACAGGTGACACTCAAGTTCGGGCCTTCAACCGGAGCACATCGAAAAAAGACAACAAGTGAAACCCTAGTATCCATATCCCAGCCGGTGACACATCCTTACTCAGGATTCCTGACCACCACGCTAGCCCAAACATCCTTCCACGCGATAGGCAATGCACTCATATCATTAACAAAGATCCCTGACCACAGAACTATTCGACGCATCCTTCCACGCGGTAGTAACTACACTCATATCCTTACCCAGGATCCCTGATCACGGTGCTATCTGACGTATCCTTCCACTCGAAACTTGCTGTACCCACATCCTTATCCAGGATCCCTGACCGCAGTAAGAATCGAAGTATCCTCCCACCTTGTGACGGCCGCACCCACATCCTTACCCAGGATCCCTGACCGCGGTACCGAAACAAGTGCCCTTCCACCGAATCGATAGTACACCGTATACCTCCGGAAAGCGCCGCCGAGCCCCAACCAACTCTGTTGGCGATCCCCGAGCCAGCAAGAACAACTCGAATGACCGGATCAAAGTCCCCCGTGCGCCAAGGGAACGCGGGTCGGTAACACAATCCACTGAGAACAGGGAATCACAAAGCTTGACAGCTCCTGAACTCCTTACGACAAGTCAAGGATCCGGTATGTCCGTCCAAGAACATCACGCAGCAGCGATCGATCCCCAGCTTAGCCAAGGAGGAGACGTATCGTACGCCCACCAGGAGCCCTTGCAGGTGATGATACCCGCACAATACAACAGGCCTCGAGGACCCAGCCCCTGCGCTGTCAGACACCGCCGGCCTGCAGGCGAGCCACTAGTCATCCGAAATGACCACCAACAACAATCTGCCCAGAGTCAACGTATCTCAAGGCCAGCCGGCGGTGAGATTTCGTACTCTTTGTTGGCGGATAAGCTTCGAAAGTGAGGACTCACTTTTGACGGCCACACGGACCCATTGGCGTTCATATAGCGGCTCGAGGAACGAGTCGAGTCATATGGAGGAAGCCCCGAACAGCTGCCACGCGCAATATCTGGCCTCCTCACAGGAAAGGCAGAGGGGTGGTTCAGGACCTCCCATATGCAGGCGCAAAGCTTGACGGATTTCCCCTAGAAATTCCTAGACTACTTCCTACCTCCGCGATACTTCCAGCGGTTGGAAGATACGATCCGCAGCCGCGACCAGAGGCCCAAAGAATCGTTCAGAGATTACATGATCGATTTACGCCTGATGATGCAGCGGGCGTGATACTTTAAGGAACAAGAGTTGGACAGGATTTACGAAAAACTTCGCCGACTACCAGATGTACAACAGACGACAAGACTTTCATTCGCTCGCGGAGCTACAGCTGTAGCTACAGCTACAGAGTAGCTCCGCAGCGGCAGCTGTGTCTCCGTTGGATCAGTCCAGGGCCATCTCGACTAACTGGGAGCCAAATACCGCGGCAGAGACAGGAATCGTCATTTCGACGCCGAAGAGCTCATACACCACGATACAAGACTTGGAGAAACCATCATCAACGGGGATGAACGAGACGAACCAGCTAGCAAACGCGAAGTCCAGGCGTAACGAGACGACCACTGCGAGAACGTCACCATAGATTACCAACTGGAACTCCTAGCCGTGGTAGCTCGGGAACGGAACCTGTTCCGAACCGTGCTGGTAGACTTCGACAAAATTATCCTGGCACACATCACTGCGACACAACTGCACATAACCGTTGCAACCGTCTCCAAGGCCCATACGAGCACCCGCCCCTTGGGTGGCCAAGTTCTTGGAGCATGAACTGGGTAAGTTCGAGGGACTGGCAGGGATCTCCCACATCGCGGAGCACACGATAACCACGAGAGACGACAAACCGATCAAACAACGGTATAAGCAGGTAAACAAGCTCCTACAGGCCGGACAGATCGAGCCCTCAAAAAGCCCCCACAGCGCACCCATTGTGCTGGTGGGCAAGAAAACGGGCGAAATGAGAATGTGTGTGGATTTTCGCCAGCTCAACGCTCGATCGATACCCAACGCTTATCCGCTGCCTAAAATAGGCCATATCTTGGAGAAGCTCCGCAACGCGTGGTACATCTCAAGGTTGGACCTCAAGAACGGCTATTGGCAGATTCCCATGGCCAAGGGAAGCCGAGAGTATACGGCGTTCACCGTTCTTCGGCGCATTTAGCAAATGGGTGGAACTCGTGCCCCTGCGCAAAGCTACCACTGCTCAACTGGAGAAAGTCTTCAGGGAACACATCTTAAGTCGGTTCGGAGTACCCCGAAAGTTCGTATGCGAAAACGGCACGCAATTCACCAGTCGGTCTTCAAGAACTTTTGCAAGTTGGCCGGGCTAGAGCTCGAACAAACGTCCCCTTATACGCCACAACAGAACCCCACTGAGCGTGCTAACCGGTCCATCAAGACGATGATCGCGCAATATATCCAAGGAGACCAGCGAACATGGGATGACTTTCTACCGGAAATGAGCCTCGCCATCAACACTAGCATCTCGGACACAACAGGGTTCAGCCACTAACCATACTATATATAGATGTGCCATTTCATACAAACGGCTGTCGCAAACGAAGTCTGAGAAATGAAGTACCAAGCGTTCGGCTCGGTACAGGAACTATTCGGCTTATGACGCGGCGCTAGCAAAAGCCGACATCAACGAAGTAATTGCATTGTTGTATGTGTTATAATACACAACAAATTTTTGATTGTATGCATTGTCAGTTATTGGGCTCTTGGGTTTTTGGTTTCAGTTTTACTATACCCGGTACTCGAAGAGTAAAGGGGTATATTAGATTTGTTGAAAAAAATGGATGTGCGTAACACCCAGAAGGAAGCGTTTTCGACCCCATAAAGTATATATATTCTTCATCAGCATCAATAGCCTAGTCGATATAGCAATGTCTGTCTGTCCGTCTGTCCGTCTTCATATATCAGAGACTATAAAAGCTAGAGGAACGCAATTTTGCATCCAGACTCCTGTCATATCACACTGCTATAAGTATATTTCAACATTTCGCCCCGCCCCCAAAAAGGACGAAAATCTGTGGCATGAAGATACGAGAAAATTAAAAACGCGAAATCATAGACAATGACAACCATATCTATCAAAAAATTGAATCTGGATCAGAATCTGGAATCCACAATTTTTAAGATACGAGAAAACCAAAAACGCAGAATCATAAAAAATTATCATATCTATCAGAGTATTGAATCTGGATCAGATCGTATCATTAGTATGGCCAGAAGGAACAAACGAAATTTCAGTTGCCTTCCAAGAGCTAACTCATTCCCTCTCTCTTTCGCACACAGCCGTGTATGTATATGTAGGAAGTAGATGTAGACATATAGAGAAGACGGATGTTAAAAACTTATAATGAGCGCATATGCATAAGTAAATATATATAATATATTTCATACATAACTCCCATTGGAATAATTTTCCATTAGAGTATTCAAGGTGCAAATTCTGAATAAGCAAATAATTTTCATTTAATATATACATTTTTATATAATTTAGTCGGATAAAAATAGAGACTATATAGTGTTTACTATATGTACACATATGTATATTTAGTTGTATGATATATCATATAATATATTAATATAAATGATCACATATAAAAAAGTTATTTGCGCTGAAAAAATTATATATATGTAAGTTAACACATAAGAGATAACATGTAAGAAATGAAGCTTGAATGTTCATGTGCCACCCTAACGTAGCGCATAAGAAATATGAATAATCATGTGCCGCCCTAACGTATCCAAGTCTGATATCCAAAACGCTGATGCAGCAAATGTCACTGTAGCGGGCGGCTCCCTAATCCCATTGGCCGCCAGCGGTCGCATGATTCTGGCGCATGTTACATGGTCAGCATTTCCTGTTTATGCGCGGCCGGCTCGCCGGCTATGATTCGGTTAGGTTCAGAATTAAGTTTCAGTTTAAGATTTGACAAATAAACGAACGGATCGTTAATACTTAACCCGACGCGAGTCGTAAAACTTTTGTTAACTTAATTATATCGTTGAGCCTTAAGGGCCAACGAAATAGAGGGCAGTCACCCTCTCAACATAATCTTCAATAGGAGACCTAGTTGCCGAACGGCAGCCACCGTCCCCCGCTACAAGAGCGGGTCACGGGAATCCGATCGCTGCCGCCGGAGCCAACGCAACGGAGTCCGCAGCTCGGACCAACACCACCTCAAGCCACCGCCCCCCGCTACCAGAGCGGGCCACGGGAACCTGATCGCTGCCGCCGGAGCCTACGCAACGGAGACCGCAGCTCGGACCAACATTGACTAAAGATAATTGGAGCCCAACGGGATTTAGGATCCACGTCCCCAAGAAAAAATAAAGATTGTGAAAGAATTTCCCCTTCGCTGATCGCTCATGAGTTGGGACTATGGAAATAAGGTTGAATACGACAGTGAAGATAGCCTAGACTTATCGCACCAGGCCCCAGTCAGAACTAAGCAGTCAGTACAGAAACAATTAGAAATGGATCCAGACATGATAAAAGCGTTAATAGAAGGCGCAATGAACAAAGCCCTCGTCGAACAGGAACGACGACTGTGTGCAGAATATGGCAGCGAACTCGAAAAAGTGAGAAATAGTGTGAGACTTAACTGTGAGTGCCCCTCAGATGGAAACCTATAAGAGAGTGACCATTGACCATAATATAAAATGTGAAGTGAAACTAGATGTCGTGAAATCAGTACCAACTTTTAACGGGAATCATGAGGAGTATGTGTCTTGGAGACAATCTGCTCTAGATGCGTATGAAGTTTTCAAAAACTACGCTGGTAGTCAGGCACACTACGAGGCTGTGGCCATGATAAAAAAAAAAATCTGTGGAACAGCTCACGGTGCTCAATTTTGATTGCCAGACTTTATTGCACATTTGCGGACAAAACATCCCTACGCGTGTTACGTCAACACTTGGAAATGGTTAGGCAGGGTGAAACCGATCTAATGGAATATTATGACGAGGTCGAGAGAAAGCTCACGCTCGTCACTAACAAAGTGGTGATGACTCATAACGAGGAAGCAGCTACCATTTTCAACGAGGAAATTAGGAATGATGCTTTACACGCATTCATAGCGGGCCTTAAGAGGCCGCTAAAATCGTTAGTTCTCCCTGCACAGCCCAAGGATTTTCCATCCGCCCTAGCTCCAACTCGCGAGGCCTAAAATAGCATTGAGAGAAGCGCATTTGCCGCTACGTACGCAAGGGCGATCGAGGAAAAAAACCATTCAAGTGGCGGCAATAGACAGGGTCAACGGGCCCAGGCCAGGCAAGGTAGAGGTCAGGAATGGAACCCATATTTTGTGGCAAAAAGTAGTCAAAATAGGCAGCAACAGAGCGACCCTTGGCCAAAGCCAAACGATAAAGAGGCCCCACAGCAAAACCAAGTGCAGCCTATGGAAGTTAACCCATCAACGTCCAGGTTTAGGCAACAGAACAATAGGGGGAAACCACAGAGTGACGTCACACAAGGCGAAGCTCAGAAAAGGCGGAACACGTCAGATCGTATATCGGGGCAAAGACGCCAACGGGTAAATAACATAGTACAGCAGGCACCTAACCAAGGGGAACAAGAATATGCAAGCTTAGCCGAGGCCGCGGTTGCGGAAATTGACGAAGAAAGTGACTCGGCTAGCGGCAACGACCTGCTGAATTTTTTAGGGAGCGCTCCCAATTGCCGTTCGTCGAGCGACAGTTGGCTGGCAGAACAATACAAATTTTAATCGACACTGGTGCGGCTAAAAATTACGTAAAGCCCGTAAAGGAGCTAAAAAACGTTACTTCGGTCGACACCCCCTTCACCGTGAGCTCAATACATGGCTCCAGTGAAATAAAAAACAAGTGCCTAATGCAGATTTTCGGGCTTAACGCACCATTTTTTTTGTTAGACACACTAAGTACGTTTGATGCCATTATAGGTTCCGATTTGCTAACGCGAGCGGGAGTGGCATTGAACCTGCGCAGCAGAACAATCAGATACGGAAACGTAACTGAACAACTTAGGTTCCACGACTTTGACAATGTAAATTTCACCAAAGTCGATGACCTGGTGGTCCCAGGCACGGTAAAATCTGGGTTTAAAAAGATGATACTGAAGAGAATTAAAGTTTTTTCGACCTCTAACGAGGCGCTTCCCTTTAACACCTCAGTCGTCGCCACCATCCGAACTGAGAATGGCGAACCAGTCTACTCGAAATTATACCCCTACCCTATGGGAGCAGCAGACTTCGTAAACAAAGAAGTCAAAGAACTGCTGAAGGACGGCATAATAAGACCTTCCAGGTCGCCATACAACAGCCCAATTTGGGTTGTAGACAAAAAGAAATCTGACGCCAACGGCAACAGGAAAAAACGGCTGGTAATCGACTTCAGGAAACTGAACGAGTGAACAATTGCCGATCGATACCCTATGCCAAGCATACCCATGATTCAAGCGATATACATGGCGGAAAAAGACCGTGAAAAACTCCGTTTTTAATTAACGGAGGGAAATACGAGTTTTGCCGGTTACCCTTTGGACTAAAAAATGCTGGGAGCATTTTCCAAAGGGCAATCGACGATGTTTTACGGGAACAAATTGGGAAAATATGTTATGTGTATGTAGATGATGTCATCATTTTTCCCGAAAACGAAAATGAACACGTTAAACACATCGACACTGTGCTAGAACGCCTCTGCGATGTAAAAATGCGAGTGGCCCCAGAGAAGACAAAGTTCTTCAAAGAAAGCGTAGAGTTCTTAGGCTTCATAGTTACCAGGGGTGGAGCCAAGACCGACCCAGAAAAAGTAAGGGCAATAAAGGAATACACTGAACCCAAAACACTGTTCAGCCTCAGGTCCTTCCTCGGGCTGGCGAGCTATTACAGGAGCTTCGTTAGAGATTTCACGACAATAGCGAGACCCTTAACCACATTACTCAAAGGAGAAAATGGCACAGTCAGCAAACACATGTCCAAGAAAGTTGCAGTTCAGTTCGGCGAAACGCAACGCAACGCATTCGACCGTCTGCGAAACATTTTGGCTTCAGAAGACGTCATACTTACCTACCCAGATTTCAAACTACCTTTCGATCTAACTACCGATGCCTCAGCAAGCGGCATTGGGGCGGTCCTGTCCCAAAACCGCAGGCCAATCACAATGATTGCGAATTAAACCACGCCACAAACGAAAGGGAGTTTTTGGCAATTGTATGGGCTATAGGGAAATTACAAAATTACTTATACGGTACCAAGGAAGTAAGAATCTTCACCGATCACCAACCCTTAACATTTGCTGTGTCCGATAGGAACACAAATGCCAAAATCAAACGGTGGAAAGCCTTTATAGAGGAACATAACGCTAAGGTGTTCTATAAGCCGGGTAAGGAAAACTTCGTGGCCGACGCCCTGTCCCGAAAAAACATAAATAATCTACAAGAAGAGCCTCAGTCCGATGCTGCCACGGTGCACAGCGAGCTCTCTCTGTCTTACACAGTGAAAACCACGGATAAGCCACTCAACTGTTTCAGAAACCAAATAATTCTGGAAGAAGCTAGCCAGCCTCTGCGGCGAAACTTCATAATTTTCGGCGGCAAAACCCGCCACTTTATTTACTTTAACAATAAGGACTCACTTATTAAGTCAGTAAGGGAGGTGGTCAATTCCAACGTCGTGAATGCAATCCACTGTGATCTTCCGACTTTAGCTACCCTCCAACATGCTCTGGTGCTGGAGTTTTTCGCAACCAAGTTCTGGCATTGCAAAAACTTCGTGAACGATATCACAGACGCAAGCGAGCAGGTGGAAATAATTACAACCGAACACAATCGCGCCCATAGGGCCGCCCAAGAAAATGTTAAATAGATCCTTCGGGACTACTATTTCCCGAAGATGACCAAACTTGCTAACGAGGTGGTTATGAACTGCAAGGTCTGCACCACGGCAAAGTATAACAGACACCCAAGGAAACAAGAGTTGGGGGTTACCCCTGTTCCGTCATACGCGGGAGAAATGCTACACATTGACATATTCTCCACAGACAAGAAACTTTTTCTGACCTGCATCGACAAGTTCTCAAAGTTTGCCATCGTACAGCCTCTCTCCTCCAGGGCTATAGTAGAGGTACGAGCCCCCATTATACAATTGATTAACTTTTACCGGAATACCAGGACCATATATTGCGACAATGAGCCTTCCTTCAACTCCGAAACAATTACCTCTTTGCTTAAAAACCAATATGGCATCGACATCGTAAATGCACCCCCTCTACATGGTAGCTCCAACGGGCAAGTAGAGAGGTTTCACAGCACTTTGGCAGAGATAGCAAGGTGCATAAAAATCGACAAAAAGATTGAGGACACCGTCGAGCTAATCATGCGCGCCACTGTAGAAAACAACAGGACGCTACATTCGGTCACAGACCAGAGGCCTGTAGAAGCAATCCATGTAAGCAAAGACTATATTAATTTAGCTATTAGAACCAAAATTGACAAGGCACAAAAGGCCAATCTCGAAAGGCTTAACATCTCGAGACAGAACAGAATCTTCGAAGTGGGCGAAAAGGTTTACCCAAGGAATAACAAAATACTAGGGAACAAGCTAACCCCGCTGTACACAGAAGAACGTGTACAAGCGGACCTTGGAACGTCCGTTCTAATTAGGGGGAGGGTGGTCAATAAGGACAATCTGAAATAATCAAAAACTTTTCGTATACAATTACTACAGATCTAAGTTACCATTCCCGCAGGTTTGCCGGAATACTCCTTGTTCGGAGCAGCAGCCGTCAGTAGATCTTAAGAAAATCAATTATGTATCACTGTATCCACGCTCACATACTCTCGCGCTCTCGGTGCCTACGCTCACACACTCTCATGGTCCGCGTACTGCTAACAATTGCAGTGCGTCGCGGAACCCACCCCGACTCTGGATTTAGTCGTCGTCGAACGCAGCATCGCGTAACACACCCTCGTCATACTGGCCCTATTTCGTTTATAATCACACCTTAAAAACCACCTCGAACTCACGGGCACGCCTTTAAATATAATAAACAAAAAACATTAAACTAAAAACACGGAGAAAACTTTTATTTCGTAAATTGGAGTTCAGAGTTGCCGAAAAAGCTTGGCAGCTTCCAACATTTTGGTGACCCCGACGTGATCCCCGTGACCTTTGAGTGGAAAAAGTGTTCAAAAACATTGAGTTTAAATCTGCATCAAAGATTTAAACCAACTTTCGTCGGAAAAGTACCGAACAAAAAGTCGTTGTGGCCGACCGTGACAGTTTCTAGCGGGCCGCTATTCGTTTTTCGTGTTCTCTTTCGCCGTCTGCTTCAGCCTTACAACGCACTGTCGAGACCGGCTGCATAGCGTTCTAAGCGAAATCCGTTAGCTTTCATCGTCTCCTCTTTCGTCGTTTGCTTCAGCCCGCGCTCGTGAGAGGCTGCATACCGAGAACTCTCTTTCGAACTCGAATTCGAGATC
This sequence comes from Drosophila helvetica, assembly GCA_963969585.1. Lineage (NCBI taxonomy): Eukaryota > Metazoa > Arthropoda > Insecta > Diptera > Drosophilidae > Drosophila > Drosophila helvetica. The sequence continues at coordinate 26,720,921 of OZ018402.1, read as the reverse complement.
GTTCTCTTGTGCATAACTGTTGGTTTTGTTCGTTGCTTCGCGGCAGTATCGGTCGTCGCTTTTGCCCTCTGTGCCGATGCAGTGAATATACAGACATATACACACATATACAGTGTTTCGCCTTCGCTTTCGTCGCTTCGTTTCGTTGTTTGCCTGTGCACATATTTCGCACATAAAGTGCCGAAAAAAGCGAACATACAAACGGTTTGAGCTCTTCAAACATATCAGCTGTGATCGACTGATACACTCCGCGTCAACTGACTATAGCCAAAACCATGGGCAAGAAGAAAAATGGCAGAAGAATCGGATCGTTTTCTATGGGCAATGATAGTGATTCTGTGGCCGTTAGCGCTGCTCCACCTGCCGAAAGTGTTGGTGTGAACGCTGCTAGCACCCAATCATCTTTATCTCGGATTTCCTTCATGAGGCTGAAGGTTCGAGCCATTTTCGACCGGCTAGAAGTCATACGCACAGAGATGGATAGTGAAAGGCTGCGCCAAATGGATGAGTATGACCTGCAAGCACTATTGGAATCGCTGACGGAACTGAAATCTAGTTTTGTGGCGGCACACACCAACTTGGAGGAAGTGGATTTTGAATCCATGTCCAGTGAAATACCTGGAAAATTCGACTCTTCGATACTATCATTGAGGACTGTTCTGCAGCGTGAGCTAGGGAGGCGTTCTCAGCCCTCGCATTGTTCCACGTTTCGAGTGAATCCAAATGATTCCCAATCCTTCATGTACATGGCCAATCGATCGCGCCTGCCACAGCTGCAGCTACCCAAGTTCAGTGGAGAATACACGGAGTGGACAAGTTTCTACTCCATGTTCACAGCGGTCATTGATAGTGAAGCAGAGCTGACTTCTATCGAGAAGCTTCAGCATTTGCGGTCCTGTTTGAGTGGAGTGGCATTGCTTGCCATCAGTTCGTTGGAGATGATCGAGGCTAACTATAGCAAGGCGTTTGAGATTCTAAAAAACAGCACAGGAGTTTTTGTGCCTTGTCGCGCACTTTTGGATTCTGGATCTCAATTACATTTCGTAACCAGTCGTCTAGCTAATCAGCTAAAACTTCGCAAAACCAAATCGCTCGCCGCAGTCTCTGGCATCGGCGATGCTAGCTTCTCAACTGAAGGTATCTCGGTGGATCTCGTTCTGAAGTCTCGGATTTCAGAATTCACCACTAGCATCACTGCCGTCGTTGCCCAGAAGATAACGGATCATCAACCTCGCTCGTCGATTAGCACAGCTAATTGGCGTATACCGTCGAATATCCGGCTTGCTGACCCTTCGTTCCACCTGCCGCAGCGGATTGATCTGCTCATCGGAGCTGGACTTTTCTTTGAGCTGCTGTGCGTGGGACAAATTCAGCTGGCGCCTGGATTACCTTTGCTGCAGAAAACACATTTCGGATATATTCTGTCTGGTGGCGGGCACTCGGCCCCCACTCTTTCGTCGTTTATCGCAACCCAGTCTTCGGATGACACCAATCACAGCACTCGGCTCGATGACTTGGTTCGTCAATTTTGGGAAGTGGAGCACATCTTTGAGCCGATCGCTAGGGCCACAAAGGAGGAGCTTCACTGCGAGGAACATTTCATCAACAATTACACTCGTTTGCCCTCAGGGGAATATTCAGTCCGCTTGCCTATGAAGCGAAGTTTGGAGTCTTTGGGCGATTCCTACTTCCAAGCAAAGCGGCGCTTGGAAAACTTGGAGCGCAAGTTCGTGCGCAATCCAGCTCTTCATGCACAATACTCGGCATTTATGAAGGAGTACCTGTCCCTTGATCACATGTCTCTAGTACCCAGCGAGAATAGGCACAAATGCAAATATTTCTTGCCACATCATTGTGTCATCAAAGAGGACAGCTCCACCACAAAGCTGAGGGTCGTATTCGACGGCTCTGCAGCCACCACATCTGGTCTTTCCTTCAACGATCTGCTCATGTCAGGTCCCACCATTCAAGCCAAGCTATTTCACACACTCATCCGTTTTCGTACATTTTCCATTGCTCTTACAGGTGATATTGGTAAAATGTATAGGTGCGTGCGTGTCTCAATGCCTGACACCATGCTCCAATGCATATTATGGCGGGACTCGGTTGACGACGACATACAGATCTTCAAATTAAACACAGTCACTTATGGAACTAAGCCTGCATCATTTTTAGCTATTCGAGCTATGCATCAGCTAGCCATGGATGATTCGTCGTCGTATCCACTGGGATCCGAAACCATTCTACATGACTTCTACGTCGACGACATGATATCTGGAGGCAATTCGGTTGAGGAAGTGCTGGATATTATGCGTCAAACCACGGATCTTCTTGCTCGAGGCAATTTTCAATTGCGAAAATGGTGTTCAAACTCTTCCGATGTGCTTCGTACAGTCCCAGAGGCCGAAAGGGAAAGCTTTCTGAAGCTTGATGATGGCAGTGATGTAACAAAGGCGCTTGGGCTCATTTGGGAGCCCCATAAGGACTGCTTTCTGTTTACATTTTCTCCTCAACTCGGTGTTGGCAAGCACACCAAGCGTTCTGTATTGTCAACTATTGCACGGTGCTATGATCCTATGGGACTGATCGGACCTACTTTGACCAGAGCTAAAATCCTCATGCAGCGCATGTGGAGAGACAAGCTGCATTGGGATGAGAGCCTTCCTCAGTCACTGGATTCGGCATGGACTGAGTTTTGCAAGGATTTCTCCACTGTGGGTCATGCTACATTTCCTCGCTACGTACTTCAACCCAAGGCAAGGTTTGAATTGCATGCCTTCTGTGATGCCAGCCTCCAAGCCTATGGAGCGTGCATTTATGCTCGTTCGTTTACTGACACCACTGTTAAGGTTCACTTGCTTTGTTCTAAGGCAAGGATTGCCCCACTGAAAACCCTCACGGTGCCGAAGCTTGAACTCTGCGCAGCGTTCCTATTAGCCAATCTACTTCGCGACATCAGAAAAATGGATACCTTTGACTGCCCAATTCATTGCTGGTCGGATTCAACTGTGGTCCTGTCTTGGTTGCGAGAGGAACCATCCAAGTTCAACGTATTTGTATCCAACAAGATTTCTGGGATTCAACAACTTACGAGAGGCATGGATTGGCGCTATGTGCCCACTGAGATGAACCCGGCTGACATTCTCTGAAAGGGATCAGCACCACAGGACCTCCTGCATTCCAGGTTGTGGATGAATGGACCTATCTTCCTGCAAGGCGAACAAAGCTGCTGGCCTGAACGGTGTTCGCCAGAAAGCAACCTTCCGGAAATTCGACACCGGGTTTTGCTGTCGTCTGAGCGCGCCGACATTTCGCTTTCGTTTAAGCACATCAACTCATTCGGAGTCATGATGCGCATCTTTGGCTACGTTCTCAAATTCATCAATAGGACGAAGTCACCGGATCTCTCATCAGAGGACCTTCGCAAAGGCTCACACTTGTTATGCCGCATCGTTCAACGGGCCCACCTCTATCCTGAGTATCTTGCTCTGAGGAAAAGGAACTGCGTGGATTCGTCCAGTAGTATCGTATCGCTCTCGCCATTCATAGATGATTTTGGACTGATTCGTGTTGGCGGCCGCCTGCGGCACTCAACTCTCGGATTCGATGCACGCCACCCAATCATTCTGCCCAGGGATCATCCACTGACATTCGCTATCATCGCTCACTTTCATCGAAAGCATCACCATGCTGGCCCGCAGTCCTTACTTGGAGCAATTCGCTTGCAGTTCTGGCCCATCGGCGGCCTGAAGACTGTGGCTAGTGCCTTACGGAAATGCGTCATCTGCTGCAGATCCAGGCCTCGTCTTGTGGAGCACATCATGGCTGATCTACCAAAGGATCGAATACAGGATTCGCCTGCATTCAGCGTCACCGGAATTGACTATTGCGGTCCCTTCTACTATAAGCCAGATGGGCGCAACCGAACTCCTATGAAATGTTACATTAGCGTCTTCATTTGCTTTGCAACAAAGGCCGTCTGGTTGGAATTAGTGAAGGACTTAACCACTGCAGCTTTCTTGAGTGCCCTCAAGCGCTTCGTTGCTACGCGCGGCATTCCCCGATGCATTTGGTCGGACAATGCCACCAATTTCGTGGGCTCAAGGAACGAGTTAGAGGACCTTCGGCGGCTATTTATGAGCGAGAAGCATCGTGCTGAAGTTCATAATCATTGCATCAACAACGGCTTCGATTGGAAATTCATACCGCCTCGCTCGCCTCATTTCGGGGGCTTGTGGGAGGCAGCAGTTAAGATGGCCAAACATCACTTTTATCGCTCCGTGGGATCGTCACTCTTTGGCTTCGATGAGCTGCGGGCATTGGTCTGCCAAATACAGGCTATAATGAACTCTCGTCCTCTTATCTCGATTTCAGAAAACCCTGATGATCTTGGCGTCCTTACACCGGGACACTTTCTAATTGGTCGTCCGCTGATGGAGTTTCCCGAGCCAGACGTTACGAAGCTCAACTTCAATCGACTCGATCGTTGGCAACAAGTCACCTGTGCCCAGCAGATTTTTTGGAAGCGTTGGAGTGAGGAATATTTGACCCTGCTCCAACAACGTGCCAAATGGCGCACACCACAACCATCGATCCAGGTCAACGACGTCGTCTGCATCAAGGACGAAAACTTGCCACCATTAAAGTGGCCCTTAGCACGGGTGATCGAGGTCGTCGCTGGAACTGATGGGGCTGTGCGAGTTGCCATACTGCGGACACCATCCGGAACCACTCGTCGAGCTGTCAACAAGCTGTGCGTCCTTCCCGTTAAGGATCTTGTTAAAAGCCCAGGTCTTTCAACGGGGGGGAGTATGTTCGGAGCAGCAGCCGTCAGTAGATCTTAAGAAAATCAATTATGTATCACTGTATCCACGCTCACATACTCTCGCGCTCTCGGTGCCTACGCTCACACACTCTCATGGTCCGCGTACTGCTAACAATTGCAGTGCGTCGCGGAACCCACCCCGACTCTGGATTTAGTCGTCGTCGAACGCAGCATCGCGTAACACACCCTCGTCATACCGGCCCTATTTCGTTTATAATCACACCTTAAAAACCACCTCGAACTCACGGGCACGCCTTTAAATATAATAAACAAAAAACATTAAACTAAAAACACGGAGAAAACTTTTATTTCGTAAATTGGAGTTCAGAGTTGCCGAAAAAGCTTGGCAGCTTCCAACACTCCTCCTACTCCTTTCTACTACAAATGCACGGATCAGCGATTTTTCTCATGCAAACTATATCCCTGTACTGGATGGGGATGTGTTGGTATGGGAACACCGTAACTACTTGAGGCACTCAACTAATCTGACCGAATTCGCGAGCATTATAGATGACACCGTTAAAATGTTCGAGCTGTTCCCGCATTCGCATATGCGAAAACTATTAGAGGTAGACATAGAACATGCAAAAAATCTGTTGTCCGCTTTAATGATACATCATAGGATGGCCAAAAGCTTAGACTTCCTGGGGACAGCCCTAAAGGTCGTAGCAGGTACCCCCGACGCGTCGGACCTCGAAAAAATAAGAATAACAGAAGCACAGCTTATAGAATCAAAAAATAGACAGGTACTGATCAACACAGAGGCACAGAAACAGATTAACCTTCTAACCAATACTGTTAATAAGATCTTAAAAGAAAAACAAGGCGACTTGATGGACACCGCGCACCTGTATGAGACTCTACTAGCGAGAAACAGGATGCTAATTTCGGAAGTCCAAAATCTCATGCTGACGATCACTTTTGCCAAAGCGAATATAATAAACCCCATAATTTTCAACCACGATGATCTAAAAGCTATTTTTACCGAACAACTCACAGAGGTCCCAGTAGTTCATTTAATGGGAGTATCGAATATAAGAATTTTTCAATCCAACACCATTGTTCTTATTTTAGTAGAATACCCCCAGGTTAAGATTATCTGTAAGAAAGTCCTAATGTTTCCGGTAGCGCATAACAACACCGTGCTACAAATGCACGACAATGTCGTGGCGGAATGCGACGAGGGGATTCTAGCCGTCACCGAGTGCGCCACAACGAGCTTCGCCACATTTTGCAAGAGAGCAACGCACGACAGCACGACGCGAGTGCAGCAAATGTCACCGTTGCGGGCGGCTCCCTAATCCCATTGGCCGCCAGCAGTCGCATGATTCTGGCGCATGTTGCATGGTCAGCATTTCCTGTTTATGCGCGGCCGGCTCGCCGGCTATGATTCGGTTAGGTTCAGAATTAAGTTTCAGTTTAAGATTTGACAAATAAACGAACGGATCGTTCATACTTACTCCGACGCGAGTCGTAAAACTTTTATTAACTTAATTATATCGTTGAGCCTTAAGGGCAAACGAAATAGAGGGCAGTCACCCTCTCAACATAATCTTCAATAGGAGACTTAGTTGCCGAACGGCAACCACCGCCCCCCGCTACAAGAGCGGGTCACGGGAATCCGATCGCTGACGCCGGAACCAACGCAACGGAGTCCGCAGCTCGGACCAACACCACCTCAAGCCACCGCCCCCCGCTACCAGAGCAGGCCACGGGAACCTGATCGCTGCCGCCGGAGCCAACGCAACGGAGACCGCAGCTCGGACCAACATTGACTAAAAATAATTCGTATATCATCCATGATTATGGATATTACTGACATATAAATAGGTATTGAATGGGTGTATACACATTTTAGCGTCATAGCCCAACAATCGTTCCTCGCTTTCTGAAGCGAATGAAAAGAAAATAAACATGATTGTCCAAGAAAACACCCATTACATTAGAATTCTTTCGAGATTATGACTTTATGAAGACGCTTGCCCACAATAGAAATAAAAATAATAATATAAAATAATATAATAATATAAAAATTCAGCAGCTCGGCACAAGTACGCACACATACATATGTAAGAACTTGCAGCTCTGTGCGATCTCACACATGCAAGCTCATTCTATTTTTAGTTCCATGGATCGACTTCGAGCTGCCGAATTTGCGAGGACAATGGACAATTATTCCGATGGGAGTTATGTTTGAAATATATTATATATATTTACATATGCATATCCGCTCATTATATTCTTAATTTCTATATTAAACAAAATTATCATATAGAGCATATAAAAACAAGAGTTATTCTGATATTATAAGGCAAGTGTCTTCAAAACGTGTCGACTATAAAAATGCCAAAATAAAGGGTGACAAGAGCTCAGAAATCCAAGAATCTTAAACGAATTGACCAATTTCGTTCTACCAGGCAGCAATACTTAAAGAAAGTACGTGAGCATATATGTGCACCCATACATCCAAATACGCTGAAGCAAAACAAAATAAAATAGAAACTTAAGGCCCAAGAGCCCAAGAACTGACAATGCATACAATCAAAAATGTTTTTTGTATTATAGCACATACACCAATGCAATTACTTCGTTGCTGTCGGCTTCTGCTAGCGCCGCATCATGAGCCGAACGCTTGGTACTACATTTCTCAGACTTCGTATACGACAGCCGTTTGTATGAAATGGCACATCTATATATTGTATGGTTAGTGCTAGTACTCAGATAATACCCGTATGACAAATTTTTTCAGAAAGCAAGCCGGAATGTACTATTTATGGGCTCTGTGGTGCTGGAGAACGACAAAGAACATAAAAAGCTCCGCAATTTTGGATAAATCAGTATAAAATTGAAAAAAAACTATCCATAAAATAGGCTTCAATGAGAATAAATTTGTTTTCATTATTGCAATTTCTAGCCGGCTAGAACTTTCCTGGCAGAACTCCGCGATTCGCTTGCTATTGGTCTTCTTCTTGTTGATTTCGATATACGAGTGTCGATGACGACAGAATATAGAAAATTTCTATTTTCTACTCGAGCCCAGCAACTACCACCTTTTCTTTTCCAGTAATTATCGTTGCCTTTCCGTATTAGTCGGTGATTTATTTTGCTTATCTGAGTACTCATTTGCAAAATTCTTGCGCTAGAAACTTCTGTCGCAAGAATTACAGACATGCATATTTATCTTTTCCATACGAGTATCATCCCTGATTCTGTCGCAAGAAAATTTTGCTTATCTGAGTACAAGGCTTTAAGGGGACTACGGAGACTGCCACAATCCTTAACTCAAACAGTGTGTTTTTTCTTAATAAATTGAAAACCCAACTATTTAATTGGCGCAGCCGCTAGGATACTGATAAAAGTCATAGTAACAGTAGTCGAAGTCTTTTTTATAATCCAGTGAAAATGTATCCTTGTACGACCAAGGATTAAGCACGCGAATTGCCGCAATAAAAGTTTCGATTGAGAACATTACATTTTTGACAAATCGGTGTCCGCACAAGCACCCGCGTGTATTCTTTTCAATTAATTCAAATTGTGGCCCGCTTATCCAAGTGTGACCGCCACTAAAGTGAAAAATAAAAAAAATTGAAAGAAAAGTGCACGCTGAATTTCACAAATTTCACAAAAGCCGTTCAAGCAAGACGAGACTGCTACTATAAAAATAATAATAATAATACGTCAAATAACGTTTATAAACGTTAAACAGAAACAACAAATAAACCAAAAATCGTTGCAGTTGCAAAACCTTTAACTAGTTAAAATCTTTCACAACTACTTCGGCAAATACAGCAAGTGCCACAATTCTGTGAGGAGCCGAACATCCTTAGCCCATTCATTCGAAGAATTGAATATCTGTTTCAATTTTACCCTACTGACAACGCCCAACAAAAAGCAGTGATCTTTGGTGGTGTTCGGGGCAGACCCCCACCGATTAGTTTCTTGCCAAATAGCAGCTAATAATTGGCCTTCAGCAGAATATTTTGTACGACCAAAGTTATGTGTAATATGTTTGCCAATATGTTTGTTTAAGCTTTTACTTGCTTGCCCTCTCTCAATCTCGCTCTTCGTCATCTATATTCTATGTTTATCTATGTTTCCGAGTGAAGCTGCGCTCAGCAATCGGAGCGGCAATGATGTAATGTAATGGGCAAGCAAGAGACACTTGCAATTCTGATTGCACGCATTAAAGAACTTTGTAATTTTAATTGTGCGCCGTGTTTTTGTTTATTCGAAATAATTATTCGGCCGATCGGGGATAAAAACCATTATCCCCACATAAAATATGGTGACCCCGACGTGATCTCTGAATTACAGAGTCAAATAGCTAAACATTGTCAATTTGGTGGTCGTTTCGAACATAATTCGGTGCTAAAACATACATACATACCAACGCAGTGGCTGGCTATACGTTTCTCTGTCGCGGTAATTCGGTAACACAAACCCTTTGTTTGCGGTTCCCACTTTTACAGGTATACCCTGTTTACGTCTTTTCTGTCTGTCTGTCTTTTCTATCGTGCTAAGTGATTTTAAAAAACCCCAAAATGGCAGCACCTGAGCCTGAAAATGTCGCGAACGCGGTCTTACCTAGTGAACTCGATTTTTATAAATAAAAAGGCTGAGTCCATCGCGCGTCAATTTAATGACATGGATAGTTTTCTCAAAAAGGAAGAGCTGGCCGATTTAGATGAAGCGGAGCTTCAAGCTCGCCTAGAGCAGATCGAACGAACGAATGCGGATTTCGATGCCACTCAAATAAGCCTGGAAAGGCTGGACTTGCTGCAGTTGGCCAATAATGCCCGACTGGACCTCGCAAATATCTATGTCAAGGTCAGGTCCAAGCTGTCACGGGAACTGACGGCTGCTCGCACGGTTAATGCTGCTCATTCAACGGCTCGCTTGCCTATGACATTATAGGCCGTTCCCGACTGCCCGAGATGCAGCTTCCTCGATTTAGTGGAGACTATATGGATTGGCCAGAATTCCACTCGATGTTCTCGACAATTGTGCACCAGGAGTCGCGTATACCGGTCACCGAGAAATTCCAGTATCTGCGTGGGTGCCTAGATGGAGCTGCGCTGGACACGATTCGTTCGTTGGGTCTTTCTGAGGAAAATTACGAAGAGGCTTTGAATTTATTAAAGTTGCGATTTGATAATAAACTCATGCATTTTCAGGCACATATCAAGGCTATTTTCAAGCTGCAAGGGGTGGAGAAGGGCTCGGCCATCGGTTTGCGTGCGCTCAGCGACAAAATCAATTCGCACTTACGTGCTCTTCGGACCTTGGCTAAACCTCAGGAGATTTCTGATCGGTTGCTGGTTTACATCGTGTGCACGAAAATGGACTACATGACGAAGGTGAAATGGGAGGAGAGCGTGCCCAACTCGAGATTGCCTCTGTGGAAAGACATGGCCTCATTCTTGGAAAGGAAATGTCGGATGCTCGAGGATGTGGCAGCGGATATGGATATGGTAGCAAGTCCTACCCAGTAGGTGGGAGAAAATAAGCCCAGTTCCCTTGTCACATCCATTCATGACCATACTAACTTCATATGCAATTATTGTAAATCTTCCGATCACTACATATCACGATGTCAGGCGTTTTTAAATCTTCCTGTCATGTCGCGATACAAGGAGGCGAAGAAGAGCCACTTATGCCTAAACTGCCTCAAAAAGGGTCATCCATTGCAATGTTGCAGGTCAGGGACATATAGGCAGTATCAGGCCAAGCATCACACACTGCTCCACATGCAAGCGGGCGCCGATGCTGAGTTGCCGTCGCCGAGCACGGAATCGAGCGAGATTGATCTTGAGAGTGCCCTAGTAGCAAGCAAATCTCCTACTTCTCCCCCCTCAAGCCTGAAATCTCTTCCTAGCCAACACGTGTTGGTAGCTACCGCAATCGTATATATAAAAGGCCGTTATATCTCGCTTATCCCGTGTCGTGCCATTTTGGATTCTGCTTCTCAGGTTAACTTTGTAACATCGAGACTCGCCAATCAGCTCCAGTTGGATCCTCACTCGTCTCATGTTCAAATTGCCGGTATTGGAGAGTCAGTTCTACCTTCGAGCAAGGTTCGTTCTGCAATCTCAATACGCAAGCTATCGCGGTTCTCTCTCTGCAATTATCACTGCCTCAATCACAGTAATGCATTGGCCTAGACGCAATGGATTTGCCAATGCCGAACAATATAAAGCTAGTTGACCCTAATTTCTCTAAGCCCCAGCGGGTCGACCTGTTGATAGGTGCAGGTTTGTTTTTCGATTTAATGTGCGTCGGACAGATTCGACTGTCGGGCCAGTTACCAACATTGCAGAAGACTCCGGGAATAGCCGTGCGGCGCTAGCAGTTGTTGAAGAGTCCTCTAGCATCTCCGCTGACAAGACCAATTTGAACGACATCGTAAGATGGTTTTGGGAATTAGACGGAGATTATTCGCCCTCATCAGTTTCAGAGGAAGATATTTATTGTGAGCAGCATTTTGTTGCGAATTACGTTCGCCTAGATTCCGGAGCTTACTTCGTGCGTTTGCCAGCTAAATTCAGTTTGGAGGAATTAGGAGAATCTTATCAGCAAGCGCTTCGTAGATTTCTAAATTTGGAAATAAAGCTAGCAAAAAATGCAGAACTTAAGGCAAAATATACTTGATTTCTCCAGGAGTATCTGGATTTAGGACACATGTCGGCAACTGCACGACAGTTAGACCTTCCTTCAGTACTTTTTGCCTCACCATTGAGTCCACAAGCAGGAGAGTACAACCACAAAATTACGCGTAAAGAATATCACTTAATGATTCGCTAATGGCTAGACCCACTATCCAACCTTAAATTCTAATAACACTGCTTCGTTTTCGCTTCTTCAAAGTTGCCTTGTGTGGCGATATCTGGCGTAACGACCCGAAGGAGGAGATTCAAATGTTCAAGTTGGAGACTGTCACTTATGGGACCACACCTGCCGTCTTCTTGGCAATTCGTGCTATGCATCAATTGGCAAATAGTGGACAGCATTGGGTCGGTCATTGAGATTCGTCATCACGTAAAGGAGCTACTTTCGAAAGGATGTTTTCCCATACGTAAATGGTGCTCAAATGAAGTCGCTGCTTTGGAAGGCGAGTCTGAGGCGGATCGCGAAAAGTTCCTTACTTTTCACGACGGGACAGAGGTCACTAAAGCCCTTGGTCTAGTCTGGGATCCAACCACGGACAACCTTCTGTTTAGTTTCGCTCACGTCGCAGCCACCGCAGGTCCAATATCGAAGCGTTCGGTCCTGTTTACGCTAGCTAGGTTCTACGATCCTTTAGGACTCATCTCTCCTATTATCACAAAGGCAAAAATATTTATGCAGTCGTTATGGAATCTTCATACGACGTGGAACGAGCTAACTTCGCAGTTGTCGATAGTCAAGAACTTCAAATTTCCCCGTTACGTGCTTCGACAGCAAGCCAGACTAGAATTGCATGCGTTTTGTGATGCGAGCCAGGCAGCATATGGTGCGTGTGTGTACATGCATTCGGAAGCTTGGTATTGTGAAAAGTTATCTCTTAAGCTCAAAGTCCAGGGTCGCACCCTTGAAATGGATGACTATCCCTAAGCTTGACCTATCGGCTGCCCTCTTATTATCGGTCCCATGCCAAGTGCATTGCTGGTCGGATTCTTTCATAGCTCTTGCCTCGATTCGGGAATCGTCATTGAATTTTAATATATTTGGCTCTAATAGGGTTGAGCGGATACAGGAGCTCACTGCTGGAATGACTTGGCATCACGTGCCCAAGAAGTTGAACCCGGCCGACATCATATCGCGTGGCTCCACGCCTACTGAACTAATGGATAACAGCCTTTGGATTTCTGGACAACCATTTTTACTTCGTGCAAGCTCAGACTGGCCTGCAGGCTTGCAATTGCCAACTGATGTACCAGAACGTCGTCGTTTAGCATTAATTATTTCAAAGGAAAGGGATATATCATACGATTGTTAATTTCAAAACTCATTCGGATCAATGCAACGCGTGTTTGCTTATATATATCGATTTTTTATTCTTAAGGAAAAAAGCTTACCGCGGTCGAGAGGACAACTTATGGAAAGCGACATCAAGAACGGCACGCATTTACTCATAAGGGCAATACAGCAACATGTAACGTTCCTATCTCAGGCCGAGGTAGGCTCAGCTCGTCCAGAATTCTACTACAAGAAATTTGTAGTCTGCAGGAACCTCTCAGAAGAAGGGGGTAACCGATCTCAGTTCAGTTTGAGAATGAAAGAAAGAAGGAAAGGTGAAAGTCAGAAATGTGAGGATGTAGGATATAATTATGTTCGCTTGTTGTTATCCCCGGTTTGCGAATGACTACACTTTGTTAATGTTCGTTTTAGTAGGACGAATTTTCTTTATTATGTGTTCGTTATTTTTTTTACCTCGACTTATCTCGTTACGTTTTTATAATATTTAATTGTTTTACTCGACTTGCTGCATTTCAGTTTCGTGTGTGTGTTGCACTTTTCTTAAGAGGGAGTTGCTGAGTGGAGCAAGACTATCTTTGTATGAGGTTCTCAGCCAAGTCCCCTCCTCTTGATTTCTCTATCCTTATATATGGTCTCGATCGAAACTTCGAGACTATCGTTTGGCGATTTAAGATGCGGAAAAATGTGCTGTTACAGCTCAAAGTGGTCACGTTGCGCGATCGTAACGTGAGAGCAGGAATTCTTATTGGGGAGGCGTACAAAGGAGGAGGTGGAGTTAAATGCTGGTATCGGGTGGTCGACGCAGGTGTCGAGGTTCTTATGTAATATATATGTATATATGGGTATGGTAACAAGGAATTTAACGCTGTAGCTTATATACGCTTAAATATTAATGACGATCCGATGTCAATATCGGTCCCACGGTGTCGGATAGAACATTCACCGGAATTCTTATAAATTATATATATATATTTGGGGAGGTTCATACCGGATTAAATATTATTAAGTGTCTGATTTCGACAACGGTCCCACGGTGTCGAATAAGACACTCGTCGAGATTCTTACGTAAGAATTTATATAGATATATTAGGACAAGCGAAGGAACTTTACATGTTTCGTATTTATATGTACTTTATTTATATAGCCTAAAAGTCCGATGTCAGTCCAGCAGTGTTGGGCGTTGTAGCGATCACCTGTGGTTCGATACACCCCCCCTTTCTTCCGGGAGGAGGTGGACTTGAATTAGTCCTGTTGTTCCTGTTGTTCTTGTTGTTTTCGTTGTTCCTGTTGTTCCCGTTGTTCCTGTTGTTCCCGTTGTCCCACCTTCACCTTTCGCAAAGTGAGGTTAGGATATTCGTTCCCCGGTGCCATTTCCCATCTCTCCGTTTGTTTGGTCAGCTCCGCTTGTTGAACTGGAGAGATTTCTTGGGCTTCAGTGACGGTGACGGTATTATGGACAAGATCGTCCACTTCCGATGTTTCTGCCTCCGTACGGTTCATCTTGGCACGTTTTGGCGTAGTCATGGTTGATTCTTCCGAGACATCGGGAAGCATCAGGGATTCGGGGTACTTTCGACACCGAGTTGTTGTGGCCGGTTGCTCCTGTGCCACGGGGATTTCGACGATTTCCACGGCCGGTTTTGCCGGCCGATGACTGATGGGTTCCGCGGCCTCCTGATACGTCCTGAAGAACGTGTTGACGTTACGTCCTGGTGGCGCAAAGAAGTCCACGGCCAAGTAGTGGCTCCGGACGACGCGCATTCCCCACGGCGTGACCGTGTAATGGAAAGTCTCCGTTTCGAAGACGAATTGTTGGAAGAAAGGTTCCTCCGCTTCGCTTTCTACATCGTCGTAGTAAGAACATCGAACATCGGGGCGACTTGGGCTCGGGAGAGTGGTGCACACCCCTACGGTGGAATAGTGGGGGTGACCATAAGTTCTCCCGCCGGAACTTGGACGGTCGTCGGGAAAATAGCGGCGGGCTATCCCGTGGATCGTCGGATTCGGAGGTTGACGTTTCAGTTTCCCCGTCCGAACTTTGGGATCCCGACTCTTCGTCCGTAGAGTCACTGAAATCTACGGTCTCGATGGGTTCCGATGTTTTCCATGTATTCATTGTAAGTTTGTTTTCTTTCTGTGGCGACGATTTCGGGTGTCTATCTTTGGCGGTGCAATTGTGTATTGTGATATATCCCTACACTGCCCGGACCTTTTATTGCCTTATGTCGGCGTATGCTATCAAGCCCGGTGTCAGTGTATTTATATGTACATTATGATATTTGACGCGGAGTGCATAACACGGTACGAAACTTCCAGTACCTTATGTTGGCGCCGATTACAGAGCTTCGGTGTGAACTTATTTGTATATGTATAATTTTATATGCTTGCTTATATATAATATGATTATCGTCTGTGCTTATGGTAATATGATTATTGTGGTATCCTAAGGGGGGTGTCTGGGTGTTTGGGGTAGGGGTGTCTTTATCTTATTACTGTTTCGACAGGGTTGGCGCCAGTGTCGGGTTTGGGAGACCCGGCTTCTATGTCATGGGAAGTACTCTTGTTCTTTTGGCCTTGCATTTTAAGGCGGCGGTAAAATACCCATATAATGGAACAGAAAGGTTACGTGACGCCGAGAGTGAGTAGATAAGAGCTCTTTAGGGTTAACATATCGTTTTGGTTGTCAATTTGGTTAAGGTTTCTCAAACTCAACTCCCGCAGGAAAGGTAGGCTGAGTCTTTCGTGGTGAGCCGTGGCGTTAACTTGTGTCATCGCGGACACTACTGCCTTTCTTTTTGAGTCGCCGAGGTGATTAATATACCAGGTCCCATTGAGTGAGACCCGGTGGGAATACGTTACCAGGTACGTTCCCGAAATTCGTTGGCTAACCCCTACATCGTCAATAACGGTTATGTTAGCGTCGTTGATGACGAGAGTACCGTGATCTATCGTGACTATAGGGTCCAAATGGCCCGGTTGGGTAGCACAGTGTGCGACGGATCCTGTTACCATCTGTTGTGCACTGGTGATTCCGTCTTGTTCTTTACAGAATGTGGCACCTACGGTTGACTCGCAAGTCCTGATGTTGAGTATCTGGGACCCACATTCTGCCACCATATCTCCTTGACTGAAATCTAAGATTTTATTTTGATGTTGCACTGGGAGGATGATTAATTTTCTGCAATTTAGTTTCGGTTGGGGAAATTTTATGAGGAAATTAAGCAGATCTGGAGTCTGGAAGACACTAATGTTGGAGACTTCTAAAAGTTCTACTAGCGTTATGTTGGCCAATTGCATTTCGTTCAACTCTCCGATATCTGTACTGTCTAAGATGGCCGGACTGATCATGTTTTCCTTGGCTAACGTTAATCCCAGGTTAGGGATTTCCAGATCGGTTACAATGATTCTATTCTTAGCGAGGATTGTTTCTACTAGTTGGACCCTCTCAGAGTCGTTTGATTTGTGTATCACGTTCATGAATTGGGTTCAGCCTCTGTTGTGTCTTGGAGATGATCTCCATCTGTTGGCGTTCTGATTCGATTAGTTGTCCCTGTTTGAATCTAACCTGCTCCCAATCGTTGAAGTCGGGTGTTCCTGCTATAACTTTTAACGCTGTCCCGAGTAGATTTATACTCCTGGCTTCTCTGTGGTGGACTTTGAGAATGGCCACCAAATTACGAATGTGTTCCAAGTCGGTCGTTAACACTTGAGCCCTACGCGTGACCGTGAATAATTCGGCGACCTGCTCAGTCTGGTCGATGTAGACCTCGTATGACGTGACGTTTGTGGTGTGATGTAGATATCCAGGAGTCTCCCAGATTACGATGTCACCATCCACGATCGGGATATAGTCCGCGTTCTTATAATCGTTTAGCTTGACCACGGCCTGCGTTGAGGTGCACAGAACGAGCAAAATTATCAGAGCGGACATGGTGCGTAGAAGATATCGACGACGATGAACGAACGGATTTCGGGGTCGTTTCTTTGGTGGATTGGAGCGTCAAGAAGGTTTCGTTGATGTTAAGCTGGTTTGTTCTTCGGTGGGTCGACGGATGATAGACTGGCTCTATCCTGGGTTGGAATTATCCTAGTCGGAATGGAAGTCGATTCTTTCCTCACTCGGAGTTGTCCTTGCTGACTGATGGTGGTTTTATCGTTGGCCGGAATTGTCTTCGCTGGATGGAGGTGGTTTTGACTACTTCGTTGGGGTGCCGAGGGCGTACTGATCGAAGAACGTTCGAACGTTGATTTATAGGGCTCCCCTACGGCAAATAATGGTGAGGTCGCATTCCGATTGGCACACGTGTCTTGGATAGGGTCCTCATATTACGTTTGCGTTGCATTTGTGGTGACGTTCACATCGTCGGCAGAATCGTTGAGTTCTGCGTCGTGGAAATCTTTCAGGTCGTTGATGTTGACGATCTTTTGTTTCCTGTTACCGGGGTGTTGTACTTTTGCGATATTTGGTGATGGGAAACTTTTGACTAGGTATGGTCCGTCGAACTTGGGAGCTAGTTTAGCTGCAAAACCTTCGGCTGTGTTCGACAAATGATGTTGCCGGACGAGGACCAATGAGCCGATCGCGGGGCGCCATTGTCTGCGACGGAGATTGTAGTGCCGCGCCTGTTCCTGGCTCGCCCTTTCGATATTACTACGTACGATGGCGAACACTTCGTTTAGCCTTGAGACTTTATCTGTGGCCGTCTCTGGGGTGTTTCCGGTGCCGGGTGTGACTTCGTCGTACAAAGCGCCAGGCAACCTAGGTTCTCTTCCCTGGAGGAAAAAAGCGGGGCTGAATCCGGTGGTTTCGGAGACACTCGAATTTATGGCCAGTGACATTTTGGGTAAGAGTTCGGCCCAAGTCTTCTGATGGTCGTCGACGAATTGGGCGATCATCGTCTTTACCGTCCTATTTTCTCTTTCCGTTGGATTTTCCTAGGGACAATAAGGGGCGGTATGTTGCAGTTCGACGCCTGCAGTTTGGAGGAATGTCTTAAAGGACCGGCTGGTGAATTGAGTGCCGTTGTCGCAGACGAATAGTTTCGGTACGCCGAAACTGCTGAGGAATCGTTCGCGGAACGCCCGTTCGAGGTTAGCTGTGGTTGCCTTCTTGAGAGGTATCAGCTCTACCCACTTGGAAAAAGTGTCGAAAAATACTAGGAGCATAGTGTTCCCCCGTTTGGACCGTGGTAGTGGTCCGACGAAATCGGCGCATAGAGTGGCGAATGGCTCCTCTGCCCTGCGAGTGAGCATCCGGCCCACTGGTTTGCGTTGCGTGGCCTTAAACTTTTGGCAACTTACACAGTTCCGAATATAGCGTCTGGCGTCTCTGTGGAATCCGGGCCAGTAATACCGTTGAGAGATCCTGGTGATGGTTTTCCGTATCCCGAGGTGTCCGGCTGTTGGTTGGTCATGGAATTCGTTCAGTACTCTTATCCGATGGTCTTTTGGGACGCAGAGCTTCCATGATTCTGTTCCGTCGGATCCGTGGCCTAAATTCCGATAGAGTTGGCCATTCTCGTAGGTGTAGTCTGGATACTTTTCGGGTTCGTCATGGACCTGCTATATCCGACGTTGTAGCCAAGGGCAGACGGTATCCTACTCCTCAATACGTGCGAGTGTTTCTAACGGCTGTCGCGATAACGCATCCACGACCACGTTCTGGTTTCCGGCGCGATAATGTACGTCGTATTGGTATTGCTGGAGTTCGAGCGCCCATCTCGCTACTCTACCGTATGGACTTTCCAGAGTATTCAACCATTTCAGAGCGAGATGGTCAGTAACCACGTCGAAACGGTAACCCTCTAGGTAGCATCGCAATTTCCGTATCGCCCATATGACGGCTAGACATTCCTTGTCGGTAGCGGAGTAATTCTCCTCTGCTTTGTTCAGGCGTCGGTTGACATATGCTATGACTCGTTATTTCCGGTCTATCTCCTGAGTAAGGACTGCGCCCACTCCTACATTGCTGGCGTCGGTTTGTAAACAGAACTTCACATTAAAGTCTGGGCAAGCGAGTACCGGGGCGGTGGTCAGTAGTTCTCATCGAAACTCATCGAAAGCGTTTTGCTGTTCTTGTGTCCACGTCCATGTCTTTCCTTTCTTCAACAATTGGCACATTGGCTGGACCACAGTGGCGAAATTCGCGACAAATCTGCGATACCATGACGCCATGCCTATACATTATCTTAGTTCTTTCAGATTGGTGGGTGGTCTTAAGTCTTTTACGGCGGCTACTTTGTCGGGGTCGGTATGGATAACTTCCTCGCTGGTTACGTGTCCCAAATACTTTATGCTCCGTTGAAAGAAAACGCACTTTTCTGCGTTGATCCGTAGGTTTGCCTTAATCAGTCTTGAGAAGACTTCTTTCACGTTGTTCAGGTGCTCCGTATAATCCTTTCCGATGATGACAATATCGTCTAAATAAGCAAATGCGAAGGGTTCCATATCTGCACTGATGACCGTGTCTAGCATACGTTGGAAAGTGGCCGATGCGGAATGTAGTCCGAAGGGCATTACTTTCCATTGGTAGAGGCCATTTCCGGGAACCGTGAAAGCCGTGACTTCCCTACTGTCGAAAGCCATGGGTACTTGCCAATATCCGTTTTTTAGACCTAGGGTCGTGATGAAGCGTGCGTTTTTGAGACGTTCTAAGATGTATTCGATCCTAGGTAGCGGATAGTCGGTTGGGATGGAACGCTCATTGAGTTGTCGATAGTCTACGCACATACGCCACTTTCCGTTCTTTTTACGAACGAGGACAATCGGAGCGCTATAAGGGCTTCGAGAAGGTTCAATGAGTCCTTCGGCTATTAATTCGTCGACTTGTTCGTCGATAATTCGCCGCATAGCTGAGTTCTTAGGGTAGTACCTCTGTTTTATGGGTCGGTTGTCCCGCATGATGATGGTGTGCTCTGTGAGTTCTGTCGTACCCCGGAATTCTAGGAATTCCTGAATTTGTGGTGCGAGATCAGGTGGCCATGGGTCGTTGGTTCGTTCCACCTCGTCCTCCATTAAATCCTCGATCCGTAAGTCGGAGATTCGGTTTGATCCCTCGGGGAGGATAGTCGTATCAAACGCACTCGGTGGCTCCGTCTCTTAAGCGTACTCACTTATGTTGGCGACGATAGGGGTATCGTCGGTTATGAGAGGGTCATTGGTGAAGGTCTGATTGAATATTGGGCCGGAGTGGTACTCGGCCTGGTGGAACATCGTGTGGGTCTCGACGACGCCTGTGGTGCTAGACCAACGCTTCGTTCGGGTGATGAACGTTTGAGACGTGGTACTAGGCGTGGCTTGGGGATATATAGGGGTCCCATATAGGGGGTTGCCCAGGTTGGGTTCCCTATGATCGGTGATGGTTGGTGCGGAGCCGACGGTAGGTACTTCGGGGTTCCAGATGACGTCTCTGAATTCGACCATCCTTCTTTCCGGCACTTGGGCTGGTGGTTTCCAGAGTGATGATTTGAGCTCTGGCTTGGTAGTTATACCCGTCGGGGAGACGAGGCGATGTTTGCTTGTGCCTACGGGGACTATGGTATTCGCTTCCTTTGGCGCTCGGCCGTTAGGTGATCGTTGCGACTGGGGAGGAGTTGTCTTGTGAGAAAACTCTTCGAATTCCACCTTCTTCGTAGAAGGTAACGTGTCGTAAACGTCGGTGGATTTCCTTGTGTTCGGCGTAGTTACGTGATAGGTGGGGCGTCCTATTGTTGGTCTGGGAAGTGTGTGCTCCGTTGTGACCTCGTGAATTGTACCCTGCGCGTCTTCTGTAGTCGTTACGTTCATGATCGTTTCCTGGATCTTTGTGTCGGGTGTGGTTGTTCGGACTGTCGAGTTTCCTGTGTTCAGGGCGTGGACTTGGTTAGCAGTGACCACCGGAGGGTTTGCAATGGGACGACAACCTCGGA
Organism: Drosophila helvetica; assembly: GCA_963969585.1. Taxonomy (NCBI): domain Eukaryota; kingdom Metazoa; phylum Arthropoda; class Insecta; order Diptera; family Drosophilidae; genus Drosophila; species Drosophila helvetica. The sequence goes on along the minus strand of OZ018402.1, from coordinate 26,700,233 downwards.
GTTGTAGGAGAGTGGTACCACATTGAATCGTTGTTTCGATTGCACATAGGAAGTCCATGCACACAATGACTTGTTCGAGCATATTTGGTAAGACAAGGAGGGGTATTTGAACCTCTCGCTTATCCAACCTGATGTATGCTAAGAGAATTTGCGTGATTTCTCGCACCGAACCATCGGCCAGGCGGATCTGTACGCAGGCTTCCCGGAGATTGGTCTTGTCGTCGAATTGGCGTTCGAGGCCTGCACTGACGAAACTACGGGACGCTCCCGTGCCGATTGTGGCTTCGGTATTTTGGCCCTCTATGGTCACCCTCGCCACTATCCGGCCGTCGTGTATGTGTAGTGGTTGCGTTAGTTTTGGGTATGGGGAGGCGTCGTTCCCGGCTGTTCCCGTGCCAGTCGGGGACGCGAATCGTTTCCCGACGCGTCTCGACGACAGCAATCGATGGTCCGTGTGCCGCGTTTGCCACACTCCCAACAGAATAAAATCGAGGGATTACCAACAGAATAAAATCGAGGGATTAGTACACCCTTGAGAAGGATGGTCAGCTTTGCCACAACGCCGGCAGGCCAAGCGTGGATTGACTATTGGCGTGGTTACCATGCGGTGTGAGACCTCTGGAGTCAGATTGTTGGTTTGGTTTGTCACCTGTCCTCGACCCGACTTGGGGGAGTCCCATTGAGGCTGTCGAAACCTTGTACGGTTTGTTTCACCTTCTCGGGATGACTGGTTTGGCACTGGTCTATTCCGTCTTGGTACGCTCCACGAAGGGATGGATGCCCTCGTATTCGGTGGCCAGCGTTGTGAGCTGAGTCAGATCTTGTAATTCGTGTCTTTGCACATACAATTGTTACTCCGGTAAGATGTTGTCGTATATCCTATTGAGTTTTCTGGTGGTATCGTACCCCGCATGGTGCATGAGCAGACGCAGTTCGATGATGAAGTCTTTGAACGGTTCACCCACCGCTTGTTTGCGGATCTGATCCTCCAGTTGTTCGAAATATCGTGGAGGCAGGAAAAATGCCAGAAATTCTTTTCGGAACTCGGACAACGAAACCCTCTGCAGTCGGCTGGTGCGGAACCAACGACTCGCCCGATCCGTGAGGATTTCGGCCATAGCGCGAGGCAAATGATTCGTGTCTACTCCATTTGAGAGTGCCCGTTCTTCGAGGAGTTCGACAAATGATAGGGGGTCGGTCTGCCCATCGAACTGGATTCCCCACTTCCGTATGCGTTCTGCCATCTATGCGGCCCAGATCTTATGGATTCGGCCGTGGATGCGGCGCTCTGTGGACCGACAAATTGGCCTGCTGAGACCTCCGGGGGCTGTAGTCACAGTTTGGGTTCTGTTGCGTGTGTTTCCTCTTGTCTAGAGGTACTAGGTCGAAGTGACTTTGAACGTCCTGTCGGTTTGGCATACTGTCGCTTTAAATCTGCTAGTCGGGTCCAGGCCTCCTGTTCGAGGGGCCCGTCGACCAAAGTGGCAAAACTTTTCCGCATCTCGTCAACATTTCCTACCTTGCTGAACCCAAATTCTTCTGCAAATCCTTCTAGTTCTTCTCGACGGCGCTTGTGAATCCACCCGGAATTACCCCAGGATTATTGATTAATTCTACCATTTGGTACTCGCCCGATTTTTCTTCTGCGTTGGGGTCCATGACTGTTTTATTGTCCTCGCGTATATTTTGGACGACGTTTACTCTGGATGTTGGTACCGTTTATGAACGAACGGAGGGCACTTTTGTGTGTATTTGCGTATTTCGAACGATGACTCGTTCTATTCGGTCCGTAAGACTCGGCGGCCGTCGGTTTTAATCCACACCCCTTGCTAAAGTTTCCTTTGGGTCCGTGCTCGGGCGCCACTTGTAACGTTCCTATCTCAGGCCGAGGTAGGCTCAGCTCGTCCAGAATTCTACTACAAGAAATTTGTAGTCTGCAGGAACCTCTCAGAAGAAGGGGGTAACCGATCTCAGTTCAGTTTGAGAATGAAAGAAAGAAGGAAAGGTGAAAGTCAGAAATGTGAGGATGTGGGATATAATTATGTTCGCTTGTTGTTATCCCCGGTTTGCGAATGACTACACTTTGTTAATGTTCGTTTTAGTAGGACGAATTTTCTTTATTATGTGTTCGTTATTTTTTTTACCTCGACTTATCTCGTTACGTTTTTATAATATTTAATTGTTTTACTCGACTTGCTGCATTTCAGTTTCGTGTGTGTGTTGCACTTTTCTTAAGAGGGAGTTGCTGAGTGGAGCAAGACTATCTTTGTATGAGGTTCTCAGCCAAGTCCCCTCCTCTTAATTTCTCTATCCTTATATATGGTCTCGATCGAAACTTCGAGACTATCGTTTGGCGATTTAAGATGCGGAAAAATGTGCTGTTACAGCTCAAAGTGGTCACGTTGCGCGATCGTAACGTGAGAGCAGGAATTCTTATTGGGGAGGCGTACAAAGGAGGAGGTGGAGTTAAATTCTGGTATCGGGTGGTCGACGCAGGTGTCGAGGTTCTTATGTAATATATATGTATATATGGGTATGGTAACAAGGAATTTAACGCTGTAGCTTATATACGCTTAAATATTAATGACGATCCGATGTCAATATCGGTCCCACGGTGTCGGATAGAACATTCACCGGAATTCTTATATAATATATATATATTTGGGGAGGTTCATAACGGATTAAATATTATTAAGTGTCTGATTTCGACAACGGTCCCACGGTGTCGAATAAGACACTCGTCGAGACTTTTACGTAAGAATTTATATAGATATATTAGGACAAGCGAAGGAACTTTACATGTTTCTTATTTATACGTACTTTATTTATATAGCCTAAAAGTCCGATGTCGGTCCATCGGTGTTGGGCGTTGTAACGATCAACTGTCGTTCGTTACAAACAACAATTTTCGGACGATATAAGAGATCTCACCAGCAAGAAGTCTTTACCACCAAAAAGCACGATGGCCTCACTGAATCCCCTTCTGGACAGGTTTGGTTTGATTCGATTTGGAGGCCGACTCCAAAATTCCGATTTGGACTACTACGCAAAACACCCAATCTTGCTGCCCAACTGGCATCCTGTCACTGTCTCTATTATCGTATTTTTTTACGAAAAATTTCTCCATGCAGGAGCTCAAGGATTGCTGGCCTATCGGCGGACGCAAATATGTGGCAGGCATCATTCACAGATGTGCTCGATGTTTTCGGTTGAAGCCAGTGGGAAGTTTGCCTGCGGATCGCGTAAGGACTAATCCAGCAGTCCAAACAACGGGCGTTGATTTTTGCGGACCCTTTTATTACAAGTCGGAAGTCAGAAGCAGGCCTCCAATCAAATGCTATATCGCTGTCTTCGTTTGTTTCAGCACCAAAGCGACTCACTTGGAAGTTGTTCGGGATTTTTCCCAGAATCTTTTTTGGCAGCATTGAGACGTTTTATAATTCTGCGTCCCAAACATCAAATCATCTGGTCAGACAAAGCGACAAATTTTGTAGGAGCAAAAAATGAACTTTTGGAACTTCGGGAGCTGTTCCTCAGTGATCCTCATACGTCGGCTGTATCGAATCTATGCGTTTCTAGTGGAATCGATTGGAAGTTCATCCCCCCTCGCTCACCTCACTTTGGGGGCTTGTGGGAGGCTGCTGTGAAAGCAGCCAAATATCATTTTCATCGCATCGTTGGCACCTGCATTTTCACCCTTGATGAAATTCAGACCCTGACCTGTGAAATCTCTGCTTTGCTAAATTCTCGACCACTTTATGCAATTACAGAAAGTCCTGACGATCTGGATGTGCTCACGCCAAACCATTTTCTTAATGGAGCACCAAGTGCTGCATTCGACGAGCCAGACGTGACTCATCTCCGGGTCAACCTTCTGAGTCGATGGCAGCGTTTGTGCCAAATGAAGCAGGCTTTCTGGAGAAAATGGAGTACTGCGTATCTATCACTTCTTCAGGAGCGGGGCAAGTGGCGGTCATCGTCTCCAAATATCAAGCCAGGAGCGCTCGTCATATTCAAGGAAGAAACGCTGCCACCGTTAAAGTGGCCACTCGGCCGCATTGCGTCATCCCAAGAAAAGATGGAACCATCAGAGTTACCGTCATCCGTACCCAAAGAGGCCTATTCAAGAGGGCCGTTGGAAAGATAGCTGTCCTGCCCCTTCAGGATGGATCTCTTGAAAGCCTTTGCCTTCAAACGGGGGTGCATGTTCGGGGCAGACCCTCACCGATTAGTTGCTTGCCAAATAGCAGCTAATAATTGGCCTTCAGCAGCATATTTTGTACGACCAAAGTTATATGTAATATGTTTGCCAATATGTTTGTTAAAGCTTTTGCTTGCATGCCCTCTCTCAAAGCTTGCTCTACGTCATCTATGTTCTATGTTTATCTATGTTTCCGAGCGAAGCTGCGCTCAGCGATCAGAGCGGCAATGATATAATGAAAAGGGCAAGCAAGAAACACTTGCAATTCTGATTTCACGCATTAAAGAACTTTGTAATTTTATTTGTGCGCCGTGTATTTTTTTATTCGAAATAATTATTCGGCCGATCGGGGATAAAAACCATTATCCCCACAGGTGGCATCGAGCAACAGATCAGAAGAGATGCTGAGAAAATATCTCAAATAGGATTCCACAATCAATGGACTGATCTGAAGGACGCCCTTATCAACAAGTATAAGACGCAGACCTCACTGGAGAAACTGATGCGCCGCCTGTCTTCCACACCGTTAGAAGGTAATCTACGTATGTTCTGCGAAGAAATATAAGATAAGAGTACTATAATATTCAACAAGCTTTCATTAGAAAATTATCGGAATAGTTCTACAGTCTATACTCAAGCAATGGCAAATACTATACAATATACAATCCAACGTAAACTTCCCGATAGATTGTTCAAGACCTCAGCAAGGCATGACATTTCAACTATTCAAAAACTAAGAAGTCGCACAACGAGAAAGACTTTACGAAAAAACTTCGCAGAAAATTGATAATCGTCATAAAGTAAGCGCTAATTGCCTTGACCCAATAATAACCCAATTATAACAGAAACATCTATTCGAATCAGCAATACACTCAACCCTATAATCCATTAAAATATTCAGGATCGAACCAAACTAATGACATAAGCAATTACCAACTAAGAGTGCCGAATAAGCGTTTTAAAGACGGCAGCGGACAGTCGCGCATGGAAATTGACGAAAATCATCAACAATGTAAGGAAGTCATCTCGGCTGGGGTACATCTCTCGGTCTCCCAGGGCCCAGTCCACGCATACAGCAGATTTGTGTAGGTGGGCCTCAGGGACAGATCGGGGCAATTCAGGCGGCGAGGCCTCGATAGGGCTCGCGAGACACGGGACGTGGTGAAACGTCGCCACCGTCCACAACTCGAGGCACCAATTGCAGACGGACGCGCGGCTAAACACGTGATTCTTGCTAAGCCGAAATGGGAGGGTATATTACCGGAGGGAGGATCACTGTTAGCGGATGCCGTGCCAGCCTTAGGCTTTCCCGCGTACAGCACCGTCCACTGGTTCCTCAAAGCACAGGATTTACTATTAGGTGACCTACAAGGGAAAGGGGGGTTGACGTTACGATCACTGTGCCAGCCTTAGGCTTTCCCGCGTACAGAGACGCTTCGTATCACCCCTGGAGGAAATGGAAAAATCCGTGTCAGAACATGCGGTCGACTATGGTTGGTGGAAGTCTTCGCTCTGCGGTCTCTACCCGCCACTCTTTGGGCGCGACGGGCCATTCGGCTTCCACTTGTAGGTTTTCCAGGCCCGGGATCTCCTCGAACAGACTCAATATCTCGCCGGCTTCTACCTCCTCCAGACCGACCGAAGTGTCGCTACTTTCCGCGGACGGTGCCGGTTTCAACTCCTAATCGGGGCCGTCACGAACTTTGGCCTCCTCCGACCTGCTTGATGCTCTGAGAGCTCTAGTCGGGCGGACTGCCCGTCGAAATGTCGTTCGGGTGTCGTCTCCTGACACGCTCTCCTGGCTCGACTGCCGGCAAGACCGGGCCTTCGGCATCATCCTCACCGCTGGAAACAACTATTGTTGCGTTCTCTGGGGTCCGTCGGGGTCTGATGGGAGTGGCTCTTATACGGTGTGGAGTCGCGGCATCAATTTTGTTCTCGTCGCTTGAGAGTACAATGACCATTGAGCCTTTCGGAGAGGGCGTAGCGCCTGACGGATCGATCGATGGTCTGTCTGTGGGTAGGAGCACTTCTCGGGGCTGGTCTTCCTCATTGGTGCTGGACTCCTCACCGGACGGGCATGAATCCCAGAAAGGGCTGAGAATTTGGTTCTCACCCCACAGGCCGTGACCATCTCGAGAGGATGTTAGTGAGGCTTGGTCGGGCTGGGAGGGCGCGAACATCAATTCCTGTGCGTACCAACCTATCGGACTGTAGGAGGGGGTTGGCGGTGAGTCGCTGCGCGGGCTGGCACTACTTCCCGAGCCTGATTCTCCTCCAGCGACGATGCCCTCATCGGTCTCGGCGTCTGTCTCGTGGAGCTCGTCCCCGTCGTCCCCGGCCGGTTCCTCCTCGCTATCTGTTCGTACGTCGCTGGCATACTCGGACTCGTTGTGGGTGTCTTCGCCGCTGGTGTCGTCGGATACCAATATGGGGAACCCGGGCGCCTGTTGGCGCCTGGCGGTGAGCAGGGTTTGGAAAGCCTCCGCGGCGGTGACCCAAGACGTCGGTGGGGCTACTACCTCGGCCGAGGTGCGTAATTTGCCTCTGGCCTCGTCTAGCGGGGAGTTGGGAGCCTCGTCGTCGCTGATGTCTGAGTACAGGGGCTTGGCCGGACCAGTGATGTTCAGATCTCGGTTGAGGGCTGCCAAGATATGCGATGGTAGACCTCGGCCCGGTAGTTTGCCGAGTCGTCCGTCATACAGGACGTCCTCCTCGCTCTCCGCACTCCCTTCCGTGGAGTCATGCTCCCATCGGCAGTTCGCCCCGAGGATACGAACCTCGCTGAATCCCTCACCGTCGTTGGGTTCGTGGACTAATCGCCCGAAGTGTAGTTGGCTGCGTCGTCGGGCGTCAACGTCCGGCGGCGGTGAGTATAGTCGCGGCAATGGACGGGGGTCGAACGCGGGTGGAGCGTAGGTGGTGGCCAGCATACTTCGGGCGGCCTCCCAGGATGTAGACGGCTGGTCGTCTTCGGGGTACGAGGATTGGGCGTATATCCTGTCCACGGCGTCGCTCCAGCGAGGAGATAGCAAAGCGACGATGTGGACCCTGGTGTTGTCTCTTGTGACCGGAGACGTGGGTTGATAGCTTGATGGCAGGATGCCCGTCGTGGCCGTTGTTAGGCTGGGTACGAGCGGCGTATCTCTGGGCTGTCCTCCTTGGTACTCTTTTACTCCCAACGGTGGGGTACCGTCGGCGGGCGCCGTGTTCATTGTAGACCGTCTGGGGGAGAAACTTGGGAGCGCGCTTCCATAAGTGGTACTTGAGAAAACGGCATCAAGCCCACGGATGCGTGTTGCGTCGTCTGGTTGGGGCTGATGTTGTTTGTCGCTGGTGGTGCCTCTCCGGGGTCTTCAGCGTAGAAAATCTTCAGATCCGCCAAGCTAGCGGTCTTCCGTTGCCTCCCTTGGCGCTCCCTCATACTTAGGGGCGAGTTTGGCGGCGAAGTTGTCAGCTGCTTTAGATAGATGATGATGTCGTAGTAGAACCAACTCTCCGATGGTGGGTCGCCACTTGCGTCTCCGTAGGTTGTAAGCTCGGCCCTGTTCCTTCGCTGCCCGTTGGGTGTTGGTCTGGAGTATTTTGAATTGTTCTGGAGACGGGTCGCTCTGTTGTTGGCTGGCTCTGCTTCTTCTCCTGGTCCTATGGTCACGGCATCGTAGAGGGCTATCGGCAGTCGTGGTTCCCGGCCCAGCCCTAGGAAGGCTGGGCTGAACCACTAACCACACATACAATGAAAATGATTTGCTTATTCACAATTTGCACCTTGAATACTCTAATGGACAATTATTCCAATGGGAGTTATGTATGAAATATATTATATATATGTGGGAATGGTATGGTAACGCTGCAGGGCCTGCCCTCCCAAAAGCAGCTGATCGAACAACGACGAGTTGGCAAGCCTGCCATATATAGGAAAAAAGAAGAAGAATTAACGAGGATGAGACAAGACGTGCGCGAGAAACGACGCTCTCAGCAAGAATCAATTAAGACGAACGACGCGAAGGAGAAAACGACGATCCAAATTAATTATTAAACCTTACAATCTAACTAATCTAAGCAATAAATCATTAAATACATAATATAAATTACCGGAACTATTATTATTTATAATGGAATTTTAAAATATAAGCCCCGGACCCACATATTTTTGGTGCTCAACCTAAAACAAAGTGCGTAATTTGTGCTGTGCAACGAAAACCAACATTTCAAAGAAAAAACGACGCAGATCACACACACATTCAAACATACGTGGAGAGCCACACGAAAAAAGGCAGTATATAGAAGAAAAAACGACGTAGATCACACACACATTCAAACATACGTGGAGAGCCACACACAAAACGGCAGTGTATAAAAAAAAAAAAAAACGATGCGCACAACACATAAAAGCGAAAAGTGAAAAAAGTTAAGACAAACGTGAAAAACAAAAACTATAACGAAAAATGTCGCGACTTGCAGATTTTGACTGCATTAAAGACATGCTTCATACAGAGAAAAAGTATAATGTTTCACTGTTACATAAATTCGTATTCGAGGAGCAAGGGGATAGAAACAACAGAAAACGTTTGCGGGAATTCGAGGGGTTTGAGTACAGCGAAATTGACGAACGCTTCAACGACAAAATGAGTTATGTTGCCGAACATTTTTCCGACAACGACCTGGCGATAATTTGCAATATATTGCCTCTGCCTTATAACAATAAAGACGACTTGAGCGCATATATTTTCTAGAACATGAAAAAGGGTAGCCTATTAGAAGATATGAGCGAAGAAAAAGACGAAGAGGAAAGCGAAGACGCAGGCGAAGGCGCAAAGAAAGACAAAGAAGAGGACGGAGACGGCAGCGAATTCATGAGTATAAAGAAGGAAGATAACCAAAAAAAAAACTCATTTTCAATGTCAGACGTTCCGAGGTTCGCTCTTAACTTTCGTGACATGGAAGACTCAGTGAGATCGTTCCATGGCGACGATACACTTTCGGTTGAGGTATGGGTAAAGGAATTTGAGGAAATGGCAACAATTATGTATTGGAGCGAGCTGCAAAAGTTTATTTTCGCAAAACGTTCGTTAAAAGGGATAGCGAAAATGTTTGCAAATAGTGAACGCGACATATCGAGCTGGAAAAAACTAAAAAGCGCGCTGTTAATTGAATTCAAAACAACGACAAATAGTGCTCAACTACAAAAAACAATAGCTGACAGAAAAATCATGAAAAATTAAAGTGTGCAAGAATATTTTTTGCAAATGAAGGAATTAGCTTCACGCGGAAAAATTGAAGACAATGCTCTAATTCAATATATAATTGACGGAATCGACGACTCGAGTGCAAATAAATCAATATTGTACAATGCTAGAAATGTGCGCGATTTTAAGGAAAAACTTAAGTGTTACGAAATTATTCGCGAAAAAGCAAAAAATGAAAATAAGAGTCATGGCAGTTTTAACAAAAATAACCAAAAGCACGAATATAAAAACCAAGCGATACAAAATAAAAATGTAAACAAAGACATGAAATGTTACAACTGTGGTACTAAAGGACACACATCAGCCGAGTGTGAAAACAAAAGAAAGTGTTTTGAATGCAACAATTTCGGGCACATTGCAAAAGAATGCCAAAATATGCCAATTTATGTGTCAAGAAGGCACGGTAAATAACAATAAATACACGGCACTAATTGACACCGGCAGTAAATATAATTTAATACCTGATTCGACATATACAAAATTACGGAAACCAATGTTAAGAAAGTGCAATCTATACTTAATCGGGTTCGGAAAGAAAAATCAATCCAAAGTAAAGCCAATGGGCTCAGTTGAACAACAGTTTGTGATTAACGGATACGAATTCAAAACAAATTTTCTGGTGGTAGACTCGCAATTCCTAGATGAGGAAATGGTACTTGGTGAGGAATTTTGCAAGCAAGCTCAAGTCTCAATAAACAATAAAGGTGTGACAATATCCAAACCGCAAACTTCCGATGTAAGTGCTATGATGAAAATTGAAATCGAAAATCATGAAAATTTAGACCCTGATATCGACGTAAAAGCAAGTAAACAAGCGAAGGAAACAATTTTGAGTATCCTAAAAAACTACAATCCGGTAAGCACGAAGACAACGAACATTAAAATGCGTTTAGTATTGAAGGAAGATACGCCAATACATTCGCGACCACGTAGATTTTCATTCGCCGAGCGATGCATAATAGACAACCAAACCGATCAATGGCTCAAGGACGGCATCATAGAAACATCCGAGTCTGAATATAGTAGCCCAGTGGTTCTCGTGAAAAAGCGTGACGGAACGAATAGACTGTGTGTCGACTATAGACGCATTAATAAAATCATCATCCGAGACCACTTTCCATTGCCCCTAATTGAAGACCAACTCGATCGACTCCAAAACGCGCGAATATTTAGCTCAATAGACCTGAAGAACGGTTACTTCCACGTTGGCATAGATGAAGAAAGTTTGCGAATCCACATCGTTTGTGACACGTAATGGGCAGTTTCAGTTTTTACGTGTCCCGTTTGGTATGTCAAACTCTTCAAGTGTATTCCAACGTCCTGTAAATGCCATATTTAGAGATTTAACGCGCAAAAGTGTAGCAATACCGTATGTAGATGAAATTATTATACCTGCAGAATCTGAAAACGAGGCCGTAGCGAATTTAAAGGAGGTTCTAGGACATTGTGAAGAATATGGACTAATGATAAACATGAAGAAATGTAATTTCCTGAAAACTAAAATCGAGTATTTAGGCCACATTATCGAATATCAACGAGTGAGTCCATCATTAACGAAGACAAAAGCGGTCACGTCCTTCCCGATTCCGTCCAATCTCAAACAGCTCAAGAGCTTTCTAGGTCTAGTGGGATACTTCAGAAAGTTCATCGCTAATCTTTCGCAATTCGCAAAAAACTCTCAGATCGCGCAAAAAACGATGCAAAGATTCAGTTTGGAGAAATTGAATTATCCGCATTTAACAAGTTAAAGTCGCTTATCACGCAAAAGCCGATACTGAAGATTTTCCATCAACAGCATAGAGAAGCACAGCAATTTTGGTTATAGGTCTCTTGTACAATCCTCGTGCAGTCTTTACGGTGACCACTCCAACTCTCTCGTCTTGACCAGGATAAACTTCGGTGATTCGGCCAAGCAGCCAATTGCTAGGCGGTTGATTCGGCTCCTTCAATACCACAAGAGTATCCACTATGTTGTTGGTCTTTCGCTGCCATTTCGTGCGTGATTGCAAGGAAGCAAGGTATTCGAGATTCCAGCGCTTCCAGAACCCTTGAACCTTGGCTTGCAGTTATCTCCAACGCTGCAGTCTGTTAACGTTTACGTCCAAGAAGGACGGCTCTGGCATCGACATGTGAGGTTGACCTGTAAGAAAATGAGCGGGGGTGAGGGGATCCAAGCTGTGGTCGCTGGGAGCGCACAGTGGGCGTGAGTTGAGTAGACCTTCAATCTGAGTTAAAATTGTTGAATATTCTTCATAGGTTAACGCACTGCTACCAATTACTCGGCGAAGGTGAAGCTTGATTGATCGAACGCCAGTCTCCCAAATACCTCCAAAATGCGGGGCAGACGGCGGAATGAAGTGCCAGTTGATTTCCTGACTCGTGAGAAAACTCGCAATTTCCTCGTCTTGACTCTGAGATACAGCTATCCGTTGCATTTCCGTTAGTTCCTTTCTGGCTCCATGGAATGTGGTGCCATTGTCTGACTATAAATTGGATATAGGGCCACGTCGAGACCAGAATCGTTTGAACGCGGCGATAAATGCGGGAGTGGTCAAGTCACTGACGAGCTTTAGATGAATGGCTTTGGTGGACAAAAAAACAAAGATAGCAAACCAAGCTTTGCCAAACTTTGGTGTTCGGCCTGCCGATGTTTTGATGGTAACTGGTTCAGCGTAATCCAATCCAGAATGTAGGAAACAGCGGGAAGATCAGTCATAAGTTGTGTGCTCGTACCTTTGCGCTGTAGGAAACAAATCTTGCAGTTGAATACAATTTTCCGGACTATGTTGCGGGCACCGAGTATCCAATATCTCTGTCTAAGAGTGTGGAACATGAATTCAACTCCAGCGTGTAGCGAAGTGACATGCTGATGTCTAGCTAGTAGAACAGCGACTGGTGATTCCTTTGGAATAAGTATGGGATGTTTTGCATCGTAAGTTGCCATTGAATTGTCGATGCGTCCTCCTACGCGAATCATTCCTTGTTTGTCAACAAATGGAGTGTAACGAATCAGCTTGGATTTTCGAGGCTGTCCAGTGATCAGCTGCTTGTACTCTACTTGGATGAACTCCATTTGAAAATGTTTGATTACTCTACAGCGTGCATATTGAAGCTCCCAGGACGATAAAGAAACGATGACAGGCGGTCCTTGCAACGAATGCGATGTACGAAGCGAAAGCATTAGCTAATTGTCCGTAAGAGATGTGACCAGGAGGAAGCCTTGTTAATCATACACTGAAGATCATTTCTTTCATCGGAAATGTGCAGATTGATTTGAGGCTTGACCTTTACTTCTATGCGCGCAGTCTCCTCCGTTGACGTTGTGAACTTGGCCTTAGCAGTTGGCCAAGTAAGACATGACTGCGAAAGCCAATGTGGTCCCTTCCACCACAATTGATGGTCTACAAGCTCTCTCGGTAGAAGTCCGCGTGATGCGTAGTCCGCGGGGTTGTCTCCAGTGCGAATGTGTTACCAGCAGCTACGTGGACAAACTTCCAGGATTTCAGCAGTGCGATTGCAAACATAGGTGTTCCAGGTCCGAGGGGGTGACGAGAGCCAATGCAGTACGATTTCTGAGTCAGACCAACACGAAATACTGGAAATAGGAATAGTTAGTGCTTGCTTGATCAGAGACATCAGTTTCTAAAGAAGATGGGCTTCATTCAATTCGAGCCACGGGGTGGATATAGGTTTGATGGGCGCAACACGGGCTTTTGCGGCGATCAATCTGACTACATAATCGTTATTGAGCTCCACGCAACTATAAATAACAGCGGCGTATACGTGAGATGAAGCATCGGCAAATCCGTGCAGCTCAATTGCTTGACGTGGTGATGATAGGTAACGAGGTATGCGACAAATTTCCAATAAATGAACTTCAGCTACAAACTGTTGCCAACGTGCACACAGCTGTGGGGGTAGTGCTTCGTTCCATTCGACCGAGCTCAGCCTACTATCTTGAAATAGAACCTTTAGAAATACAGTGGTGGGGGAAAGTAAGCCCAGGGCGTCGTAGATAGCAAGATCCGTTTTGTCATATAGATATTGTAGCGTCCGGAATTGTCAGCTGGAAGGAAAAATCGTCTACGTCTGGGTCCCAGCGTATTCCAAGAACCTTCACATATTGAGTTGGGCTATCTACTTCTAGAGCTTTCGGTGGATACTCACAAATGTCTTTTGGCAGCAAAAGTAGTTCATCCTTGAGTGCAATGAGATCGTCGATATTATCGCAGCCAGTAGGAATATCATCCACGTACGCATCCCTTACATGCATCGCAGCAGCGTTCGGATACAAATCGGCATAATCTTGAGCGATCTGCTTGAGAACTCGAACAGCCAAGAATGGCGAAGAAGCGAAACCATACGTCACGGTCAGCAGTCGGTAATGATCAAGTGTAGCAGTCTCCTCTTTTCGCCAGACGATACGTTGATACTGCGTGAATTCGACATATTGCTGTTTGATTGCCGGAAACTTTCGAAATTTCCGTTCGAGAGAAGAAAAGCGGCGTAGAGCTTGGGGCAAGGTGTTGAACGAAGTGTTGCTCAGCGGGATCACTAGCGTCAATGGTAGCGTTACTTGGTTGAACTCGTTCCATGTCCATGAACGATCGAACTAAGATATCCAGATCTTCGTGAGCGTGATGTGCTAGTGCGTGGGTGTGAGCATCACCACAGAGATGATAGCTGCCTGTAATGACCCAACCAAAATTAGTATGAAGTCCATGTTCACTAGACGGTTTAGGTTGTCCTCTGTGTTCGGGTATAATGGTGCTTTGAAGGGAAGTAATTCCTCTATTACTGTATTATATTTTTCCCAGTTGGCTTTCCTGGAATTAATATAGTCAGTGGGTTTCGGGCTCTCGAGAGATAGCATCGTCTCGATATACCTGTGATCTGAGAAGGAATGTTCCTTTAGCATTTTTGAGCTCTGACTGTGTCTGACAGTTTATGAGACACTAAAGTGAGGTCGATAACCTCTTGTCGGTTTTTTATTAAAAATGTAAGGTAATTGCCCCGATTAAAAATTACTAAGTTAGAGTTTAGGATGAAGCAGAAAAGTGGCTCACTCCTTACATTTGTGTCCGAGCTCCCCCATTGGTTGTGGTGAGCGGAGGATCGCTTTTCTCGTGAGCCATATAGGACGTCATCAGTCAAAGATGTGTCCCCTGCAGCTATGGGCTTACCGCCGTGTTGTCGCCATTGCTCAAGTTATGGAGCAGACAAATATTTAGGTGTTTTCTTGCAAGAATGCAGGTATGGATTTTACATTATTTTTGGGTTACATTCGGCTTGTACTCCTTCGTCGCTAATATAAAGACCTTACTATCTCTTACTATCCAAGGCTCCTGGACTAGGACTACGTCGGCTCCGCTCGATCAAGCGGAGTATGAGGGAAGCAGATGCTGCTTTACTGTGGTGGAGATTTATCAGCAGGAGTCTCAGAGACATCTTCCAGGTTCCCCACCACTCTGCTGTCGGCGTCTGAGTTGTCGGATACATCCTCGCGACACATCGCCCCAAAATCGGGCAGTAGCTCTGCTTTCTTTGGCCTGCTCCAGCCCGTTGTCGGGTTCTTCGATATCCAAGGCAACGTCCTGCTTGACTGGGTTATCGACAGGACGAGCCTCGGCCGCTGCGTCCGACTAATACACCTTTATGATGACCAAGCTGAAGCCGAGTACGAGCACAACCTGGTTCGTCGGACCTCTCCGATCTGCGCAACCGCTGCTTTGTATAGCTTCACAGAGCGTTCGTCTTCACAGACAATTACTTTTACTTACTTACTGGAACCACCTCATGTCTTTGCAGACTGGAGGTACCCCGTGGTCGTTCTCGAGGAGCTCGAAGCCGCGGTCGGCCAATGCCATTTCCACCCACTTCCACTGGCTCCTGGATATCTTCCCCTCTGCGCTGCCTTTGTCAAGGAAGCAGATTAGCGTCCTCTCTTTGGCAATCTGCACGAAGGAAACGTTTGGAAGTACTCTGGACCGCTTTGCAGCCGGTCCAGGCGTCTCCTGCGAGTGCTGCCTCATCGATTGAGGCGCCTGTTGTTGCTCCTTGGTAAGGTTTGGGAGCACTGCCGAGGCCCACTTCACCTTCTTCAGCCAGTAAGCTGATGGGCTTGCTTCTTTACTCGCACTTTGCCGACGGAGTATGTGCCCAGCACGCCTCTTCTCGACATACGAGTATTTTTTGGCTTAGGCACTTGTAGATGGCAATTCAGCATCCCCCACTTTACCAGAAGGTCGGGCAGCCGCAGTATTGCCTAGTTGCCTTTCCAAGTTGTCAGTTTTGGGAGGTTTTTTGCCATCCACCCCCAGATTCACGATGGGACCCCCTCGGGCTCGTACCAGCGCCTTCCACCGTACAGGTCTTCCCTGCTGTTGAGCTTTTTAGGCCAGGCCTTCGGGCCACTGCCTTTCCAAGCATGGGATTGCTCCCAGTTGGCGTTTGGGGAGTGCAAGACTTAGTTTTTTGTTTTTTGTTTACTATGCACATTGGATCCCACGATTTGCAATGGAAGGAAGGTCCGTTCGGGCAGAGATTCACGTTGCCTGGATAAGGCATCATTAGAACAGTGGGCCGTAAGGCCCCTGAGCTCTTCCCTTCACGACTGAGCTAGTTTTTAGACCGGGCCCCCAGCCAGGCTGACTTTCGGCACGGGTCGGCCCGGTGTGAGGTGAATGTTGGGGTTGGGATGTGGGTTGGAGTGTGTGAGATACTTATACGAGGCGGCACCACAGTGTTGTCGTCAGTGTTGCTGCTTTGCGAATACCCGCTGGCTGTCCGGGACTGCTTATTTTCGGTACTCTCCATAGGGATGCCCGCTTATTCGCAGCTGACCTACCTGCCGAGATAGGCCGTTCGCTATCCGCAACCTGCGACCCGCCGGTGGCCTCAGCTAGGCCCGCTTTGAGCCACCTTAGCAGCTCAACAGAACAGAAAGCACCGAGGTATGTGTAGTGTCATCTGCAGACTCGACAGATTATACTATATAATTCAAAGTATGAAGTTACTTTAACTATACAAATTCGTGATGCTGATAAAGACCCTTTCAGAAAGCTTCACACATAAAGTCATTTAATATTTTTAAAACTAAACGGAAAGATTATGTGTTGGTAGACCCTAACTTTAGTAAACCAAGTAGGGTAGAAAATGATGAAAAACTAATTGTTAGCACAACGTTTAGAATTGATAAAAGATTTAGTTTTTGTGTATGACAAGGCCAATTATTATAGCTAGGAAGAGCAAGGTTAATCCGAAGAAGAATCGGAAAACCATTCCCAAACTATAGCTTTGTGCAGCTCATCTTCTAGCTAAATTGATTCAACGGGTGAAAATAGTGGTTGCAAATGAAGCAGAAAGTTACGCTTGGAGTGATTCTACGAGAACTCTAGCCTGTACAAAGAATGCAGACAATAAAGATAAAAACACGTTTATTAGACGTCGAACCGACGAAACTAGAATGATTAAAGAAATTAAATGATTAACATGTGAAATCATAGACAATCGAGGAGATAAAGTGTCAACGAGCATTAGTGCAAAGACGCTGAAAGATTTAGAAATTTTGTGGAACGGGCCTCAATGGTTGGAGAAATCTAATAAAGATTGGGCAAAAGAGCAAATTGAAAAAAAAATAATTGTTGGTACAACGTTTATAATCAATAAAACTAACATTATTAAGAAGTTATGTATTACAGAAATACTCGTGTCTGCATAAACTATAAAGAGGTTTTGCATATATATTTAGGTTTATTCAAATTATTTGGGCGAAGCCCGACTGTAAAATATTGCTATCTCTTCTATTACATATAAATTCATTTTTGTGTACCATTGTGTACGGGCGCTTAGAAATTTGATTTCATCATCCATTTTTATATCCGGTACTCGAAGAGTAAAGGGGTATATTAGATTTGTGCAAAAAGTGGATGTGTGAAACACCCAGAAGGAAGCGTTTCCGACCCCATAAAGTGTATATATTCTTGATCAGCATCAATAGCCGAGTCGATATAGCTATGTCTGTCTGTTCGTCCGTCTGGCCGTCCGTCCATCCGTCCGTCTGTCCGTCCGTCTGTCCGTCCGTCGTCATTAGCGCCTATAGCTCAGAGACTATAAAAGCTAGAGGAAGCTATCCAGACTCCTGTTCTATCACACTGTTACAAGTGTATTTCAAAATTTCGCCCCGCCTCCTTCCGCCCACTCAAAGGACGAAAATCTGTGGCATGCACAATTTTAAAGATACGGGAAAAGCAAAAACAAAGAATCATAGAAAATGACCATATCTATCAGAGTGTTGAATCTGGATCAGATCGAATCATTAGTATAGCCAAAAGTAACAAATGAAATTTCAGTGGCCTTCCAAGCGCAGACTAATTCCCTCTCTCTCTCGCACACTGCCGTGTATGTATATGTAGGAAGTAGATAAAGAAATGTAGAAAAGGAGGGTATAAAGTAGAGCCGCGGCCTTAGACGCGGCTCACAACGTTTACCCTTGTTTTTTATATATATATTTATCTTTGCTTTGCGTACGGCGTCGCTAAGCCGTCGGTAAAATTTGTGAAAAATTGTGACAAGGAGATGTCTAGCCGTGGAGACCAAGGATAAACATATGTTAAGTCAAACCCATAGAAGCCAGGTCGGAAAACACAAAAGAATCACACACTCAAAAATCAGTCTTGTTGCTACAGATACCCCGTATTGGAGTGCGTGTTTTGTGATACTAAAAGGAACAAAATTAAGAGCTGCCCTGGCTTCGGAATCCGTTAGTTTTATTTTCGCATTGAAAAAAAGCTTAGAGTATGTTTCAACTGCTTAAAGAAGGTACATCGCAACACCTCCGACGATTCAGGTTCTTGTCGCACTTGCGATGAAAAACATCACTCCCTGTTGCATATCAACATTCATTATGATTAAGAGTCAATTTGGTGATCTTCTTTCTTGCCGGGCTTTTTGGGATTCAGGCTCTCAGATCAATTTAATAATCTCTCGTTTTACTCAGATGCTGAAACGAGCCAAAGGGTTGGTGTCAGTATCCGGTATCGGTGCTGAGTCCGCATTTCCCACGAAAGGTTCAGTTAATTTGGTCATCCGATCTAGGATTTGAGATTACTGTACAAGTCTCACAGCTCTTGTTGCTCCACACATCAAAGGAAAATAGCCTTCTTCTTCATTTTATGTATCTAAGTTGGAAAAACCATCCAATATCAGCCTCGCTGTTCTACACTTCAACAAATCCCAGCGTATAGATGTTCTTATTGGAACCAGTTTATTGAATGCAATTTTATGCGTTGGACAGACTAAGTTGGAGAAGAAACATCCCATTATAGACCGGCCGAATAAAGCGAAGATTTTACGTATTGACCAGTGTCACGTTCCGGCCTATTTTAAATGCACTTTAATTTTCTATAGTGCACTGCCTTTAAGTGCCATTTAGTTTACAATTAACTTATATTTATATAAATATAAAATATGAGGAGGAAAACAGACTTATATCCAAACCTGAAATCATATTTGCTTTTCATCTCATCGCACAATGGTTCCTGTTATAAGGGGAGGGCGTCCAAAAATACCTCTAGTTGAGGTAAAGGCTTGAAACTTAACACAAAATTTGTATAATTTTATACTAAGATAATGTACAAAAATCAGCCGGATCAGACCACCATATCATATAGCTGTCAAATGAACGATCGGTCAGAAATGAAGTGTTTGTATGGAAAACTTTTTTGTTTTCCAATATATTGCAACGAAACCTTATATTTCTTCATAAAAAAAAAACATTATATAGTTAGGGCGAGTTTAGTGAAAATCGGTATACTATATCATATAGCTGCCATAGAAGCAATAAGTCCAAAATCGAGTTTTTGTTGGTAAAATCATTTTGTTTTAAACAAATGCCAAAAATTATACATTAATTTGAAAATAACCGCAAAATTATTAAGGATTTTTCCATAGTTAATATGTATATGCTTTAATTATAAAGTAAAAATTCAACGAATACAAAGGAAAAATTAAAAAAAAAATATATCAGAAAGGAAAAACTATTTATTTTATATAGACAACAACAGAACAATACCTAAAACAAAAAACGACTACAAGGCTTTTTGCATTTTTTCGGCGGCATCAGTCGGTACTCGCCAAATATGTAGATGTGATTTTTTAAAGTTGAGGTTAGGTTACCTTTTTGCAAGAGCAGTGGCACCTAGTGGCACTTGAATTTAACTTATGTTTATGTTCTTAATATGTTTTTAAACAATATACAAACAGTTTTATTGTATTGTAGGGTGACGGCCATTACGATAATACCAACGGCCGTTAACGTACTACTAATGGCCGTCACCTTACAACACAATAAAACTATTTGTATATTGTTTAAAAGTATATGTACTTTTTGTTGTATAAATATAGTTAATACCTTTATTTATAATAATAATCCCTTCCATCGCACAATAATTTTGTTTTAAATACTTTTTATACCCGGTACTCGAAGAGTAAAGGGGTATATTAGATTTGTGCAAAAAATTAATGTGTGTAACACCCAGAAGGAAGCATTTCCGACCCCATAAACTATATATATTCTTGATCAGCATCAATAGCCGAGTCGATATAGCTTTTTCTGTCTGTCCGTCCGTCTGTCCGTCTGTCCGTCCGTCCGTCCGTCTGTCCGTCTTCATTAGCGCCTATAGCTCAAAGACCATAAAAGCTAGAGGAACACTTTTTTGTATCCAGACTCCTGTCCTAACGCACTGTTACAAGTGTATTTCAAAATTTCGCCCCGCCCCCTTCCGCCCACTCCAAGGACGAAAATCTGTGGCATGCACAATTTTAAAGATACGAGAAAATTAAAAACGCAGAATCATAGAGAATGAGCATATCTATCAGATTGTTGAATCTGGATCAGATCAGATGATAAATATAGCTACAATGAAGAAAACCATTTCGAAATGCATCGTTCCCTCTCGCTCTCTCTCACACACAGGTGTAGGCGCTATGCCTGATCGAATTTTTTGACGCCTAGTTCTCAGAGACTATAAGAGCTAGAACCACCAAACTTTCTATCCAAGCTCCTGTGATATCAAACCGAGACGAGTTTGTTTTAAAATTTGGCCACGCCCCCTTCCGCCCCCACAAAAGATGAAAATCTACAATTTTGAAGATACGGGAAAACAAAAAACGCAGAATCATAGAAAATGACTATATCTATCAGAGTATTGAATTTGGACCAGCTTGACGTGGTGATGATAGGTAACGAGGTATGCGACAAATTTCCAATAAATGAACTTCAGCTACAAACTGTTGCCAACGTGCACACAGCTGTGGGGGTAGTGCTTCGTTCCATTCGACCGAGCTCAGCCTACTATCTTGAAATAGAACCTTTAGAAATACAGTGGTGGGGGAAAGTAAGCCCAGGGCGTCGTAGATAGCAAGATCCGTTTTCTCATATAGATATTGTAGCGTCCGGAATTGTCAGCTGGAAGGAAAAATCGTCTACGTCTGGGTCCCAGCGTATTCCAAGAACCTTCACATATTGAGTTGGGCTATCTACTTCTAGAGCTTTCGGTGGATACTCACAAATGTCTTTTGGCAGCAAAAGTAGTTCATCCTTGAGTGCAATGAGATCGTCGATATTATCGCAGCCAGTAGGAATATCATCCACGTACGCATCCCTTACATGCATCGCAGCAGCGTTCGGATACAAATCGGCATAATCTTGAGCGATCTGCTTGAGAACTCGAACAGCCAAGAATGGCGAAGAAGCGAAACCATACGTCACGGTCAGCAGTCGGTAATGATCAAGTGTAGCAGTCTCCTCTTTTCGCCAGACGATACGTTGATACTGCGTGAATTCGACATATTGCTGTTTGATTGCCGGAAACTTTCGAAATTTCCGTTCGAGAGAAGAAAAGCGGCGTAGAGCTTGGGGCAAGGTGGACCCCATAGGCGGAGCGGAATCCTTAAACGGATATTGGACGATGTACACGCCATCCTCTCGGCGGGTATGCGTTTGAACGAAGTGTTGCTCAGCGGGATCACTAGCGTCAATGGTAGCGTTACTTGGTTGAACTCGTTCCATGTCCATGAACGATCGAACTAAGATATCCAGATCTTCGTGAGCGTGATGTGCTAGTGCGTGGGTGTGAGCATCACCACAGAGATGATAGCTGCCTGTAATGACCCAACCAAAATTAGTATGAAGTCCATGTTCACTAGACGGTTTAGGTTGTCCTCTGTGTTCGGGTATAATGGTGCTTTGAAGGGAAGTAATTCCTCTATTACTGTATTATATTTTTCCCAGTTGGCTTTCCTGGAATTAATATAGTCAGTGGGTTTCGGGCTCTCGAGAGATAGCATCGTCTCGATATACCTGTGATCTGAGAAGGAATGTTCCTTTAGCATTTTTGAGCTCTGACTGTGTCTGACAGTTTATGAGACACTAAAGTGAGGTCGATAACCTCTTGTCGGTTTTTTATTAAAAATGTAAGGTAATTGCCCCGATTAAAAATTACTAAGTTAGAGTTTAGGATGAAGCAGAAAAGTGGCTCACTCCTTACATTTGTGTCCGAGCTCCCCCATTGGTTGTGGTGAGCGGAGGATCGCTTTTCTCGTGAGCCATATAGGACGTCATCAGTCAAAGATGTGTCCCCTGCAGCTATGGGCTTACCGCCGTGTTGTCGCCATTGCTCAAGTTATGGAGCAGACAAATATTTACGTGTTTTCTTGCAAGAATGCAGGTATGGATTTTACATTATTTTTGGGTTACATTCGGCTTGTACTCCTTCGTCGCTAATATAAAGACCTTGTCTCTTTCTATCCAAGGCTCCTGGACTAGGACTAGGACGTCGGCTCCGCTCGATCAAGCGGAGTATGAGGGAAGCAGATGCTGCTTTACTGTGGTGGAGATTTATCAGCAGGAGTCTCAGAGACATCTTCCAGGTTCCCCACCACTCTGCTGTCGGCGTCTGAGTTGTCGGATACATCCTCGCGACACATCGCCCCAAAATCGGGCAGTAGCTCTGCTTTCTTTGGCCTGCTCCAGCCCGTTGTCGGGTTCTTCGATATCCAAGGCAACGTCCTGCTTGACTGGGTTATCGACAGGACGAGCCTCGGCCGCTGCGTCCGACTAATACACCTTTATGATGACCAAGCTGAAGCCGAGTACGAGCACAACCTGGTTCGTCGGACCTCTCCGATCTGCGCAACCGCTGCTTTGTATAGCTTCACAGAGCGTTCGTCTTCACAGACAAATACTTTTACTTACTTACTGGAACCACCTCATGTCTTTGCAGACTGGAGGTACCCCGTGGTCGTTCTCGAGGAGCTCGAAGCCGCGGTCGGCCAATGCCATTTCCACCCACTTCCACTGGCTCCTGGATATCTTCCCCTCTGCGCTGCCTTTGTCAAGGAAGCAGATTAGCGTCCTCTCTTTGGCAATCTGCACGAAGGAAACGTTTGGAAGTACTCTGGACCGCTTTGCAGCCGGTCCAGGCGTCTCCTGCGAGTGCTGCCTCATCGATTGAGGCGCCTGTTGTTGCTCCTTGGTAAGGTTTGGGAGCACTGCCGAGGCCCACTTCACCTTCTTCAGCCAGTAAGCTGATGGGCTTGCTTCTTTACTCGCACTTTGCCGACGGAGTATGTGCCCAGCACGCCTCTTCTCGACATACGAGTATTTTTTGGCTTAGGCACTTGTAGATGGCAATTCAGCATCCCCCACTTTACCAGAAGGTCGGGCAGCCGCAGTATTGCCTAGTTGCCTTTCCAAGTTGTCAGTTTTGGGAGGTTTTTTGCCATCCACCCCCAGATTCACGATGGGACCCCCTCGGGCTCGTACCAGCGCCTTTCACCGTACAGGTCTTCCCTGCTGTTGAGCTTTTTAGGCCAGGCCTTCGGGCCACTGCCTTTCCAAGCATGGGATTGCTCCCAGTTGGCGTTTGGGGAGTGCTAGACTTAGTTTTTTGTTTTTTGTTTACTATGCACATTGGATCCCACGATTTGCAATGGAAGGAAGGTCCGTTCGGGCAGAGATTCACGTTGCCTGGATAAGGCATCATTAGAACAGTGGGCTGTAAGGCCCCTGAGCTCTTCCCTTCACGACTGAGCTAGTTTTTAGACCGGGCCCCCAGCCAGGCTGACTTTCGGCACGGGTCGGCCCGGTGTGAGGTGAATGTTGGGGTTGGGATGTGGGTTGGAGTGTGTGAGATACTTATACGAGGCGGCACCACAGTGTTGTCGTCAGTGTTGCTGCTTTGCGAATACCCGCTGGCTGTCCGGGACTGCTTATTTTCGGTACTCTCCATAGGGATGCCCGCTTATTCGCAGCTGACCTACCTGCCGAGATAGGCCGTTCGCTATCCGCAACCTGCGACCCGCCGGTGGCCTCAGCTAGGCCCGCTTTGAGCCACCTTAGCAGCTCAACAGAACAGAAAGCACCGAGGTATGTGTAGTGTCATCTGCAGACTCGACAGATTATACTATATAATTCAAAGTATGAAGTTACTTTAACTATACAAATTCGTGATGCTGATAAAGACCCTTTCAGAAAGCTTCACACATAAAGTCATTTAATATTTTTAAAACTAAACGGAAAGATTATGTGTTGGTAGACCCTAACTTTAGTAAACCAAGTAGGGTAGAAAATGATGAAAAACTAATTGTTAGCACAACGTTTAGAATTGATAAAAGATTTAGTTTTTGTGTATGACAAGGCCAATTATTATAGCTAGGAAGAGCAAGGTTAATCCGAAGAAGAATCGGAAAACCATTCCCAAACTATAGCTTTGTGCAGCTCATCTTCTAGCTAAATTGATTCAACGGGTGAAAATAGTGGTTGCAAATGAAGCAGAAAGTTACGCTTGGAGTGATTCTACGAGAACTCTAGCCTGTACAAAGAATGCAGACAATAAAGATAAAAACACGTTTATTAGACGTCGAACCGACGAAACTAGAATGATTAAAGAAATTAAATGATTAACATGTGAAATCATAGACAATCGAGGAGATAAAGTGTCAACGAGCATTAGTGCAAAGACGCTGAAAGATTTAGAAATTTTGTGGAACGGGCCTCAATGGTTGGAGAAATCTAATAAAGATTGGGCAAAAGAGCAAATTGAAAAAAAAATAATTGTTGGTACAACGTTTATAATCAATAAAACTAACATTATTAAGAAGTTATGTATTACAGAAATACTCGTGTCTGCATAAACTATAAAGAGGTTTTGCATATATATTTAGGTTTATTCAAATTATTTGGGCGAAGCCCGACTGTAAAATATTGCTATCTCTTCTATTACATATAAATTCATTTTTGTGTACCATTGTGTACGGGCGCTTAGAAATTTGATTTCATCATCCATTTTTATATCCGGTACTCGAAGAGTAAAGGGGTATATTAGATTTGTGCAAAAAGTGGATGTGTGAAACACCCAGAAGGAAGCGTTTCCGACCCCATAAAGTGTATATATTCTTGATCAGCATCAATAGCCGAGTCGATATAGCTATGTCTGTCTGTTCGTCCGTCTGGCCGTCCGTCCATCCGTCCGTCTGTCCGTCCGTCTGTCCGTCCGTCGTCATTAGCGCCTATAGCTCAGAGACTATAAAAGCTAGAGGAAGCTATCCAGACTCCTGTTCTATCACACTGTTACAAGTGTATTTCAAAATTTCGCCCCGCCTCCTTCCGCCCACTCAAAGGACGAAAATCTGTGGCATGCACAATTTTAAAGATACGGGAAAAGCAAAAACAAAGAATCATAGAAAATGACCATATCTATCAGAGTGTTGAATCTGGATCAGATCGAATCATTAGTATAGCCAAAAGTAACAAATGAAATTTCAGTGGCCTTCCAAGCGCAGACTAATTCCCTCTCTCTCTCGCACACTGCCGTGTATGTATATGTAGGAAGTAGATAAAGAAATGTAGAAAAGGAGGGTATAAAGTAGAGCCGCGGCCTTAGACGCGGCTCACAACGTTTACCCTTGTTTTTTATATATATATTTATCTTTGCTTTGCGTACGGCGTCGCTAAGCCGTCGGTAAAATTTGTGAAAAATTGTGACAAGGAGATGTCTAGCCGTGGAGACCAAGGATAAACATATGTTAAGTCAAACCCATAGAAGCCAGGTCGGAAAACACAAAAGAATCACACACTCAAAAATCAGTCTTGTTGCTACAGATACCCCGTATTGGAGTGCGTGTTTTGTGATACTAAAAGGAACAAAATTAAGAGCTGCCCTGGCTTCGGAATCCGTTAGTTTTATTTTCGCATTGAAAAAAAGCTTAGAGTATGTTTCAACTGCTTAAAGAAGGTACATCGCAACACCTCCGACGATTCAGGTTCTTGTCGCACTTGCGATGAAAAACATCACTCCCTGTTGCATATCAACATTCATTATGATTAAGAGTCAATTTGGTGATCTTCTTTCTTGCCGGGCTTTTTGGGATTCAGGCTCTCAGATCAATTTAATAATCTCTCGTTTTACTCAGATGCTGAAACGAGCCAAAGGGTTGGTGTCAGTATCCGGTATCGGTGCTGAGTCCGCATTTCCCACGAAAGGTTCAGTTAATTTGGTCATCCGATCTAGGATTTGAGATTACTGTACAAGTCTCACAGCTCTTGTTGCTCCACACATCAAAGGAAAATAGCCTTCTTCTTCATTTTATGTATCTAAGTTGGAAAAACCATCCAATATCAGCCTCGCTGTTCTACACTTCAACAAATCCCAGCGTATAGATGTTCTTATTGGAACCAGTTTATTGAATGCAATTTTATGCGTTGGACAGACTAAGTTGGAGAAGAAACATCCCATTATAGACCGGCCGAATAAAGCGAAGATTTTACGTATTGACCAGTGTCACGTTCCGGCCTATTTTAAATGCACTTTAATTTTCTATAGTGCACTGCCTTTAAGTGCCATTTAGTTTACAATTAACTTATATTTATATAAATATAAAATATGAGGAGGAAAACAGACTTATATCCAAACCTGAAATCATATTTGCTTTTCATCTCATCGCACAATGTTTCCTGTTATAAGGGGAGGGCGTCCAAAAATACCTCTAGTTGAGGTAAAGGCTTGAAACTTAACACAAAATTTGTATAATTTTATACTAAGATAATGTACAAAAATCAGCCGGATCAGACCACCATATCATATAGCTGTCAAATGAACGATCGGTCAGAAATGAAGTGTTTGTATGGAAAACTTTTTTGTTTTCCAATATATTGCAACGAAACCTTATATTTCTTCATTAAAAAAAAACATTATATAGCCAGGGCGAGTTTAGTGAAAATCGGTATACTATATCATATAGCTGCCATAGAAGCAATAAGTCCAAAATCGAGTTTTTGTTGGTAAAATCATTTTGTTTTAAACAAATGCCAAAAATTATACATTAATTTGAAAATAACCGCAAAATTATTAAGGATTTTTCCATAGTTAAGATGTATATGCTTTAATTATAAAGTAAAAATTCAACGAATACAAAGGAAAAATTAAAAAAAAATATATCAGAAAGGAAAAACTATTTATTTTATATAGACAACAACAGAACAATACCTAAAACAAAAAACGACTACAAGGCTTTTTGCATTTTTTCGGCGGCATCAGTCGGTACTCGCCAAATATGTAGATGTGATTTTTTAAAGTTGAGGTTAGGTTACCTTTTTGCAAGAGCAGTGGCACCTAGTGGCACTTGAATTTAACTTATGTTTATGTTCTTAATATGTTTTTAAACAATATACAAACAGTTTTATTGTATTGTAGGGTGACGGCCATTACGAAAATACCAACGGCCGTTAACGTACTACTAATGGCCGTCACCTTACAACACAATAAAACTATTTGTATATTGTTTAAAAGTATATGTACTTTTTGTTGTATAAATATAGTTAATACCTTTATTTATAATAATAATCCCTTCCATCGCACAATAATTTTGTTTTAAATACTTTTTATACCCGGTACTCGAAGAGTAAAGGGGTATATTAGATTTGTGCAAAAAATTAATGTGTGTAACACCCAGAAGGAAGCATTTCCGACCCCATAAATTATATATATTCTTGATCAGCATCAATAGCCGAGTCGATATAGCTTTTTCTGTCTGTCCGTCCGTCTGTCCGTCTGTCCGTCCGTCCGTCCGTCTGTCCGTCTTCATTAGCGCCTATAGCTCAAAGACCATAAAAGCTAGAGGAACACTTTTTTGTATCCAGACTCCTGTCCTAACGCACTGTTACAAGTGTATTTCAAAATTTCGCCCCGCCCCCTTCCGCCCACTCCAAGGACGAAAATCTGTGGCATGCACAATTTTAAAGATACGAGAAAATTAAAAACGCAGAATCATAGAGAATGAGCATATCTATCAGATTGTTGAATCTGGATCAGATCAGATGATAAATATAGCTACAATGAAGAAAACCATTTCGAAATGCATCGTTCCCTCTCGCTCTCTCTCACACACAGGTGTAGGCGCTATGCCTGATCGAATTTTTTGACGCCTAGTTCTCAGAGACTATAAGAGCTAGAACCACCAAACTTTCTATCCAAGCTCCTGTGATATCAAACCGAGACGAGTTTGTTTTAAAATTTGGCCACGCCCCCTTCCGCCCCCACAAAAGATGAAAATCTACAATTTTGAAGATACGGGAAAACAAAAAACGCAGAATCATAGAAAATGACTATATCTATCAGAGTATTGAATTTGGACCAGCTTGACGTGGTGATGATAGGTAACGAGGTATGCGACAAATTTCCAATAAATGAACTTCAGCTACAAACTGTTGCCAACGTGCACACAGCTGTGGGGGTAGTGCTTCGTTCCATTCGACCGAGCTCAGCCTACTATCTTGAAATAGAACCTTTAGAAATACAGTGGTGGGGGAAAGTAAGCCCAGGGCGTCGTAGATAGCAAGATCCGTTTTGTCATATAGATATTGTAGCGTCCGGAATTGTCAGCTGGAAGGAAAAATCGTCTACGTCTGGGTCCCAGCGTATTCCAAGAACCTTCACATATTGAGTTGGGCTATCTACTTCTAGAGCTTTCGGTGGATACTCACAAATGTCTTTTGGCAGCAAAAGTAGTTCATCCTTGAGTGCAATGAGATCGTCGATATTATCGCAGCCAGTAGGAATATCATCCACGTACGCATCCCTTACATGCATCGCAGCAGCGTTCGGATACAAATCGGCATAATCTTGAGCGATCTGCTTGAGAACTCGAACAGCCAAGAATGGCGAAGAAGCGAAACCATACGTCACGGTCAGCAGTCGGTAATGATCAAGTGTAGCAGTCTCCTCTTTTCGCCAGACGATACGTTGATACTGCGTGAATTCGACATATTGCTGTTTGATTGCCGGAAACTTTCGAAATTTCCGTTCGAGAGAAGAAAAGCGGCGTAGAGCTTGGGGCAAGGTGGACCCCATAGGCGGAGCGGAATCCTTAAACGGATATTGGACGATGTACACGCCATCCTCTCGGCGGGTATGCGTTTGAACGAAGTGTTGCTCAGCGGGATCACTAGCGTCAATGGTAGCGTTACTTGGTTGAACTTGTTCCATGTCCATGAACGATCGAACTAAGATATCCAGATCTTCGTGAGCGTGATGTGCTAGTGCGTGGGTGTGAGCATCACCACAGAGATGATAGCTGCCTGTAATGACCCAACCAAAATTAGTATGAAGTCCATGTTCACTAGACGGTTTAGGTTGTCCTCTGTGTTCGGGTATAATGGTGCTTTGAAGGGAAGTAATTCCTCTATTACTGTATTATATTTTTCCCAGTTGGCTTTCCTGGAATTAATATAGTCAGTGGGTTTCGGGCTCTCGAGAGATAGCATCGTCTCGATATACCTGTGATCTGAGAAGGAATGTTCCTTTAGCATTTTTGAGCTCTGACTGTGTCTGACAGTTTATGAGACACTAAAGTGAGGTCGATAACCTCTTGTCGGTTTTTTATTAAAAATGTAAGGTAATTGCCCCGATTAAAAATTACTAAGTTAGAGTTTAGGATGAAGCAGAAAAGTGGCTCACTCCTTACATTTGTGTCCGAGCTCCCCCATTGGTTGTGGTGAGCGGAGGATCGCTTTTCTCGTGAGCCATATAGGACGTCATCAGTCAAAGATGTGTCCCCTGCAGCTATGGGCTTACCGCCGTGTTGTCGCCATTGCTCAAGTTATGGAGCAGACAAATATTTACGTGTTTTCTTGCAAGAATGCAGGTATGGATTTTACATTATTTTTGGGTTACATTCGGCTTGTACTCCTTCGTCGCTAATATAAAGACCTTGTCTCTTTCTATCCAAGGCTCCTGGACTAGGACTACGTCGGCTCCGCTCGATCAAGCGGAGTATGAGGGAAGCAGATGCTGCTTTACTGTGGTGGAGATTTATCAGCAGGAGTCTCAGAGACATCTTCCAGGTTCCCCACCACTCTGCTGTCGGCGTCTGAGTTGTCGGATACATCCTCGCGACACATCGCCCCAAAATCGGGCAGTAGCTCTGCTTTCTTTGGCCTGCTCCAGCCCGTTGTCGGGTTCTTCGATATCCAAGGCAACGTCCTGCTTGACTGGGTTATCGACAGGACGAGCCTCGGCCGCTGCGTCCGACTAATACACCTTTATGATGACCAAGCTGAAGCCGAGTACGAGCACAACCTGGTTCGTCGGACCTCTCCGATCTGCGCAACCGCTGCTTTGTATAGCTTCACAGAGCGTTCGTCTTCACAGACAATTACTTTTACTTACTTACTGGAACCACCTCATGTCTTTGCAGACTGGAGGTACCCCGTGGTCGTTCTCGAGGAGCTCGAAGCCGCGGTCGGCCAATGCCATTTCCACCCACTTCCACTGGCTCCTGGATATCTTCCCCTCTGCGCTGCCTTTGTCAAGGAAGCAGATTAGCGTCCTCTCTTTGGCAATCTGCACGAAGGAAACGTTTGGAAGTACTCTGGACCGCTTTGCAGCCGGTCCAGGCGTCTCCTGCGAGTGCTGCCTCATCGATTGAGGCGCCTGTTGTTGCTCCTTGGTAAGGTTTGGGAGCACTGCCGAGGCCCACTTCACCTTCTTCAGCCAGTAAGCTGATGGGCTTGCTTCTTTACTCGCACTTTGCCGACGGAGTATGTGCCCAGCACGCCTCTTCTCGACATACGAGTATTTTTTGGCTTAGGCACTTGTAGATGGCAATTCAGCATCCCCCACTTTACCAGAAGGTCGGGCAGCCGCAGTATTGCCTAGTTGCCTTTCCAAGTTGTCAGTTTTGGGAGGTTTTTTGCCATCCACCCCCAGATTCACGATGGGACCCCCTCGGGCTCGTACCAGCGCCTTTCACCGTACAGGTCTTCCCTGCTGTTGAGCTTTTTAGGCCAGGCCTTCGGGCCACTGCCTTTCCAAGCATGGGATTGCTCCCAGTTGGCGTTTGGGGAGTGCTAGACTTAGTTTTTTGTTTTTTGTTTACTATGCACATTGGATCCCACGATTTGCAATGGAAGGAAGGTCCGTTCGGGCAGAGATTCACGTTGCCTGGATAAGGCATCATTAGAACAGTGGGCTGTAAGGCCCCTGAGCTCTTCCCTTCACGACTGAGCTAGTTTTTAGACCGGGCCCCCAGCCAGGCTGACTTTCGGCACGGGTCGGCCCGGTGTGAGGTGAATGTTGGGGTTGGGATGTGGGTTGGAGTGTGTGAGATACTTATACGAGGCGGCACCACAGTGTTGTCGTCAGTGTTGCTGCTTTGCGAATACCCGCTGGCTGTCCGGGACTGCTTATTTTCGGTACTCTCCATAGGGATGCCCGCTTATTCGCAGCTGACCTACCTGCCGAGATAGGCCGTTCGCTATCCGCAACCTGCGACCCGCCGGTGGCCTCAGCTAGGCCCGCTTTGAGCCACCTTAGCAGCTCAACAGAACAGAAAGCACCGAGGTATGTGTAGTGTCATCTGCAGACTCGACAGATTATACTATATAATTCAAAGTATGAAGTTACTTTAACTATACAAATTCGTGATGCTGATAAAGACCCTTTCAGAAAGCTTCACACATAAAGTCATTTAATATTTTTAAAACTAAACGGAAAGATTATGTGTTGGTAGACCCTAACTTTAGTAAACCAAGTAGGGTAGAAAATGATGAAAAACTAATTGTTAGCACAACGTTTAGAATTGATAAAAGATTTAGTTTTTGTGTATGACAAGGCCAATTATTATAGCTAGGAAGAGCAAGGTTAATCCGAAGAAGAATCGGAAAACCATTCCCAAACTATAGCTTTGTGCAGCTCATCTTCTAGCTAAATTGATTCAACGGGTGAAAATAGTGGTTGCAAATGAAGCAGAAAGTTACGCTTGGAGTGATTCTACGAGAACTCTAGCCTGTACAAAGAATGCAGACAATAAAGATAAAAACACGTTTATTAGACGTCGAACCGACGAAACTAGAATGATTAAAGAAATTAAATGATTAACATGTGAAATCATAGACAATCGAGGAGATAAGGTGTCAACGAGCATTAGTGCAAAGACGCTGAAAGATTTAGAAATTTTGTGGAACGGGCCTCAATGGTTGGAGAAATCTAATAAAGATTGGGCAAAAGAGCAAATTGAAAAAAAAATAATTGTTGGTACAACGTTTATAATCAATAAAACTAACATTATTAAGAAGTTATGTATTACAGAAATACTCGTGTCTGCATAAACTATAAAGAGGTTTTGCATATATATTTAGGTTTATTCAAATTATTTGGGCGAAGCCCGACTGTAAAATATTGCTATCTCTTCTATTACATATAAATTCATTTTTGTGTACCATTGTGTACGGGCGCTTAGAAATTTGATTTCATCATCCATTTTTATATCCGGTACTCGAAGAGTAAAGGGGTATATTAGATTTGTGCAAAAAGTGGATGTGTGAAACACCCAGAAGGAAGCGTTTCCGACCCCATAAAGTGTATATATTCTTGATCAGCATCAATAGCCGAGTCGATATAGCTATGTCTGTCTGTTCGTCCGTCTGGCCGTCCGTCCATCCGTCCGTCTGTCCGTCCGTCTGTCCGTCCGTCTGTCCGTCCGTCTGTCCGTCCGTCGTCATTAGCGCCTATAGCTCAGAGACTATAAAAGCTAGAGGAAGCTATCCAGACTCCTGTTCTATCACACTGTTACAAGTGTATTTCAAAATTTCGCCCCGCCTCCTTCCGCCCACTCAAAGGACGAAAATCTGTGGCATGCACAATTTTAAAGATACGGGAAAAGCAAAAACAAAGAATCATAGAAAATGACCATATCTATCAGAGTGTTGAATCTGGATCAGATCGAATCATTAGTATAGCCAAAAGTAACAAATGAAATTTCAGTGGCCTTCCAAGCGCAGACTAATTCCCTCTCTCTCTCGCACACTGCCGTGTATGTATATGTAGGAAGTAGATAAAGAAATGTAGAAAAGGAGGGTATAAAGTAGAGCCGCGGCCTTAGACGCGGCTCACAACGTTTACCCTTGTTTTTTATATATATATTTATCTTTGCTTTGCGTACGGCGTCGCTAAGCCGTCGGTAAAATTTGTGAAAAATTGTGACAAGGAGATGTCTAGCCGTGGAGACCAAGGATAAACATATGTTAAGTCAAACCCATAGAAGCCAGGTCGGAAAACACAAAAGAATCACACACTCAAAAATCAGTCTTGTTGCTACAGATACCCCGTATTGGAGTGCGTGTTTTGTGATACTAAAAGGAACAAAATTAAGAGCTGCCCTGGCTTCGGAATCCGTTAGTTTTATTTTCGCATTGAAAAAAAGCTTAGAGTATGTTTCAACTGCTTAAAGAAGGTACATCGCAACACCTCCGACGATTCAGGTTCTTGTCGCACTTGCGATGAAAAACATCACTCCCATCATAACATTCATTATGATTAAGAGTCAATTTGGTGATCTTCTTTCTTGCCGGGCTTTTTGGGATTCAGGCTCTCAGATCAATTTAATAATCTCTCGTTTTACTCAGATGCTGAAACGAGCCAAAGGGTTGGTGTCAGTATCCGGTATCGGTGCTGAGTCCGCATTTCCCACGAAAGGTTCAGTTAATTTGGTCATCCGATCTAGGATTTGAGATTACTGTACAAGTCTCACAGCTCTTGTTGCTCCACACATCAAAGGAAAATAGCCTTCTTCTTCATTTTATGTATCTAAGTTGGAAAAACCATCCAATATCAGCCTCGCTGTTCTACACTTCAACAAATCCCAGCGTATAGATGTTCTTATTGGAACCAGTTTATTGAATGCAATTTTATGCGTTGGACAGACTAAGTTGGAGAAGAAACATCCCATTATAGACCGGCCGAATAAAGCGAAGATTTTACGTATTGACCAGTGTCACGTTCCGGCCTATTTTAAATGCACTTTAATTTTCTATAGTGCACTGCCTTTAAGTGCCATTTAGTTTACAATTAACTTATATTTATATAAATATAAAATATGAGGAGGAAAACAGACTTATATCCAAACCTGAAATCATATTTGCTTTTCATCTCATCGCACAATGGTTCCTGTTATAAGGGGAGGGCGTCCAAAAATACCTCTAGTTGAGGTAAAGGCTTGAAACTTAACACAAAAATTTGTATAATTTTATACTAAGATAATGTACAAAAATCAGCCGGATCAGACCACCATATCATATAGCTGTCAAATGAACGATCGGTCAGAAATGAAGTGTTTGTATGGAAAACTTTTTTGTTTTCCAATATATTGCAACGAAACCTTATATTTCTTCATTAAAAAAAAACATTATATAGCCAGGGCGAGTTTAGTGAAAATCGGTATACTATATCATATAGCTGCCATAGAAGCAATAAGTCCAAAATCGAGTATTTTGTTGGTAAAATCATTTTGTTTTAAACAAATGCCAAAAATTATACATTAATTTGAAAATAACCGCAAAATTATTAAGGATTTTTCCATAGTTAATATGTATATGCTTTAATTATAAAGTAAAAATTCAACGAATACAAAGGAAAAATTAAAAAAAAAATATATCAGAAAGGAAACTAGAATGATTAAAGAAATTAAATGATTAACATGTGAAATCATAGACAATCGAGGAGATAAAGTGTCAACGAGCATTAGTGCAAAGACGCTGAAAGATTTAGAAATTTTGTGGAACGGGCCTCAATGGTTGGAGAAATCTAATAAAGATTGGGCAAAAGAGCAAATTGAAAAAAAAATAATTGTTGGTACAACGTTTATAATCAATAAAACTAACATTATTAAGAAGTTATGTATTACAGAAATACTCGTGTCTGCATAAACTATAAAGAGGTTTTGCATATATATTTAGGCTTATTCAAATTATTTGGGCGAAGCCCGACTGTAAAATAT
Source organism: Drosophila helvetica (assembly GCA_963969585.1). Taxonomy (NCBI): domain Eukaryota; kingdom Metazoa; phylum Arthropoda; class Insecta; order Diptera; family Drosophilidae; genus Drosophila; species Drosophila helvetica. The sequence goes on along the minus strand of OZ018402.1, from coordinate 26,665,451 downwards.
TGCTATCTCTTCTATTACATATAAATTCATTTTTGTGTACCATTGTGTACGGGCGCTTAGAAATTTGATTTCATCATCCATTTTTATATCCGGTACTCGAAGAGTAAAGGGGTATATTAGATTTGTGCAAAAAGTGGATGTGTGAAACACCCAGAAGGAAGCGTTTCCGACCCCATAAAGTGTATATATTCTTGATCAGCATCAATAGCCGAGTCGATATAGCTATGTCTGTCTGTTCGTCCGTCTGGCCGTCCGTCCATCCGTCCGTCTGTCCGTCCGTCTGTCCGTCCGTCTGTCCGTCCGTCTGTCCGTCCGTCGTCATTAGCGCCTATAGCTCAGAGACTATAAAAGCTAGAGGAAGCTATCCAGACTCCTGTTCTATCACACTGTTACAAGTGTATTTCAAAATTTCGCCCCGCCTCCTTCCGCCCACTCAAAGGACGAAAATCTGTGGCATGCACAATTTTAAAGATACGGGAAAAGCAAAAACAAAGAATCATAGAAAATGACCATATCTATCAGAGTGTTGAATCTGGATCAGATCGAATCATTAGTATAGCCAAAAGTAACAAATGAAATTTCAGTGGCCTTCCAAGCGCAGACTAATTCCCTCTCTCTCTCGCACACTGCCGTGTATGTATATGTAGGAAGTAGATAAAGAAATGTAGAAAAGGAGGGTATAAAGTAGAGCCGCGGCCTTAGACGTGGCTCACAACGTTTACCCTTGTTTTTTATATATATATTTATCTTTGCTTTGCGTACGGCGTCGCTAAGCCGTCGGTAAAATTTGTGAAAAATTGTGACAAGGAGATGTCTAGCCGTGGAGACCAAGGATAAACATATGTTAAGTCAAACCCATAGAAGCCAGGTCGGAAAACACAAAAGAATCACACACTCAAAAATCAGTCTTGTTGCTACAGATACCCCGTATTGGAGTGCGTGTTTTGTGATACTAAAAGGAACAAAATTAAGAGCTGCCCTGGCTTCGGAATCCGTTAGTTTTATTTTCGCATTGAAAAAAAGCTTAGAGTATGTTTCAACTGCTTAAAGAAGGTACATCGCAACACCTCCGACGATTCAGGTTCTTGTCGCACTTGCGATGAAAAACATCACTCCCATCATAACATTCATTATGATTAAGAGTCAATTTGGTGATCTTCTTTCTTGCCGGGCTTTTTGGGATTCAGGCTCTCAGATCAATTTAATAATCTCTCGTTTTACTCAGATGCTGAAACGAGCCAAAGGGTTGGTGTCAGTATCCGGTATCGGTGCTGAGTCCGCATTTCCCACGAAAGGTTCAGTTAATTTGGTCATCCGATCTAGGATTTGAGATTACTGTACAAGTCTCACAGCTCTTGTTGCTCCACACATCAAAGGAAAATAGCCTTCTTCTTCATTTTATGTATCTAAGTTGGAAAAACCATCCAATATCAGCCTCGCTGTTCTACACTTCAACAAATCCCAGCGTATAGATGTTCTTATTGGAACCAGTTTATTGAATGCAATTTTATGCGTTGGACAGACTAAGTTGGAGAAGAAACATCCCATTATAGACCGGCCGAATAAAGCGAAGATTTTACGTATTGACCAGTGTCACGTTCCGGCCTATTTTAAATGCACTTTAATTTTCTATAGTGCACTGCCTTTAAGTGCCATTTAGTTTACAATTAACTTATATTTATATAAATATAAAATATGAGGAGGAAAACAGACTTATATCCAAACCTGAAATCATATTTGCTTTTCATCTCATCGCACAATGGTTCCTGTTATAAGAGGAGGGCGTCCAAAAATACCTCTAGTTGAGGTAAAGTCTTGAAACTTAACACAAAATTTGTATAATTTTATACTAAGATAATGTACAAAAATCAGCCGGATCAGACCACCATATCATATAGCTGTCAAATGAACGATCGTTCAGAAATGAAGTGTTTGTATGGAAAACTTTTTTGTTTTCCAATATATTGCAACGAAACCTTATATCTCTTCATTAAAAAAAAACATTATATAGCCAGGGCGAGTTTAGTGAAAATCGGTATACTATATCATATAGCTGCCATAGAAGCAATAAGTCCAAAATCGAGTTTTTGTTGGTAAAATCATTTTGTTTTAAACAAATGCCAAAAATTATACATTAATTTGAAAATAACCGCAAAATTATTAAGGATTTTTCCATAGTTAATATGTATATGCTTTAATTATAAAGTAAAAATTCAACGAATACAAAGGAAAAATTAAAAAAAAAATATATCAGAAAGGAAAAACTATTTATTTTATATAGACAACAACAGAACAATACCTAAAACAAAAAACGACTACAAGGCTTTTTGCATTTTTTTGGCGGCATCAGTCGGTACTCGCCAAATATGTAGATGTGATTTTTTAAAGTTGAGGTTAGGTTACCTTTTTGCAAGAGCAGTGGCACCTAGTGGCACTTGAATTTAACTTATGTTTATGTTCTTAATATGTTTTTAAACAATATACAAACAGTTTTATTGTATTGTAGGGTGACGGCCATTACGAAAATACCAACGGCCGTTAACGTACTACTAATGGCCGTCACCTTACAACACAATAAAACTATTTGTATATTGTTTAAAAGTATATGTACTTTTTGTTGTATAAATATAGTTAATACCTTTATTTATAATAATAATCCCTTCCATCGCACAATAATTTTGTTTTAAATACTTTTTATACCCGGTACTCGAAGAGTAAAGGGGTATATTAGATTTGTGCAAAAAATTAATGTGTGTAACACCCAGAAGGAAGCATTTCCGACCCCATAAACTATATATATTCTTGATCAGCATCAATAGCCGAGTCGATATAGCTTTTTCTGTCTGTCCGTCCGTCTGTCCGTCTGTCCGTCCGTCCGTCTGTCCGTCTTCATTAGCGCCTATAGCTCAAAGACCATAAAAGCTAGAGGAACACTATTTTGTATCCAGACTCCTGTTCTAACGCACTGTTACAAGTGTATTTCAAAATTTCGCCCCGCCCCCTTCCGCCCACTCCAAGGACGAAAATCTGTGGCATGCACAATTTTAAAGATACGAGAAAACCAAAAACGCAGAATCATAGAGAAAAAGCATATCTATCAGATTGTTGAATCTGGATCAGATCAGATGATAAATATAGCTACAATGAAGAAAACCATTTCGAAATGCATCGTTCCCTCTCGCTCTCTCTCACACACAGGGGTAGGCGCTATGCCTGATCGAATTTTTTGACGCCTAGTTCTCAGAGACTATAAGAGCTAGAACCACCAAACTTTCTATCCAAGCTCCTGTGATATCAAACCGAGACGAGTTTGTTTTAAAATTTGGCCACGCCCCCTTCCGCCCCCACAAAAGATGAAAATCTACAATTTTGAAGATACGGGAAAACAAAAAACGCAGAATCATAGAAAATGACTATATCTATCAGAGTATTGAATTTGGATCAGATCGGATAATAAATATAGTCAGAAGGAACAAATGAAATTTCAGTGGCCTCCCAAGCGCAGACTGACTCCCTCTCTCTCTCGCACACAGCCGTGTATGTATATGTAGGAAGTAGATAAAAACATGTAGAAATGGCAGATGTAAAAAATTTATGTAAACAAATATGGAAACATCTAATAGATCAAAATCTCCGAAAAGGTTCGACTTAAATTTTTTTTTTTTTTTGGCTAAAATTAAATTTTTTCCCTTTGCGAACATGTAATAAATTACAACAAGCTCACATACATATATACTGACTGAGTACCGGGTATAAAGTAGAGCCGCGGCGCAGACGCGGCTCATAACGTTCCCCCTCGTTTAATTTTTTTATTGAGAGCTCTGCTTGCAAGTAGCTAACGCTGCAATACCAAAATAATATCATGCTGTCTCTTTCGATGCTATTCTTGAAGAGGAAAGTAGGAACAAAAGAAAAAGATAAATACAGTTTAATAGATAGACCAATTATGAAGAAGTTTAAGTACACTTAAAGTCAAAAGTTTAATTTGACTTTTTTATTTTTAGACTTTTTATAGAGGCATCGTACCCTCTCGCTCTCTCTCACAATACACCCTATCTATAAAGAACGTTTTATAGTCAATTTTACAATAAAAAATAATTTTATATTTAATTTTTGATGAAATATATACTTTTTTTAATTTACAAAAAACAATTTTTTTTTTATACAAATCTTGTCAATTTGTTTTTTTTTTTAATAATTATCTACATTGGAAATAGTATCTTATAAGCTTAAATTTACTAAAGAATATTTATTTACCTATTTATTTCGGTAACTCCCATGTCTGCTTTTCAACTTTGATCTGACTTTACAAAAAAAACTTAAAATTTTCCCGAAATATTTTTGTACATGTTCATTGAATATTCCTTTACCCATGTTCCCAATCCCATTTTATGATTTTAAGGCGTTTGGCTTCTAGATCGATTTGAGTGAGGCTACCTCGCTCAAAGAACGTTAAAAACATGATTTTGCATGGGATTTAGCACCTGCGAGAGAACTTTTTTGCCTGTTGTTTTATTCACATTTTATGAACTTTTTTGTAAAGTCAGGTCAAAGTTGAAAAACAGCCCAAAAACGAGAGGGAACGTTGTGCGCCGCGTCTACGCCGCGGCTCTACTTTATACCCGGTACTCAGTCAGTATATATGTATGTGAGCTTGTTGTAATTTATTACATGTTCGCAAAAGGGACAAATTTAATTTTAGCCAAAAAAGAAAAAAGTAATTAAGTCAACCTTTTCGGAGATTTTGATGTATTTGATGTTTCCATATATGTTTAAATAAATTTTTTAAATCTGCCTTTTCTACATGTCTTTATCTTCTTCCTACATATACATACACGGCAGTGTGCGAGAGAGAGAGGGAATGAGTCTGCGCTTGGATGGCCACTGAAATTTCATTTGTTCCTTCTGACTATATTTATGATCCGATCTGATCCAGATTCAATACTCTGATAGATATGGTCAATTTCTATGATTCTGTGTTTTTGGTTTTCCCATATCTTCAAAATTGTAGATTTTCATCTTTTGTGGGGGCGGAAGGGGGCATGGCCAAATTTTGAAACAAACTCGTCTCGGTTTGATATCACAGGAGCTTGGATAGAAAGTTTGATCTAGCTCTTTTAGTCTCTGAGAACTAGGCGTCAAAGCATTCAATCAGGCATAGCGCCCACCCCGGTGTTTGAGTGAGAGCGAGAGGGAACGATGCATTTCGAAATCGTGTTTTTCATTGTGGATTTATTTATCATCTGATCTGATCCAGATTCATAGATAGATATGCTCATTTTCTATGATTCTGCGTTTTAAGTTTTCTCGTATCTTTAAAATTGTGCATTCCACATTCGTCCTTTGAGTGGGCGGAAGGGGACGGGGCGAAATTTTGAAATACACTTGGAACAGTGTGATAGAACAGGAGTTTGGATGAAAAATTGTGTTCCTCTAGCTTTTATAGTCTCTGAGCTATAGGCGCTAATGAAGACGGACGGACAGACAGACATAGCGATATCGACTCGGCTATTGATGCTGATCAAGAATATATATACTTTATGGGGTCGGAATCGCTTGTTACACACATTAATTTTTTCGACAAATCTAATATACCCCTAAACTCTTCGAGTACCGGGTATAATTAGTTGGTTTTTAAAATACGTTTTTTTTTATAACTGTCTGTGCAACAGAACAGGTTTTTATTGAGTATTAATAACAATCAATATACCTAAAAGGGCAAACCAAAAACAGAATCATACGTAGCGTAGTTTTCGTTAAATTCATCTTAAAAGATGCAATAAGTGAATTAAGTTGAATACATTTTTGCACACTGAATTAATTTTCAGCCTTAAATGCTCATATCTCCTAAGCTAAAATTCAGATTATCTTGAAAATTTTTATTTATAAAAGCTCTGGGAAATTCTCAGTTAGATGCGTGTATTAATTTTATCCAAAGCGCTCAAAATTTTTTTGCGTTGTGCCACATCTTTTCGTCCGATGTCCCACTGTGCGGCATCAGTCGGTACTCGCAAAATACATGTGCTTTTTTAAAGTTGAAGTCAGGTTACCGTTTTTTATATAGCAAGAGCCTGGGCACCTATTGGTACTTGAATTAAACATCTTATAATATTAAAATGTTAATAAAGAATATAAAAAAATATGTATTGAGTTGTGAGATGACGGTCATAACGAAAACTCTAACGAAACACAGCAAACGCAAACACAGAAAGTCCACAATAACGTACTTATTACAGTACCGATTAACAAAAAAACACAGGAGGAAGTACACATATTTTGTATTGTATAGATATCGTAAACACCTTTATTTATAATAATAATGTCTTCCATCGCACAATTAGGTTAGGTAAGGTTAACCCGGACGTCCAACAGCGGGGACTATTATAGGCCAGTATGGCCCTTAGTGATCCGGATGTAAATGGACCTTTACGGGGGTATTGGTGTGGTTTGGAAGTCCTCGAGTATCGAGGTGTGTTTAGCGAGGGCAAGTAATTCCCTTGGCGTCCTCTTGGAGACATCTTCTAGTGATGCCATCTCTGATGCGCCTAGGTATCTTTTTCTTGCCCGTGAGAGAGCGGGGCAGTTGCAAATGAGATGTTCCAGGGTTTCGATAGCCCCGGGTTCATAACATTTCCTACAGCTGTCTCTGTGGGTGATGCCTAGCTTGGTTGCGTGCGCCGCGGCCAGACAGTGACCTGTGAGTATTCCCACTAGCAGTCTACAGTCTTTCCGTAGAAGATGAAGTAGAAAGTGTGCTAGTTTTTCATTGCGCTCCTTGCACATGGTTCTCGAGGTTCTGCAGGTGGTTGTGTTCCTCCATCTGTTCTCGGTTTGTAGAGCGGCCTGCTTCTCCAGATCGCTTTGTAGTGTTTTAAGGGAGATAGGCACGTTTTCGGTTATTTTGTTCGCCAGCCCGACGCCTTCCTTAGCCAGAACGTCCGCAGCCTCGTTTCCTTTGATGCTCTGGTGGCTGGGAACCCAGTAGATTCGCACAGACTTAGTCGTGCATAGTGAAACTAGCGCCTCCCTGCTTGCCAGGACACTTATGGAACTAACTGCGAACGACTGCATGGATTTTATCGCTGCTTGGCTATCGACGAATATGTTCACCATGTTGTGTGGTCGCTCTGTTAGCTAAGCGACCTCTACTGCCTTCTTGATGGCGAAAACTTCCGCCTGGAATATGCTGCATCGGTTCGGTAGCCTTTATGACGACCTTATTTCTGGGTCTGTGCAGTATATGCCCGCTTCTACTCCTCCGTCCATCTTGGAGCCGTCTGTATATATGTTGAGGTATTGAGTCTGGTCCCGTCCTTTTTTCCAGTCTTCGGGTCCCATAAATGTGTTAGTTTTGACCTCGAGGCAAGTTTGGGGGCTCATGTAGTCTGTACGACTGGTCATGTCCCTCTCAATTGAACTGTGCCCGTATCCTTGGGGTGACATGTTTCCCGATGCCATCAGTCGCTGTGCTGCTTTGCCTGCAGTCAGCCGAGCGTGGATGTCGAGGGGATCGATTCCGAGTATGGTTTCGAGTGCCTACTCCATCCGCCCACTCACATATCTCCCTGAGTGCTCGTTCCATTATGGAGCTGAGGGTCGATGGACATACACTCGTAATAATTATGCTTATGTCGTCTGCATAATGTGTTATTTTTGGGGCCTTCCTCTCGAATCTCTTGATGAGGTCATCGACCACAAGATTTCACAGGAGGGGCGACAGGACTCCACCCTGAGGTGTGCCTCTGTGCTCTCCCTTTACCGTGAAAGCGGTACCCCACTCTGATTGCACCCGTCTACAACTCAGGAGGTTCTTTATCCATAGGTTGATTGCTGGGTGTATGTGGGTCGCTTCAAGGCGATCCATTATTGCGTTCGTCGCTACGTTGTTAAATGCTCCGGATATATCTACGAATAATGTATTGCAACGAAAAGTCGTATTCGAAGTTTGGCGCCGTAGAGCACTTATCGATAGTTGGGTGCCATCTCGATCGGCTCACGGACATTGAGCCCGCAAGAAGAAGAAAAGAGGAGGAGAACACATGCATTTTGCGAATAAGAAGTCTAGAACAAAAGGTTATGTGCACAATAAAATCAGTGAAAACCAAGAACATCATAAGTGCTTTTTACTTTGTGGAATCGGGGAACTGTGTCCCGAACCACGTCTTAGCTGCTGCCTATCCTCAACTTTCCGCTCCCCCAACCTGGTAGGAAATTCGCTCGGCCCGCATAGTAACACGAATTATTGTTACATTGGTGTCAGGTGTGGGGTTAGCGATCAGATTCTGGAAAGATCTCAAGCCATAATGCCAAGACGAGGAGCAAGACAACGCGACCGTTCCGTGAACCCGGACACCGACGTGGTTACGGGGGCTTCATTGACGCAGATTTTAACCGCATCACAGAACCAGATGGATCTCAAGATGGAGAAGATGCTTGACTCGTTCCAGCGAACAATGCTACGTGTGTTGGAGGCTCCCCCCGCAATGCGGTGGAGAGGGACACCCCTCCCCCAGTAACACTGGCCAGACTCCCCGCCCCATGGACGAATGAAGAAAATGCAATGGGAAACGGCGCGGTGACTGCGTACTCCAAGAGCCCGCAGGCCGCCTCCACCCTGCGACCATCATGCGGCCGAGTCTCTGCTTTTAACCCTGGGACACTTCCTTCGTACGACGGCTCCACATCATGGAGATGGTGGCGGAGAATCAGCAATGGAGTGACGCGGAGCGGTGCCTGGGAGTAGCACTAAATGTGCAGGGTCAAGCCCAAAGGTTCTACACCACGCTACCAGTGAGTACAACGCTCAACTACCATCAACTGATGGCATCGATGCGAACACAGTTCGCCTTGGATGATGAGTTACCAGCAGTTGCGCAACCGCGCACCACGATCCAAGGAGTCCCTTATGGATTTTGCCATAGAGTTGGAACGCCTGGGCCGTGTGGTTTTTGCCGGCACTTCAGTGGACACTTTCAATTCCATCATTCTATTCGACACTGTGAGACCGATATTGACATCGGATCTTTATTAATATTTAAGTACATTTAAACTTCGGCTTTAAATTCTTTTTGCCATAGACATATATATACATACATTATGTAAGAACCTCGACACCTGCGTCGACCACCCGATATCATTGTCTGCGAATTTCCCTCTTTAACTTCCCCTCCTCCTTTGCACACCTCCCCAATAAGAACTCCCGCTCTCAGGTTACGATCTCGCAACGTGACCACTTTAAGCTTCGGCAGCACATATTCCCGCATATTAAATCCCCGATCGATGGTTTTGAAGTTTCGATCGGGACCATATATAAGGATAAGGAACCAAAAGGAAGGGACTTAGCTGAGAACCTCGTACAAAGATAGTCTTGCTCCACACAGCAAGTCCCTCTTAAAAGTGCAATACACATACGAAACTGAATTGAGATCGGTTCCCCCTTTTTCTGAGAGGTTCCTGCAAACTACAAATTCTAGTAGTAGAATCCTGGACGAGCTGAGCCTACCTTCGCCTGAGATAGGAACGTCACACTGCCTTTGTGAGGAAGATAACTCTTGATGTTCTCCATTGGATAAGGATATAGCCTATGCTTAAACATGCCGAGTATATTGCGAAAAGCTATGGGATGATCGTCTCTTTGGTCGCTTGCAGCATGGCTGTGAGCAATCTATGGCCCATTGGATTTTCTTGGGGTTATTCGATCTATTGGTTGGAATTTGTTCCTCAGTTGCTAGGTCTTGATGTGTTTCGGCATCTGTGACATTGCTGTATCCTGGTAAGTGAGATTCCATTAGTGCTGTCAGGGCTTCATTGCTGCCCTCCGACCACTGTCCGTTTTCTAATTTGAGCTGACTCTGTAAAATGGGTTGCTTTGAAAGCAGCTTCCTGAGTCTTGCTGTTTCAGGCATATTCCTTATATTGGAGCAGAATTTCCTCCACGAGCTACGTTGTGGCTTGCGTATTTCCTTCTTGTAGTCTCTGGGTAACGTTTTGTATTCCACGTTGATGATCTCCTCATTCGCTATTCTGGCGAGTTTGAAGAGTTACATGAGGTTATTTTTCTTGAGAGAGAGGTCCCAGTTCCACCAGAGTGGTTTGGTCCTCTTTCTCGTTCGTGATGGCGGGAATGCTCCTTGATAGGCAGCCAGTAGTTCCTTGGAGAGGGCCTCTAAGGACTTCTCTATGTCTTCCGCGGATTTCACTGTGCCCGGATTCGCGAACTTCGAGGTAACGGTCTTTCAATAGACTGTTACCTTCGGAGTGTATTTGAATTCGCACTTAAACTGAGTGTACCTATGGTCCGAGAAGGATGGTCTTTCGAGGACTCTCCATCCAGATACCAAGGTACTCTTTCCTGTTACGAGGGTTAGATCTTGCACGTTGGACGAGGTGGGACCTACGTAGGTGTATTCCTCTCCCACGTCTGCTACATCTATGTTAGTTGATAGTATAAAGTCTAGGAGTGACTCACCTCGGTCGTTGATATCGGGGCTTCCCCACACACTATGGTGGGCATTGGCGTCCGTACCAATGAGGAGTTGGTAGTTTTTGGAGTCTGCTTCTTCCACCACACTCCTTAATTCTTCAGGTGGGGCGGACCTGTCTTGTGCCATGTAGCAGGAGGCTTCTCCTCACTCTCCAGCATCAGTACTGTCAGGTCGTCTGTGCTGTAATGAGACATAAGGTAAGCGTGGATTCCCTTTCATACTAGTACGACGCACAGTGGGACATTCTGCCATTTCAACTTGCTAAATGAATAACTTCTGAACGAATGATGATATCTTCATGAAATAAACAGCATTTGAAAGATAAATCTTACGTGGCGCTACATTGTTTAGAAGCTTACCTATAAAAAGCCAAAGATGAACTTTGTTGCCGGTGCATATTTTCCTATGTAATGTGCTGAATATAAATTTGTTTGGATCGATAAAGTACTTTTATTGGTCAATTTTACTATACATAATTATTTTACATCATTTTTTTTAGCTCAATCTGATTTGACAAAAAAAAAATTTTTTATTCTGGAATTTGGTTTAATTTATTGTTTTCTGTAAAATATGCCTCCACTTCCAATTTAGAGGGAGGAATATCTAACAAACTTAACATTTCTAAAGAATAACTATTTTCCGATTTTTTTTGAGATCTCACATGTCTAATGGATGAAATATATGGATCTGAAGAAGCTGCTAACATGTTGAAAAGATCCCTGTTTTGGGTTTTTCGTAATATCTTGCACGTATTCATGTACCTGTATTTCTTGTAATCCTTGTTTCTCGCTTCCTGTGCTTCCTCTTACATCTCTCCAATTGGTAAGCTCTGATATTCAATTAAAATTTGAACATGTCGTCAAAATTTTATGAAGCGTAGGAGTAAGTTTCTTTTCAGGATATTTTTCCTGTAACCGCTCTGCAGTCTTCGAGGCATATTCACCAAAATTTGTGGGTGTTAATTTTTTCTTTGCAGTTTAAAACATTTAAAATGAGACCCAATCATTTGATTATGCCAATATCCACACCAGTTATTTTTGCAGTAATTTCAACTTTTTCAAAGAATGTCCGTGATGAGTTTCCATTGTTTGTGTTTCCATATCCTTGTTTGGGGCAGTTTATCCACGATTTTTTCTTGAATAATTTGTTTCCTATTGTTTTGTCTATCCTTGGCTGTCGTGCTGTTGTCAAAAGAAATGGTATATGCAAGTTGTAAAATTAACTCCATACATCTTATTCTTGCATGCAGTGGGGAAATACCATATTCCAAGTTTTCCTCTTCAACTATGGAATCATCCAAATTTTTAAAAACCTTTTCGGTTTTTTTTCCAAATGCACATTTTAAGATAGATTTATAATACTAAAGTTCGTTAAGTACTTTTCCATCAATCATTGTCAGGAAAAATTCAAAAATTACATGAATGGTTTTTTTCTTCCTTGATTATTTTTACCGGCCTCATATTAGAAATCTGGTTCTTAATATAGTTTACTGTGAACTTTATTAACTGCGAAGATTCTTTGGCGTATTTTAATAATATAGGGCGGCAATAATGAGCAGACGAAGGTCGCAGATTTTTCCGATGTATCCGATTTAAGCCGCAGGGGTACAAGAGAAGCCATAAACATGTTAGAATCTGTTATGGCTTTATCGTCTATGGATATTGCTTGATTATATATTCACTTTGCCCAGAAGATCCATCACAGCCCCATTTGCTGAGCAATGTGAGATTTTGCAGAAGACTCTCAATCTGATGGTGAGGTAAACACTCAATGAGCCGTTTCGCAGTGTGTTCATCCAGGTCTTGAAGTTTTACTTCCGCTGATATCTCTGTAGTTATTGTTGATTCCGGCACTGCCTTTAGTTTTGCTTGTGTAATGTTTCTGTATTCAGGCAGAATGTCTACTTTATGATGGATTAAGGAATTCCGCAATATTGAATATTTCTCCTTAGACATTCCCAAATCCAAAAACAATGCAAAAGCCTCTTCAAATGTGTACTTCCTCGGTTGTGAATTTGGTGGCGTGAGGATGCTCTCCTTGATCCTGTCAAGTCTCACCGGACTTGCATTAGAAACAGATTTTGTAATATACGACCTCTTGTTTTCCTTGTCGTTCGTATATTTGATTGATTGATGACGTTTTGCATCTACAAATTTTCTCTTTCTTGTAAAATCTGAACAGTCATCCAAGGTTGTTGTTGGTCATCCTGTGTCTCGTCCTGTGGAGGTGGAGGGTCCATCATATAGCAAGCTGTTTCCAATCAACCAGTTTGCGTTTTTGCTATTAAAGAAGTCAGTTTTACGGAATGCGCCCTCCCATTTCTTTTTAATATTAAAATAAATAATGGTAATTTTTTTGGTCTTTGTTTAAAATTGAAAATTATTAAAATGTGAAAAGTGTACCTGAGTATATGGATTAATTAGTACCTAATTTTTGGGCGTTTTTAAACTTTGAACTTTTTTAAACTGACTTTACAAAAAAACTTCATCAAATTTTCCCGAGATATTTTTTGTATATGTTAATTGAGTATTCTTTTACCTATGTTCCAAATCCCTTTTTGGGATTTTGGGGAGTTTGGCTTTTATGTCGGTTTAAGTGAGGCTACCTTGCTAAAAAAACGGCCAAAATATGATTTTGTATGGGATTTAGCACCTGCGACAGCCCTTTTTTGCATGTTTTTCGTGCGTAACGTAGTTTACTTTTAATTCATCCTCAAAGATGCAGAAAGTGAAAAAAAGTTTAATACATTTGTTTGTACAAGGAACTTTTTCCTTGCTGAGAATTATTTCTTGAATTGTGGGGGTGTGCCAACTCTAAAGCAAACGTATTAAAACCGAACTCGAAGATAAGCCGATCAACGAAAAGACGATGCTGTTGAGTATCAGTCGACGACTAATTTATTGGGATCTTTGTGCATGAGCACCGAGCATATGCGAACATAATGAGAGCATAATGAGAGCGTACAAGGTTGAGCGTAAGATTATAGTGCGAGAGGCATTTACTTAATTCTATCCTATTTATTCAATCGCTGCTGGACGAAGTTTGACCGAACATCCCTGCCCCGTTGAAAGGGGGCCTTTCAAACCACCGGAAGAATTGCCAACTTGTGTATTGGTCGACAACACGTTCCATTTGCATTGCGGAGGTGCACCACTCGTACAAGTCCATCCTTCCCAAGCACAGTAGACTGCACTCGGCAGAGTTTCCAGCGTAGAGGGGGCAGATTATCCTCATGGATGATAACCAACGTGCCCTCGGTGAGGTTCGTTGAGGGTGCTGTCCACTTCGTACGCGATCGCAGTTCATTGACGTAGTCAGCAGACCACTGTTTCCAAAGTCGTTGCTTGACGGCTGTAATCATGTCGTAGCGGTCCAAGTTTGACAGCTTGACGTATTCTAGGGATCTCTCAGGGAGGGATCGTAATGATTCGCCAACCAAGAGATGACTAGCCGTGAGGGCGCTGTAGTCGTTTGGGTCTCGACGACGACAGTGCTCAGCTCTTCAAAGGTGAATCTGGTATTAGCCAATGTCCGATTCAAAAGTCCCTTTGCACTCTTGACTGCCGCTTCCCAAAGAACTCTGAAATGACGTGCCCTGGGGGAATAAAATGGAAATTAGTTAGTGGCATTATCGCAGAAGATGTCTGCCGGCAACTTGCGGCGACCTCCCATCCTTTTCAAAGCGTTTAAGAACGCCTTCGTTGACAAGTCCGAGACTACTTCGATGTGAACAGCCTTGGTGATGAAACACACGAACACAGCTATGTATGATTTAGTAGGTCCTTTTCCTCGAATTCGTAAATATGTGTTGACGCGTCCACAAAAATCAACACCACAGCAATCGAAAGGTCGGGCAGGAGAAAGCCGAGCAGGCGGTAATGAGCCCATGAGTTGTTGCAGCAACTTTGGTCTGTAGCGAACGCAGTGTACACAAGAGCGGACGATTCGACGTGCCAAGTCTCTGACATTAACAATCCAATATTCCAAGCGAATGAGTGCGACTAAGGCTTTAGGTCCAGCGTGATAGTTCCGAAGATGTAAATGACGAATATAACTCCATACGAATTGAGACTGGCTAGGAAGCAGCAACGGATGTTTTTGGCCTTCTGGTAGGTCTGAGAGTTCCAATCGTCCTTGATAAGCTCAAATCCGTTCATATTTTCAAAACAGGGAGTAAGAATCTTTAAGTTACTTTTTAAAGGTTTTTGCTTCTGAAGTAACCTAATGTCCTCTGCAAAATGGGTTTGTTGAATGTTCCAAATGAGGTAGTGTGAAGCAAAACGAAGTTCATCAGGTGTCGGTGAGGTTGTGGTGTACGTCGATTGCTTCCGACATATCCGTATGAACCTTACCATCCAAGCAATGAGACGAAGACTATGTGTATATGAACTGACATTATCGACGATCTTGAGGATATAATTCGTCTCCTGTACGGCAGTGAACATACTTTTCCGCTTCTCCGAGTTGACTACGTCCATGTTAACATCCTGTTTTTCCTTTGTGACGGCCCAGTTAAGCGAAGCCTCGAGTAGAAATGACGGACCGACAAACCAGGTGGATTTGATCAACTCGTTAACGTTACAGCGTCGTGATAGAAGATCTGCTGGGTTCTGATGCGTTGGCACATAGCGCCACTTTCCACCAGAGATTAAATCCTGGATATCGGACACTCTGTTTCCAAAAAAGGTCGACAAGGTGACATAATGTTGTTTCAGCCAATGCAATACGAGCTGTGAGTCGGTCCAAAAATAAGTGGTGATGGTGTGTTTCCTGAATATGGCCTTGATTTTGTTGTACAGCTGAGAAAGTAAATGGGACCCGCATAGTTCGAGCTTCGGAAGAGATTGCTTCTTCACTGGTGCTACTCTTGACTTGGACGTGAACAATTTCACAGATACCTGTCCAAGCGAATTCTCAGTGCGCACATAAACAAAACAGCCGTACGCCCTAATCGATGCGTCGCAAAATCCATGTATTTGAATACTCCGAACGTCGGGCTGCAAACAAAAACGAGGTACTGCTAGTGACGATATTGAGTTCAACGATTCTAGACAATTGCTCCATGCTCTGCTTAGATTTTGGGGAACAGACTCGTCCCAGTCAAGTTTCAGTAGCCACAACTCCTGAAGAATGATCTTAGAGACAATGACTAGAGGTGACAGAAAACCGATTGGATCGAATAGCGACGACGCAGTAGACAAAATTGTTCGTTTGGTGGACGAGGGATAGATTTCCTTGGGAGTGAATGTAAACCTAAATGCATCACTTCGTTGATGCCAAGTTACGCCGAGTGTGCTACGACGATTCGCCCACTGGCATCCTTATGTGTTGTATCCCTGTAGTGGTCTTCAGAGCGACGATGATCTGGGCGAATAGAAGCAATTCGGTCAACAATCGAGTCAACTTTCCATAGTTGCTGCAGGTTTTCGTCGATCGACTCTTCTACAGTCGCCAAGCACAATGGTGGCTGTCTGTTATGTTGGCGCTGGTACCTCCCAGCACTTTTGCAAAGTGGGAAGATTGGGACCAATTCGAATTTGTCCAACAGCTAGCGCTCCATAGAACGCTTCCGTTCCCAGTAAGAGATCAATACGCCTAGTCATATTAAACGATTCATCTGCCAATGGAGTATTGGCAGGTAAGTTCCAGTTCGATATGTCGATCTCACTATCTGGCTGGTAGGCAATATGGGATGTAATTCCAAACTGGAGGGTTAGCTGATAGCCAGATGTACGTGACTTACGAGCCTTCAAATTAGTAAGGGAATCTCCTATTCTACGAATACCGATGTGGTGTCTTTCACGACGAAGGCTAAGTTCTTGTGCAAAGGTTTCGGTTACAAAATTAACCTGGGAACATGAATCAAGCAACGCTCTACCAAGTTTGTATTCACCTGAGGCATCCTTGACCAATACCATAGCTGTCGCCAACAAGATTTGATCTTCTGCTGAGACGTCCATATGAGAATGTGAGGCAGCTTGATATGACTGAGTATCAGCTGTTTGCCAAGAGGCTTGCGATGATTGACTTGTCGGTATCATATTTGACGATTGTCCTGCTGACAATTGGGGTGGCTGTTGCGGCTGAGAGTGATGCAAAATTTAGTGGTGAGTCCGATTACATGTTCGGCAACGATGAGTCGATGAACATTGCGCCACTCTATGGCCGTTTCCAAGACAGTTGATGCAGAGACCGAGGCGTTTTACATTGTCGTACCGTTGGTTGCTGTTCATAGCCTTGACCTGCGCACAGTTAGTGATCTTATGGCCAGAACTAAAACAAAGTGTTCAAGATGGATTAGTGATAGCAAATGACGAGTTTATTTGGTGATTAGAGTGACGATTGGACTTATTGCTTTCAGTCTTTCGTTGCGACGAAGTACCAGACGAGGTTCCAGACGAGTTTCCAGACGAGGTTCCAGACGAGTTTCCAGACGAATGAAGAA
The DNA here is from genome assembly GCA_963969585.1 of Drosophila helvetica. NCBI lineage: Eukaryota > Metazoa > Arthropoda > Insecta > Diptera > Drosophilidae > Drosophila > Drosophila helvetica. The sequence goes on along the minus strand of OZ018402.1, from coordinate 26,648,522 downwards.
ATTGATAGTGGCGTTCCACAAGCTGTGTACATGTTAGCCAGGTCGGTAGCTTTTGGTAGTCTTGTGATTCCTTCCACTTGTACCGAGTTTGATCACACTTGTCCATAACGATGTATATCAGCATCGCTTGAGCGATGTCCTCCGGTTTGCCGATGGACTCCAACGAGCTGTAGATAGCGGAGGCCTTATCGAAAAGGCTGCGAATTTGTTGACAGTTCGCCTTTTCGACCGGTGGTAGTGCGAACTATGCATCAATACCTTCTAGAAATATAAGAGTTGGATTATCATATCGGCTTTTAAGTTTTTCTAGGGCCTTCGGATAGTTTTCGCTGGTAACTTGGAATGCCTGAATTGTGTCTAATGCCGGCCATTTGAGGCAGCTGAGCAAATAGTTAAACCGTTCTATATTGCACAATCCAGACTCACGCACAACAAGTTGTTCAAACGAATTAATGAAATTTTTACAATTCGCATAAGATCCGTCAAAGGTCGGCAGCGACAACTTTGGCAACGATGACTTCACTGGTGGTGGATGGTGGTCCGGCACAACTCTGTTGGTGTTCAAATCTCCTCCCATTTTGTCCTTTATGGATAGCTTGATTGCTATGTATGTGTCCTCCAAATCTGCCCGTCCTTCATCATTTGGATTAAGATCTTCAATGTAAGCCTGTACATTTTAAACTTTCTTGAAGTATGTTTCCAAGATGATTAAACGATAGCGAAGCTCATCATTGCAAATCATTTTGCCTTCCACCACAGATTTGATCCGAGATATATTCCGTTTAATGTTGGCGCGCTGGCGTTTCAGATCTTCGAGAGTCGACATTTTGTTGTGTAGTATAATTACACGCACACAACACTAGAGTTTCCAACAAAACGCAGGCAACAACAGCAATAACGCAGCAAAGCAGCAGTATCCAAAGCACAAATCCAACGGTGAGAGCGACGGCGGCAGAAACGGTTGAGAGCAGTACCAAGGGAGAGAGAGTCAGCGAAAATTCCAACGACGGCAACGAAAGCGAAATGAAAAATGAAGCGGTGCAATTCCAATAGATAACTGCGTTGATCTCTGGACCAAAGCAGCAAGACGACGAAACGAGAGTGCAACCACCGTTGCTTGCGTTTTGGGAGACAAGCGAATGATAGAATTAACCGAGAACGGCGAGAGCAAAGCGAGAGACGATAGAGAATACGGTTTCCGGCAATTTCGCAGGCAATTGCGAAATGAAGCGAATGCTGCTATTGTTGTATTTGCAAATTATGTACCGACGAAAATGTTAATAGAGATTGAACAGAAATGCGAGTATTTGAAATGTTCACCACCTAATTAACACACGTGCCCCACGTTGGGCGCCAAAATGTTTGTGCAAGGAGCTTTTTCCTTGCTGAGAATTATTTCTTGAATTGTGGGGGTGTGCCAATTCTAGAGCAAACGTATTAAAACCAAACTCGAAGATAAGCCGATCAACGAAAAGACGATGGGGTTCTGTTGAGTATCAGTCGACGACTAATTTATTGGGATCTTTGTGCATGAGCACCGAGCATATGCGAACATAATGAGAGCATAATGAGAGCGTACAAGGTTGAGCGTAAGATTATAGTGCGAGAGGCGTTTACTTAATTCTATCCTATTTATTCAATCGCTGCTGGACGAAGTTTGACCGAACAACATTTGTGCACACTGAAATAATTTTCAACTTTGAATACTCTCCTAAACTAAAAGTCAGATTATCTTGAAAATTCTACTTTTTAAGGCTCTGGGAAATTCTCTGTTAGATACGTGTATTCATTTTATTCAAAGCACTCAAACAATTCTTCGACTTTTGCCACCTCTTTTCGTCTGATGTCCCACTGTGCGACGGTTCTATTCCTGCTTACCGATGTTGAATAGAACGAGTTATAATTTGCGAAGTTTAGTCCGGCCACTGTATTGCCTGACGCAATCCAGGGCTCTTGAACCAAAGATATGTCAGCGGGCTCTTGCTCCATGGCTATATGGAGCAACGCCGATGCTACCTTGCTTTTATGCCAGTTGAGTTGCAGCACACTCAGTGTCATGGGCGGCTGGCTCTACTGCCGATGACGAGTTGACTATAATTGTCAGGTCACCGTCCTCATCTTCTTGCGAGTCCTTTAGCGCCAGACCCTGGGCGGCCTCCACGATGGTGTCCAGACCGAGGTCCTTCTCCACCTCGCCTGCCTGCAGGGTGTGTGTGTCTTCGGGGTGGCGCTTCTTGAGGCGCAGGTACGCACTGCCCATGCCCCACGTCATTTTCCCGTATCTGGGGTAGAGGATGTCCTCTGCGTCTTTGGTGAACTGGATTATTACATGCTGGCCCCATTCGTTGGGTAGTGGGCTACCAGCGTGCAGTACCTTTCAGTCTGCGGTTGGTATATCAGGGTTCTGCCGCTGAAGGAGCTTCAGCGCGCAGTCTCCTTGGATGACGATGGGGAAGAGTACCTTCGCCTTTGGTATGGACGGGATTAGCTCCCTGTCCACCACCTCCAGCTTGGCCCCCTTCCACAACGCCTCCAGTTGCAGACCGTCTGCGTCAGCCACCTCAGCGTCGGGTCGTCATTGCATTTCAGGATTTTGACCCCATTCAGCCACCCAGCGCCATCAAAAGTGTGCATGGGCACTGTAGGGTCTTCCTCCATCTGTGCAAGCAGGGAGTCGACGAGCCGCGCGTGGACCAGTTTCCACTGCGCCGCCGTCGTCTTCCCGTTCTCATCACGTCTGTCGATGAGAGCTACGATCAGGTGTCTCTTGGACACATCGCTGACCTTTGAAGCATTGACAGACCTCTGCTTCGCCGTTTTCGATGGTGGTGGGGATGGTTCCGCTCTCTTGGGCCCGCGCTGCCGCTTGCCTGCCGGGGTGGCGGTATTGTCGGTCGAGCGCTGCCTCTTGGTAGCTAGCAACTCCTTTACCTTATTGCTGTGTTCGCTAGTGGAAGCCTTCATTTGAGGCAACCGTGCGTAGTATATGCGACCCTCCTCCACCTTTAGCTCAGCAAAAGCTATCTTGGATTTCTCCTCCGGGGAAATATCCGCCTTGCCTGGGAGCCTGCATAAAATCTTCAGGGCCGCCTTGTATTGAGTTTTTGCCCTCATACCCTCCCTCGAACGCTTCGGCCTTTCCCTACGCGGGGAGCTGGAACCTGGTTCAGGCGAGAGGAGAAGGCATTCTTCTTCGGCTTTGCTGATGGATCGCACGCTCTTCACTTCCGAGTTTGTCTCGACTACGGCACCTGCTCGGCTCATCCTACAGCGAGTTTTTCCGGCAGTAGTGTTGCAACTAACGTGACCCGCTTATGCCACGTCAGAGGTTTGACCACTGGCGACACGCAGAGAGGATTGCTCCTCTCCGTGCCCGCCGGTGGTAGCAGCCACGCTTCCCACCGACGTTTGGGTTGACATCCCAACCCTTGCTTCATCCTTTAGCCCCTCCATGATTGGCCCGAAGGTCCATACGGCTGATGTTTTTCGGGGGTGTCACCCCCCTAGCGTTTTAGGTCTGACTGCCAGGCACCTCTAGCCATGGCTTTGACCCAGCTCCCCCGACTCGAGATCGAGAGGACGCTGGATCATTGCCTTAGCTAGACACTGCATTGCCTCGGACAGAGCAAGCGACAATGCATTACCCTTGTCCGGGATAATGCAGTGCCCATTGCCCAGCCGGTACCCTCGGGGAGGGTTCAGCTAGAGGGTTTTTGCCAGCCCATCGCACAATTACTTTGTTTTTAATATTTTTATTATTTTCATTATTATAGCTTACGCTGCAATACCAAAATAATATCATGCTGTCTCTTTCGATGCTATTCTTGAAGAGGACTGACGGTTAGAACAAAAAAAAACTAGAAAATAATTTAATATTTTTAAAAAGTGTTGATACATTTAAAGTCAAAATTTTAATTCGACTTTTTTTATTTTTGGCCTATGGGAGGAACCACCGTGCATTGCTCACGAATTCCATCTTGTTCTTCGTAGTTATTGAAACTAATTTTTGATTAGTGGTAACTAATATATGATACAACAGTTTTTGACTGCATATTTTCAATGAATCTAGTGAACACAGCATCTATTGTTGTGCCATATTTCGTTGTCGATTTGTTCGGATCATTATTCATTACTAGATTTAATTTTTCGCGCAGGAAATTGACCATTGGCTGCGAATTTTCATCTTGGAAATTGCAATTTAAGTCCACCCCATAATTATAGTCATTGAGTGTAAATTAGTCCCTGCAAATTGTGATCCATTTTAGAACAAATCATGAGTGATTATATTATATATATTATATATTATATTATATTATATTATATTATATTATATTCGATACAGCTATTTCAATATTCCTCCTGCATAATTTGTTCCTTAGTTATATCTGTGTTATCACCAATATATTTGAATGCCACTGTAAGGAAATCCCTGACTCGTACTCGACGTGCCCATGCATATGATTTTATGGTCGAACTCTATGTGTCCTTTTTCTCAAGTGGCCTCCTTCAAGTGGACTGTATTGTTTATTGGTTGGCCTTTGTCGGTTCCTGTTCAAGTTTTATTAACACACATCCTAGCAGTCATAAATTACTTATTTTATGTTTGTTAAGCTAGTGAAGTTTTTCACCAGCTGTTGCGAAGTAAAGTTTAAATAAAGTCAAGCGTTTAAATAACAAGAGTGATTTATTGTATATGTGTGTAGAACAATGTGGTATGACCGATGGATATTAATTTATCCCGGTGGCGACGAAGCTCAGTTACCGAATGATTGCAAAGGCTGACGGCCTAATTGCCGTGCCCTATGAAGCAATGTTTAAAGAGAGCGAGAGAGCGCCATAAAGGCGAGAGTAAAACAGCTCGGGCTGCTGCTAAGCCGAGTGCGAAGATCGAAAGAGACGATATTAAGAGGCGAAAGAACACCGCTGCCGTGCGTAAGCATATGCGGGAACAATCAATTTTACAGTGGGCATTGCAAATGACAAACAATAATCTGAATTTACTTTAGGCCGCACCACTGACTATAATTTAAATTATATTTAGACGACGTCATTTTGGGGTAGGAAACCCGACATACTCCCCCCGTTGAAAGCCTGAGTTTCAAAAGTGTTTAGCAGCTGCAGCTTGTTGGTGATTCGATTTATCACTCCTGCTGTCATCTTCACTTCAGCACAGCAACTCGGGAAACACCAACTCCTCGTCCTCAGGGAGGTGCCTCGAATCAATTTCTGGCAAGCGAGGGTAAGGAGAACGTTTTGAGCGATGCTGCAGTGACGATAAGCAAGCTTCCTTCCATAGCAACCAGAAGATCTGCTTCATGTAAGCGACGCATTGCCCGAGATATGATTGGTTGTTGCAACTTGAGCTGATCACATTAGGCTCAGCAAGCGAAGAGGTAGGGCCGCCATTCAAATGTGCTCGAATTAGCACATCCAGATTGGTAGGACTCTCTGTAATTGAAACTAAAAATGTAGAATTAGTCAAGGCGCAGATGTGGCCCCAAAGCTCCATTGCAGATCCACTCCCCCCAATAGACCAATATGGGGATGGACTTCGTCCAAGAAAAGCTCGAGGTCCAGCGCGAAGATTCTGCTTATGATCCTTGATGAAGGTTTATTCGGGAATTAGCTCAACTGGATGCTTCCTGGGTGGGATGACTGGATGACAGCCAACAAAGTTCAACGAGGATTGAGGTGAATAAGCCAAGCATGTGGGCTCGCTCAGATCAGCTGGAAGAGTCCTATGCGAAGGGATATCAGTCGGATGCGGAACGTTTGCCTTGACGTAGGGCTGTTTTTTGGTTGACAAGTCAGGAAATGCGCCTCTACAGGGAGGCGACGTAATTGATGATTCGAAAACGAGGATATACGTTGATCAGTAGCCGGCTCCGAAGCTGGTTCCAGCGGTGTACAGACATCGTTGTCAATGTCCAAGTTCAAAAGAGATTCCGAAGGCCCCACCGAATGCCCCAATTGGCATCGATGTCTGGATAAAGGTCCAGTTAGTATCTCCAAAATCCTATTGGACTCCTGAAAGTGAAAGCCATATTCCGAGTCATCTATGTACAGGTAACGGCGATGGATTTAATTTTGAAGATTAGAACCCAGGAATCGTGGTGATTGAATTCGGGGAACCTTGACCAGGAGAACCTTTCGTTAAGCCGTTTGCCTATAAGATAAGGCAGGAGCACATGAAACCATCAACGAAGAGCCAGTGTACCGGCCACAACATCCAGACATGACCCATCCCAAACGAGTTTTCTGAATTAACGGTAATCTTGGCAGCAGCTTGACTTGCCCAACACACAGGAGCTCCAAGAAAAGTTTTGCTCCAATTAACAGATCGATGGCGTGAGGTATATTAAATCCCGGATCTGCGAGTGGTATGTTTGAAGGAATGTTCCAGTTGCAAATGTCCATTTCAAGGCTTGGCTGGCGATCGGTTATGTTAGGGACGATAACAGCAGCAATCAGAGTGGAGTAGTTCGAATAGCGGGAGTGCAAGCTTATATTGACCGACAATCCACCGGTGATGAAGCTGGAATCGCCTATTCCCGAGACTGTAATAGACGATTTTGTCGTCGGAAGCTAAAGCCGATTTGCGAAACGGGAAGTTATTAAATGCAGCTGAGAGCCGGAATCTAGCAGAGCTCGGCAAGACACGAAGTCTCCAGATTGATTTTTGACAAAAACAGTGACCGTGGGCAATAGAACATCATCATTGCTGAGATCCTGGGCAACAAGAGTAGTAGACATAGATGCTGAAGCAGAGGGTTCAGTGGTATGCTGGGACGACGTGGACGAAGAGGGAGCATCAATTGGCGCTGTTTGCCGTTGGGCTGCAGCCGCTTCGGGGTTGCCGAAATGCAGGGTAGTATGATGCTTACCCCCGCAGGTGTGACAGTGGCTCGAGCTGCACTGACTTGTTCGATGCCCTGTTGTAAGGCAGTTTATATACAAGGAAAGCCGCTTGGCTTCTATATGACGATTTGCGGGGGACAATGCTTTAAACTTTGAACAGTATTGGACTTTGTGAGTGCTATCATTGCAAAACAAACAGCTTGAGGTTTGGTTGGCTGCAAGCAAGGCGGACTTAGAATTGTTATGCTGTTTATTCTTGCCCACCTCACTGCTCGGCGCATAGGATGCCCTAGCAAAATCCGATGTCTCCAATGACGTGGATCGCTGCTCAAGGAACGAGGCCATAGTTTCCCACGACAGAATCACCTTCGCAAGCGCTGGGTCCACGAATCGCTCCTCAAACTTTGCTTGGGTCACTGGATCCAGTTTCCGGAGCAGCTCCTGCAAGAGGATGCATCCTGCGATCTGCTCAGTAGTGCCCAAATCTTGAAGCGCAAGCATATGAGCGTTAAATTTGTCCGAAAGCTCCCGAAGCATAACCACTGACCCAGGTTCCACAGCTTGAAGCGCCAAGATCTCGTTGATGTGTGCCTGAAAAATCAATCGTCGATTGTAAAACCTTTTTTCCAATAAATCTAATGCCACGCTATAGTTTCCATCCGAGATTTCTAGCGACTGAACAGTCTCCAATGCCACATCCCGCAGACAGTAACGCAAAAGCTGGAACCTTTCTATGTTGGTTAAGTCAGGATGACTGTCGATGATTGTAACAAACATGGAATAAAAATCCGTCCAATCCGCATACCCACCGCTGAAAGTTATCAATTGTATATCGGCGGGGAGGGTAGCTGTCTACGGCGAGGTAGAAACTGGGGGCAAGCAAACTCAGTCGTAGTATTTCCTCCAACAAAGGTAGAATGAGGTGGCATGTGTGCACTATTCCGGACGATTTCACGCGTAATCGAAGGCTTCAGCATACGGATAATTGTTTGAAACCTGTCGCGCAAACCACTGCCAAACTCGCGGCAATGCAATTCCTCGAGCTCACTATGCACGGTTTTAAATGTGCCGTGCAGTTCCTCAATCTCATCCAGCCTAACTACTAGCATGTAATAGTCACACACCGATGACTCTTCCTCCCAATTGGCACTAAGTCTCGTCAAACTCACCAATAAATCCGTAGCCTTCAGCTTCAGAAATGACACCCTGTTTTGCTCCTTGGTCTTTGGCATTTCGTTAGCAGCATCCAATTGCATAGCACCGGCAGCGTTAGCAGCGGCAGCGTTAGCAGCATCCATCTCCATGGCAGCGTAGCTTAGCAAACGTTTCTTGCGGGAAGCTGATGGGAAAGATTGCCACGCGTAATAAAGTCTCTAGCGGGAAGATGATCGCAAAGAGTACCGCGCGCAATAGACGACAACGACCGAGCACTTCAAGGCAAGCCAACAGCTATATGCGACCCTTTATGTAAGGGCGGCCAACGTCTCTAGCGGGAAAATGATCGCAAAGAGTACCGAGCGCAATATACGGGAATGACCTAAAAATGCAAAGCAAGCCAACAGCTACATATGTGCAATTGCTATATTCAAGGGCCGCCAACGTCTCTAGCGGGAAGACGGTCGTAAAGAGAAACGCGCGCAATAGACGACAAAACGAGAACCGCAAGCCTGCAGCCTATGTGCAAGCCCTATATACACGAGCGGTCGGCGTATGAAACGTTTCTTGCCGGAAGATGAACGCAAAGAGGACCGCGCGTAATAAACGGGAATAGACGAGAACCGTAAGCCAGCTATGCACAATCCCAAATATGTAAGGGAGGCCGGTGTATATTGGATACGGGTGCACTTATGTAGCCGATGACACTTGTTGAGATGGCAATTAGTTTATAAGTTTTAATGTACTTTGAAATATTAATTATTGCACAAAATCACGTCGGGGTCACCAATGTTTAGCTAGTGAGGTTTTTCACCAGCTGTTGCGAAGTAAAGTTTAAATAAAGTCAAGCGTTTAAATAACAAGAGTGATTTATTGTATATGTATGTAGAACAGCGTGGTATGACCGATGGATATTAATTTATCCCGGTGGCGACGAAGCTCAGTTACCGAATGATTTCAAAGGCTGACGGCCTAATTGCCGTGCCCTACGAAGCAATGTTTAAAGAGAGCGAGAGAGCGCCATAAAGGCGAGAGTAAAACAGCTCGGGCTGCTGCTAAGCCGAGTGCGAAGATCGAAAGAGACGATATTAAGAGGCGAAGGAACACCGCTGCCGTGCGTAAGCATATGCGGGAACAATCAATTTTACAGTGGGCATTGAAAATGACAAACAATAATCTGAATTTACTTTAGGCCGCACCACTGACTATAATTTATAATATTTAGACGACTTCATTTTGGGGTGGGAAACCCGACAATGTACGTTATATATAGATCAGTTCAGTGTGATACGATAATTATGTTCTCCTTTTGTTTTTCATTTTAGATTTGTATATATTTTCTTAATAGTTATATTAACTTTATATATATATATTATATTAACATCATTATTATTCCGATATTCATGGCTGCATGTCCAGATACATAATGGAACTTAAGTCCTTTTAATTCATGATGACCCTCTCTTAACAAATTTTAATTCGTTTTACAACTTATCAATTTCTTCAGTATGGTTAATTAATGGTAGATTGAAAGGATTCTATTGTAATATGCGCTTCTCGCGTATTAAAGAGCGAACGACGTCTGTATACATCAGTGGTTTATTCAGAACTAAAAGATGAGATATGTACATACGAATAAGAATTCAAAGGAGATGCGAGAGATAACATAGGCTCTCGCTGTTCATGTACATTATGTTAATTAGCGTTGCCACACAGATCATGTTATGGTTACAATTCAAATTTCAACACTTTTGCTTAAACATAATATTATATGATTACAATGTATTAATCAATTAATCCAAGCGATTTTACAAATCCGTAATGCTTTTGCTTACATAAACTTTTGGTTAATACATCGGCAACGTTTTTCTGTGTGGATACGTATTCAAGTTTTATCTCTTTACTTTCTACTTTGTCTCTAACAAAATGATATTTTAAATCTATATGCTTTGTGCGTTTATGGTGAATAGGATTTTTCGCAATATGATGCGCACTGAGGTTGTCACCATAGATGGTCATCGGCTCTTGATTTGAGTATCCAATCTCTTGCAACAGCCCTTGTAGATATACTGCTTCTCTAGCAGCTGTTGATAGCGCTACATACTCTGCTTCGGTGCTGCTCATGGCGACGACACTCTGCTTTGCTGATGTCCATGAAAACGCACTACCAGCTAGGAAGAAAACGTATCCAGAATATGATTTTCGGTCCAGCTTGTCGTTGGCCCAATCAGCATCGGCGAATCCTTTTACTGGCGCTCCAGACTTTCGGTAGATGATGCTCATATTCATAGTGCCGCGCAAATAGCGCAACACATGCTTAGCTGCAGTTTCGTGCTCCACATGAGGGTCTTGGTTTCGCTGTGATAGTTTGCTTACAGCATGAAGAATGTCGGGTCGGCTCAAAACTGCTAAGTACATGAGCGAACCAATTAGTGATTGATAATATGTCATATTTACCTTTGCACATTCTTCATTTTTACAACCAACGTGAAAACCTGGGTCAAGTGGTGTTGCGACTGGACGGCAATCCAGCATACCGAAAGTATTCAAAACGCTTTCAATATACTTTGTCTGGCATAACTTGATGGCGCCTTGTTTGCCTTCTCGATGAATTTCCATGCCTAGGAAAAAGTTGAGCTGTCCTCCATCTTTCATCTCAAATACGGATGCGATCTTTTGCTTGATCGCGCTGACGTCCTTCTCTTTAGGACAGATGATTATCAGGTCGTCGACGTAAACTGCTATATAACTGAAGCCTTGTTGATTCTGTTTGACGTATAGACATTGCTCGTGTTGACTTCTTTTAAAGCCCATGTTCACCAGCACCTCGTTCAATGTGTCATTCCAGACACGTCCGGACTGCTTCAGCCCGTAGATAGCCTTTTGAAGTTTGAGTACCTTTTCCGGGTTCTGCTCATCTATAAAGCCTGAGGGTTGCTTCATATAGACGACTTCTTGGAGTTTACCGTTGAGATACGCGTTAGAGATATTCACCTGATGCATGTGTAACTGCTTTTCTGCAGCGATCGCAAATAACATTCGGATTGTCTCATAGCGTATCACTGGAGAATATGTCTCCCAGTAGTTTACGCCAAACTGCTGGCTACATCCTTGTGCCACAAGTCTCGACTTAAACCTTTCAATGTCACCGTTTTTGTTGCGTTTGATTCTGAAGACCCATTTTGAGCCTATGGCCTTTTGTCCCGGCGGAAGATTAACAGGAGTCCATGTATTATTTGACACGAGTGCATCAAATTCCTTTTTCATCGATTTTTTCCATTCTTCTGCATCGTGGCCATGCAACGCATCTGCAACGGTCCGTGGAGTTTCAATATCATCGGAGCAGCTTAGATTGTTGAGAACATTGTACTGTTTCTTTGGTCTGCCAGGTTGACCAGTACGAATGATTTTTGGCCTTCCTGGGCCACGTATTTGTGGGATGTCTTCATCTGAGCTTCGGCTCTGTTCTGGATCGCTAGCACTTACGAAGTACTCCTCCTCCTCATCATCGCTGTTGTCAACGTTGCCTTCCGTTTCGTCTTCGGGCTCATCAACAGTTTGTACCTGCACAGGTTCTTCGTTTGACTCAAAGCGTATGATAATTTCAGCAAGATCCTCAGTCTGATCTCCATTTTCGTGAATATCATTTACTTCATTGACGAACTCACCCTCCACAATCTTGACGTCTCGGCGTTCCACTACTATTCGCTTTTCTGGGTCATATAATCGATATGCTTTTGCTGCAAAAGAGTAGCCAACAAAAATGTACTCTTTTCCTTTGGCAACAAATTTGCCTTTTTTTGTTTTGTCCAGTGCAAATGCGCGTGAACCAAATATTTTCAGATGGTTTACCGATGGTTTGCGCTGATTCCAAGCCTCGAAGGGGGTGCATCCATTTAACGCTCTAGTCGGACATCTATTTCGCAAATAGACTGCAGTGTGTACTGCTTCGGCCCACAAAAATTCATTTAAATTTGCGTGAATTAACATGCTCCTGGCCATTTCAACGATTGTACGATTTGCGCGCTCAGCAACGCCGTTTTGCTGAGGTGTGTAAGGTACCGTTAATTCTCTTTTTATTCCACACGTGCTTAAAAAATTTGTAAATTCATTGTTTATGTACTCAGTACCATTATCGCTACGCAAAGCTTTAATTGTTTTTTCGGTTTGGCACTCGACATAACTTTTATACATTTTAAATTTCTCAAAAACTTCATTTTTGGCGCGCATAAAATATACGTGAATTTTTCGCGAGTAATCGTCTATAAATGTAACAAAATAACGGTTTCCAGCCAGAGATTTAACATTCATAGGTCCGCATACATCGGTATGGATCAATTCGAGAACACTTTTCGTAACACGTTCTGCCTTTTGTGGGAACGGCAATGCACATATTTTAGCCTTATTGCATGTATCGCAATTTGTGTCTACGGATACGTTTTTAATTTTCATTCCGATCACACGTTCTTTTTCGCAAAGATTCTTTAAATTTTGAAAATTTAAATGCCCGTACCGGCTATGCCATTTCTTTGCAAGAGATATATCGGATATTAAATGCACTGCATCATGTGTTTTTTCCACTCCATACACGTATAAATTGTTTTTGTGTACCGCACGCAACATTATATGTCCGTGTTTATTTCGCACTAAAGCTTCTGCATTTCCGAATGTTGTGATATTCCCGAACTCGGCTGCTTTGCTCACCGACAAAAAATTCATTTTTAGATCCGGCACATACAACACGTTTCGCAATTCTATATTTGCTTCATTAGATTTAATTTTCACAGTTCCAAAGCCTGGGGACTCAATATACTTTTCTGCAGCCAACATAATTGTTGTGCTTGTCTTTTTAAAGGTTTCAAACAAATCTTTATTGCAACACATATGCGATGTTGCTCCACTGTCGATACACCAAAAATTTTTTCGCTGTGTAGAGACGCAGCTGTGCATTAAACAGTTAGATCTTTCCTCCCTTGCGCACTGTTTCGAATTCTCTTTATTGCTTTTGCACTCAGATGCGCGGTGCCCGTTTTGTTTACATTTGTAGCATTTTCCTCGAAACTCGCGATGCTCGTTGGATTTCTTGCCGTCTCGTTTGCTGTCTTTTCGACTGGCGCCGTAATTCTCCGAACGCGAACCGTTGTTTTTTTGAGTCTGTGTGTGTGCGTACACAGCCTGTACAGCAAGTTCACGATCGTCTCTTTCATTTTTACGTGCTCCTTCTTCAAGTATTTTTACTTTTACCGTTTCAAACGAGGGCAGAGTGTCGCGTGTTTCTATCGCCACGACGAAATTTTTCCAACCGCTGGGCAAGCTTGACAACAACATTATTACTTTTAGCTCGTCTTGAATTTCGATATTAAGCTCGGCTAACTTTTCAGTAATTTCCACGAAAGAGTTTACATATTGTACCACGTTATCACCGTTTTGCATATTTTGCCGCAAAAGTTTTTGGTATAACTGTACCTTTCGCACTGGTCCCACTGACACATGAACATCGCGTAATTTTTGCCACGCTTGCTTCGACGTTGTGCATGACTTAATGTGCATCAACTGTGTTGGTTTTACATTTAATATAATGCATGCCAGTGCCTTTTGGTCAAACTTGTCCCACTGTGCCAACTGTTCTTCCTCCTGTGGCCTTTCGATTTTACCACTAACATGTGTCCACAAATCCGTTGTGATCAACACACTACGCATGGACATTGACCACACATCGTAGTTGTCTTCACCCAATTTTTCAATTTGCAGAGACACACTCATTTTGTTTTAATTGCCACACGTCACTTTCTAACTGGTGCACGATTTATTTGCAATTGCATCAAACAAAATGTTAACTTGCAGTTCAACCACGGTTTTTTATACACGCTTAAAATGTCTTTAATACACGCCCGATCTTTCGGTGATCTGGGCCCATAACCTATTGTAATATGCGCTTCTCGCGTATTAAAGAGCGAACGACGTCTGTATACATCAGTGGTTTATTCAGAACTAAAAGATGAGATATGTACATACGAATAAGAATTCAAAGGAGATGCGAGAGATAACATAGGCTCTCGCTGTTCATGTACATTATGTTAATTAGCGTTGCCACACAGATCATGTTATGGTTACAATTCAAATTTCAACAGATTCCAAACAATTTTTGGTATTTTTCTTATATAACTTATATAAGAGGATGAAATTTTCTCGTAGTTTTCTGTATGAAGGCTATGATGAGGTGCTAATATTTTATCATCGGTTCGCACAGTGCAACCATTTATTATTGTTAAAATTCCTTGTTGAGGGAGATCAATTAACTCTTGATTTGAGTTACTACATTGAATTCCAACTACCTTTCTTTTCTAATTCGACCCAAAATGACCTCGTCTCTGCTATCTTTCTATACACACAATTTGAATGACTATTTGGTTTGAATGGAGTTATCTCACAAGAATTATCATTGGCTCTGCACCAAGGCCAATTACCTTCACATACTCTTTTATTTGCTTGCCATTTTTGACATTTGTTTAAAGTAGCTTCAGTTATCGAATGATAGGAATCAATTTTGAAGTTATATACTAAGTACTTAGAGCTCAAATCGGCCTTGACCAATTCCCTTTCTTGCTCAACTGGCATTTTAATAACCCTAACCAAATGGGGTGGGTGTCTACCAAACAGTGGAATCTTCACAATCAAAATTAATTTGTTATCCACGAAAATCCCTTTCGCGGTTAATAGGCTATCAATTTCCTTCAACTCCGTACCTGTTCTTTTTCCTGGAAGATCTAATGTTTCTAATAAACTATCCGTTATCCGTTTTAAACTACGTTAGTCCGAGCTGCGGTCTCCGTTGCGTATGCTCCGGCGGCAGCGATGAGGTTCCCGTGGCCCGCTCTGGTAGCGGGGGGCGGTCATTTGCAGCATCAGCGTTTTGCGTATCAGACTTGGATACGTTAGGGCGGCACATGATTATTCATATTTCTTATGCGCTACGTTAGGGTGGCACATGAACATTCAAGCTTCATTTCTTATATGTTATCTCTTATGTGTTAACTTACATGGTAACTTTAATATAACGCTTCCTGTATGTTTTCTATTCTAGTGCTCATACTTCTAAAATTTACGTTTATTTCCTCGGTAGTTCTTTTGAGAATATTTACCGTTGACTCTACTACTGACGTTTGCCTTTTAATTAAATCGTCTATATTATGTTGGTTTTCCAACAAATTTTTCATATTTCCTTCCAAAATTTCCCTATCTTCGGCGTCCATTATCCCGAACAATATATGATAAAGTGAGCCCATAAACTCGAAGGGTGCTCGTTTTTTTCTTTTGTTATCTTGAGTCATAAAAAGTTTATTATTTTCTTCTTT
Organism: Drosophila helvetica; assembly: GCA_963969585.1. NCBI lineage: Eukaryota > Metazoa > Arthropoda > Insecta > Diptera > Drosophilidae > Drosophila > Drosophila helvetica. The sequence continues at coordinate 26,633,154 of OZ018402.1, read as the reverse complement.
CTTATTGAAATGGAGCTGTTCATTTTTTCAATTGACCACTTCTCTTTTCCTATGGCAGCTATGTCTGCATTTGATACTTGGCAAAGTAACATAAGCATTAACATTACTGCCATGAGTCCTAGTTATGGTATTCGAGGTCTACCGCGAGTACTTCTTGCTTCTTTTGGAGGCGTTTCTGAGTCCTTTTCTTCAGACTCAATTCCAGCTAATGGACAGACTTAAGTAATCGGTCTTTTAATCGACCCATCTTGATGTTTGATGGTGACTGCTCTGACTCAATCGTCCCTACCTTTATGTATTTCTTCTATTTTCCTCAACGGCCATCTAGCTGGATGACAGTTTTCAGCATTTATTAAAACTATCTGTCTTTTTTAATTTTCTGCATTCCTATTTTCCATTTATTTCTTTGTTGAATAATCTTCTTTCCATTTAATCCAGAAGTCTCTCTTCATTTTTTGAATTAATTTCCACCTATCCTGATTTCCAATTCTTTCATCTGAAACTGTTTCAATAGGGCCGAATATTGGCCTTCCAATAATAAAACGAGGGGGAACGTTATGAGCCGCGTCTGCGCCGCGGCTCTACTTTATACCCGGTACTCAGTCAGTATGTATGTATGTGAGCTTGTTGTAATTTATTACATGTTCGCAAAAGGAAAAAATTTAATTTTAGCCCAAAAAAAACAATTTAAGTCGAACCTTTTCGGAGATTTTGATCTATTAGATGTTTCCATATTTGTTTACATACATTTTTTATATCTGCCATTTCTACATGTTTTTATCTACTTCCTACATATACATACACGGCTGTGTGCGAGAGAGAGAGGGCATCAGTCTGCGCTTGGGAGGCCACTGAAATTTCATTTGTTCCTTCTGACTATATTTATTATCCGATCTGATCCAAATTCAATACTCTGATAGATATAGTCATTTTCTATGATTCTGCGTTTTTGGTTTTCCTGTATCTTCAAAATTGTAGATTTTCATCTCTTGTGGGGGCGGAAGGGGGCGTGGCCAAATTTTAAAACAAACTCGTCTCGGTTTGATATCACAGGAGCTTGGATAGAAAGTTTGGTGGTTCTAGCTCTTATAGTCTCTGAGAACTAGGCGTCAAAAAATTCGATCAGGCATAGCGCCCACCCCTGTGTATGAGAGAGAGCGAGAGGGAACGATGCATTTCGAAATGGTTTTCTTCATTGTGGCTATATTTATAAGTCGATCTGATCCAGATTCAACACTCTGATAGATATTGTCATTTTCTACGATTCTGCTTTTTTAGTTTTCTTGTATCTTTAAAATTGTGCATGCCACAGATTTTCGTCCTTTGAGTGGGCGGAAGGGGGCGGGGCGAAATTTTGAAATACACTTGCAACAGTGCAATAGGACAGAAGTCTGGATACAAAATTGTGTTCCTCTAGCTTTTATAGTATTTGAGCTATAGGCGCTAATGAAGACGGACAGACGGACGGACGGACGGACGGACGGACAGACAGACATAGCTATATCGACTCGGCTATTGATGCTGATCAAGAATATATATACTTTATGGGGTCGGAAACGCTTCCTTCTGGGTGTTACACACATCAATTTTTTTCACAAATCTAATATACCCCTTTACTCTTCGAGTACCGGGTATAAAAAACGAGGGGGAACGTTGTGAGCCGCGTCTACCGCCGCGGCTGTACTTTATACCCGGTACTCAGTCAGTATATATGTATGTGAGTGTTGGGTTACGCAGCCCAAACTTGCTCATAAAACATAGTCTTAGTCAGTGGTGCAGCAGTAGAGTAAATTCTATTATTGTTCGTCGTTGATACTGCCCACTGTAACACATTGTCTACATATTGTCATACATATATAAGCTCCCGCACGGCAGCAGCCTATCCAGCCGTTCTCTCTCGTCTTCTTTCTTTACTTCGCCTTCTACATCGCTCTCTCGATCTGTCGTCTTCTATCTTCAAAATCTTTCAGCTTATCTGCACTAATGCCCCTTGATGCCACATCAGCTGGATTGTCTTCAGATTTGACATGTCTCCATTTAATTTCTTTAACTTTTCTAATTTCGTTAGTGCTTCGCTTAATAAACTTGTCTTTATTGTCTCCATTCTTTATCCAGGCTAGAGTAATCGTAGAATCACTCCAAGCATAACTTTCTGCTTCACTTCCAACCGCTATTTTCACCCGTTCAATCAATTTTGCTAGAAGATGAGCACAAAGTTCTAATTTAGGAATGGTTTTCCGATTCTTCTTCTGCTTTTGCTGGCAGATGCATCGGCAAAACCATGAATTTGCATCGGATAACTATGCTGAGAATTAAGCCATCTTGGTATCCGAATGCTCTCTAATGCTGTTAAATTGTCTTTAAATGCATTCCATTCTCGAGTATCCTGATCTGATAGTTTTACATCCCGATTTTTGTCTGACAACCAAAGTATTTGCATAAACAATTTTCCAACAATTGTAAGTGGAGACAACCAGCCCAAAGGGTCATACATCTTTGCTAATGTAGATAAGCTACTAGATAAAACTATTCTTTTGTTAGCTTTTTTAGTAGGTTCATAATGGAAGTTGAACCTAAACTCGTCTTTAACTGGCTCCCATTGAAGTCCTAATGTTTTGACGGATTCATTCTCTTCAATGGTTAATACTTTATTTTCCTCGTTATCTCTAACGTCCTTAACGATTTCTGGGATAATTGTTATGCACTTTCTTAAGTTAAGCCCAACCTTATCAAACTCCTGGGTAACTTCCTTTACATGCCTTTGGCATCCAATATGGAATCAGCACCTGTCATCAGGTCGTCCATATAAAAATCATTTTTTATGATTTCTCTAATTGCTTTATTTCCGCAATTATCTGCTATTGCAACAAGCACCCTAGTAGCTAAGTAGGGTGTTGAAGCTGTACCGTACGTAACGGTTGCTAGTTTATATTCTTTTAATTTTTCGTTTGGATCTTCTCTCAGATTATATGCAAATAATGCTGATCTTCTTCATCAACATTAATTTGACGGTAAATTTTTTCAATGTCCGCTGATACTACAAATGGCCACTTTCGCCATTTTACCATAATATCGAAGATATCTTTTTGGACTCTTGGTCCCACCCACATGATATCATTTAAGCTTTTATTATTTGTGGTTTTTGCTGACGCATCAAAAACCACCCTGAGTTTTGTCATTTGACTGGAATCTCTTATGACTCCCTGATGGGGTAAATAATATTTTCCCTTTTTCTTGGACTCTACCATATGTCCTAAATTTTGATATTCATGCATGAACTTTGTGTAACTTTCTTTTAATTTTTTATTTTTGCCGAGTTTCCTTTCTAAATTGTAAAATCGCGCTATAGCTTGTGCCTTTGAATCTCCTAGGTCCTTATCTTTTTTGAATGGTATTTTCACCACATACATTCCATTTTCATCTCTTTTTGTAGTTTCCAAGAAATGCTTCTCACAAACGTCTTCTTCCACGTCAGTACTTTCGTTTTCCATTTCCCAGAAATGCTCTAAGTCCCCGACTTCACTTTTTGTCACTACAATCAATTTATCACCTTTTGACTTGGTGCAACCGGATATAATCCATTCGAATTCTGTATTTTGACCAAGTAGTCCATTTATTTTCACTACTCCGTCTTGTACAATATGGGCATACAAATCTACCCCAATTATTATATCTACCCGACTTGGTTTATTAAAGTTAGGGTCAGCCAACACATAATCTTTCCATTTCGATTTATCAATCTTGAACGACTTTACAGGTAAAGCCTTCATAAGTTTTGGGAGAATGATTGCTTCAATATTAAGGTTTTTTATCGGCATCCTGAGTTTTTACTGTTAAAGTTACCTTATACGTTGAGGTGGAAGAGTCTTTGGATGATATTCCACTCAAATCGGTGTTTTCCCTTTTACGCGCCACTTTTAATATTTGTGCTGCTTCCTCTGAAATGATGGTACATTGTGACCCACAATCAATTAGAGCTCTAAGGTTTTCATAGCCACCATTCACCGCTCTTACTTTTATAAGTGCTGTGGCTAAAAACGCTTGTTTCTTTGTGAAACAAGTGTTAACATTTTCCGTTTTTTCATAGGGAATATGGAGCATCGTGTCATGGGATTTTTTACAAATCCCACAAAACATTTCCGAGGAGCATTTCTTATACATGTCGTGCCTACAGCATCTTTTGCACAGGCGTTGCTTTTGAATAACCTGCCCTCTCTCTATCCGACTCATTATCTTAAACCTATAGCATCGCATTATTGTATGGCCTGCCATTTTACACAGCGCACAACTTTTTTTAATGCTGCTATATTGCACCACTTTTTTCAACGGTTTTTTCTCTGCATCCTGCGAAGAGTACAGAGAAGTATACAGTTGTTCCAGAAATTCCATTACTTTTGTCCTTTTTATATGACTTTCATATAATTGAAGGGCATCTTTATTAAATTTTCTCAAAACCGATTAAGCTGATCTGAAAATATTTTTCTTTTATTTTCATACCGCTTGGTCAGCAATTCCCAAGCGGCATTATAATTTTCCGATGGCCCCCTTAATAAGTGAGCACCTTGCTTCACCCTTTATTGCCATTTTTAAATAATTGAATTTAAGAGATGTACTCAGCCCATCTCTATGATGAATTATTTCACAAAATAATTGTGAGAACCCACCCCATTCTTTTTCTTCTCTCGAAAATGTGTGTTCTTCTGCCTTTGGTAGAACCGGAAAATCTTCATCTTCCTTCTTTGCTATTGACGCTTTACTAACGCTAGCTTTTTCCTCCATAACTTCCTGCATCCTTATTTCTACGTTGCTTAACGTGTTCTGAATATAAAAGTCTAGCTCGGCGATCTGTTCGTCGAAGCTGTCATGCGTTTCATAAACATTATAGAATTCCTCAACTTTTTTGTTTAGTCTTTTACTAAAGAATTCAATTTTGGCTTTTCTCAGGATACACTCCCTTGTTTTAGCCTGATCTAACCTCTCTATACTTTCTTTTAAATACGTTTTTAGATTTTCCACAAATGTATCGATACTGTCCGATACTTTCTCAAGACTCTGGTCAATTTTTGGCTCCATATCTTCTTTCAAAGTTCCAGTCACCACTGGTTCTAACTTTGCTTTTTCTACTTTCCCTTTCATCGAAGTTTCATTAGTAGTTTCATCATAGCTCTTTTCTATGTCCTCTATATTTTTCATCATTTTAACAAATTGATTTTTCTTGTAGTAGTCATGATCGACTACTCCACATAGCATTAATGCAGTGTTATTTGCTGCAGCCTTTTTTTAAGCTCTCCTAGCCTACAGATTACGTCACTGGTCAATATACCAGCTTCAATCCCTTTAACTTAATTTGCTATTACGGCCTGAGCCTCTAGTAGCTTAATGATTTTATCCGACAACTTAATAAGAATTAAGTAAATTAGAAGTAATATCTATATATAAAAAAAAAATTTCTGACTTAACTGAGGACTTCTTCTTCTGCTGGTGCTGCTGCTGCTGCCGCTGCTGTATCTGCTGCTGCTTGATGCCGTAGTTCACGCTGCTGGGGATGCTGCTGTTGGTCGCTGCCGTCGTTGTTGCTTTTTTGGTATTGTTGTGGCTTTATTTTTGAAACACACACAATTTTTTTTAATTATTAGGCCGTTTGCGATTTTTTTTTTATATCACTTGCCTCAACTTTACCTTGCACTTCCGATGTTGGGGATTTATATCTTTTATTTTTTCAAATTTTTGTTCGATGTATCAGGCCTCGAACACGCGACTTTCGCGTAATATTTTGTTTTACACGACAAAAAATACTGCCTGTACAGCATGTATTTTTTTTTTATTAATAGAAACTTAAGATTCATTAATTTTATACTCGGTTTCTTACTCCAAGAAAGAAAACCAAAATTTTTATTTGTGCTACCTTTAGCTGTAGGTGTACTTGACACTTCTGCAACTTTAAGGAGCTGGTTTAACTCCGTGCTCTTACCAGAGGGGGGAAACAACGGAGAGTCTCGAAGGATCAAAATGTTAAGACCTTAAAGGAAAAGTCGAGTTAAGTTGTAAGTTCAAACTGTTTTATTTTCAAAACTTATGCACTATATATAGGAAAATATAAGGTAATTAAAACTAAGACCAACGCTAAGAAAAGGAGGGATGTGCGGCACTTGTTCCCACGCTCATCCCTTCTAATGACACCTACAACATGCAAATAACATGTGTTAATAGATTTGGGTTCGACGTGCCCATGTATATGATTTTATGGTCGAACTCTATGTGTCCTTTTTCTCAAGTGGCCTCCTTCAAGTGGACTCTGTTGTTTATTGGTTGGCCTTTGTCGGTTCCTGTTCATGTTTTATGAACATACACCCTAGCAGTCATAAATTACTTATTTTATGTACGTTCCTCAGTTATATTTAGATCAGTTCAGTGTGATACAATAATTATGTAATGCTTGAACAGTCAGTATAAATAATTTGTGACTATGTGCAGATGTCTGGTTCGTATTTTGATCCCGAGTGTGCGCCGTTTCTGCTTACATTTTCTCCACTGAAAACATATTGCGATTATAATTTTTGAGGTTAATGTGAATAATTATTGATCCTATTATGCAGATAATGTATATAATTACTTGTTGTCCGTCAAATCATTATCAACTTCTTCTTCCTCTTATTTTTGAAATTCATCTTAATCCATTGCATCGTCAATATTTCCCTGATTCACTAGTTACTTGTCGTTCACTATAATTTACCAAAGTCATGTTATTAAATACCTAATTGAATATTATTATTTACTACCTTCGTTGTATAATATATCCTTTGGTTTCGTTGGTATCATTTTGACGTTCAATTGGTTTTTCTGCATATCGATTTTCAGACGTGGTCGCATGAATCAGCGCTACTGTTTGCAATTGGTTACATTCATAGCTCTCTCAATCCTGGTTGAACGTTGTTGCATTTCATAATTTTGTTCACTCTGTTGACTTACGAATTGTACTATATCATCGTCATTCGTAAGTTCATCACGTTCATTTCTTTCATGTTCAAGTTTGTCATGTTGTGTTATTTTTTTTCAAGTAATAATGCGTTTTGTTAAGCTTTGATCCTCTGTCTATACTCTCTTTGATATTCGGCACGTGTCTTCTTTGGGTGAATATGTGTTTTATTTACACATTCTGTATTGATAACAGAACTCTCTGCTGTTCTCGTCCCTTCATCGCCATCCAAAAGAATCAGTAGATGTAAAACCATGTTCTTATCATTTTCCATAAAACCCTTTTTTTCACACAATTTTCAACACGACATTAATATTGACAGCAACACGTTTACTAATTTATTAAAGTAAATTGCACAAGTAACTGAAGAAGTTAACGCTACGTTAACGGTGACGATTTTTTTTTGATTCACTCCCCATATTTTTGAATACGTGACCCACCTACCATCCGTAAAAAAATCTTCGCTTCAAAAATTAAAAACAGAAACATAGACAATGACCATATCTATCAGAGTTGTTGAATCTGGATTAAATCGGATTATTAATATAGCCACAATGAAAATAACCATTTCAAAATGCATCGTGCCCTCTCGCTCTCTCTCACACACCGTGGTGGGTGCTCTGCCCGTCCGCATTTTTTGACGCCTAGATCTCAGAGAATATAAGAGCTAGATCAACCAAACTCTCTAGCCAAGCTCCTGTGGTATCACTTATATACAAGTATATTTCGCCCCCTTCCGCCACCAACATTTTTAAGATACAAAAGAACAAAAACGCAGAATCATGGAAAATACCCGTATCTACCAGATTGCCGAATCTGCATCAGGTGAGATCATTATGATAGCAGGAAGGAACAAATAAAATTTCAGTGGCTAGCGCTTGGAGGGCACCTTTACTGATTTCCTCGCTCTCTCGCATACATCCGTGTATGTATATGTAAGGAAGTAGATTTAGATATAAAAAGAAGACAGATGAAAAAAAGTATGTAACATAAATGTAAACATCTAATATAAAAAAATCTCCGAAAGGTTTCGGCTTAATTTTTTTTTTATTTTTTGTGTAAAGTTCAACTTTGTCCTTTTGCGAACATATAAGAAATTATATATATCGTAACATATATATATACTGACTGAGAAAAGGGTATTAAGTAGAGCCGCGACCTTAACCGCGGCTCACAACGTTCCCCATCGTTTAATATTGAATAAGTTATACACGTTACCCACCGACCGTCCGCAAAAAATCTTCGCTTCAAAACGCGTAAATCGTAATATCGCAGAGGGCTGTTCGAAATCGCCTTTCAGCAATGCAATCCAGCAATGTCTCCAAATGACAAAAAACATTTGCGACCAGTAGTTTTGAAACACATACAAGGATAGCTAAAATGTGTTAAGACGCTCAAAAAATAAAAGGATTTTCGCTTCGACTGCTGCTTACAGTTATAGCTGACACGGTCGGAGTCGTTTCAGCCTGCACCCTCTGTTTACTGTTTGGACGGTATAGCTCAAGGAGATTGGCGTGGATTCAGAGCTGCCACGACAACTTCGTTACAATATTTAAGTCGTAGACAGAGAAAGTTGAATGAGAAGACGATACGGCAACAGATTGAGAATAGCTACCCCATCTTATTGGAGAACCAAGATGTCAGGGTTCTCCGTTTATACCCATCCTACCTGTAAGACTCAATTTCCCCTTCAAGGACCCCTCTAAAAGAACTAACTTCATGTTGATCTTGTAATATAATTTCGGTAGTTAAAAAAAGGTAGATAATAGTAGAAAATGTACTTAATCAGGTCATTCATAATGTGAAAGATTAACAATAATAATTTGCATATATGTATAATAGGTAATATAAAAGTTCCATGACATAATGATTTTAATATCTTTTATGTTAGGGCTAATTCATATTTAATTCATTTAAAAATCAAACTCCTATCCTATTGGTGACCTAGAGAGGGCTGTGATCGAAGAAAAAGATTACTTAGAGAGAAGACCCATGAAATACTAGGTATCCCACAATTACTCACGGTTATTCCGGGGTGGCGGGCAACGGCGAAGAGTTGGCTGGAGAAGACGCGATGGCCAATACGTGCGGGGGTGGTTGGTGCGAGTATGGTTGTGCTTACTGCTGGGTCGTTCGGCAAATGGTTTTAAAGGGCCGCTGGCCGGAGTGATAGAACCCAGACAGCCAGGGTTCGTCTTCAAAAAATTTGTATATCTCTTTGAGACGTTGAGGCGGGGTTCTACGAGGGCGGCCTAATCTTGACGTTTGTCGGTGGCGAGGAAGTAGGGGTAGGGTCGACCGGGATAAGGGGGCTGGGACTCACCACTGTATACTCCTTTGCTATTCAATAATTAAAATGCAGTCGGTCAGCCTGGCAGTCATCTTTCCTTATTTCTTTAGTCACCTCTTCGCTTTTCTTTCACTTTTCCTTTTCAATTTCGTTCTTTCGCTGTGGTTCCTCTAAGTCGGCTCGCGCGAGACACTCCGTAGTCGTTTACATCGACTAACTTTGTCTCCTCGCCAGCTCGGTCCCGAAGCCTTCGTAACCCCATTGCGTCGTCGGACCTCGGGCCGCACTGCTACTCTTCTAAAGCCTCTTCAGGAAACTTTAAACTTTTGCTCCTTGCGACTCCTATACTACTTATGCTATGCTTATTGTTATTGCTTACAACTACTAACTTATGTGCTACGTGTAACAAAATATACACAAAATGATAAGAAAAACCGAAACAAAAAGAAAAACTAAACAAAATATGAAAAAATGAAATCCTCCAGTTTTCTACTGCACATCGCTCGCTTATGTACCGCACCCCTCAGGTTCCTGCCGCTTCCTGGTCTTCCTGGTCTAACGGCTCATGCGGGGTGGGTCGCTGCAGCCGTCCTGTAGTGCGGGAGCCTCAGGATCCAACCTTACACCCCCACCTTCCTTTAGTTGGTGACTACCATCACCCCGCCCCTTTTTTTGCACGTGAAGTGGTATGAGGTGCCACCCTGCTGCAGCGTCGACCAGCTCCACACCTGCACTTTCAGTTGTCGTCGCCGCTCTTGTTCCGTCTCGATCTGGCACAGCACGCTCCCCAGAAATTCTGCGGGCCCACCGTGTTCCCCTCTGGAACCGGCACCGCCGAGGCAAAAGGCGTTATTTCGACGTTTTCGCTGGGGGCCGGGGCCTCCCTCGGTGGGTTCGTGCGCACTTGAGCGAGGGGGCGTCTGTCCCGACATTCCGCCCAGGCCGACGTGTTGTGCGCCCGATCGGCTGGCCCAGTTCAAAGCGGAGCGACCTCCAGCCGCCGGCATCCGCAGTCGGCCACACCGTCCTGCGCGTAGGGGTCCAGGTGGGGGATGGCGATCGGGCCCTCGGGGCCGTTTACTGATCCATCGTCCTATAAATGGGGGGTCCCGTCTGATCTGCCGCCGTTGGGGTGGCGTGTATGGGTTGCTGCTCCACACCGCGTCCTTCTGTTTCCCGCTCCTTATAGTGGTGGCCTTCTACTTAGGGGCGTGTGGGTCCGTCACTGACCCTGGGGCGGTTGCCTCGTACAATGCTGCCGGTAGTCTTGGCTCTCGTCCTCAGCTGCCCTCGGCTGGCCTTCGGCAAACTGCGCTATCATTGCTTTAACGGTGCGGTTTTTCCTCTCGGTCGGGTTCTCCTGGGGGCGTACGAAGCCGTGTGCTGCACTCCCACTCCCATCGACGCGAGATATGCCCTGAACAGCCGACTGACCATGCAGGTAAGCCGCCGTCACTTGTCTCAAGGAGATTAGTTTCAACCATTTTCTGAAAGCATCGTGGAAAACTTGAAGAAAATTATTACCGTGTTTGGATCTCGGAAGGGGTCTTACGAAATCCACGCACAACATGGCGAATGGCTCGCCAACCTGCCTCGTCAGCATCTGTTCAGCGAGCTTCCTCTCCTCACCTTGAAACCTCTGACATTTATCACATCCCGTCACATACCTGGTTGCATCACGGAACATCCCAGGATAGTAGTATCGCTATTTCAACCGTGACTCTTTTCCGTTTGCTGGACTCCACGCATAGTTTCCAGAGAATATAATCTTCGTCATCAGGCCTATTTCCCAAGTGAAGGTATAGCTGGTCGTTCTCGATGATGTAATCTGGGAACTTAGCAGGATCACTGGTTATACCCTCTCTCATGCGACCAGTCCACCGGCAAGGGCTCCCCTCTTTTGTGTGTAACTCCTCCAGCGGCTGTCTCGGCACGAACCTCCGGTATCATGACGCCATTTCGATGCATTGCCTAAGCTCTCTGAAGTTAGTCGGGGCACTCAGGTTCCGTATCGCTTCTACCTTTTCTGGGTGCATCCCGATGCCGTTTCCGGTGACCATGTGGCCCAAATATCTCATATCTTGTCGGAAAAACTCGTACTTCTTGCGGTTAACCCTCAGATTGGCGGCTCGGAGACGTTGAAACACCTTCTTTTGGTTGGCAACATACCGCTCCTTGGTCTCCCCGACGACTATGGTATCGTCCAGGTACTCAAAAGGATATGGCTTTTACTCCAGCCCGCTCACCGTATCCAACGCTCTCTGAAACTTGGCGCTGGCAGAGTGCAACCCAAAAGGCATTAGTCGCCACTGGAACAGGCCTCTCCCCAGCACCGTAAGCGCCGTGCATTCCCTACTATCCGTATCCATCGGGATTTCCCAGTAACCATTTTTCAGGTCCAGCGTTGACATGAACTTCGCTTGCCATAACTTATCCAGAATGTGGTTTATGCATCCGGCATGGAGTGGGCGTTGTGCTGCCTGAAATCCACTCACATACGCTACTCTCCCGTCTTTTTGCGTACCAAGACTATCGGGGCGCTGTGAGGACTCCGCGATGGTTCCACAGCCCCGTCTCCAACAATTCTGCTACCTGCTTGTCAATCACCCGCTGCATGGCCGGATTTTTAATACCGTAGAGTCCGGTTCCCTCCCCTTCGAGAGCCGATGCCGATCCTATCGTCAACTTTTGTAACCCGCAATTCATACCAATGATCAATGGCTCGACCATCGATGGCCCCACCAACAGTGACAGCTGAGCTTGTCACCTGCCCACCTGCCCCCAAACCCCAATTTCCGATTGGTGTCCAGGCAAGAGCCATCTGCCTGTCTTATGCACGTTTTCGAGGTCTCCATCTCCGCCACGGTCGCTACTGTTTCTGCGCACTCTTCGTTCGGCTCCGCGTCGCGCCGGTGTTGAGTGTGTCGAGTGCAGAGATGCGGTGACCTCCGATTTCCACCTTCGCCACAATCCTACCGCCCAAGACCCTCAATCGCTTCACTCTCTTCCCAGGACTTCCTTACCTATGTCTCCACCCGGTCCCGTCCGGAATGGGGCTGGGGTCCGTTTCCTTCGTTGGACAACACTCCCTGGTCAGCACATTCCGTTCCCCACAGCCGATACAAAACAGGATGGTCGTAATGGTCGTTCTCAGCGCATCTGCGGAACGCCCGCCGAGGGTCATAGGCCTGCCCGTCGGCTTGAGTTGCCGAGTGATTCGCCACCTCGGGGAACCGTATCGCTCTCGGGCTATCACGGAAAGGGTGTCGATCGGCCCTGCCTCAAATCTAGGGTACCTTTTCCTTATGTACTCCAGGAAACTATTTACGAAACCTGCCCGAAAGGTCTCCTATGATCTCCGGCGCATCCCGCTGGTCCTAAGCCATAGCGCGGCAGAGTCAACGCAGAGCTCGTTCATTGCACTGGGCATCTCGTCCTCTTCTATTCGGTGCGCCTCCTTCTTTGTCGTCGCGGGCCCTGCCTCACTTCTAAGGGAGCCCGGATCCTCGTTCAACATAATAATTGAGATTTGTCCACCCGGAATTCGGGTAGTGCCGCCGAGAAGCACGACGCCGTACAACGCGCGGGTACGCTCAACGATTCCTCTACCTTGAATTTTTACTGGTGTAGGGGCGTCCCCTTCTGCAGGCCGGATAGCTCACTCTTCTCCTCGTCGGCCTCTTTTCGGCCATACCTGGTCTCCAACTTAGCTATCAAGGTCCACTTTTCCGCCGTATGGCGACTCTGGGATACGCAGCGGGCCACCCGTTTTCGTAGCGCGTCTACTTTCCCCTCGCAATCTATATCCAATTCCTGGGCCATAGCGATCAACTCATCGCGCCGCCTGCGGTACACGCAGCTTACCCCAATAGCTGGATTCGGAGCTCGTCCCTCTGGTAGCATGCGCGGACCCGTAGCTGGCTCGTCAACCTTTACCTTCAGTTGTTCACTTAATATTCGTTTTCTTCCCAGTGAATTTGCAATCTATTTGTCCCACTGTGCAGGCCCTACACGCGTACGCCTGTACTCACTAACACCAAAGCGATTTTCCGTTGGTCTGATCTGCCTGCACCTGTGGGTACCGTACATTTTCCGATCCACGTTTTACTCCCTCGCTCTGTGACAACTTACTGTTTTCCGTCGGTCACTCACCCTTCTACCAACCGCCGTCAAGCCAGACTAGAGAGGAACAGAACATTAATTCTACCGCGCACGCAAATCGATTTACTTTCCAGATGCTGAAAAAAAGTCAAATGCAATAAAACAAACATTGGAGGGGTAACATAAACGGGGACTCTCCTTCTCGTTCCCCGCCTACCGAACCGGAATGAAGGAATGACCGATTGTGACAGATTTTCGGTTCTTTACGTAGAATATTTCACACCCCTTGCCGTCTCAAAGTCCCTGCTCGGGTGCCACTTGTAAAGGGCCGCTCGCCGGGGAGATAAAACTCAGACAGCCAGGGTCTGTCTGCAAAAAATTTAAATTTCTCTTTGAGACGTGGAGACGGGGTTGGGCTTACGGGCACTTCCCCCATGCAGTTGCAACTGTCGAACCCCCTAGATCTGGTGGCTGCGCCCCGTTATTTAGTTCTACGAGGGCGGCCTACACTTGACGTTCGTCGGTGGCGTGGAAAGGGGGTAGGGTCTATCGGGATACCGGTAACGGGGCTCGAACTCACCACTGTATACTCCTTTGCTATCCAATAATTAAAACGCAGTCGGTCAGTAACTATTTAAAACGAAAACTCATTAAAGTTTGACAACGCATACAAAATATTTATTTAAAAAGCTCTACCAAAAGTGGTTTTCGATACATTGCGACAACGCCCCCAACTTTGTGGGTGCTGCTCACATGCTGAAAAAGCGGTTGGATGACTAAGAGCAGCTAAATCCAGACGGGTTTCGATACATTTGTTACATTCATTAATGTTTGATGACGTATCCAAAATATTTATTTAAAAAGTCACGCGGATATATCGCGCAGTATATCTAACCAAATACTGTTACCATTGTATCGAAGTATTTAGTGACTGTACCTACGTAAGCCAATGCAAACTGCAAGTTACTTTTGATAATGTTGCGAGAAATATTTATAATAGACATATAACTGACCGAATTGACTGATGTAATGATACAAATCTTCGATATGTCACTTACTGCCATATTACTGCAGAATGTTATATACGCTAAGGAGGCGTCTTAGTTATACGAAAGACTTAAGTTTATAACGTCAAGAAGGACCAAAAATATTATAAACTTAAAGAGCATTCGGATACCAAGATGGCCGATGGCCAAGAATAATTATTAACGCTAGGAAAATCAAGGTTAATCCGAAGAACAATCGGAAATCCATTCCCAAATTAGAACTTTGTGCAGCTCATCAAAGAGCGGTTGTAAATGAAGCAGAAAGTTACGCTTGGAGTGATTAGACAATAAAGACAAGTTTATTAGACGTCGAACCGACGAAATTAAAAAGGGTAAAGAAATCAATTGGAGACATGTGAAATCGTTGACAATCGAGGAGATAAAGCGTGAACGAGCATTGGTGCAAAGAAGCTGAAAGACTCAGAAATTTTGTGGAAGGGGTTGGCGAAATCTAATGAAGATTGGCAAAATGAGAAAATTGAAGAAAAATAATTTTTGGCACAATGTTAATAACCCATAAAACTAACATTATTAAGGAGAAATACTCGTGTATGCACAAGAAAGAGTCAATAAATATACGTTAATGCTTATTCAAATTGTTCGGGTGAAGCCCGACTGTAAATTATTGCTATCTCTTCTATTACATATAAATTCATTTTTGTGTACCATTGGGTACGGGCGCTTAGAAATATGATTTCATTTTCTATTTTTATCTATATATATCTTTATCTTTGCTTTGCGTACGGCGTCGCTAAGCCGTCGCTAAAATTTGTGAACAAGTTTTATACTATGGTAGCAGAGTTATTGATTTCGATGCCGTTTTATCAAAGATTGAGAAGTTCCAGCACCTGCACTTATTTTAGAGGAAGGCTGTTTGCTCTTTGGAAGTATCGGAGAGCAATTCTGATATCACTTTGGACATTTTGAACAAACGTTTTAATAATAAACTTTTAATCTTTCAGGCACACGTCGCTCAGATTCTGAGGTTGAAAATGTGTCAACTATTAAGCTACGTACATCATCAGACAAGCTGAATGCTCACATGAGAGCGCTAAGGTCAACGTTCATTCCATGTACAAGTATCTTGACACTGAAAGCAGAGACAAATGGGAAGAGCGGTGGGCCCTTAATATTATACCGACATGGAAGCATTTTTCGGCTTTTTTGGAGAGTCTGTCAAACCACTCCCTTTTATGGTGTAGACATTTTTGGTCTTTGTGACGCTAGTGACATGCGTACCCCGTAGTAGCCTTGATTCAATAGTCCGGAATTATTTTAGTTTAAGTCGTTTTGACCATTTTTTATTCCTGACCTATAAAATAATTGACCTTAACTTGACCTCATGGATAGATTAAAGGACCTTAGTATACTTTAATAACAGTTAATAAAATGATGACAAAAGAACCGGATTACCTTTGCCGTAAAATTACTCCTGCTATATCATAACGCTTTGCTCGAAGAGGCAGTTTTTCTTCAATGCTATTCGCCTATGGAACAATCTTCCCCATTACCTTCAATCAATTATGAGCGCAACCCAAATGAAATGATTACATGAAATCAGCCTATATATTATCTATGATCAACAAGGCGACCACAATAAAAACACTCCCAACAGTTCACTTAGGACTTAAAGGTTTAAAAAAAAAGGGCACAATTCGGCAAAAGTTGCTAGAAGTGCTAAAAGAGCAGGAGCAGCTAGAGGAAGAAATGTCAAAACTTCAGGTTGAATTTAAAAAAAAACCGCCTACTAAAAACACAACAGTAAACGCCCTGAAAAGTTTGGAGACGATAAAGAGAGCTATCGTAGCAAATCACGAAAAATTAACGAAGGATGCAGTCGGAAAGGAGGAATATTTCGAAAGAATAATATTCTATTTCTTAATGGAGAAATACATGAAAATAAACAGACAACTGAATGGTGAGAAAGGTGTGATATTAGAAAGAAACTTCTTGTAGCATATTTACACTACAGTGAGTTACCTATCGATAACCGAGAAAACTCAATAACTCAGAACTGGTGTCTACACTATGCCAAAGTTGAGTTGTTAAGTTATTGAGTTTTGGCTTGCTGGCACACACGAGCGTGCGTTGTTTTGTTTAGATTATTAGATTACACAAATATGAACAACGACGAAGCATTTATGCATATTCGGCACAGCTATATGTAACTATGCTGCAATGTATTGATTTGGCGACAATGTGTGCACAAACTGTGGAGTACTTGGATACAATTTTAAATACTCGCATTTGGACTCAGTTAAGAAATTGGCATTTCATTGTCAAGTGCTTCTATTTTATAATAATATTGAATTATAATAGCCGCGATATGGATCTTTTTGGAAGGAGAACGTTCCGAAGAACTCTTATGCCTTTTGTAAGGAAAATTTCCGCATGGAAAGGCGAGTGTTCAAGATACTTGTTGGACTGTTGTCCAAACTCCAAAAGAAATATACTCCTTTTCGAGTGACAATCCCTCTGGAGAAGAGAATAGCCATTGCCTAGGATACCAAACCACAACGTAGCCCTGGCGTCTTCACTCTTGGACGAGGGATCCGAGCCTACAAGCCCGGCAGTGATTTGAGCACCACCTACCGTCCCGCACATAGGAAGGTCGATCTTTGTGCTAAATGGGACCTGGAGAGTTCACGCCGAGCCGAGGAACACTCAAACGAGGTAGTAGAGGTAGATCTCCGGGAGGCCGGCCCGCACTTCTCAGACATCTCGGAGGCCAGCAACCAAGCAGAAAGCACAGTACCGCGTCGCGACGAACAAAAGTCCAACCAAAGGTCCGTCATGAGCCAGGGTTTCGCGCCTCAGGGAGATCACTGGGGGCAGCAGCATACCGACGCCCAAATATCGTCACTCCACCGCCACCTATAGCCCATGGGGTCGACCCACCACCACACTCTCTTTATACCATAGAAAAGATGGAGCTTTTGGGTTCGGAATACAGCCGCCCGCTATGGTTCGAGGAGACAGCCGACCTTCTGCAGCTGTTCCGTCTTCGAAGTAAAATAATCCGACGGAAATAAAGAATTCAACGGAAAAAAAACCGTCGAAAACAAAAAAGAGAACATACTAGATAGAAATATCGTTCTTATTAAAAACGAAGAAACTCACCCGTCAAAATAGCCACTAGCTTTGCAAGCCCACTCAGCCTAAGACGGTCGAGTACGAGTCGTATCGTTAGAAGTGGAAAAAACTAAGATCAAGCGAACAATACATAAAGTGTATGCCCTCGTTAAGATCAAGGAGTACTCAGAAAGCAGTAATCAAATTGAAACATTAAACAACTCTCGTCCTCTTTGTATATCAAGCAAAATAAATGGCAAAGATATTTTGACACCAGGGGATTTTGGAATTTGGAAATCCACATACCAGTTCCAGAAGAAGATGTAGCCAAAAACTCTCTTAAAAAGTGGAAACTGGTTGAAAAGTTTCAAAGGAACTTTTGGAAACAATCTGAGGATAAGCGACAAAAGCGGAAAGAACTCAACTTTCATCCCAAATAGGAGTACAACGGATTCTTTTCACTGATACTGTATATATGGAAGAAAGTCAAATTAAAAGACAATTCCTATAACCCTGTAGATCGCCGTAAAGATGTTCAAAATCTGAACAGAAACGGACACAAAACTACACCGCTATAATCCCAACATTTGCGAACCGCGAGCAATATGTTCATAAAAATGAATATGGCCGACCACCGGGCCGCGGACAATATGTTCATGCACATGAACAGGACCGACTAGCAGGCAACGCCGAACAAAATACAGAAAACTTGAAGGAGGCCAACAAGCTCAAAGTTATCACATATTTAGCGAACCGCAAGCAATATGTTAATAAATATGATCAGGAATCGACACAGGCCACCCCATAAACAATACAGTCCACTTGAAGGATGCCACTTGAGAAAAAGGACAGGCGTCGAACCCAAATCTATTAACACATGTGGTTTTCATGTAGTAGGTTTCATTAAAAGGGATGAGCGTGGGAATAAGTGCCGCACATCCCTCCATTTCTAAGCATTGGTCTTAGTTTTAATTACCTTATATTTTACTTTATATAGGGCATACGTTTTGAAAATAAAACAGTTCGAATTCAACTTAACTCAAAAACATCAGCATTTGCTGCTTTAAACCGGATACATCATTGATCTGGAAAATAAAAGCAGCATCAACACGGTGAGTGATGCGAAATGTTCCGGTTAGTCCCGCAGAGTACTGAGCGAATACGGACTTCGATATCCATATATCCGGACATTTTATTCAAGTATTTTAAATTCCTTACTCGAAATCGTCTCTCGGAGTGAAACGGCTTTGTTGTATATTGAATGTCCTTTTAGTTTGCGAAATGACTCCACGTTTTCCGGCAAGTCATTGGACTCATCAATTTTCGATAAGAAGAATCGAAAAATGAACAGTTTATCTTTGGTATGTAAGCACATGTTCACCGAAATCGAAGCCGTTATTTCACGTAGCTGTGTTAGTGTCTGTGAGCAAGCAAGCGCCAAAACGAACACTAACTGCTTCGCGACAGAACGGTTAGGTTTGTTGTTCACAATTTGTTCACAAATTTCAGCGACGGCTTAGCGACGCCGTACGCAAAGCAAAGACAAAGATATATGTAGATAAAAATAGATCATGAAATCATATTGCTAAGCGCCCGTACACAATGGAACACAAAAATGAGTTTATATGTAATAGAAGAGATAGCAATATTTTACTGTCGAGCTTCACCCGAACAATTTGAATAAGCCTTAATGTATATTTATTGACTCTTTCTTGTGCATACACGAGTATTTCTCCTTAATAATGTTAGTTTTATGGGTTATTAACATTGTGCCAAAAATTATTTTTCTTCAATTTTCTCATTTTGCCAATCTTCATTAGATTTCGCCAACCATTGAAGCCCCTTCCACAAAATTTCGGAGTCTTTCAGCTTCTTTGCACCAATGCTCGTTCACGCTTTATCTCCTCGATTGTCAACGATTTCACATGTCTCCACTTGATTTCTTTACCCTTTTTAATTTCGTCGTAATAAACTTGTCTTTATTGTCTAATCACTCCAAGCGTAACTTTCTGCTTCATTTACAACCGCTCTTTGATGAGCTGCACAAAGTTCTAATTTGGGAATGGATTTCCGATTGTTCTTCGGATTAACCTTGCTTTTCCTAGCGTTAGTAATTATTCTTGGCATACACTACGGCAGCATAAGCTCTCTCGGATGCATCGGCAAACCCATCGGCCATCTTGGTATCCGAATGCTCTTTAAGTTTATAATATTTTTGGTCCTTCTTGACGTTATAAACTTAAGTCTTTCGTATAACTAAGACGCCTCCTTAGCGTATATAACATTCTGCAGTAATATGGCAGTAAGTGACATATCGAAGATTTGTATCATTACATCAGTCAATTCGGTCAGTTATATGTCTATTATAAATATTTCTCGCAACATTATCAAAAGTAACTTGCAGTTTGCATTGGCTTACGAAGTTACAGTCACTAAATATAATAATGGTAAAAGTATTAAGTTAGATGTACATTTCTAAGGATTTCATGCGTTTTATCGAATGATTTATTTATGTGATCGTCCCATGTCAACGTTTGATTAAAGGTAAAACCACTAAGCAAAAAACAAAGAGAAGCATATATTCGAAAATATAGTCGACTTAAATCCATATGCTCTTGAAATTTTTTTTACACACAGAGAGGCTCTCGTTTTATACGTGAGGCTGAGATTTAACTGTATGTGTGCACATTAGTCCGACCAGCAGAGTTATTGAATGTATGCCAATATGTGTTTCTTCACTTTGTAAGGGTGCGAGAAGGAAAAATTGTACATTGCTTCAGATATCCGTATGCGTACAAATGGTCTCATGATTTCCCAGAACAAGGCCGCTTTTTTTGGAGGCGAATGTAAAGCTTGCATATTTGTCGCAGCTAGGCATATTTTTACGGACGTTACTGTAAGGCTTGGAAAGATTTCCAAGATCAAGGCTAATTAGTCTTACTCTCCCATACTCGAAGCTCATGAGGCTTGCGCTCTGAGCATGGATCTCCCCCTTCTGCAATTTAATAACTTCTCTCCCCGTGCCAAGATCAAAGCTCATTAGAGCTTGCGCTCTGAGCTTGCATTTTATTCTCACAGCAACTAATTTTGGCATACCACGTGTGGAAAATTTTCACTAGTTACATAACCTCGGATATGCTGGAAGTCCGGATGGAAATTCAACACATTCCAAAGTAACTGATGCTACACACTTGTGCTTCTTACGGGATTCCATATAATCGGGACATCCAGCAGTGCGTGTATGTTGGCAGTGCCAGTTGTGATTAGTTAACACGAAGTAATCAAAGTCTGTGCCCGGACCAGGTGCGTGCAGCAAAGCACGTAACCGGTACCATGTAAGGCCGGAGCCTGCACCCCGCACGAACCGTAAGACCAGGAAGCGGCAGGAACCTGCGGGGTGCGGGACATAAGTCCGCGAGGTGCAGTACAAAACTGGAGGATTTCATTTTTGCATATTTTGGTTAGGGGTTTCTTTTTTTTTTTGGTTGCCCTTATCATTTTGTATTTATTTTGTTACACGCAGCACATAAGTTAGTAGTTATAAGCAATAGCAATAAGCATAGCATTAGTAGTATAAGAGTCGTAAAGAGCAAAAGTTTTAAGTTGCCCGAAGAGGCTTTAGAAGAGTAGCAGAGCGACCCGAGGGCAGAATCAATCGATTTAAACGTAGAACCCAGTACGGAGTGTCTCGCGCGAGCCGATTGAGAGGAACCACAGCGAAAGAACGAAATAGAAAAGGAAAAGTGAAAGAAAAGCGAAGAGGTGACAAAAGAAATAAAGAAGGAAGACTGCCAGGCTGACCGACTGCGTTTTAATTATTGGATAGCAAAGGAGTATACAGTGGTGAGTCCAAGCCCCGTTACCGGTATCCCTATCCCCCTTTTTCTCGCCACCGACGAACGTCAAGTGTAGGCCGCCCTCGTAGAACTGAATACAGGGGCGCAGCCACTAGATCAAAGGGGGACCGATAGTTACAGCTGCGTCGGGGGAGTGCCCGTAAACCCAACCCCGTCTCAACGACTCAAAGAGAAATACAAATTTCTTGTAAACAGACCCTGTCAAGGAAGCTTAGAGTTGGATTCAGCTGTCTAAAGAGCTGTTATCGCAACACCTCCTACAATTGAGGTTCTTGTCACACATGCAATGAAAAACATCATATCAATCTTCAAATTTCTTTTGTTGCCGCTTTATTACCATAGACCATATTATTACCATATTACCATATACCGAACATATACGGACAAGGTCAAAGTGGCACAAATATTCGCAGCAGATGGTGAGCTTGCGCGTCGCCTTGGTCGTCATTTTCCCATCTTATCTAAACTCCGACCATCCCTAATACCACTATGACTGACTTAAAAGAAACTTCACTCGTCGCCTGGCCCCAAATACAAAAAGAATTAGCACATTACAGACATTATAAATTTATTACTCATAAAAACCGTACTCTATTGACCCCACGAACATTGTAAACTAAAACTTAAGTGCAAAATGTAAATCTGTAATGTTAAAGGGAATAAGATTTTATGTTAGCCAATAATGTTATGTTAATGTAATGCTATGTGAAACTAATGCTCTCCTTAGTGCTAACGCAAGCGGCGGAACAGCATAGCCGAGGGCATTTTATTGTTCGATGGGCATTTTATTGTTCGCACCGATGAAATGGTTCCTTCTCTCGCTCTAGCGCTTGGATTCTCCAAACGCGGGAGCAACGCTCGAGCTTGGGGGGAGTGGTTTTGGCGGTAAGACTAAAAGGAATGGAGAAGAAAGATTGAAGAGAAAAATACCCTCCAGTGGTGTAATTCCTCTACCTGTTTTACTATCGTAGCTTGCCTTTTCCCTTCCCTGATTTGCATTCCCAATCGGATGAAATAAATGCATTTTTTTGCGATGAAGTCGCCTAAACTAACGCAAATTTATGATGCTATCTAGCGGCTGATGCTAGGCCTGCGCTGTTAAGGGAAGATGGTGTTGTAGGGGCTGAAGGGAGCCCACTGTTCTAGCGCTGGGGCTTACGCTGGGCATGCACTATTAACGGAAGTTTGTGTTGTTGGGTCTGCAGAGGGCCCAGGGTTATAACTCTGACCATGATGCTGGGACTGCGCTGTTTTTGGGTGGAAGGGCTGCTAGCTAGCGGCTGACGCTGGGCATATGCACACTATTGCTGGGATGCCGCTAATGATTGATGTGATGCTAGATATGCGGTTCGCTGAGCGTTGTCAAATTCTCGACTCTTAGCGCACATTCGCCTTTCTCTTTCGTAGTGATCAGACGTGTTTTTTTTTTGCGCTCCGCTCATCTTTCATTTATTTTGCTAAACAGCCGGTGTTTTTCAAAATAAACTTCTGGTAAACTTGCAAATTAGCTTTCTATTACAGAATCTATTTTAAACCGCTAGTGGATGCCTGTGTAATTCTGCAATAACATATTTTAATAATTATTTTTTGCGTCGGTTAAACAGTGTTTTTTGTTATTGCTTTCTGTAAGTACGCTCTCACATTGCATTTAGCCCGCTCTCATCTTGTAGTCTTTACCTTAGCATCACTCTCTCCCTATAACCAAAACTTAAATAACTGTTCTTCCTCTCTCTCTCTCTCTCTCTCACTAGCAACTGCTGCAACCGCTCTCCTACGCTCAGTTTTTACTTATTCCGCCTTAAGCGGAACAATTTAAATAATCCCCATTACAATCAAAACAATTATTGATTACACTTGTGGAGGCGAAGTATTCTTCTGCCGCATACTTAAACACTCAACAAGCCGAAAAACTACTTAAGATGACAAACTTTACCAACGAAATTCCAGTCACAGTCTCCGAAAATCGCACTCTTAACACCTGCAAGGGAGTCATATATACAAACAGTCTACGAGGTATAACGGAAGCTATCATACAAGCAGAAATAAAAACACAAAAAGTCTCCTGCGTTAAAAAAATTATGCGCAATATTGACGGATCTCTAGTGGAAACTGGATTACACATCCTAAATTTTTCATCAACCATCCTCCCGGACCACATCATGACTGGGTACGAGAGAGCCTCTATTCGCCGATACATTCCAACTCCCCTGCGACAGCTCCCATCGTTTCGGAAATACCTTCAAAATATGTGAAAATGACAAAACTTGCCCAAATTGAGGGGACTAACACCATGTAAACGAAGAAAAAAAATTAAACCTGTAAAAACGACAGCAGATGTATCAACTAATTAATAACACCCATAGGTCAACCGACAAAAAATTTCCAATTTATATCAAACAACAAGAAATTATAGCGATTAAAACTAACCTTCAAGTCGACAATAAGACAGCATACGAAATTTACAAGAAAACCCATTCAAATGAACTACTAGAACTACACAGCAACTCTAAATTTAATTCAATGGAATATTCGTGGCTATCTAAACAATTACAGTGAACTTCAAATTATCATAAAAAAATATCACCCTAAAATTATTGCCTTACAGGAAACTCACCTTCAATACACAAACAATTTACCATTCCCGAAAAACTACAATTTACACTCTAACAACTATTCTCCCACTTATGAAGGTACAGCCATATTAATACACAATTCCATCCAATCCAAACCTACCACCCTAGCAAACGACTTCGACGCTATTGGTATTGAAGCAGTGTCTATTAAAAAACTTAACATTATCTCCGCACCAACCTACTACACGTTATAGACTCAAACTATTGTTCATTAATTTTAGGCGACTTTAACAGCTGGGGAACGCTATAGGGTTCTGCAAAAAATAACCACAGAGGCAAAATACTAACAAAATTTATAAATTACGCACTTCTCTACCCACAACACATTCACCCACATTGACGTCTCTTTCTGTTCACCTGATCTATATCCATTCATACAGTGGCAAACTTTAAACGATCTACACGGTAGTGACCATTACCCTATTCTTATCAGTTTATGTCCTACAAATGTTCAGCAGACATTCAAACCCAAACCTCGTTTCAAAATCAATATAGCGGATTGGACCAAAGAAAACATCCCCTCATCCAACAATATCAACAAAGAAGCTGCTAATATCAATAAAATAATTCTACAAAGCGCACACTTCACCATTCCTCAAACATCAACTAACAAACAGGGTAAAAACGTCCCATGGTGGAGTAAAAAACTACAAAACCTTAACATCGAGAAAAAGCGAGCTGCTAATAAACTAAAAAAATGCATTTCCTACACCAATATCATCCACTTCCGCAAGACTGCAGCTTTATTCAAAAGGAAACTCAAACTGGCCAAAAAAGAGTCGCTAGCTGAATTTACCTCTGAAATTCAACCTCTTACTCCAACATCTAGAATCTGGTCCAACATTAGAACACTTTGCGGCCTTCACAAAAGAAAAGAAATTCATATAATTACCGATTTCCAACCACAAAGAAATAGCAAATAAATTTCCTAACTTTTGGTCTGAGCAAGCAAAGGACACCAATTTTTCGCAAACTTTCATCCAGGAAAAACACAGGACAACGTATCCGTACATCGCATGCCCTTCTCGTTCAGCACAACAAATCGAATCTGAAATATTACCAGCTGAATTTGACTCTGCAATATCAAAAGGCCACACTCCTGGCATTGACCGAATTTCCTATCCTATGATAGGCAACTCGTCTATAGCAGTGCAAGCACGTACATTAAAACACTTTAACAACAATTTTCAGAGTTTTATACCACAATAATAAAAAACTAGTTTAGTTATCCCAGTAATCAAACCAGATTCAAACAAAACTTCACTTAATTAATACAAACCAATCAGTTTAAATCCATGCCTAGGAAAACTACTAGACAAAATCATAGCTAATAGGCTAAGGTGGTTTTTTACAACCAACAAACTTCTACACAATAACCAAGTTGGCTTTAAGAAAGGGAAATCTGTTTTAAGCAATCTAGCTTACATGGATCATCTCATAACAGAGTCCCTTTCACACAAACAACACGTTTCAATTATTTCCCTAGATTTCAATAAAGCCTTTGATAAAATCGGAATCCACGCTATTATAACCCAACAACAATAATGGAATATAGGACCCAACAACAAACTATGTTATTAAATTCATGAAGAATAGGAAAATCAAATGCCGAATTTCAAATAGTATATCAGACTCTTACCCACTAGACAATGGGATCCCTCAGGGTTCACACATTGCAGTCATCCTTTTCTTAGCAGTATATAATAAACTTGCCAACTTAATCTAAATAAAAAGAAACCTATCTTTTGTAGGCTATGCTGACGACTTCTACATTTTCGTAAAATTCAACCAAAATCAAAGAGAACAACAGCAAATTTAGACAACATTTTCCAAAATCTCTGAATGGTGTTCCTACACGGGTTCATCTTTATCGTTAAATAAATGCAAACATCTACATATCTGCAGAAAACTGACATGCCAATGCCAAATTTCTACAAACAATTTTGACATACCCATCGCCTCATCCATGAAAATACTTGGACTAATTTTTGATTCCAAATATAAATGGACTAAACATATTGAGGAACAGATTATTTCCCTAGCAAAAAAATTAAATATTATCAAATGCTTATCTAATTACAAATTTAACTGCCATACACACAACCTAATATAAATTATTAAATCAATAATAATAGCAAAAATCGATTATGGGCTGTGTATTTATGGTACACCTATTTATAACCTCCTAATGGAGGTCATAGAACGCCGTAACTCATCCAAGCTTATTTAATAAAAAATATATCCTCCTCTAAAGTCTCACCACTAAACATCATAGGTAAGAAACTAAAAACTAAACCATACCTCAAAATTAAAATCCCATCCGCTATCAACAGAGGAGTAAATCTATGTAATTTCTTGACCATAAAACCTTATCAACCCTCTACAATTACACAAAAAAACTACCTTTCTGGAAATTGAATAAGAATGCAATAAACATAGAACTATCAAATCTAAAATCCCAGAATACAAATCAAAGTATCGTATTCGATACGTATTCGTTAAAACCTGGAAAATAAGTAATTTGTTCCGATTCCTTATCTGCACTTCACGCCATTAGTACTACGGAAAACGTAACATATTATCCTGCCGCTATAAGGACGCTAATTATGACATACTAAGATTACATTACTTTGGATTCCTGGACACAAAAATATTAAAGGAAACGAATTTGCTGACAGCCAAGCCAAACTAGCTCTAAAATTCCCCCGAGTTCTCACAAATAACTTCAACATTACTGATATCAATAAATTAATTAAATTAAACCTTCTTAACTATAAACTAAATAGCATAAATCAAACATCCAGATGGTATCAACGTATTAACGAAAACACTAGAAATATCAACCAGTATATCAAAAATATAGATCATCAAACACTACAAAGACACATTCAAACTAAATTTATTAGACTTAGACTTGGAAACACTAAAATAACCCATGTACATTACATCAAACATCACATTAACAATATGTGCCGACACTGCCGAAACAACATACCTATAACACTAGAACATATATTAATAGACTGCACATCTCCTACTCTAACCAACCTACGTTTCAAATTATTTAAGAACTCATCCCCAATAATTTTTCTTTCCAACCCTACTAGTTCCAAGCAAAACTATACCACTTAATTTAAATCAAATGTAAAATAAAATAAAATGAATAATTAAATAAAATAATAAATGTATATAAGTATAGGTCATACAAATTAACTAAATATATTTTACAATAATTATTTACTATGTACACAGCCAAAAGCCCTAGCTGTTAGTGCTGTTCCCTTGCCGTTAGGTTATGAATTGTATTTGTAATCTAGCTTTAAAAATAAATAAATAAATCTCTGCGAAAACGTAGTGCACGCAAATTAGGTTGGATTTTCAGGCCTCGTGAGTGATGCCATTTCCAAATGTAATGGATTTCATTACTGTTGAAAGGCATGCCGGGTGGTTGAGAATGTCATGGTCAAGTTTATGAAGCAGACGCGAAACGGCTTTAAAGAGCTGACCGTTGGCTTTAAAATGCAGTACGATCGGCTCTTGGCCATGGAGTCTCAATTTGGCAGTTTGCAATCGCTCAATGAGTCTAACAGGCGAAAAAGGGTCACTCCGCGGGATCCCTCAGCCACCCGTTGCCGAACAACCGACTCCAACAACTCCAATTGTGCAGCAGCTGATATCGTTTGCTACTCCAAGGGCAACGACAGCTGCTGGTGATGCCAATTCGGTTGTCGTATTTATCATCTCGGAGAACATACAGCCAGAAACTTCTGTAGCGTCCGTGTCCGTCGAGTCCGCAAACACTTTAGCTTTCCCGTCCATTCCGATCCCAGCAATAAATATACGACCCGGACCACCGGGTATCACAGGTACCAGGCCTGTGGTGCCAAGACCAAGATTGGTGGTGATCCCACCTAAACGACAAGTTTTTGTCTGACGGCTGGCCCCTGACTCCACTATTAGTATTGTGAATGCTTTTATACAAAGCAAAATAAAAGACGTCGGTTTAAAGATGGAGAAGTTTAACTTCTCTTTTGCCAGGGAGATAGCTTCTTTCAAGATAAGCGTTTCCCCAACTCAATTTGAAATCATTTGTACTGCCAAATTTTGGCCAGAGCACTTGGTGGTGAAAGAGTTTAAGACGACGAAGAAAAACATGCCCCCAAGACGCTTACTCCTAATCCGACCAGTGCACAATCCTCATCTTCCCAGTCTACCTCAACCCGTCCAAAAAACACACTTCCTCTCTTTTCATTACTTACCAGAATTTTAGAGGCTTGCGTAGTAAGCTCAGCACTCTGCATTGGGATAGCGTCGCATTGGCATCCCACGTACCGAGACCTGGTTGTGGCAGGTTGGTACACAACCTTTAGGAATGACCGTTCCTCTCGACATGCAGGTGGGGTTCTGATTGCATTGGACTCTAACTTCACGTCGGAACATTTTAAAGTCCAGATTCAACAAGAACTGGAATTCCTGTGTGTAAAACTGATTCTTCCCACTCTTTCAGTTTTTATTACATGCTCGTATATTCCACCTTGTTCTGATATCGCAATTTACGAGCAGCACTTGTCCGCCTTAAACGCTGTTTCTTCCTCGCTATCTGATAAAGATCATATGATAGTTCTTGGTGACTTCAACTTACCAGGAACTGTTTGGTCTTCGGTAAACGAGTCTAATAACCTAGTGCCCATGTCACGACATGACTTTATAGACGGCTCACTTGACTTATCCCTGTCTCAAGTCAACCATGTGAAAAATTCCTTTGGTCGATTGCTTGATCTGTGCTTTGTAACGGATCCGGATCCATAACGTTGTCAATCCGAGTCCCTCCGCTTACTATACCTAAAGACGACTACCATAATACCTTCGAAGTGTCGCTCGATATAGGAACAACCACATTGGATCGGTCGGGAAAACTCCTTCAATGTGTCCGCTGCTTTCATAAAGCCGAGTTTGCGAAGCTTAATAACCTCATTAGGGATATTGATTGGACCGCTTTGTATTTCTGCACGATAGGCACAAACATTTTCTATGATGCACTTGACTCGGTTTTTGCTTCTTGTGTCCCACTTTCCTGTCCTGTTAGATCAGGGAAACCCCCTTGGATTAACAAAGAGTTTTTCAGTTTAAAAAGGCTTTCAAGGTAATCAACACTTTACTCTTTACACTCTTCATTAATGACCTGCCTTCGGTATTAACATACTCTCGAGTACAATTGTATGCGGATGATGTCAAGCTGGGTGTCCAGTACAAAGCTAGTTTACTCCATTCCAGCGCATTTCTGGCTCCTTATAACCTAGGCGGCGGTTCTTTTGAGAGAATTACCCTAGTTGATGATGTTTGTGTTCTTTAAGATCAAAATTAAAGTTTTCTAAACACATTTCCACCATGGTAAATAAGGCCATGGGAGTGCTTGGGTTTATAAAGAGGTGGTCAAAGGAATTTGACGCCTCCTATATAACAAAGACTCTGTATATATCGCTAGTTCGTCTGATTTTAGAATGTATTGTGTATGGTGCCCTCAGTACAAAGTACACCAGGAACGTATAGAATCAGTCCAGAAAAACTTTTTAATTTTCGCTCTACGAGTCCTCAACTGGGATGCAAGTCTGAGAATGCCGTCTTATTCTAATAGATTGCTTATAATACACCTTCAATCCTTAGTTAATCGTAGAAAAATGCTTGGTGTGATTTTTTTGCACAACTTTATCACGGGTGACGTAGATAGCCATGAGCCGCATAAACTTCACTATTCATGTTAGAAACACTAGAAACCAGGGACTGCAATCATTATAAGTTTTATTATAAAATATATATAATTTATTTTTATTTATTTTTTTTTTTTTGATTGTTTTGTTTTATTATTACATTACTTTCTATAACTAATTAAATACTTTTGTAAGAGGCTGGGAAACATTTCAATAGACGATTAGATGAATCGTATGCTAAGGGAAGTAGGTCGAAAATGTGTACAATTATAAATCAGTTCACTAAATCGTCCTGTTTTGCAGGTCGATGGGGTATATTTTTCGCAGTCGTCTTCTGCGTGCAGCTCTGGCTATCCTTCTCGCCAGCGCGTTGGGATGGCTGCTCCGTTGACTTGTCTTAGAAGTTTGTTCTGGAATACCCTGACTTTTGCCAGGTAGGTTTTGGCAGCTATTCCGTATATTTGGGTACCAAATCTCCATATTGGAGCCAGTATGGTCTTGTAAATCAGGACCTTATTCTTGATGCTTAGCTTGTTGCTTGCGTTAAGAATCCAGTGGAGCTCCCTGGCTTTTACCTCCATCTTCCCTCGTATTTATTTGGTGTGTTCAGCAGGTATGTGTGGCTCTTCTTCTGCTCCAATAGCTCCCTATGCAGAAAAACTCCAGGGCAGGTACGTTTCCTTAATGTGTGAACTACGATCGCACATTTATCAGGGTTTTTTGAGATATTCCAACGGCGGGCCCAGTTCTCGAATCTCTTTAGGTATAGCTGTAAATTGTCAGTTGCATCGTATACGAAACTAGCTCTAGAGAGGACTGCAGTGTCATCTGCGAAGGTGGCTAGTAGGACAAATTTCTCCTGTCTCATTCGGTCACTTTGAATTTTTGGCATATCGTGTGTAAATTTATTGTACAAGGTTGGCCCAAGCACACTCCCGTGTGGTATTCCAGCCTGGATGCTCTTGCTGCTTGAGTGTATTCCCTGTTGTACAACTCTTAAGGTTCTCTCCGAAAGGAAGCTTTTGACCGTCTCAAATAATTGAGGGCTGAGCAGAGTTTTTATCCTTCATGACACACCCGGTCAAAAGCCTGCTGTATGTCCGGATACGCTGCCACAACGTACTGTTTCTGGTGGAAGCCTTGTAGTATTTGTTCAACCACTCGGTGAAGTTGCTCAGTTCTTAGTATGCATCGCTCGTATATCTTGCCGAAGGTAGGAAGTAAACTGATAGGTCTGTAATTCCTCATATCTTCCGGAGACTTGTTTGGCTTTAAAATCATTGTAATGTTAGCTCTCTTCCATACCTTAGGAAAATATCCTATCCTCAGAGCAGCATTCAATATAAGGAGGAGAAACAAGATGGCCCTGTGGGGCAGCGCCTTAGCAACTCAATTGTGGATCCCATCTTCACCTGGGGCTTTCTCAGGTTTGAGCCTTTGAATATACTTTTTTAGCTCTGGCAGCGTGATCGGAGCCGCTGGGAGCTGCAATTGATGGGGTTCTTCAAGTTTCTCAGCCACCATCTCAGCCCTCCTTATTGAAGCCGTCCGAAAGTGCTGGAATCTCTCCTCCAGGTTGCTTGCAAAAGCCTTAGCCCTATCCACTGCAGATCTTGCCCACGTGTCATCTGGTTTCTTGTCGGGGTAGTTTGGGGGGGTAGTTTGCCTCCTGTACCACCCGGTGAGCTTCCAGAGCGCGTATTTAGAGCTTTCGTCTGCCGTAGCCTCCCGCAGCATCCTGTCCGTGTCTTCTTCCCTCCTCTTAGCCAGTACCTTACGAACTCTGTTAGCGATTCTTCGATATATTCGATCTACTTATGAGTCGTTGGTCCTCAGGTACTCCCTTCTGAGCCGATTCTTAAGTAGTCGCAGCCCTTCAATTTCATTCGAAGAGCTGCCTCTGTAGCCTCCAATCCATGATGTCTGAGTGCCCTGTTGGCCGCAGGTGGCAGCAGCTACAGATGCGACACGAATCTTCGCTACTAATGTATTGATCGCCTCGTCAACCTCCACAGCAGACATGAGGGTTAAGTTCAGGTTATGTGACTCATACAGGATCTCCTTGAATAGCTGCGCATTCCGCTTTGGTCTGCTCTGTAGTTGCCCCACATACGATGTTTAGCATTAGAGTCGCATTCCAGCATTCCAGATACCTATTCTTATGCTGTTCAGCATAACGGTCTTCAGACATCATGATTTTGAAGAGGAGGGGCAGTAACTCGCATTTGATTTAGTGTCTGCACTACGCCTGCTACCGCCGTCATCACACCTGCAACCGTTTTTTGAAGTTCCCTGAGAACCTGTGCTATTGGTTCCTGCGTCCAACTTAGACCAGTTTTGCAGCAAAGACTTTGATTCCTATTATTGTAGATGAAGAACCTAAAACATCCTTTTGGAGGGTTGCCATTGCCAACTCAAACGGCAAAGTTTTCATTAGAAAACAACTTTAGAAAAGTTGGCCAAAATAACATAACATCCAGTAAACGGATGATTCATTTGATATCCATACACATTTTCGGAACAGAAGGGAACAGAAGGAACTGAAAAACAAATGGGGACAGAAGGAACAGAAAAAAAAAAGTTTGAAAAAGAAACTAAGAAGAATAAAAATGAAAATATGTAAGTTTTACAAATTTAACCTCGTTTTAATTTCTAAACTTAATATATTCTCCCTCAGCACCTTCACATCGACAATGTCGGAATATGGGTCCACCATCCCATCAACGTCGACTATTTTTTAATGTCGAAAGGGCGTTTTCTGCCCTCGTACTGGTATTATAAGATCTGAAGTGCAACCTCTCTTCGGAGCCGTTGCAGAAGCTACTTTCTTTAAAATTAAATATTAAATAAATAAAATTAATATTGAATAAAATCGTTTGTCTTGTCTCACTGTCTAGGAATATATATACGCTTTTCCTAACTTCGTAAGAAAAAATCGAAAGTACAACTTGAGCTTTTTTTGAGCAAAAAATAAAACTCAAGGAATAATTATTATTTAATGAGTTTTATTTTTCTGCTTAAAAATAATGATTATTGTTTGAGTGTTAAAGTATAACTCAAAATGAATCATTATTTTGTGAGTAAGCCGATAAAACTTGAAAAATTGCAAATCATGGTGGACAAGCATAAATGATGCTTCAATATGAATATTGTTATATTTCTCGCTGTCTTTAAGTGAATCTAAGTGAATGATTTTTTGATTCAAACAAAAATAAAATAATCATTATTTGCAGTCACTGCTAGAAACTATGTACCGTCGTTCCTTCTGATTTATAGATCGAATTATTCCTTGCATGAACTGTTCTGGAATAATGCAACTGTATTTTCTGTTCTCGTTCGGTTCAATGTCATTTTAGTACAGAAAACTGCCGGCGCAGCGGCAAAACGAAAAACATGAGCTTACAGGATTCTCTCTTCTTCTTTTCGATTTTCGTACTCGATGCTTCGCTTAGCGATGGACTTATTTCTAACTATAAACTAGCTTCTGGTTCCTCAACATTAATCTTTAAGGGTTTCATTCTCGGATAATAATTCCCTCTACCATATCATATCTACATCTAATTCCCTTCCTCTTCTTATCACTAATACTCACATACCTTTCTCGTAGTTAGAAATAGTAAGTGTACGATATTATGAATGCATGCTTAGTTCTTTTAGTAAGATTAGTTATAATTTTCTTTGAATATTAGTCCAACATCTATCTTTCCTGCATGATCGCGATCGGTTCGGTTAACGAGTCGCACGTCATGCAGCAGCACCCCTCGGTCGGTTGGGTGGGAGGAGGGCTGCGTTCCGGCCTGGGACTCACGCATAACAGCATTCTGCTGGTGTCCCATTGGCCACTTGATGGTGCAGTTATTGTCCAAATACTTCTCAGCTCTGCCACTGCCACCAAACGACTGTCGTACTTTGGTTTCCCAGCCATCGTAAAAAGGATCGCTTTTTCGAACACCTTGCGGACTTGAACCGTTTCGGAGAATTTGCCCCCTCTCAGCATGGCTCTCCCACTCAATCGTGTTCAGTGTACGCAGTTGAAGGACATTTTTCCCCCACATACTTAAAAGCATTTTTAGTCGACAAGCCACACTACAACAGTCATTATGACTAAGAGTCGTTTTGATGATTTTCTTTCTTGCCGGCCTCTTTTGAATTCGGGCTCTCAGATCAATTTAATTACCTCTCGTTTTCCACTCAGATGCTTAAGCTGAAACGAGCCAAGTCTCGAAGTCTTTTCAGCTTAAATTATATTTATTGAATGTCGATAAAGAATATTAGCATGCCTTCCTTAGGCTAAAACCGCTAAGACGCGCTGTCGGTGATGCCGGCAGCGGATTGTCTATATTATATGTTAGCTTAAATCTGGATTCCCGTCAGGGTGTTCTGCGTTGGCAGACTCCATTTTTTTTTTCGATACGTCGCACAAACAGCCGAGCTGTTCGGCTAACAACTGCTTGGGCAAACTTCTGCAATTTAACTGTACAGAGAGTATCAAAAACCAACCCTTTCAGCTGCTCATTATCTGCGACGCAATTATCTGGCTCTCTCAATTTATTTCTCTTTCTTTTTAACCTAAGCAGCTTGCTGCAGAAAAACGCGCTCGTGCGCTCTCTCTCTCTCGTTTTCGTGTTCCTTTTGTTCCATTCTGAACATTGTAGCTCTCCCTACGCTCGCTCTCACTAACACCAAGACAAAAACGTTCGTGCATGGCAACGAGATAAGCAGCAATCACTAGCAAAGCGCAAAGAAGACGATAGAAAGGAACACTGCGAGCATTTTCGTAGTGAAAAACCAAAAATACACTGCAAACAATTTTATGATCCGACATATATACATATATATTTATATATTTCATCGCTACGGGTGGCGGGAGCGCCGGGGCGCACACTTCATCTCCCTCCCTTTTAAAAGTTATGTAATATAATGAAGTACCTTTATAAAAATTATTATATAATAAATTTACAAATGAAATTATTGAATGTGTTTAAAAATATGGTTGTTTTTTATGTCTGATGATTCTTCTGTATCTTATCTAAGATTATGATGTTATCTCTTTCTCCTTTACTGTATATAGTCCAGTATATTTAAAGTCTAACCTATGTCCTGTTTAATTTTTTGATTAAATTTGGTCACCTATTTTTAATACGAAATTATGAATTTGATTGTCATAATACTTCTTATTCTTTTCCTTATGTTGTTCTAAGAGTATTGTTCGGGACAGACCCCCACCGATTATTTGCTTGCCAAATAGCAGTTAATAACACTAGTCAACACGAAATTTCCGCTGTGGCCAAAAATAACTTTTTCTGATCGATTTGGGAATTTCCAAAATATTAAGCAATTATGTTTTTTTTAAGAACAGTTTTTTTTTTTAATTTTTAAAATTTTGTATTTTTCATGCTTTTTTCAGAGGTAGTGCTCCTTTTTTTCACATTACTTATGTATTATACTTCTGGTTCTATTTATATTTGCAGTTCTGTAAAGCTGGTAAATGCAGCTTTAAATCCTTACCAAACACTTTTTAGCTTACCGTCTTAAAGATATTAAGCTTTCCAATTCAAATTTAATAACTTTTTGCTGTATTTTTTCCGGAAATGTAGTCTTTGAAAACTCAGGAAAGTCGTTTAAGATATCGTTTGTAAGAATCGATGGATAAATGGCTAATGTTGAAAAAATACCGTTCAGTACGTTGCTTGCCCAACTGCCAAAATGGGACCACAAGAAAACAAAAGGACTGGTTGTTTTGGTTTTGCCAAGTCCTAGGTATGGATATATATGGGATACATACCTTATCTAATCATGTCCATTTGGGCTGTAAATGGTGTGGACAGTTACTTTTATTCCTTATACCTGAGCCTTGGTGTGGATAAATATACATAAATACCTGTTATGGTCAAATGTTGACCTTTTCTTTTTCACAGGTGCTGGTCCCGCACAAATTAAACGTTTGTCGCTTCTTCCTATTCATAGAAAAGGATATATAATTCTATCCCTAACGTGTAGTTCTCATCCATCAGAATACGATCGTGTGTGTTCAAAAAGTAGTACTTGAAAGAAATTGAAATGGATAATTCAAGCCGTTAATTTTCAAGTTTTTACAAAGCAGACTCATTTTGCTACATATGCGGAAAGTATATGACCAGCAAGGAACAAAAATTCGTTTGTACCGAAAAGTTGCAAGAAAAGTTGAGGAGAATTTTAAAATCAAGCCGAAAAGTTTAGGCGAAGAGTGAGCACCAATCTGTATATGGAAAATGTGTAAATTGAATTTAATTGCATTTAATAAAGCTGAAAAGAAAGTAACCCTAATCCACAAGCTATTAAGTCTAAAAAAAATTAATTTTTTATTTACAAATTATTTTTCAGAAAACAATTTAAATTTGGATCTCCAATGCTGTGGAGAAAAACAGAGATTGACGGCTCTGATGGTTTCTTTTTTTTGTTCAAAATAACTTGAATTGGGAAAAACATAGAATGGGTTAACCGAAGCAATCTGGTTAAGGCTTTACCCTTCCTGCTCCTCCTTCAGAGCAAATACCGCCACTTAAACGAAAAAAAAGAGATATCTTCTTCTTCCCATGAAACAACGGATTCAATTAATAACCATTCAGGAGAATATAAATGTTGCAATCCTCTTTCACAGGAACAATTTAACGATTGGGTGAGGATCCTGGATCTTCCTAAAAGTAAAGGTGAACTTCTTGGATAGTTTTTAGGGGATGCCCTTTTATTGAAGGAAAATGTCAACATGTCAACTCATTTCCGGACAAGTCATTTGGTTCACGCAAAATTTTATTCGACGAAAGATGACATGTGCGTGAAGCTTACGACCCAAACAATTGGAGGTTATTTGTTGATAGCATTAAGGTAAGTAAGGAAATCAAAAGCCGTCTCTGCCCATCGCCCATGCTATTAATATGAAAGAATGACTAAATTTTTTGAAATTATTAAATATAAAGAACATCAGTGGAAGGTCGCGTGTAAATTAAAAGTCGTGGTCATATTAATTGGATTGCAAGGCGGTTATACAAAATACTGCTGCTTCGTGTGCCTATGGGCTAGCCGAGATAGAAAAGAGCATTACTCAAGAAAAGCTGGGAAAAACGGTCCAAAAATACTTTGGGACATTACAAGGTACAAAATGCAGCTCTTGTGAAAGTCCAAGACATGATTAAATTATTATTACATTATAACATATTACCACCATTGCATATTAAGCTAGGACTGATAAAAATGTTTGCTCAAGCACTGGATAAGGAAGGTGATTCGATTAGTAATATTTTGTATATCCCTTATATGCTAATTTTGTTTAATGTACTATACACGAATATAATGAAGGAATGTACTTATGTAAAAATACATAATCTATGTGATAAATGACTTCACATTCGATTAAATGTTTGTTGGGTATTTGTGGGTCGACTTAATATGCAAAGTTTGAAGTTCTTATGCATGCATGTATGTGCGTTTGTACGTAAACTTGTGCAAAGAAGACAAGACAATTTGATACAATTTCTTGAAAGGCGAATCGCGGTATAGGGGTTGATTTTGCGGTTGAACAGGTTGGATATAACCAAAAATTGTATTGTCTATTATCATATCAATATTTTACTGGATAATTTTAAAACCATAATAATTGTATACCTAATATCAAATGTTCAAAATGGGTCATATATTTACATTGTGTATTAAATAATTATATTATTATTACTATTTAAATGAATA
This sequence comes from Drosophila helvetica, assembly GCA_963969585.1. Taxonomy (NCBI): domain Eukaryota; kingdom Metazoa; phylum Arthropoda; class Insecta; order Diptera; family Drosophilidae; genus Drosophila; species Drosophila helvetica. The sequence continues at coordinate 26,595,749 of OZ018402.1, read as the reverse complement.
ATGCAATTTTATTATCTGAATATCAATCGCCAACGAATTTTTTTCCCCCCACCCCAACTCCCAGCAAATACATTTCTGTCTTGTTTACGTCTCGTCAAAATTCGGCAGCTCGGCACAAATACGCACACATAAGTGCTTGCAGCTCTATGTATACTCACACATGCCAACTCATTCTCTCTTATCTTCTTCGTGCGAGCGAGTCAGCGCGTACTCGAGCATTCACAGAAATCAGCGTTGCTCACGATTGAAATTGTATGGGCGTTCGGCATCTTACTATTTATATTGTCTTTGCTGGAACTCATTTCGACTGGTTACAACAAAGTTTCCTGGTAACAGCAAGAGGGATGAATACGCTAATATCGTTCAAGACCTAATCAAGAATTATGAAAAAATTATAGCCAGCATATCACTAAAAATCCATTTCCTGCACTCCCACTTAGACTTTTTTTCGCCAAACCTAGGGGACGTTAGTGATAAACACGGGGAGAGATTTCACCAACAATTAAGCTATGGAACGACGGTATGAAGGTGTTTGGAATCAGAATATGTTGGGGGACTATGTGCGGACTCTCATAAAAGAATCTGACTCTTATGACAAAGGAAGACAGCCAAGTAACTTTAGCCATTTTAAAAATAGTGACAACAAATATCAAACTTGAATAAAAATATCTTTTTTTTATTAAAACTTACCGAAAAGACTGAAAATTACTGATTGTTCTATGGGCTAAAGCATGAAATCCTATATCTCAGTTGGGCCAGCAACATACTGAACGGTATTTTTTCATGTAAAATGCGGTTTTAGTCGTTTTGGACAAACGGCTCTACATTAGCCGTTTATCCAATGGATTCTTACAAACGATATCTTAAACGACACCTAAGATGCGCCTATCTAAGAGCAAAAAGCCAAGAAATATTTTTTTTCGACTTTTCCTGAGTTTTCAGGGTAGGACTTTTAGCTACATTTATCAGCTTTTCAGAACTACAAAGTAAAAAACAACCAGATGTATAATACAAATGTGTAAAAAATCACTACCTCTGATGAAAGCATAAACAAAATATCAAATTTTAAAAATTCTTGAAAAAAACTGTGTCTAAAACTGTGTCCAAAAAACTAACTTCCTCTCTCTTAATCACCTACCAGAATGGTAGAGGCTTGCGTAGTAAGCTCAGCACTCTGTTTCGGGATAGCGTCGCATTTGCATCCCATGTAATTGTGTTTACAGAGACCTGGTTAAAACCGGAAATTCTTAGTTCTGAAGTTTTGGCAGGTCGGTACACAATCTTTAGAAATGACCGTTCGTCTCGACGTGCAGGTGGGGTTCTGATTGCAGTGGACTCTAACTTCACGTCGGAACATTTTACAGTCCAGATTCAACAAGAACTGGAATTCCTGTGTATAAAACTGATTCTTCCCGCTTTTTCAGTCTTTATTACATGCTCGTATATTCCACCTTCTTCGGATATCGCAATTTATGAGCAGCACTTGTCCGCCTTAAGCGCTGTTTCTTCCTCGCTATCAGATAAAGATCATATGATAGTTCTTGGGGATTTCAATTTACCAGGAACTGTTTGGTCTTCGGTAAACGAGTCTAATAACCTAGTCCCCATGTCACGACATGACTTTATAGACGGCTTACTCGACTTATCCCTGTCTCAAGTCAACCATGTGAAAAATTCCCTGGGTCGATTGCTTGATCTGTGCTTTGTAACGGATCCGACCATTGCGTTGTTAACCCGAGTCCCTCCGCTCACTATACCTGAAGACGCCTACCATCCTACACTTGAAGTGTCGCTCGATATAGGACTAACCGCATTGGATCGGTCGGGTAGGCTACCTCAATGTGTCCGCTGCTTTCGTAAAGCCGAGTTTGCGAAGCTTAATAACCTCATTAGGGATTTTGATTGGTCCGCTTTGTATTTGTGCACTGATGTTACAATATGCACAAACATTTTCTATGATGCACTTGAATCACTTTTTGAGTCTTGTGTCCCACTTACCTGTCCTATTAAATCTGGGAAGCCCCCTTGGTTTACCAAAGAGTTATCCAGTCTAAAACACTTAAAATCAAGACTTTACAAAAAATTTCAAGAAGTTGGCTCTCCTTCTTCTCTCTCTCGCTATGTAATGGCTCGGTCAAACTTTTCAGTTCTTAATTCCCAGTGCTATAAGAACTACCTATCTAGATGCAGGATACGTTTTTCTCAGGACCCTAAGCAGTTTTACAGCTTCGTAAACAGTAAGCGTAAAACGTCCGCTCATCCATCCTCGCTATCATTTCTTAATACGTCGGCAATCACTGATCAGGCAATTGCCGATCTTTTTGCCCAATACTTCCAAACAATTTATTCTCAGGAATGCTACTCCGGGCAGCCGTACCCATACGGTTTACCCAGGTCGAACGGCATCTTCAGTCCCTTGCTAAATGAAAGCTCTCTGCCTCTTGACCTCCGGAAAGTTAAGCCGGTGTTTTCACCGGGTCCGGACGGAGTTCCCGGCTGTGTACTTAGATACTGCGCCGAGTCTCTGTGTGGACCGTTGCTTAAACTATTCAGCCTGTCCATTAACTCTTCATGCTTCCCCTCCATATGGAAGGAGTCGTTCATTATTCCTCTCCATGAGAAAGGCAGTAAGTCTGACGCGAAGAACTACAGAGGTATATCAAAGTTATCCGCAATTCCTAAAGTGTTTGAGAAAATTTTAACTCCGCACTCACTTATATCTCCAGCCCAGCATGGATTTATAAGGCGGAGATCAACAACCACGAATTTATTGGAGTTCACCTCCTTTATCATTAAAGGCTTCCAAGGTAATCTACAGACGGATGTCATTTACACAGATTTCAGTAAAGCATTCGACTCTGTAAACCACACTCTCCTAGCACAAAAACTTGACCTTTTAGGGTTTCCACCCAATCTCTTGAGATGGATTTCTAGCTACCTTTGTTCCAGGTCCCAAAGAGTCCTCTTCAAAAACTCCCTATCTTCACCAGTTATGGTTACTTCGGGCGTTTCACAGGGCAGCCATCTAGGCCCCCTACTCTTTGCACTCTTTATAAATGACCTGCCTTCGGTATTAACATACTCTCGAGTACTTATGTATGCGGATGATGTTAAGCTGTGTGTCCAGTTCAAGGACAGCTTATCTCACTCCAGGTTGCAATCCGATCTTAATACCTTTCAGTCATGGTGTTGTGCAAATTTGTTATACCTTAATGCTTCGAAATGTAAAGTAATGACATTTCATCGCTCCAGCGCCTTTCTGGCTCCTTACACACTAGGCGGGGGTTCTCTGGAGAGAATCAGTACAGAAAAACTTTTTAATTTTCGCTCTACGCGGCCTCAACTGGGATGCAAGTGTGAGACTGCCGTCTTACTCTAGTAGATCGCTTTTAATAAACCTTCCATATTTAGTTAACAGTAGAAAAATGCTTGGTGTGATTTTTGTGCACAACTTGGTCAAGGGTGACGTAGATAGCCCTGACTTGTTGAGCCGCGTAAACTTCACGATTCCTATTAGAATTACCAGGAATTATACCCCTCTTTTCCTTCCGATATTTAGATCGAATTATTCCTTGCATGAACCTTTTAGAGTTTTATGCTCGGATTATAATTCCCTCTACCATATTATATCGACAACTAATTCCCTTCCTCTTCTTAAATTACTAATACTCACATACCTTTCTCGTAGTTAGTAATTGTAGTTGTGGTGTACGATAGTTTTAATGCATAATTAACTCCTTTAGTAAGATTAGTTCTAATTTTCCTCGAATACTAGTCTAACATCTATCTTTCCTGCATGATCGCGATCGGTTCGGTTAACGAGTCGCGCGTTTTGCGACAGCGCCCCTCGGTCGGTTGGGTGGGAGGAGGGCTGTGTTTTGGCCTGGGATTCGCGCGTAACAGCATTCGGCTGGTGTCCCATGGGCCACTTGATGGTGCAGTCATTGCACGTCAACGTCCAAACAAAAACAAAAAAAATCGATCAGAAAAAGTAATTTTTGGCCACAGCAAAAAAAAGTTTAGTTTTGTCGAGTAGTGTAATTGGCCTTCAGCCGCATATTTTTTTACTGCCAAGTTTGTGTAATATGCTTGCCTTTTCTTAAAGCTCGCCCTTCGTTATCTATGTTCTTTGTTTATCTATGTTTTACGAGCGTAGCTGCGCTCCGTGATTGGAGGGGCAATGCAATATTGTAAAGGGCAAGCAAGAGGCACTTGCAATTTGGATTTCACGCATTAAAGAACATTTGTAATTTTATTTGTGAGCCGTGCCCTTATTTAATTCGAAATGCTTGTTTGGTCTCTGAATTGCAAAGTCAATTAGTTAAACATTTATAATTTTTCATCGTTTCGAGCATAATTTGGTGCTTAAGCATACATACTAACACAGTGGGTTGCTATACGTTTCTCTTTTGCGGCAATTTGGTCAGTAAAGTGCATTGGGCAGTGCAGTGAACTAACTAACACACATAAACGGAGCACAAAGCCAAACGCATTAGCTGTAATCCCTTGCGGTTCTCACTTTTATACGTATACAGGGTGTTTTTTCTATTGTGCAAAGTGACTTTATGCGTATCTTCAAGCTCGTTTAGATCAGATCGAACGAATGAATGCGGATTTCGATGCTGCTCAAACGAGCCTTGAAAGGCTGGATTTGCTGCAGTTGGGCAATAATGCCCGATTGGACTTCGCTAATATCTATGTAAAAGTCAGGTCAAAGCTGTCACGGGAGTTGAAAGCTGCTCGCACGGTTAATGCTGCTCATTTTACGGCTCGCAACGCTCTCGAGGAGCATTTGTCTTCGTGTCTGGCGAAAATCCTCTAGCTGAACCCTCCACGAGGATGGCGGCTAGGCAATGGGCACTGCATTATCCCGGACGAGGATAATGCACTGTCGCTTGCTCCGTCCAAGGCAATGCAGTGTCAAGCAAAGGCAATGGCCAGGTGTCTCCTCGACCTCGAGTTGGGAGTGCCGGGTCAGTGCCATGCCTGGAGGTGCCTGTCGTATAGGCCTAAAATGCTAGGGGGTGGTTCCCCCGAAAAATATTAACTACTATGGACCTTCGGGCAACCATGGACGGTGTAAAGGAGCATACACGGGCTGGGATGTCAGCCCAAACGTCTCTGCGTGTCGCCAGCGGTCACACCTCTGACGCGACACCACACTCCATCACTCCAATCTGAGCCTCTCGGATGCCGCAGTCAAACACCCCCAATATTTGTATATTTTGTTTTTTGAACTCCATAGCTTTGTGTTTACGTTTCAATTTCGATTATAATCCAACACATATGCACGCACACCACATCATTTATTTGACCGGACAAATAAATTTGGCGTGCCTGACAGAATACCACAAATACCAAGAAATATTTGTTCAGCATATAGGCTTGTATCCAGCACCGCGGAAAATAACTGCCAGGAATCTGCTCTTTATTTCGTGTGTGTGGAACGAAACTGATATAGTGTGACCAAGTACTTAAAAAAAGGTCGGCTACTCTAATAAATCAGCTGTTTTTTGTAAACAGCGCCAAATGTGATAGTTCAATTAAAATTTAAAAAGAGAAAAATATACTCTGACGACGAATTTATTGTGTTAGGGGCGGCATATATTGTTGCAAACAAAAAATAGGAGGAAGTACAGCGCAGACGGAGGCACCAAAATGTCAAAATGATCTAAATGCCTATTTTCCGTAATCCGCCAAAGACATAGTCTTGCCTCAACTGAATTTATTAAAGCAATCTTCTCCTCACATTGAAAATTTGGCATCTCACTTTTTGGTTTCGCGCCCAATTTTTATATCCGGTACTCGAAGAGTAAAGGGGTATGTTAGATTTGTTGACAAAATGTATGTGTGTAACACCCATAGGGAAGCGTTTCCGACCCCATAAAGCATATATATTCTTGATCAGCATCAATAGCCGAGTCGATATAGCTATATAGCTATAGTCCGTCCGCTTGTCCGTCTGTCCGTCCGTCCGTCCGTCCGTCTGTCCGTCTGTCCGTCTTTCCGTCTTCATTAGCGCCTATAGCTCAGATACTGTAAAAGCTAGAGCAACCTTATTTTGCATCCGGACTCCTGTCCTATCACACTGTTACAAGTGTATTTCAAAATATCGCCCCGCCCCTTTCCGCCCACTAAAAGGACGAAAATCTTTGGCATGCACATTTTTAAAGACACGAGAAAACTAAAAACGTAGAATAATAGACAATGAGCATATCTATCAGAGTGTTGAATCTGGATCAGATCGGATCATAAAAATGGCCACAATGAAGAAAACCATTTCGAAATGCATCGTTCCGTCTCGCTCTCTCTTACACATCGGGATGGGCGCTATGCCTGATCGAATTTTTGGCCGTCTAGATCTAAAAGACTATAAGAGCTAGATCAACCAAACTTTTTATCCAAGCTCCTGTGATATCAAACCGAGACGAGTTTGTTTCATAATTTGGCCACGCCCCCTTCCGCCCCCACAAAGGACGAAAACCACAATTTCTAAGATACGGGAAAACCAAAAATGCAGAATCATAGAAAATTACCATATCTTTAAAAATGTTGAATCTGGATCAGATCGGTTCATTAGTATAGCCAGAAGGAACAAATGAAATTTCAGTGTCCTTCCAAGCGCAGACTTATTCCCTCTCTTTCTCGCACACAGCCGTATTTGTATATGTAGGAAGTAGATTAAGACATGTAGAAAAGACTGATGTAAAAAAATATGTAAACAAAAATGGAAACATCTAATAGATCAAAATCTCCGAAAAGGTTCGACTAAATTTTTTTTTTTTTGTGGCTAAAATTAAATTTGTCCTTTCTGCGAACATGTAATAGATTACAACAAACTCACATACATATATACTGACCGAGTACGGGGAATAAAGCAGAGCCGCGGCCGTAGACGCGGCTCACAACGTTCCTCATCGTTTTTGACTCCATTTTTCACAATCACTTCAGTAATAATAGGCGCATGTATTTTTCTGGCGGGAATACCAGCTGATCTCTCTGTCCACAATCGTGTCGATAGGCTAACTATCGATAAGAATCTGTGGATTTCGTTCAGCTTGCTGGATACTGAGGCCAGTAAAACGCAACCGAAAAAATCCTGGCCCATTTTTTTTATATGGAGTTTGGAAGTCATTTTTTGTTTCCGCGGTCCTGGATACTAGCCTTTTATCGGCAATTAATTTTGTCGAACTGAGTACAGCCAAATTAATGACCTTAGCAGAATCATTCTACTGGCAGAACATTTTTATCGGTTTCATACGAATATCAGCCCTGACTCTGGTCGATAGCCATTTCTTCGGTACTGAGTACTACGCTAAAGTTAGAAATTTTCTATATTCTGACGTCATCGATACTCGTATATCGATATCAACATGAAGAAGACCAATAGCCAGCGGCTTGCGGAGTTCTGCCAGGAAAGTTCCAGACGGCTAGAAAATTGCAATAATGAAAATAAATTTAATCTCATTTAAGCCGACTATATGGATATTGTAATTTATCAATTGTATACCCGATACTCATTAAAATGTATTTATAATGGGATAGTTACTGATTTATTCAATATTGCGGAGCTTTCCATGTGCAATGTCATTCTACAGCGCCACAGAGCCCATAAATATTACACTTCGGCTAACTTTCATACAAAATTTTGAATTTTCAACTGTTTAGTGTAGCCGTAGAGCATGCACATCTAGTCGCACTGGTCACATAGGAAAAAAAAGCTAATTTCTGTTGCAAGAAAATTTTGCTTATCTGAGTACTAAGCTTTAGCCAATATCCACATACAATAGTCTAGTGCGATAAGTCTCAATTGATAGCCGAGTACAATAATACCCTCTGCACACTGAGCCCGTCATGGGGGAACGTTGGGATTTTTGACAGAAGGTGAATCCGATTCACACTGGCACCATCTACCGTCTAACAGCTGATGACAATAACAAAAACTGAGTATTTGAGCCCATGATTTTTTTAATTTTTGGAAAATGTATAATAAATGTGGTGCAACAGCGAAATATTTTAATGCAAAAACTAATCACGTTTGAAGGGGAAGGGGAATTTTGTAGTCAATTGTGAGTACTTCTACTAAATTCAACCAAAGTCTTTAGTACAAGATCTTAAGTTTAGTAGAAGCTGTTCGGGATATTTTGAGAGAAAGATGTGCCTGAAAATAACGAGGCATTTGGTCATTCGATTTCGGATAATTTATAAAACGGTCTTGACAGCCACCATCAGAACAATAATATCAATAGTATCGTGCTATTGCATACTTCACCTGTTGAACGTGCAAAACGGCGGTTAAAATTAAAATTGGATGGCTTTAACAGCAGAGCAGAGAGAACAGCCCTATACTGACAACGACCCTTTGGCTCGTTTCAGCTTAAGCATCTGAGTAGAAAACGAGAGGTAATTAAATTGATCTGAGAGCCTGAATCCAAAAGAGGCCGGCAAGAAAGAAGATCATCAAATCGACTCTTAGTCATTATGACTGTTGCTCAGAGGAGGCAAATTCTCAGAAACGGTTCGAGTCATATGTGATTTATAATACATAAGTAATGTGAAAAAAGAAGCACTACCTCTGAAAAAAGCATATAAAAAATACCAGATTTTAAAACTCGTAAAAAAACCTTGTCTAAAAAAAAAAAAAAAAACAATAATTGCTTAAAAATTTTGAAATCTCCAAATCTATCAGAAAATGTAATTTTTGGCCACAGCGGAAATATCGTGTTGACTAGTGTTATAAGCTGCTATTTGGCAAGCAACTAATCAACATGCCGTTAAGGACTGCGGAGACTTCAAAGGAGCTTCACTTCCCAGTCGGTGTCGTCCAGGCGTAGGATCCAGCTAGAGGCGTCGGCGTAGATGCCTACGCCATGACATTGTGGAAGAGGTCTACAAAGGAGTGCATGGAGTTATCAGACGCGCTTGTGTGCGCGTGAACGACAGCGGCCTATCCCGGACTATGATGCGTCCCGTCTCCAAACTTGCGGGTTGGGTCGGGGTCGGGGATGTTGCCGGCTGATAGTCGGTCGCGATAGGCGCTGCTAGTATATTTAGTATCTAGTACATTTTGATGTATGTATTTTTGAGCCGTTCTGTGAACTGGCATATTTTTCAAGGGCCATGAGTTGCCGCCATATTTTAAGCTTCGCATTTATATTGTCGTGTGGTTTAAGTGCAGGAAGAGATACTGCGGTAAGAATATTGTCTAGCATATTAGAGGTTATGTCAAAGCATGTTCTTACAGAATAAAACGGTTCTACGGACCCCAATCATCAGCAGTGGGCTAATCCTTATGTATGTTTTTTATCCTTCGTACATCCACAAGTTTCATCCCCATAAACCAGATAAAGCCTAGATCTAATCCTGATGACTACAGTTCCAGCTCCAACGAATTTAGGTTAGGTTAACCCGGACGGCCCTCATCGGGGCCTCTCATAGGCCTGTATACTATACAGTGTATAGCCCTTAGTTATCCGGATAAGGTGTATGGACCTTTATGGGGGTGGTGTCGAGGCTTAGAAGTCCTCGAGAATCGAGGTACTTTTCGCGAAAGCAAGGAGTTCCCTTCGCGTCTTCGTGGTGGCGTCGTCCATTGATGCCAGCGCCGGTGCGCCTAGGTGTCTGCTCCTTGCCTATGATAGACCCGGACAGTTGCATATGAGATGTTACAGGATTTCAATAGCCCCGGTTTCATCGCATTCCCTGCAGCTGTCTGTACTGGTGATGCGCAGCTTGGCTGCATGAGCCGCAGACAGATCTGCAGTCTGCAGTCCTTCCATGGTAGGGGCAGTATATAGTGACTGAGTTTTCCGTTGCGCTCCTTGCACATGGTTCTCGAGATTCTGCAGGTGGTAGTGCTACCTCCATGTGCTGCTAAGCATCTTCTTGATTGCATAAAGCGCAATGGGGGCCTTCTTGTCCCTTTCCACAACATTGGTTCTCCATGCTAATTTGCTGTCCAGAACTGTGCGGAGGTATTTGACCTGTGTTTTTTTGGATTAGCTTTGTTTATTTGATTTTCGGGAGGATACATGTCCGTACCTTGTACCTTTTTGTAAAGAGGATGAGGTCCGTTTTATCCTTGTTGATACTGAGTCTTACTCCATCCGCCCACTCACATATGTCCCTGAGTATTCGTTCCATTATGGAGCTGAGGGTCGATGGACAAACACCCGTAATAAGTATGCTTATGTCGTCTGCATAAGCTGTTTTTTTTGGGGCCTTCTTCTCGAATCTCTTGATGAGGTCGTCGACCACTAGATTCCACAGGAGGGGTGACAGGACTCCACCTTGAGGTGTGCCTCTGTGCGCTCCCTTTACCATGGAAGCGGTGCCCCTCTCTGATTGCACCCGTCTACAACTCAGGAGGTTCTTTATCCAATGGTTGATTGCTGGGTGTATGTTGGTCGCTTCTAGGCGATCCATTATTGCGTTCGTAGCCACGTTATTAAAAGCTCCGGATATATCTACGAATACTCTTAGTGCATATTTTTTGTTATTGAGAGCTTTCTCGACGGTAGCTACTAACGAATGTAGTGCTGTCTCCACCGATTTCCCTTTGGTGTAAGCATGCTGGCTAGTAGACATCAGTCCTCCTACCTCCTTCCTGATGTGTAGATCCAGCAGCTTTTCCAGTGTTTTTAGTAGAAATGAGGTGAGGCTTATCGGTCTGTAATCCTTCGGACTAACATGGCTGCACTTTCCTGCCTTTTGGAGGAAGAAAGCCTGTACTTAGACATGCCGAATATATTGCGGAAAGTCATGGGGTGGTCACCTCTTTGGTCATCTGCAGCATGGCTGGGAATATTCCGTCCAGTCCAGGTGATTTTGTGCTCGTAAAGGAATTTATGGCCCATTGGATTTTTGTGTGGGTTATCAGATCTGTTGGGGGGTTCTGTTCTTCGGTTGCTAGGTCCTGTTGCTTTTCAGCATCAGTGACTTCAGTGCATCCTGGGAAGTGAGCCTCCATTAGTGCTGTCAGGGCTTCTACGCTGCTCTCTGACCACTGTCCGTTATTCAACTTGAGCTGACTCTGTATGGTGGGCTGCTTTGAGAGCAGCTTCCTGAGTCTTGCTGTTTCCGGCACTTTCTCGATGCTGGTGCAGAAGTTCCTCCACGAGCTACGTTGTGCCTTACGTATTTCCTTCTTGTAGTTTCTGAGTAGGATCTTGTATTCCTCGTTGATGATCTCTTCATTCACTTGCTTGGCAAGTTTAAAGAATTCCCTGAGATAATTTCTTTGTAGAGAGAGGTCCCGGCTCCACCAGGTTGGCTTGGTCCTCTTCTTTGTTCTTGAGGGTGGGCATGATGCGTAGTAGGCATCTAGTAGAACCTTGCATACAGTATCCAGAGACTTTTCTATGTCTTCCACGGATATCACTGCACCCGGGTTCAGGAGCTTTGAGGTAACTGTCTTTTTCAACCTTTCCCAGTTTGTTTTCCGGGGGTTTCTATAGACTGTTACCTTCGGAGTGTGTTCGAATTCGCACTTGTACTGAATGTCTCTTTGATCTGAAAAGGATGGTCTGTCTAGGACCCCCCAGTCAGATACTAAGGTACTCTTTCCCGTACAGAGGGTTAGATTTAGCACGTTTGACGAGGTGGGACCTACATAGGTGAATTCCTCCCCCACGTTTGCGACATCTATGTTAGTTGATAAAATAAAGTATAAGAGTGACTCAACTCGGTCGTTGATATCGGGGCTTCCCCACACACTGTGGTGGGCATTGGCGTCCGTACCAATGAGAAGTTGGTAGTCTTTGGAGTTGGCTTCTTCCACCAGGCTCCGTAGTTCGTCAGGTGGTGCGGGCCTGTCGTGTGCTATGTAGCAGGATGCTACCAAAAGGTGCTTCTCCTCACTCTCTAGCATTACTACTGTCAGGACGTCCGTGCTGTAATGAGACATAAGATGAGCGTGGACTCCCTTCCGTACGAGTAAGTACGAATAAGTTATAATTTGAGGACCTTAGTCTGGCCACTGAGTTGCCTGACGCAATCCAGGGCTCCTGGACTAAAGCTATGTCAGCGGGCCCTTGCTCTATGGCCATGAGGAACTCCGCTGACGCGATCTTGCTTTTATGCAAGTTGAGCTGCAGCACATCCAACATCATTGGTGGCTCAACTGCACTTGACGGGTTGACTACCAACGTAAGGTCTCCGTCCTCCGAGTCTTCCGAGTCGGTTAGCACTAACCCCTGGGCGGTACCTTCGTACCCTCGCCTTTGGTATGGACGGGATTAGCTCCCTGTCCACCACCTCCAGCTTGGCCCCCTCCCACATCGCCTCCAGTTGGCAAACCGTTCGCGTCAGCAATTTGAGCGTCGGATCGTCCTTACATTTCACGATATTGACCCCGTTCAGCCATCCAACACCATCAAAGGTGGGCATGGGAGCTGTGGGGTCCTCTTCCATCCGCGTAAGGAGCACCGCACCGGCCTTTGGCCTTCCCCTTCCAGAGCCCCCGCGGATACCATAACCTACCACAACAAAGTAGCGGCCACCGATACCAAACGACACTACATACAAACATCCGCTCCAATTCCATCAGTGGACCACATTCCATGTCAGCAGATTCTTGACCACCCCAATTCCATCAGTGGGCCACAGTCCATGTCAGCAGATTCTCGGCCGCTCGGAAATTGCTGACTCCACATATTTTTATTAGAGTTAAGAACCAAAAGCAAAAATAAAGAGCAGATTGGATTTAACTCTCAAATCAGACAGTTCACTTCTCATTTAAACCTCGGAAACAACATTGGCATAACCCGGATTCCAACATCTACTCACACCCAACTCATATATCTTGTTTACGGACGGGAAAACTAGAGGAATAAGGACCCCGGAGGACCCGAGACAGCGAGAGAAAATCAAAAAAAAAAAAATTCATGAAAATGTGGAATAAAAGTGGAACGATTGAAGGTAGATCGGAGAGGAAAAGAGAGAAATGACCAGAAATGACCACGGACGCAAGAAGTGTCAGTGCAAAAATGTAGGATAAGTGGTACGAGGTATCGACTGGCGCTGCGGGGTTGTAACGAGCAATATTCGTCGCTAGGCAGAAAGATACGTAGAGATATACATTAGGAAAGAAGAATATAGCATTCCGGTCCCTCACATGCGTAGAGTAAAGGGCTGCAACGAGCAGCCCGGCGCCTAGTGTAGGGGTGACAGGAAAGGGAATACTACCGGGGAGGCATGTCTGTCAGTAATTGGTTGCTAGCTAGCTTCAGCATGCAAGATAGCAGCAAATAAGTTAGACGTATGAAATGATTGAGAAGTTTCAGTCACCCAAATGCGTAGGGCAGAGTATTGCAACGCGCAGCGCGGATGCCTAGTGTAGGGGTGATTGGAAAAAGAAACTACTACCAGCGAGGCATGTCTGTCCGCAATTGGTTGGTAACGCACAGCACCACAGCTAGCTTCAGCATGTAGGGTAGCAGTGAAAGAATTATAAATAAGAAACGATTGAGAATTTTCGGTCACCGACATGCGTAGGGCAGAGTGTTCCAACGCGCAGCGCGGACACCTAGTGTATGGGTGATTGGAAAAGGGGAATATTACTGGGGAGACATGACCGTCCGCAATTGGTTGTGAATGCTGTAACGCACAGCATCACATCTAGCTTCGGCATGCAAGGTAATAAGAAAGAAACAAATGAAAGCATAGAACAAGAGAGGCCATAGAACAGGCCAAAAACGAACAAATCTATTTCACATCACGCCACAATATGAAACAAAATTTTTCGAAACACATACTTATCACAACTAATTACAGAGCTCCATTTCACAACACGGATTGAGGACACGAAAACACAAGAAAAGTATCAATTTAAGTACAGAAAACACACGTTACTATAAGAATATATATACACATAAGACACATATACAAATACGATAAGAATATACACACAAGTACACAGCTAATGTAAGAATACACACACACAAGTACACAACTAAAATAAGAATATACACACACAAGTATAAAACTACTATAAGAATACGCATACAAGTAGACAATTAATATAGAATATAAGATTACATATACACGACACATATAGACGTAGTATATACACACTAGGGAGAAATAGGGAGTGAGATAGAACAGGCCAAACGTCAATAACATAATAGGAGTGTATGCCAAGAAACAGCATGCCTCAGAGCGGTGAGGAGCAAGATAGTAAGGGAAGTAGATAAAGTCCTAGAACTAGAAGAGGTGGAATTGAATTGGGACAGCATTAAGAATAAGTTGACATCCCATTTCAGAGAGAAGAGGGCAGAGCAAGATTTAATTTTCGAATTGAACAATATCAAAGGGAAAAATCTGGATATGAAGACCTTGTACACGACCATACCAGAACTGTGAAGGGCGCTTATTTGTGTGTGTAAGGCGAAGGAGCCAAATACACTGTTGAGGAAGGAGAAGGTCAGATGGTATGAGGAGATGGCTCTAAATGTGTTCATATCAGCGTTGAAAGGACCGATTAGAGTGCCCATTAGAAATATGGGCATAACGGATAATGCCAAAGCATACGAGGTAGCATGCAGAGAGAGAAACGTGTATGTGGTGGAAGAAATAGAACAGGAAGGAAAGGCCAATATGGCAATGCAGACCCAGAGCAGGGAGGCCGAGGGTACAGTGGTACAGACCCCAAGGAAACAGGAAGGGCAAACGCCAGTGGAGCACAATTTTCCCCAAGGAGCCTTGAGCAGAGTTCAGGATATTTAGGAAGGAAATAGAAGGGAAAAGTTGACACCGAGATAACAACTTAACGCTGACTACAATAAAACCACAAAAGTCCATAAGAAAAAATCCGAAGAATAACAAAAGCTAACGAGTGATAAATTTCAGATGGACGGCGGCTGCGGCTAAGGTGTTCGAGATCCACGGATTAAGGGAGAACGAGCCATTAGCCCAGATCAATAGATAAGATCCAAATGGCAGCAGATATGTTAATGGTGAAAGTGAGCGATGTGGCAGAAAGCGTATTATTAGCGAAGATAGGATTAATACCGAGGTTCATATTAGAGGATTACTCGAGAAATACAAGAACAGGGCTTTCAGATAAAATCGGAGGAGCATATGTATGAATTCCTCCAGCCATAACGAACAACACCGATTTAATTTTCGCGATGAGAATGCCAATTTTTAAAAATCAAACCTACACCCTTAAAAGGCTACTGGCCTTACCCATTAACTAAACAGAATACATAGTAACACCTAATTTTGTAGCATGTAGTAACCAGGAAATATACTATTATAGTAATAAGTGCATGCAAATCAGAAAATTGTTTATATGTAAAAATGCTGAAACGGTACAGAGAGTCAATGAGTTGTGCCTGAGGAATCTGATGGAAGGAATGGCAGCAGAATGTGAGACGAAAGGCACTGGATTGCGCAGAGAAATCTTCGAACCCGAGAAAGGGTATGTAGCAATCCTCATCGGCAAAAACGTTAAGGTGCACACTGACTGCGGCCCAGAGAGGGTCGTCAATGGATCAGCAGTCATAACCTTCAGCGGATGCGGAGTAATGGTCAACAATATCCAATATGAAACAGAGGAGCAATTGGATGTAGAAGGGTGGAAATTGGAAATCCTTCAAACAGATGAGGTGAAACGAAACAGAACAACTCAAGAATTGGGGATCCACGAGTTAAAAATGGAGAGTATCCAAACAAATCGGGAAATCACTAGGATACATATTGGGACGGCGATATTTACTACAGCAACGTATACTGCAGTTGGGCTAATGCTGGTGGGCGTAATATGTGCCATCAGCCTACCGAGGAAAACCAGCACCGCCACCACAGCTGCCCCGACTACAACCCTCACTCCAACCATCCCTCTGTTATGGTCGGTAGTTCATGCTGAGGGGGGAGGAGTTACCACCCCAGCACCGGCCCTTGGCCTTCCCCTTCCAGAGCACCGCGGGTACCATAACGTACCACAACAAAGTAGCGGCCACCGATACCAAACGACACTACATACAAACATCCGCTCCAATTCCGTCAGTGGACCACATTACATGTCAGCAGATTCTTGACCACCCCAATTCCATTAGTTGGCCACAGTCCATGTCAGCAGATTCTCGGCCACTCGGAAGTAGCTGACTCCACATATTTGTATTAGAGTTAAGAACCAAAAGCAGAAATAAAGAGCAGATTGGATTTAACTCTCAAATCAGACAGTTCACTTCTCATTTAAACCTCAGAAATAACATTGGCATAACCCGGATCCCAACATCTACTCACACCCAACTCATATATTATCATAACTCCCGCGCTGCCGCTTGCTCTCTGGAGTGTCCTTAGCGGCACTCTCGACAGAGCGTTGCCTCTTGTTGGCTAGCATCGCCTCCACCTTGTTGGCACACTTGCCGGTTGACGCCCTCATTTGGGGCATTTGAGAGTAGTAAAATCTGCCCTCTTCCACACGCTGCTCAGCCTAGGCTAGCTTGGCTTTCTCCTCCTGGGAGATGTCCGCTTTGCCTTAAGACGGCTTAGTATCTTGAGGGCCGCCTTGTACTTTGATTTGTCCTTCATCCCCTGCCTGTTACGCTTCAGCCCTTCCCTGCGCATGTAGCTGGTGCCTGGTTCCGGCGAGCGGAGATGGCTTTCTTCCTCCGTCTTGCTGATTGTCAGCACGCTCTCCAGATCCGTGTCTGTATCGACAACGGCATTCGTGCGGCTCAGCTTGGAGTGATTGAGTGTGGTGTTGGCAGTAGCTTTGCAACTAACTTGGCCTGCTCCCGCCACGTCAGAGTTGTGACCTGGCGACACGCAGAGAGGATTGCTCCTGCCCGTGCCCACCAATGGTCGCAGTCACGCTTCCCACCGACGTTTGGGCTGACATAACAGCCCGTGCTTTCTCCCTTTCGCCTTCCATGTGGCCCGAAGGTCCATAGTAGTTAATATTTTTCCCCCTAGCGTTTTAGGCCTATCCGCCAGGCACCTCTAGCCATGGCCCTGGCCTTGCGCTCCTGACTCAAGGTCGAGGAGACACCTGGCCTTTGCCTTAGCTAGACACTTCATTGCCTCGGACGGAGCAAGCGGCAGTGCATTACCCTCGTCCGGGATAAAGCAGTGCCCATTGCCAAGCCGGCACCCTCGTGGAGGGTTCAGCTAGAGGATTTTTGGCAGCTCCTACGACAACAACAATAGGATTTGGTGGACACCTGAATTCTCAAGTCCGCTTACTGTCCCGACAATACCAGCCCAAGAAGAAGAACCGTCATCGAGTCCAATCCAGAATTCTTGGGTTCAACGAAGAGCCTGCATCATCTCAGCAAGAGGTTCTTCAACCAACCAACGCCGTTCGGGTATCACCATCCGTAGCAGCCCTAGTGAACGCCGAGCAACCAACCGCTACTCACCTCAGGATAACAGGAAGCTCAAAAATTACTTAAAAACCGTAATTTAAGGGGAGAGATGTGTTATGTATTAGAAAATAAACAACATTGCATCAGCCATATGATTTATATACACACACACACTAACACTATCACACCCGAACATATGTATGCATTCTCTCTGAAATAAAGTTCAGTTCTAACCTAATTCCCATCATGAACACTACGTCTTCTCCGTAATCCAACACAACATAAGATATAGTGGTATTCAGTGCCAAATGCTTTGCTAAAATAAAGCAGAAATTATACATTACTATCTTCTATCGCGTTCTCTTATTTTACTAGCAATCACTTGATTAAACCAAGGCTTTTGACTAGCTTTAAAGATTTTCTTCTTTAGAGGTACGTGTTTTTCATATAGTGTTTCAATGAAATTAGACAATCGTTTTAACTGAGAGTTAACATCAGTCTGTGAATAAATTGAGTTCCAGTTACATAAGTCAATATCAGTGGATAGAAATGCTAAATTTATATTCCTAAATTCCCTTAAGTATACGATTTGGTCAGTCAGATATGGATTGAATTCATACGATTAGTAGATTAAATTATGCTTAGAAAATACTGGTACGTCAATTTGGTCATATAAAAGTATTTTGTCAGTATAATTTACAAAAAAAACATCAGGTAGGGTATTAGTTGTGTTGGTTAATTGTGTTGGTAAATCGTGTTGGCATATACGAGCTTACAAGGTTTAGACCGAGGGAAGATATTTCGTCAGCAAGGTGTCGTTCCGTTAGCATATTACTATTAAGGTCGCCCGTTATGACTATGCCTTCGTATCTGAAGGACAGTGCCATAATTGTATTAATTGCATCTGAGTAGTCAACGAAACGGTTTGGTCTATACAGGCAGCCAATTAGCATGCTAGTTGATCTCCCTCTGCCAGTAACATCCAGAAACAGGTACTTAATTGCACTCACAGGGGGGTGTTTCCTACGACTTTTGATTTAAGTTTTCTGTTAATAAACATTGCCACCCCACCTGCATGGCCTTCGCGATCGGATCGATATAGATCATAGCCATCACATGCAATTAGACCATCATTAAGTTGAGGGACGAACCACGTTTCCGACACACATATAACATCAACATTGGACTATACAAACATATAGTAACATATCCATAATGCTCCACACCATATTACGCATCATCTATATGTTAAGCACTAGACCATATTCATAATCATACCAATACACATTATGCATATGCTCTAGCACTTGCCCTTACACCCATGTACCCATATCCAAATATCTAAGAGAGATAAGATAAACATAAGATGAGACACCCCAACACCTGCATAAACAAACGCATCAGTCGCCAAGCCGAGATCAACAGGAAGTCTCATGCATTCCGATCAAACGACACTGACCACTCAGTTATCAGTTCGTTCCCACACTCCAATAGTTCTTGTAAACAAATGAGCTTTCCCAGACGAAATCCAATACCGATCATCAGATGCGGCCGCCCTCTAATCTAAGCCGACGCATCTCCCACGCCACCTTCTCATCTAAGCCGACGCATCTCCCACGCCATCCTCACGTAGGCCAACGCATTGTTTATCAATCGCTCTCACGAAAGCAGCGCCTCTCACAACCGAAGCCATCCCCGACGCATCCGAAGACCGATTCAGCCCCGAAGTGGAAAGCTTAAGAGACAAAGCTTTAAAGCTTTCTAAAGAAGGTTTCGAGATCAAGATCTCGAAATGAAGAAGGCAGTTCCGTTTGAGACTTTCTAACATTAGGTCGGGGAATTCAAATCATCCTATGTTCTAAAATAAGTTACGGTTAAATAAATCTTTTTAAAAACCTACTTACGAACTGTGGAATTGTTATTGGCGCAGCCGGTAGGATTCACAATTCAACACTTTAGTTACGGTACTAATCTATTAGAAGCAATCTATACGACTAGATTGCGGGAGATTAGCGAAACAAGTTAACCAAGTGAATCCGCCAAAGAATCTAGGTGCAACCGATGCACTAGGCAACATAAAAACATTAAACAAACCCAAAATACATAAATAAACCAGACTTACACAAAGCAAAAACTACAGCAAGTGCCACGAAACGTTGAGTTTAAAACAAGTGAAGTGAAACTTAAAACATTATCCAAAATAAAACGATACCCCAACAAAACAGTTAAAATGGCACTACCACCATCAAGCCTAAGTGAAATTCATTTGAATCAAGCACTACTGTCTATTAGACAAGTGCCAGCATACGACGGCTCAGTTGGACAACTGAGCTCGTTTATAAAAAGAGTCGAGTACATACAAGAATTGTACCCCACGCAAGAAGTAAGACAACAGCGTATACTATTCGGAGCAGTGGAAGTTCAACTAACGGGCGATGCTCAAAGAGCATCACAGATGAGACAGCCAAACACCTGGCAGGAATTAAAGGAAACATTGATCGATGAATTCAAAAACCACACCCCATACGAGGACCTCCTGCGTCAAATTTATTTCACGAAGTTCACTGGAAGTCTACGTAAGTTCATCGAAGACATAGAGAATAAAGCATTAATTGTTAGTAATAAGTTATCACTAGAGACAGAAGCAACCAATATTGAAATCTATAAAAATGCTCTGAAAAACACCATTAAAGAAATTACCTGATAGGCTTTTTATGACTTTTGTAAGAAAAGATATAACCACCTTATCCAACCTCAAAAGGGCCGCTCAAGAAGAGGGCTTATATGAAGCCAGGGCTGAGGATAAAAGTAATAATAAAACAGCACAAAAGTCAACCAATCCAGTTAGCAAAAATGAAGGGAATTACTACCCAATACTCACCATAATCAGAATTCATTTGGTTCAAGTAACGCTCCGCGAAACAGTTATAACAACCTGGAATTATACCGGGAGTTTCGCAATTCATTAAGCCAAGGTTAGGCACAAAACCTAACCAACTACCAGAGCAATCAAAACCAGTCTAGTAGTAGCAAACCCAATCAAAAGAATGAGGGAAAGTGATAGCGGACAAATGAAAATGGATGTAAATTTTCATCAAGCTGCCTCGGAAGAAACCGAGGGGGACCCTATATAAATATTACCCTAAATAATAAAGTCTTAAGAGGTATAGTGGATTCGGGATCTTCCATTAACATAATAAAAGAAAATTTCCTGAAGGCCACCACAAACAAAGAAAACCTCAAGGTCCATACCATTAACGGACCTGTCAGATTAACAATTAGTATAATAAGGCCCCCCAACAAAGTCTGCCCAACCGAGCAGAAGTTCTACGTGTTCGATTTTTCCAACAATTACGATATCCTATTAGGCAGAGAATATCTGATGGCCAGCCAAGCCGTAATCAATTACAGGGATAATACTGTAACGTTAGGAGAAAGGATATTCCCAATTATCTCTAGTGGAGAAGTTATTGAAGAAGTCGAGACCGCACGTAAGTGCCTCGATTCACCCTCGGATAGGGATCAATACTTCACTTCCGCTCTTGATAACGAATTGAGGGAATGTCATGAACTTAGAATAGAACACTTGAACGAAGAAGAAAAAGAGAAGTTGAAGAAAGTGCTATACGAATTCAGCGACTTACAGTATAGAGAAGGTGACAATTTGACTTTCACAAGTACTGTCAAGCACGCGATTCAAACACAGCACGAAGACCCGGTATACCGGAGGCCGTACAAATACGCGCAAATACATGACGAGGAAGTCAATAAACAGATCAAAGATATGATGGCACAAGGAATAATTCGTAAGTCGAAATCGCCTTACTGTTGACCCATTTCAATGATCCCCAAAAAGATAGATGCATCTGGAAAACAGAAGTATCGGTTAGTTGTAGACTATAGAGGTCTCAATGAAATAACTATCAAGGATAAATTTCCTGCACCCAGAATGGATGAAATATTGGACAAATTAGGAAAGTGTCAATATTTCACAACGATTGATTTAGCCAAAGGTTTTCATCAAATTCCAATGGAACCTTCGTTTGTTTCAATGAAACAGCGTTTTCAACCAAACACGGACATTACGAGTATACGCGAATGCCGTTTGGGCTAACGAATGCCCCAGCAACATTCCAAAGATGCATGAACGATCTTTTGGAAGAATTGATGTTTAATGACTGTCTAGTATACTTAGACGACATTATAATTTTCTCCACTTCGTTGGAAGAACATCTGTTGTCACTAAGAAAGGTTTTCGGGAAGTTAAGAGACGCAAATCTCAAGCTTCAAATGGATAAATGTGAGTTTCTGAAGAAAGAAACTGAGTTCCTAGGTCATGTAGTTACACCAGAAGGAATCATACCAAATCCAAAAAAGATCTCAGCCATAGTAGGATTCCCGATACCAGAAACCACGAAACAAATCAAGTCATTCATAGGACTATGCGGATTTTTTAGGAAGTTTATTCCTAATTTCGCGAACATAGCAAAGCCTATGACTCTCAAATTAAAGAAGCGAGCTGTCATAGATCCTAAAGAAGAAAAATATGTCGAGGCATTTGAGAGACTAAAAGTACTCATCACCTCAGACCCGATTCTCGTATATCCCGACTTCGACAAAATGTTCTCAGTCACTACAGACGCTAGTAACGTGGCTTTAGGAGCAGTTCTATCACAGGACCATAAGCCAATCTGTTACGCCAGCCGAACGCTGAACGAACACGAGATCAATTACTCCGCCATTGAAAAGGAATTGCTAGCGATTGTATGGGCAACCAAGTATTTCCGATCATACCTATTCGGCAGAACGTTCGAAATACTTAGTGACCATAAACCCTTGGTCTGGTTGAATAACCTCAAGGAACCCAACATGAAGCTGCAACGGTGGAAGATAAAATTGAATGAATTTGACTTTAAAATCAAATATTTACCTGGCAAGGAAAACCACGTAGCAGACGCATTGTCCCGAGTAAAAGTTAACGAAAACTTACTCGGAGAGGTTTCCGATAGTGTAGGCGCCACAATACACAGCGCACACGATGATAACCTTAACCATATTCCTCTTACCGAACGACCCGTCAACTATTTCAACCGCCAGATTGAGTTCATAAAGGGAGATAACGACGAAGTAGTCACAAATCACTATTTCCATAAGCTGATCATAAAAGTCACTTATAAAGAAATGACCAATAGTTTAGCTAAAGAAATAATCAAGGAATACGTATGCACGAAAAAGAGCGCTTTATATTTCCACAACGAGACCGACTTTCCAATATTCCAACAAGCTTTCTTAGAAATAATCAGTCCTAACAACTTCACGAAAGTCACGAAGTCTAGTTCTAAACTGATCGACCTTTCAAACTATTCAGAGTTTAAGCAACTGATCATGATAACCCACAAAGAACTACTTCATCCGGGAATAGAAAAGACCGTCGATTGGTTTAAAAGTAAATATTACTACCCAGACTACCAGAAACATCATACAAAACATCATAAACGAATGTCCCACGTGCAATATTGCCAAAACCGAGCATAGAGACACAAAATTGGCATTCGAAATAACCCCTGAAATACAAAACGTTAGAGAACGATACGTGATGGACTTCTACCTCATAGGCAACCAACAGTTTCTATCATGCATAGATATTTATTCCAAGTTCGCCACCCTCGTAGAAGTAAACAGCCGCGACTGGCTCGAAGCAAAAAGAGCCATATTGAAAATCTTTAATGAGATGGGTAAACCTCAAGAAATAAAAGCCGATAAATATTCAGCTTTCATGTGCGCAGCTTTGCAAGCATGGCTAATCTCAGAAGAGGTAAAAATAGAGATCACATCCAGTAAAAACGGTATTTCGGACATCGAACGATTCCACAAAACCGTTAACGAAAAGTTAAGGATAATAACAAGCGAAAACGATCCAGAAACAAAGTATACTAAGTTCGAATCGATCCTGTATACTTACAACCACAAAACAAGACACAATACTACAAACCGAACACCAGCGGATATTTTCATATACGCCGGAACTCCAGATTACGACACTCAACTAAATAAGGTAAAACAAATCAACCAGTTGAACAAACGTCGTAACGAGTTTTAAGTAGTCACACGATTTAGACAATCACCATTAGTAAAGTCCAAGATAACTAACCCTTTCAAAAAGACAGGAGAAATAACAAAGTTAGATGAAAAGCACTACGAAGAGAAAAACAGAGGAAGAAAGATAACGCACTATAAATCTAAGTTTAAAAAGAAAAAGAAAATTAACCTTAGCAAATACGACAATTCCAGGCCAGACCCCGAAACCGATGCGAACAATCAGCAGCAGCCTAATTAAGATCTTCATCTTCCTTACGCTCCTGATAAACACAACTAATGGACAAAATATTGAAATAAACCCAATACAGTCCAGAAACGGATACTTAATGTTTAAAACCGGATCCATCAATCTGCCAACTAACTTTGAGTACCACTATCTAATAGTAAATGTAACTAAAACTGAAGAAACGTATAATAACCTTTTAATAATGGCTAAAGATTTCGAGAATGAAATACAAGTCAAATATTTAGTAGATAAACTGAATAGGGAAATAAATGGGATAAAGATAGTCAAACGTAACAGGAGACGTCTAATAAACATAGTAGGTACCGCTTACAAATACCTATTCGGCACTTTAGATCAAGAAGATAGGAAAGAATTAGAACAAAAAATCGACAACCTAGCCAGCCTTAGTATCCAATCCAATGAACTTAATTTAGTTATAGATGTAATAAACCACGGAATAGAATTGATAAACCAACTTAATGAAGTAAACAATAAGAAACAACAATTAGAAATTCTAATCTTTAATCTCCAACATTTCACTGAATACATAGAAGATATAGAAATGGGTATGCAACTAACTAGGCTAGGTATATTTAATCCAAAATTATTAAAACAAGATTACTTGAAACATATAAATTCCGAGAAATTATTAAACATCAAAACCTCAACTTGGTTAAAAATTGACACAAACGAAATCTACATAATTTCTAACATCCCAAGCGAAAATACTAATGTACCCGTATATAAAGTAATTCCCTACCCAGACGACCAAAATAACATTTTAACAGAAATAACAACTGATAAATATTACTGTTATGAAGATAAGATTTATAATAAAGAAACTAAGGAATTAATAAAAGACGAATGTATAAAAGGAATTTTAAAACAAAAACCAACAAAATGTCCTTATACAAAAACATACAAAAATTTCCAAATTAATTACGTTGAACCAAACATATTAGTAACTTGGAACCTTCCTAAATCAAATCTAAATCAAAACTGCTTAGACAAAGACATCACAATACAAGGAAACAACATAATTAAAATTTATAATTGTTCAATCCAATTATTCGAATTTACAATAACTAATTCAATGCTGGATTTCACACAAAATGTTTACATCAGTAATAACATAACTAGATTAGAACCCCTTTCTTATGTACAGACAAAAAAAATAATTGTAGAACACACAAAATTCAATAACATAATACAAATAGTTATAATAACCTTGTTCATATTATTAATATTTAGTATAATTGGGTATCTAATTGTTAAGTTTAAGAAAATACCTAAAAATATTAGTATCAAATATGTAAAACCTCGAGAAGAAGAGGAGGAAGCAAATAGTACACCCATAATTTTTGGAGGAAACTCCAACCCTATACCCTATAATAAAAACCTGAGGACAGGCTTATAACAAATGCCGGGGGAGTAACATATCCATAATGCTCCACACCATATTACGCATCATCTATATGTTAAGCACTAGACCATATTCATAATCATACCAATACACATTATGCATATGCTCTAGCACTTGCCCTTACACCCATGTACCCATATCCAAATATCTAAGAGAGATAAGATAAACATAAGATGAGACACCCCAACACCTGCATAAACAAATGCATGAGTCGCCAAGCCGAGATCAACAGGAAGTCTCATGCATTCCGATCAAACGACACTGACCACTCAGTTATCAGTTCGTTCCCACACTCCAATAGTTCTTGTAAACAAATGAGCTTTCCCAGACGAAATCCAATACCGATCATCAGATGCGGCCGCCCTCTAATCTAAGCCGACGCATCTCCCACGCCACCTTCTCATCTAAGCCGACGCATCTCCCACGCCATCCTCACGTAGGCCAACGCATTGTTTATCAATCGCTCTCACGAAAGCAGCGCCTCTCACAACCGAAGCCATCCCCGACGCATCCGAAGACCGATTCAGCCCCGAAGTGGAAAGCTTAAGAGACAAAGCTTTAAAGCTTTCTAAAGAAGGATTCGAGATCAAGATCTCGAAATGAAGAAGGCAGTTCCGTTTGAGACTTTCTAACATTAGGTCGGGGAATTCAAATCATCCTATGTTCTAAAATAAGTTACGGTTAAATACATTTTTTTAAAAACCATAATTACGAACTGTGGAATTGTTATTATATACCTAAACTCTTCAATTTTGTTGCATAAACTTTGTGCATTTATATGGCATATGTGCAAACCTTTTTTTTGGCTTGTTATAACCTTGATAAGTGTGTGGCTTATCACCCACAACGATGTGGGTCTACTTATATTACTTTGCATGATATTTATTTATTTTCCCTACTATTAGTACACGCAATTTACAAATAATGAAAAAATATAAAAACTTAACATTGAGTTCTAAGCCTACATTTTTTCCACAACTAGCATTGAAAATAAAAAATAAAAGATCAGGAGATATCATTAATTTAGCGAAAGCGATTTTTACTGTTATCCCTTCACTGTGCTCAGCTTCAGAAAAAATTAAGGGCGGATGTACGTTGAGTTCTTAACATTGAGTTCTAAGCCTACATTTTTTCCACAACTAGCATTGAACATAAAAAATAAAAGATCAGGAGATATCATTAATTTAGCGAAAGCGATTTTTACTCTTATCCCTTCACTGTGCTCAGCTTCAGAAATAATTAAAGGCGGATGTAATGCAACTCTTGCAGATTGTAGATTGCCTCCGCTTCCACAGTTTGGGTAACATGAACGACAGCACGACGTGTGAAAACCGAAGAGAGACATTTAAGCTTTTTTAAAGGCAATGCCTCTTTAAAGATGGAATATGTCTCTCTTGAGAGCTGCTCGTTTATGTAAAACGCTGCACTCGAGTTGATACCCAAAAGCTGCAGGGTTGACTGTTTCCTAAGCTCCCGTCGGTAGTTACCTACTGCTCGCAGCAGTGCAGCCTTATCTCGGAAGTTTTATAATTATGGTTGTCTCAAAGGTAGCGTTTTTGTGGTGCGAGTTTCGGAATATTTCTTTCGCTCTCGGTGGCGGTGTAAACTTCAAAGTAAAACACAGTGAGTTAAAGTGCGTTTTGAGGTTTTCTTCGTGGCTAAATGGCACACCATGTACCCTCAGATCACAAGCAATGGTTTGATTTGCTTGCGCAGCGAATTTTGTCTCCATCTCACCCACTAGTGCGTGCACTACTCCAGCCTCGGTTTCAAGCTCCAGAGCCCGATCTTTCAATCTTTTGACCTCGCAGACTTCACACGTAGGGTGAGTTTTGGAGTTCCCCAGTCGTCACATTAAGCCTGTCCAGGTGGACATGCAGTATTCGCTCCTCAGATTACCGAATACTGTCCGTGATGTGCTTGACCTGCTCAACCATTTTTTTATCGATGATCTGAACCAAGAGGGACGAAAGGGCATCTGAAGATCGAGTGACTTTCAGGTCCGTGGAGGTTTGTTCCCGCTGGCGTTTCGGCGCTGGTGACATTTGAGTGAATTTTGGTTATTTTTGACTCTTTAACGCTTGTTCTACGATTTTTAGTAATTTGCTTTGTGCTTTGCTTTCTGTTTTGTTGAGTAATATATGTAAACTGTGTGTGAGTGATTTTTTTTTTACTTTTGTTGTATAGGCAGACTACGGGCCGATATCTCGACTTTGGGTTAATACGAATCGGAACGTAAAAGTTTCCGATAAGAAAAACTTGTTCTCTCAAGGGGTCAAGTCAGGGTTAAATTCCAACCGGCGGCTGGGATCTGGTTAACTTCCAACTGGCGGTCGGCTGACCGATTGAAAATTTGAATGCTGAAAATATTGACAGCTGATTCCCTGAGTGCTTTCCAGGAGTGAATTGTTCCAATTTGTGCATTACATTTTTCGCTGATGCAATAATCAAAGCATTCCTTTGTTTTGCGCTTTGCAGGACATTTCGCGCTGTACAGAAAATTTCTGCGCTTTACAACACTTTTTTCGTTCTGGTTGTCAAACGGATTTCGAGAGAACGAATCGTTTTACCGACCAGCTTATCAGGTGGTCAATTTTATCCTCACTTTCCAAAACAGGCACCGTAACCCTAAGTCGAGATATCGGCCCTATATGTGTGTGTTCGCGTCCCGGGTGCATTAAAAGTAAATTAAATTGGTTTGAATTGTCTATTGTAGTGTTTTCGACTGCTGTGCAGTTTTCGGTCTGCGGAACTATACCTTAACGCACAGATAAGCCGATTATTTGTTTAAAACTCACGGAGTGACTCGATATTTAAAGTTTACACTCTTACAAGGTTGACAACTTTTTTTTCTGCGGATTCAGGTTTTCTTGCACTTAAAACAATCTCGTCTTTGGCAATTTTTTGTCGCGTGGTCGCGTTTAAAACATTTGAAGCATAGTTGGTTATTTTGAACCCAATTTAATCTCTCAGCAGCCGACTTCATTAGAAATTGGGTGCACTTAAAAAGGGCGTGATTTGGCTTTTCACAAAAATAGCATATGTATTGATTTTCGCACCTGCCGATGCGCATGTAATGGGTTTTTTACTTTTTCCCATCCAATAGCTTCCAGAGTAGGGAACCTTTGCTGGAGGAATTGCATGAATTCGCTAAAGGGCTGTAATTCCTTTGTTTTTTGTGTAGATTGCTTATACAAAATGTGTGTTTGACGACCTAACTTTATTGCAAGCAAACACAAAAGAATCGTATCCCATTTCTATGTATCTATATTTATGTTGCTTAGTGCGGATTATGTTTCTCTTACATTATCAAGCAATGCCTTAATTGATTGGCCTCGTTGGATGTGTTCGGATGATCCAAATTTCGCTGAATTAAAGCGTTGCTTACCGCTCCTGTAGTTTCCTTCTGTTAACGAGAGATGACGGAATACATTCTCTGCTTCTCCCGTCAGGTTGGTTTTTAAATACAACATCTTTTGAATGACGGGTACGTGGGCTTCATGAATCATTTTCTGAAAAATATCATGAAATTGTTGCCATTTAAGGCAATCTCCATCAAATTTCGGGATAGCCACCTTTGGCCTATTCCCACAGGCGACCATCCACCATCCATTTCGGGGATAGTCCATAAGGTTTTGACATTCTGAAATTTCCCAGTTTGTTCCACCATCCATTTTGGATGTTCCTAAGCCGTACGTTTCTATGCTATATTTAGCCGATGTTTTCAAATGCAACTCTGGAAAATTGGCATTCACAGCGAAAAAATGAAATTTACTGTGAAAATGTAAACAATGAATTACAAGAAAAACTGATATTCTCCAGCAAATGGTGACGAGCCGGGAGGTTTATTAATGGCAAATGTTCAATTTTTAATTAGAAATTCTCCAATTTATTCGGGAGCAGAAGGCGAATAAATAAAAATAAACAATTGAAGCTTTAAAAAAGTTTTTATTTTTTTAAGCAATGTTTTGTTTATTACTGGTACCGACACGGCAAATTTCCTCGGATTTTTCCTCCAATATTACGGACGTTTCGATTCGTTGTGCAAAGCACCTTCGTTGCACCTTCATGGAAAGCCCATGTTCACTTGCGTAAATTTATATCTGAAGTAAATTGTAATGAAATACATTTGGAAGACTACGACGAAGACAAAAAGTGCCACACCGCTTCTAAAATACATAAAACATGGTCTTGTACATACAATTTTACCTGGATTTTAATTTACCAACAACTTACTTACTTGTTCCTCATCGAATTTATTTATATGGTTATCCCCACCATCAATTTTTGCAACAAAATTTGTTGCTGTTGAACCACAATCGAAACAATAACTAAAAATTCCATATTTGTTGTTTAAATTTGACAAAATGCAGAGCACAAATTTTTGGTTTGCTGTTGTCAGCTGTGTTTTCAATGGATGGTAGATGGTAGTAAATGGCGACGAGCCGGAAGACTTTAAATGGCAGATGCTCAATTTTCAATTAGAAATGCTGCAATTTCTTCGGTAGAAGAAGGCGAATAAATAAAAAGAAACAATTACAGTTTCACAAATTTTTTTATATGTTTAAACAATGTTTTGCTTATTACAGGTACGGACACTCGGCAATTTCCTTGGATTTTTCGTACAATATTGCGGACGCTTCGATCCGTTGTGCAAGGCTTGACTTTTGATATACTACTTGGATTCCTATTTGGATTATAATTTACTAACTTCTTGGAATACATTCACCAAAATAATTAAGCATTGCAAGGAATTCTTCCTCATCGAATTCATTTATTTGACTTTCCCCACCATCCATTTATGCAACAAAATTTGTTGCTGTTTAACCGCAGTCAAAACAATAATTAAAAATTCCATATTTGTTTTTTAATTTTGACATGCAGAGCACAAGTTTTAGGTTTGTTGTTGTCAGTTGTGTTGTCAATGAATACATAGTGGATGGTGTCCTGTGGGAATCGAGGTTTCACATCGGTCAAAAAATCCCACCGTTTCCCGTTAATGTACTGTGTGGGAAAAGACTATAACGCATTGTTCATATGCGGAACAGTGATAAATGGTTGAACGGAATCTGGAATAGTCAATGTTTGTATAAACAAGACAGCGTCTTTAGCTGCTATATATCCGTTCTGTTGTATCCCATGCTCACAGGATCAGTACATTTTCTGTGAATTTTTATGTGGATAGCTTTTATTTCATTCCAATATTCGATAATTATTGGCTTGTACTCTCTTCTAGTTTCGTTTGTCATCTTGTTCATAATGCTTTGCAGACTATCGAGCAGTATTCTTTGTTCCCGAATCTTGGGTACTATGTCGTGCTCATCCTCCATAGAAGTTATGGATCCTGTGTACATCTCCATTTCTATGGAAAATAACTGTTTGGTTAATTGGTCTTTGTATGTGACGACCAATTCTTTTATATTTTTGAAATATTGATTTTTAAAATAATTGTGCTCAGTGGTTGAGCCTTGCATTATCTTATTTATATTTGTTTCCTCTATCAAAAATGTATCCCAGAGATTCGATAGCTTTTTCAGGCGGAATCTGACTTCTGTTTCCTCTCAGTGGTATCCTTTTCATAATTTTTTATAATATTTTGGATCTTTTCTCCTGTGGCTAATTGCCTATCCAGTATGGCATTAATGCTTGCCGATGACATTTTTATACCCGGTACTCGAATAGTAAGGGGGTATATTAGATTTGTTCAAAAAATGGATCTGTGTAACACCCAGAAGGAAGCATTTCCGACCCCATAAAGTATATATATTCTTGATCAGCATCAATAGCCGAGTCGATATAGCTATGTCTGTCTATCCGTCCGTCTGTCCGTCCGTCTTCATTTGCGCCTATAGCTCAGAGACTATAAAAGCTAGAAGAACACAATTTTGTATCCGGACTCCTGTCCTATCACACTGTTACAAATGTATTTAAAAATTTCGCCCCGACCCCTTCCGTCCACTCAAAAAACGAAAATCTGTGGCATGCACAATTTTAAAGATACGAGAAAAACGCAGAATCATAGAGAATAAACATATCTATCAGAGAATTTAATCTGGATCAGATCGGATCATAAATATAGCCACAATGAAGAAAACCATTTCGAAATGCATCATTTCCTCTCGCTCTTTCTCACACACCGGGGTAGGCGCTATGCCTGATCGAATTTTTTGACGCCTAGTTCTCAGAGACTATAAGAGCTAGATCAACCAAACTTGCTATCCAAGCTCCTGTGATATCAAACCGAGACGAGTTTGTTTCAAAATTTAGCCACGCCCCTTTTCGTCCCCACAAAAGATGAAAATCTACAATTTTGAAGATACGGGAAGATATCTATCAGAGTATTGAATCTGAATCAGATCGGATCATAAATATAGTCAAAAGGAACAAATGAAATTTCAGTGGCCTTCCAAGCGCAGACGGATTCCCTCTCTCTCTCGCACACAGCCGTGTATGTATATGTAGGAAGTATATAAAGACATGTAGAAAAGGCAGATGTAAAAAATTTATGTAAAAAAATATGGAAACATCTAATAGATAAAAATCTCCGAAAAGGTTCGACTTAATTACTTTTTTCTTTTTTGGCTAAAATTAAATTTGTCCCTTTTGCAAACATGTAATAAATTACAACAAGCTCACATACATATATACTGACTGAGTACCGGGTACTAAGTAGAGACGCGGCTCACAACGTTCCCCCTTGTTTTTATTTGTAATAATATATATGACCCGATGGAGGTAATTTGTTTGTCGCAATGACCGACTGTGCCTCTACTCACAAACAAGAAAGTGATCAAAATATTCTAATAAATAATTACGGCAATATTCGTTTTTATTTTTTTACTCCAACCGTAGTCTGTTTCGGTTTGTGCAAATCAAATAACTCCAACTGAGTTTTCCTTCACCGAAGGTTTGAAATTTAAAAAAATAACAATTGCTATTTATGTTGTATGTGAATTGATCGCCAAGTTGACCGATTCTGTCGGATGAATGAATGAATCCAGATCCAAATCCGAATTTTCAAATCAGGAGACCAAATTAATGGTCTACTGATTGATTAAAAAGTCGGGGGTCACCAAATGTACGAACCAACTTTATCTGTTCATGTAGATTCAGTTTCTACTGATAATTGTCAATATGACAATTGTATGCTGAAATTTAAATGTGTATGCCACCGGTTCATGTACCACTAACAAAATGTCGCTGCAATTGGTGCTTGAAACAAATTGGGGTTCGGAGATGTGAATACGTCAGAGTTTTCTTTCGTACTGTTTTTATTAGAAAATATGCAGAGTTTAATACAGTTCTGATGGGTCACAATTGCTTACTTAGGATCTTAGGATTACTCATTTAGATCTAGGTACAATATCGATCAATTTATTTATATCTAAACAATTACTAAAAATGTAACAGCATATGTGTCAGGTCTCAGATAGTTTATGACGGTCAAAGGGTATCTTACAAATGGTGTGAAATTTGACCCAAATGCAGTTCATCCAGATAGAGCTATAAATAGATTAAGATCATATGGATATAAATCCATCCACCTGCCCGTTGCGTATTTATTTAGGTCAGCGTTGCATATTACATGTTTATTTATGTCATTTTAGATTTTATAGTCGTTTATTTATTTAGGCGGCTGGAAATTCGTAACCGTTTATGGCTATTTACCTACATGGGTCTACTCATACGATTTAGTACTTTAATTGAAATCGTACACCTATAAATCCATTGGAATCAGCGGATATAGATGGACGAATATGACAAAGCCCTTATGGATTTCGTAAAAAAAATATATCCTGTTAAAATTTCAGAGGAATAATCCGCTCTTCTTGAACCAAGGACCTGCTATTTACCGTACTTTGGTGTTGTTAACATAAACAAGCCCAAGAAAATAAGATTGGTTTTCGATGCAGCCGCGACGACTTTTACAAGGGAAATTTGCAATATGTGCTGATATAAAAGAAATGTTTTTACAAGTGCAAGTCCGAAAAGAGAAACAGGATGCTTTAAGATTCCTTTGGAGGCATGGAAATCGGAAAGCTCAGGTTGAAACATATAAAACTACTTTCCTCATAATTACAGCAGCATTCTCTCCTTGTTGTGCCCGATACATAAAGAACATCAACGCACAAAATGCTGAATGTTACATGGAGGAATTAATCGATGCCATTCAGTCGAAGCATTATGTGGATGACTTCGTTGCTAGTCCGAAGAAAAAAATCAGGATGTCAGGATTCAAATCAGTCAGAAAGAGTACATAAGATGGGAAAATTTGAATGAATTCAGGAATTGGTAAATGAAACGAAGGAAAACGACTTGGAAAACTGACTAGCACCAACCGTTCAAATGAGTAACGAAGCAACAGACAAGATTTTAGGCATGTATTGGGATAGGAAGTGCGACAAGCTTGTATTCGATCCCAAGCTGAACCGTATCGACAAAGAAATTGTAAGAGGAATGAAGTGCCTTACTAAGAGCCAACTACTAAGTCTTGTCATGTCTGAATTTGATCCTTTCGAAATGTTAGCGGACTTAATGATACACGGAAAAATCCTGATCTAAGATGTTTGGAGGACTGGAATGGAATTAGAATGACTTATTACCGCAAAATTTATTTTCAAAATTCAAGATTTGGGTACTTCAGTTACAACAAGTAAAACATTTTCAATTGGATAGATGCTATATGCCAAAAATTTTGTCAACGATTTTTTGTCATAAGATATAGTTTTATATTTTCGTTGATGCGAGCGAACAAGCCTTCGCAACTTGTGGTGAAGACACGAAATTAGTCTTTATTGCAGGAGAGACCAGGTGCGCACCGTTGAGGATGTTATCGATTCCCAGACTGGAGTTGCAAGCAGCAGTGTTGGGTACACGTATGAGAAAACTATTTTAGAAAGTCAGGTGTGTTGACTTCTCAATAGATTTAGAAGCCAGTAGATGTTGTTTGATTTAGAGTTCTTTATTTAATGTCTTGAGTGAATATTCTTATGCCTTCATGAGGCTAAGCAACCAAAGCAGCGCTGTCGGTGTAGCCGGCAGCGCAGCGGCTGAAATATTAGCTTATGTAAATGTATATGCTCGACGCTGGTGTTAGAGGGAGCGCGAGGGAAGATATATGCATGCATGCAATGCTATGTGCCGTCGAGTCGTGGGAATATGCTGACGTTGCACTTGCATTGCCAGAGACACTCTTGGGCGATCGTAATACGATCACTCAGTTATGTCTCGGACTTTATTATTATACAATCACTGAAAAAAAGTGTTACAGTGTGTATTCGCTAAGTACCCTTAGTACAGTGGGTACCCGATATATGCGCATACTACATCTCCCTCCTTTTGAAAAATAACGTAAGGTACTAAAGTTATTATATAAAAATTATTATATGAAATTTATTACTGCAATTAATGCGAGTGTAAAAAAATATATATTTAAGTATGGCTTTTTTAATGTTAATGCTTTTATATGCCCATATTAAAATGATTATGAAATTTACATTTTTTACCTCTCTTTATGTACTTTTTGTTTTTTATTTTTATTGTTTGAGATTATGATATTATCTCTTTCTTCTATGTTTTCTACTCTATACGGTCCAGTATATTTTAAGTCTAACTTGTGCCCTGTTTCGTTTTGTAATAAAACTTGGTCACCTATCTCTAATACAAACTTTATTGTCATAATATTTCTTGTTATTTTTCTTACGTTGTTCCAACAAGATCCTGGCTCTTTTATGGGCTATTTCTAATCTATACCTAACTTCCTTAGCATAATCTTCTACATTATAAAGTGGATTTATTCTATCTACGCTATTAAAATGTGTTGGAATGTTTGAAGTCTTACCGAAAACTAACTCATATGGACAATAATCGTGTGCCATAGAGGGTTTTGTAAGTATTAAAGCCATACATCCCAATGTGTTTTATCAGTTAAGATGTATGAGCGTATGAACTCATTAAAAGTTCTGTGGCTTCGCTCCACGGTTCCTACAGTCTGATGATGATGTGCAGTGAATGTTATGTTTTGGATATTCATAAGTGTACATAAATCCTCAATTATTGAATTTTTATATTCTGTTCCCATGTCCGTTGTGAACGTCTTCATTGGACAGTACTTTAGAACACAATTTTCAAAAATAGCTGTAGCTACTGTTTTTGCACTTTTGTTATTTATTGGTATGGCAACAAGGTATTTTGTTAAGTCACAGATTAAAGTGACTGCATATTCGTTTCCTTGTTCTGATTTGGGGAGTGGACCGATCGTATCCACTATCACTCTATCATGGTATTTCTGTTATAGTTAATGGGGTTTTGGTTTTTCTTGTTGTTTTATACTTTTGGCATTTTTGACATTTGCGTATGTACTTATTTATTTCTTAAGTCATATTTTTCCAAAAATAATGTCTTCTGACCTTGGCAAAAGTTTTTGTTATGCCTGTATGTCCGTATGTCCCCCTTGTATCGGATCTTCATATAATGTAGACAAAATTGCTTATTTTTCTTTTTCATTTGTTATTAGGGTCACTTGGTTGAGTAGCGCTACTCTCAATGATTTTAATATTTTATTGCCCATATTTTTTAAATGTATTCAAAGATGTTTTCCCACGGTGCCACTTTGAGTTGGCTGCTTTCATATTTACCGGCTTGCATTTCAAGCTTTGGAAGAATTGACCTAAGTCAAAAATTCCATTAGTATACATAATATCTTGCAGTAATTTTCTTTCCATGTTTGAAAAAACGTCATATATTTTACATGCAAAGTCACTACTTGTAAGGAACCTATTTCAGGCTGGGGTGAGATCAGCTTGTCCAGGGTCCTCTACAAGAAATTTGTAGTTGATAGGGGGACTTTAGGCGGGGGAAAGAATAGGTGGCGTGATCG
This sequence comes from Drosophila helvetica, assembly GCA_963969585.1. Taxonomy (NCBI): domain Eukaryota; kingdom Metazoa; phylum Arthropoda; class Insecta; order Diptera; family Drosophilidae; genus Drosophila; species Drosophila helvetica. The sequence continues at coordinate 26,559,807 of OZ018402.1, read as the reverse complement.
AGGTTGTGCGGGGGGTGTGATTTCTAGTTTGGTGTGAAGTACCAAGGGTATGCCGGGGGAGGCGAAGGGAGGACCACGTGGCGTGGGGGTGATCCTTCGGGCTGTCGACGCAGGGGAGAGGGTTCTCACAGAGTGACCCACCGTCGCTGAACTCTCGGGGCTACGGTTCTGAGAGGGGGGGGGGGGGGGGGGAGACGGGATATCGAACGATGCGTAGTCGCTAAGGTTCTCCAAACTACTGGTCGAGGGTCTGAGGCGGGGATAGAACGATGCGTAGTCGCTAAAGTTCTCAAAAACTACTGGTCAGAGGTCTGAGACGGGGATAGAGCGATGCGTAGTCGCTAAAGTCCTCAAAACTACTGGTCAGAGGTCTGAGACGGGGAAAGAACGATGCGTAGTCGCTAAAGTCCTCAAAACTACTGGTCAAGGGTCTGAGACGGGGATAGAACGATGCGTAGTCGCTAAAGTTCTCAAAACTACGAGTCAAGGGTCTGAGGCGGGGATAGAACGATGCGTAGTCGCTAAAGTTCTCAAACTAGGGGCCAGAGGGGATGAAGACGGGATATAGAACGATGCGTAGTCGCTAAAGTTCACAATTCCACGACTCAGAGGGACGGGGGTGGGATATGGAGCGATTAATGAACAAATAATAACGCCAGGAGTGGTGTCGTTTCTTATTGTATCTTTATTGTTAATCGAAGGACCTACGCTGCGACCCTGGCTGCACCACTGGATCTAGATTCGAACTTACGTGTAAAGAAAACGGGATCAAGGACGCGCGTATTCATAGGCTTAGACGGCGCGGGGCAAAGAAATGCCAACGTTCGGCGGCGCGTTCGGGGAATAACAGTTAGGAACTGAGGCGGAAGTCAAACAGCCTATTGCGTACACGTGTCGCCGTGGCTTGTTACGAACGGAGGGTTTTACGTTTCGGTGCGTGTGCTTTGCTCTCTGGTTCCCGTCGAAGTGAAAGATCGCCGGTCGGTCGGTTTCCTCCCCTCCTCTTTCGATATCATCCGCCTATCGATCGCGGTTTTAAAGTGACCGTAGGAAATACTATTCAGTATCGTTTATTGGTCTTAACGCCTTCATTGGCAGACTAAATTAAATAACAAAGCGCAATTAATACTAACTTATTGTCTAAGAAGAAATCAAAAATAGTCGGGACAATCGGATAATAATAAATTTGAGAAAAATAAACTAGGTATAAACGCCTTCTGTGGCTCCATATGAGGTTTATTCCATCGTTATCGTGGGGGTATGTGCCAGGGTTGGCGAAACGTCTATTATGCAGGGTTGGCGAGTATCTCGTGGCTTGTAAGGACCGATTCGATCCTTACACCCCCCCCACCCCTTTCTTCCGGGGTGGACGACGACACGGCCGCTACGGGCACGGTGGACCTGGTACTCTCGGCCTCCGTGTATGGCCGTGAATCGGGCGCGCGCTCCGAGGCGACCTGTCTCTCGGACCCTGGCGATGAGGTCGGCGGGTAGTCATCGACCGGGAGTGTAGACGTCCCATTCGGCTGGGGCCACGACATTTCTTTCGGGCTGGTTGTCCGCAGCGGCGGATGTATTCGCCTCCTGGAGGACCTCGTCCCAGTCTACCTCCGAGCCGATGAGCAGCAATAGATCGCTGAAGTCTCCTGGATCGAGGAGTTTCTCCCCGGCCGGGAAACTGTGGTCGTCGCCGTGTGCTGGGTTATTGAGTACGTCTGAGTTATCGCGTACGTCTGGGTTGACCTTCTGGTCGGTCTCCTTCGACCTCGGGTCGGTCCTCTTTGACCTCGGGTCCTGTGGCACGTGTACTGGTGGTGACGTCGGGTCTTGAGGTTGGTTGGCCTGCGATGGCCGCGGGACAGTTGGCTGGGTTGCGTCGAGTGAGCCCAAACGTACCCTACGTAGCCGGATGTTGCCGATGGTGTCTCCGGGTCGGCTCGTGTTCCCACATCGACATCCCACCTCTCGTCGTCTTGGGTCAGACTGGGCGTTGGGTAGGTGCGCCGGAAGCGGGGACCGTCTTCGCCCTCTAGCGAAGACGTGGATTCCCACCGTGCGAGGGTGGATCGGGGGCGAGGTTGCCGTCGATGTGTCGTCTCTTTTTTGGGTGTGATGTGGGGTTGTCGCCTTCCTCTGCCTCCGTCTCGACGTCGTGGGTCTCGGTCGTCTCTGTGGTTGCCACCTCGGGCTCGTGGGTTCCGTCTGTTTCGCCTTCGGAGCCGTCGTCGTCTACTGTGTATGCTGGGACGTCGCGCAGGGCCTCGGCAGGCTCCCAGAAAGCGTTAAAAAATTCGCCGACGCTCCGGCCTGGGGGAATGGACACGTCGACCGTCATCCGGAGGTTTTGGGTGATGCGCATTCCCCACGGCGTGGCCACGTAGTGGTATGTTTCTGCGCTCGACACGAACTCCTGCATGTAATACTCGTCGTCTTCCTCCTCCTCGTCGTACGGGTTCCGTGGGGGCTGGACGTACGGGGCGATCTCCCGTTCCGGGGTCACTTCCCGGTATACGCCGCGGCCGTGCCGAGCGTCACGACGTTGGTAAAGCGGAACCTCCGGCAGGCGCGCGGACTCGGTATACCGGGGTGAGCGAGTGGTTGGTTCTTGGTGGCCGTATTGGGACGAGCCCGGGGCGTAGGATGGTGACTCCGGAGCGTATCCTGGCGAGCGTGGCGTGTATTCGGTCGGCCATGTTTCACCGCCGAAAGGAGGTGAGGCGTTGACACGTCTAGTGAACAACGGCGGAGTGGCGGGTAGATCTTCTTCAGGGTCTCCTAAATCCATCGGTGACGACGTCAGATCGACGAACGCCATTGGTTCCCCCGCGGGGCGACGCAGTGCTCGTAGCGGAGATGATACCGCACTGTACGGTGCGAAGGGGGGCGTCGGAGAGTTTCCTCCGATGGTTTCATACTCTGAGAACTCCATATACCGTTCTTGGTCCTCGAAGTCGCTGTCCTCACGCTCAGCGTCGGAGTCCTCGCCTCTCAGCAGGGTCTCGGAGGAGCTTGCCTCGTCCGAATCCATCATGAATCCTATAACTTAGGTCTGCATTAAAGAAAAATGGAGGGATTATGTAAATCTAACGCGTTTTACTCTAATGAACTTTAGTGGTGCAGCCTTACAAAACTAATGTTCTTATTGGTAGTAGTATACAAGTGAGTACAATGGGTGGACTATCGTTAGTGGGATTAGATCTACGTTAGGGCATGCGGTTGCTCCGGAGAGCGAATGCGTCCTCGGGCGGGCTCGTCGTAGGTCGTGTCAGCGCGATTCATGCTGTCTTCGTGGTCGGCCTGGTCTTGGTGGTTTTCGATAGCTTCGTAGATGGTCTTGTCGGCGTGGTCTTCTTCGTTGGAATGGAACTAACACTTCTTTCAGCCTGGCCGCTTTAGCGAGGGCTGATTCCGCATTACTCGTCATTCCGACTGTGACCTCTTCGTACAAGGTGCCGGGTAAGCGGGGCTCCCTACCGTGTAACAAGTAGGAGGGGCTAAAAACAGTCGTGTCGGAGACACTAGAATTGATGGCGAGCAACATCTCGGGTAATAACTCGTCCCAGGTGTTTTGGTGGCCGTCGATGAATTGGGATATCATCGTTTTGACGGTTCGATTTGCTCTCTCGGTGGGGTTTTCTTGCGGACTATAGGACGCAGTATGTTGCAACTCTACCCCAGCGGACTTGAGAAATGCCTTGAAAGACCGACTGGTAAATTGTGTTCCGTTGTCACACACAAACACTTTTGGTACTCTGAAATGACCGAGAGTCCGTTCTCGGAAGGCTCGTTCGAGGTTGGTGGCTGTTGCCTTCCTTAGCGGGACCAACTCGACCCATTTCGAGAAGATATCGAAGAATACCAAGAGAGTAGTATTACCTCGTTTCGAGCGGGGTAACGGTCCGACGAAATCGGCGCACAATGTCGCGAGGGGTTCGTCGACTTGACGGGTGAACATTCTTCCGGCTGGTTTCTGTTGCGAGACTTTGAATTGTTGGCAGCTGAGGCATCCACGGACGTATCGTCGCACGTCGCGGTACATACCGGGCCAGTAGTATCTTTGGGAGATCCGAGTGATCGTTTTCCGGACGCCGAGATGGCCGGCCGTCGGTTGGTCATGACTTTCCTGTAGTAGCCTTGCTCGGTTGCCTTTGGGTACACAGAGTTTCTACGGTATGTAGTCCTCGTCGTCGGCTCGGTGTCCCAGGTGTCGATAAAGTTGTCCGTCTTCGTACGCATTGTCTGAATACTTCTGAGGTTGGTCTCGAACTTGTTGAATCCTTCGCTCCAACCAAGTATACCGCGCTTTAACCTCCTGGACCCATGCCAAGGCGTCCAAAGGTTGTCGAGACAGTGCATCTGCAACGACGTTTTGCCTACCCGGTCGATATTGTACATCATATTGGTACTGTTGTATTTCGAGCGCCCACCTTGCTATTCTGCCTTAAGGACTTTCGAGCGTGTTCAACCACTTCAGAGCGAGATGGTCTGTGATAACGTTGAACCGGTAGCCCTCGAGATAGCAACGTAGCTTCCTAATCGCCCATATGACCGCTAGACATTCCTTGTCCGTGGCTGAGTAGTTTTCTTCGGCCTTATTGAGGCGTCGACTTACGTATGCGATGACACGTTCCTTCCCTTCGATTTCTTGCGTAAAGACAGCCCCTATTCCTAGGTTACTCGCGTCGGTTTGTAGAGAAAATTTAACATTAAAGTCCGGACAAGCAGGAACGGGAGCAGTAGTTAAGAGTCCTTTCAGGTTGTCGAAGGAAGCTTGCTGTTCTTGGGTCCATGTCCACTCCTTTCCCTTTTTCAGCAGCTGTGACATAGGTTGTACCACGGCGGCGAAATTTGAAAGTACCTGCGGTACCACGATGCCATCCCTATGCATTGGCGAAGTTCTTTCAGACTGGTGGGTGGTTTCAGATCTTTTACTGCTGCTATCTTGTCAGGGTCTGTATGGATGCCCTCTTCGCTGACCACGTGACCTAGGTACTTGATTCGGCGTTGGAAGAATGTTACACATGCTGGCGTTAATCCGTAAGTTTGCCTTGCGTAGCCGTGCGAAGACTTGTTTTAAGTTGCGCAAGTGTTCTTGATAATCCTTCCCGACAATGACGATGTCGTCCAGATATGCGAACGCGAAGGGCTCCATGTCGGTGCCGATGACTGTGTCGAGGGTTCGTTGAAAAGTTGCAGATGCTGAATGTAACCCAAAGGGCATAACTCTCCATTGGTAGAGTCCCCTTCCGGGTACCGTGAACGCCGTCGCCTCCCTGCTATTGGGGGCCATGGGCACCTGCCAATACCCGTTTTTTAAATCAAGCGTCGTGATGAACCTGGCGTTTTTGAGTCGTTCCAGGATGTAAATTATCCGAGGCAACGGGTATGCGTCAGGGATAGAGCGCTCGTTGAGTTGGCGAAAGTCCACGCACATGCGCCACCGTCCGTCCTTTTTACGGACGAGAACGATCGGAGCGCTGTGCGGACTGCGCGACGGCTCGATGAGACCTTCGGCTAGCAACTCGTCAATTTGTGCGTCACTGATTCGCATCATGGCCGGATTCCTTGGGTGATAGCGTTGCTTTATTGGCGGACTATCCTTCATAACGATGCTGTGTTCTGTCAAGTCCGTCGTCCCCCTCAGACGTTCGAACTTTGGGAGCTCTTCGTCTAAGAACTCCCGGATTTGCGGTGCTATGTCTAAGGGCCAAGGTTGCACGTCTGGTTCCGGTTCATCTTCGACGGGGATATTCGTTCCGAGAGTGGTGTCTTGATCGTGGTGTTCAGGGAGGATGGTCGTGTCGAAAGGGCTGGCTAAGTCTGGATTAGGGGAGTACTCGACTATATTGGCGATGACAGGAGTAGTGTCGGCCATGATCTCGGGATGCCGCGGTAAAGGTTCTGCCGGTACATACTCCTCCCACTGCGCCGTAAGGTCGTCGCCTTCCATCACCTCCGCTGGTATCCCGGTTCTCATGATCTCCGTCGAAGTTATGGTGTGGACGCGTTGCGTGGATATTCCCCCGATCGTTGTCTCGGTTGCAGTCGTCACGCTCGTTGTCCTCGTGGACATTCTCCTGATCGCGCCGTTGGCGTCCTCGTACCAAAAATTTCCGTTGACCTCATAGTAATCATGTTCCCCGTTGGGGTCCTTGTACTCGTAGTTTCCATTGATATTCTCGTGGTCGTGTTCTCCGTGGGTTTTGTTGTACTCGTGGTCTCTGTTGATATGCTCGTGGTCGTGTTTTCGGTTGGTGTCCTTATGTTCGTAGTTTCGGTTGGCACGCTCGTGGTCTTGTTCTCCGTGGGTGTCGTTATGCTCGGGGTCTCCGTTGATATGCTCGTGGTCGTGTTCTCGGGTGTTTGGTTCTGGATTCGATGCTCTGTGGGTGACGGCGTGGCAGTGTTCTCTGGTGCTTGTCTCTGGGTCTGGTTCTCGGTGGGTGACGGCGTAGCTGTGTTCTCTGGTGTTTGTCTCTGGGTCTGGTTCTCGGTGGATGACGGCGTAGCCATGTTCTCTGGTGCTTGTCTCGGGGTCTGGTTCTCGGTGGATGACGGCGTAGCCGTGTTCTCTGGTGCTTGTCTCGGGGTCTGGTTCTCGGTGGATGACGGCGTAGCCGTGTTCTTTGGTGCTTGTCTCGGGGTCTGGTTCTTGGTGGATGACGGCGTAGCCGTGTTCTCTGGTACTTGTCTCTGGGTTATATTCTCGGTAGGTAATCTCGTAGCCATGTTCTCCGCCTTTCGTTTCCGGTTCTCATTCTGGGTTGGGGTTCTCGTAGCCGTGGTCTCCGTCAATTGTCTCAGGTTCTCGCTCTTGGTTGGGGGTTTCGTGTCCGTGGTTTCCGGTTCTCGTCTTTGGTTCGCGTTCTGGGATACATGATCTTGTAGATGGCTGGTGGTGACCACTGGTTCGTCGGAATTGCTGCAGTACCCTCGTAGATGTAGACGCGTAGTGCCGCACTGGATCGTGGTTTCTATGGCACACAGGAAGTTCATCCCTAGGATGACACTCTCTACCATGTTAGGTAGCACTAGGAGGGGACCTGGGGCGTGTGTAATTGGGTGCTCGCGAGCAAAACTCGGGTTATCTTCCTAACTGACCCATCTGCTAATCGGATCTGCATGGATGTGGCTTGTGTGTTTGTGTCCGTGGTTAGTTGTCGTGCCAGTGTTTCGTTCACGAAACTTCGGGTCGCTCCCGTGTCGACGGTAGACTCCGTCGTTCGTTCTCCGATCGTCACCATCGCCACTATCCGTCCGTCGTGTACATGCAGAGGTTTTTTTCGTCGTGGGTTTGTGGTGGCGTCGGTCCCGGCTGATCCCGTCTCAGCCGAGGACGCGACTAGTTGCCCGAGGTTTCGCGCCTGCAGCAGTGGATGGTTTTCACGTTCCGCTTGCCACATTCCCAACAGAAAAGAATGGGCCTGTTCTGTCAGTTCGTAGACAAGTGATCTGACCCACCACAGCGGCGACAAGCTGCGCGTGCGTTGACGATGGGGGGTACGTCGTGCTGGATCATGTTATTGGACGCCTCCGTCAGTGGTGTACTGCCCTGAGTTGAACCCGGCTTATTGTCCGATTCAGCTCGGCTACCAGGAGTTTGGCGGAACGGGTTCCGGCTTTGGGGCGTGCTTGTTTGCTAGTAATCGGTGGTCGAGTCTGTCTGGCTGCGTCTAAGAAGACTACGAGTGGGGGTCGTTACGGATGGGTGCCAGCTCCCGGTGTTACTTCGCGCCTGAATACTCTCGAACTCCATGGCTAGTTGTGTAAGCTGGGCCAGGTCTCGTAGCTCGTGTCTCCTCACATATAGTTGATAACCTGGTAGAGCGTTATCGTATATGCGATTGAGCTCCCGGGCCGTGTCATACCCCGCATGGTGCATGAGTAGGCGGATCTCGATGACGAAGTCCTTGAATAACTCGCCCACCGACTGTTTACGTGCCCGAATCTTGTCTTCCAATTGCTCGTAATACCGGGGCGGGAGGAAGAAGCTGAAGAATTCCATGCGGAAGTCAGCCCACGAGGCGCTTTGGAGTCGACTGGTGCGGAACCAACGACTAGCTCTGTCAGTGAGGAGTTCTGCCATGGCTCGAGGGAGATGGTTCATGTCGACACCATATTAGAGAGCGCGCTCTTCGAGCACTTCTAAGAAGGCGAGCGGGTCGTCATGGCCGTTGAAGTGTACACCCCAACGTCTGATCTTGTCAGCCATCTGGAAGGCGTGAAGTGACGAAGTGCTGGACTGGCTTCTAATCTCGGTGTGCTTTGCTGAGGCGTCCGCCGGAGAGAAGGCGTTCCTCGCGGGAGCTAGGCTGGGTTCGGGTGACTTTTGGCCATTGTCCTCAGAGGTCGGGACTGTTGGTGGCACATGGCTTATGCCAAAGGTGGGCGGGGGGACCTGCAGACCAAGTTTTTGCTCCGTGGACTGCGGTTTCTCTGACGGGGCTTTGGTGGCGGGATGCGGTGATTTGGAGCGGCTCCGAGGCTTGGCAAACTGGTTTTTGAGTTCCGCTAGGCGGTCCCAAACGGAAGGTGCGTGTTTGCCTGTCATGAACATGGCGAAGTTCCTACTCAAGTCGTCGACGTTGCCTTGTTTGTCGTAGCCGAACTCATCTGCGTACTCGTCGAGTTCGTCTCGACGGCGTTGGTATATCCAACTGGTACCCACCCCAGGATTTTCAACTACTTCTGTGGTGCAATACTCACTCAGATCGTTATCACTGCTTTGCTCCATGACTGGTAGCAGTTTCTGGCCTTCGTGTGGAATTAGAGAGTGTGCGTGGCTGTCCCTTTCACGGATTAGTGTTGGTTTTATTTTGACTGTTTTTGTTTTACACTGGTTGGTTTAGTTTATTGTATTACTTGCTGTTCGCCTTCCGTAGTGTTGCACGATCACTGTAGCGTATTGATATTTGGTTGACACTGTACTTGCACTCTGACCACTTTTCCGACCGGCACTGTAATTGGGACTGTTTGCCAAAATTTTGCGGTGAGACGGTTTTTCTGACCGGCACTGTCGTGATTTGCATTACGATGATTTGTCTGACTTGCACTGTACTTGTACTACGAAAACTTTTTGACTGGCACTGTGATTAGGGCGGCGGTTTGCCGAGGATTTACGGTGAGACGGTTTTTTTTCTGACCGGCACTGTCGTGATTTGCACGGCTATCGTTTGTCTGATTTACACTGTATTTGTACTGCGATGGTTTTGACTGGTACTGAACTTGATTTGCACTGCGATGGTTTGTCTGACCGGTACTGTACTTGTTTTCGCGATTGGCGTGATCACGATGCGAGTGGGTGTGTGAGGTATCTTCACGTGTATGTTCGACTCGTGGCGTGGGTTTCTTTTGAGCTTGCGGGCGCGCGTCGGTGTGTGTTCTTGTCTGTGTGGGTGCGTGTTTTTTTGCGTGTCGGGCGGCGTGGCGTTGTTTGCTCTGATTGTACTTCAGCACGTGGTCTGTGGGTACGGATTTTGGCTATTCTACCTGTTTCTTTCCCTTTTGGTAATGTCTCCCTAAAGTCCCTGCTCGGGCGCCACTTGTCCCTGCTCGGGCGCCACTTGTAAGGAACCTATTTCAGGCTGGGGTGAGATCAGCTTGTCCAGGGTCCTCTACAAGAAATTTGTAGTTGATAGGGGGACTTTAGGCGGGGGAAAGAATAGGTGGCGTGATCGAGGTTGTGCGGGGGGTGTGATTTCTAGTTTGGTGTGAAGTACCAAGGGTATGCCGGGGGAGGCGAAGGGAGGACCACGTGGCGTGGGGGTGATCCTTCGGGCTGTCGACGCAGGGGAGAGGGTTGACCCACCGTCGCTGAACTCTCGGCGCTACGGTTCTGAGAGGGAGGTGGGGGGGGGGGGGGGGGGGGGAGACGGGATATCGAACGATGCGTAGTCGCTAAGGTTCTCCAAACTACTGGTCGAGGGTCTGAGGCGGGGATTGAACGATGCGTAGTCGCTAAAGTTCTCAAAAACTACTGGTCAGAGGTCTGAGACGGGGATAGAACGATGCGTATTCGCTAAAGTCCTCAAAATTACTCTTCAGAGGTCTGAGACGGGGATAGAACGATGCGTAGTCGCTAAAGTCCTCAAAACTACTGGTCAAGGGTCTGAGACGGGGATAGAATGATGCGTAGTCGCTAAAGTTCTCAAAACTACGGGTCAAGGGTCTGAGGCGGGGATAGAACGATGCGTAGTCGCTAAAGTTCTCAAACTACGGGCCAGAGGGGATGAGGACGGGATATAGAACGATGCGTAGTCGCTAAAGTTCACAATTCCACGACTCAGAGGGACGGGGGTGGGATATGGAGCGATTAATGAACAAATAATAACGCCAGGAGTGGTGTCGTTTCTTATTGTATCTTTATTGTTAATCGAAGGACCTACGCTGCGACCCTGGCTGCACCACTGGATCTAGATTCGAACTTACGTGTAAAGACAACGGGATCAAGGACGCGCGTATTCATAGGCTTAGACGGCGCGGGGCAAAGAAATGCCAACGTTCGGCGGCGCGTTCGGGGAATGTCAGTTAGGAACTGAGGCGGAAGTCAAACAGCCTATTGCGTACACGTGTCGCCGTGGCTTGTTACGAACGAAAGGTTTTACGTTTCGGTGCGTGTGATTTGCTCTCTGGTTCCCGTCGAAGTGAAAGATCGCCGGTCGGTCGGTTTCCTCCCCTCCTCTTTCGATATCATCCGCCTATCGATCGCGGTTTTAAAGTGACCATAGGAAATACTATTCAGTATCTTTTATTGGTCTTAACGCCTTCATTGGCAGACTAAATTAAATAACAAAGCGCAATTAATACTAACTTATTGTCTAAGAAGAAATCAAAAATAGTCGGGATAATCGGATAATAATAAATTTGAGAAAAATAAACTAGGTATAAACGCCTTCTGTGGCTCCATATGGGGTTTATTCCATCGTTATCGTGGGGGTATGTGCCAGGGTTGGCGGAACGTCTATTATGCAGGGATGGGTTATGCAGTATCTCGTGGCTTGTAACGACCGATTCGATCGTTACAACTTTGCGTACATCGGCATTGCTGTTGACTTTATATAGGTTGGGTTTTGAAGCTTTTGTAAGAGATTGCCTAGACAATTCCACTTTTTCGTGTCCTGCGCAGGATTTTTGTCTACTTTCTTGATTTCTTGTAGCGACTTTCATTTCTTTGTTTGTTGTTTCTATATTTTTTAGGTCTGTGATGGTTATTCTCGATAACGCATCTGCTATTTCATTGTCTTTTCCCTTAAGATACTCCACAGTGAAATCATATTCTTCTAAATCTAGTCTCATTCGTGTTAGTTTTGAGCTAGGGCTAACCATTGAAAATAAATAAGTAAGCGGTCTATGGTCAGTTTTGACGGTGAAGTGTTTGCCATAAATATATGGTCGAAAATGATTTATTGCCCGATGTATTGCCGCTAATTCTTGTTCTATTGTGTTATAATTATAATTTTACGTTAGCACAGCTCCACATGCTTGTTTACTTGCATCCGTTGTTATACAGAATTCTTTGTTGAAATCGAGATATTGCAGAAAGGTTGGTTTCATCAATTCTTTTTTTTAGATATTCGAATGCCTGCTGACATTTATCTGTATATTCTTTTTGCATAATCTTGTTATGTGGCGTGAATGATCGTAAAAGTTTTTTATAAAACGTCTTTAATAATTGCATAATGCATCGAATCTTCTAGCGCTGTCTGCGTCCGTTGGGACTGGGTATTTTTCTATGACGTCATATTTCTTGTCGTCTGGTAAAATACCTTTGTCAGTACACTTAAGACCTAAAAAGGTTACTTCGTGTCTGAAAAATGAGCACTTTTCAGGGTGCAATTTGAGGTTGTGTTTTCTACATAGGTCAAAAACGTTAGTAAGGTTTTTAATCATCTGCTTTTCGGAACAACCGATGACAATTAGGTCATCCATGTTCAAGAATGCCTGAGTAGGTTCGAGACCGGAAAATGCAATTGTCATCATTTTTTGAAAAGAGTTTGCGCTATTTTTAAACCATATGGAATCGCGTGAAGCGATAGGAGCCACTGCTCGTAGAAAAGGACGTTATATTGCTTGAACTTTCTTCGAGTTCTATTTGATGAAAGCCAGACATCAGATCTAGGCATGACAAGTATTTGGCTCTACCTAATTGGTCAAGAATATAATCTATTCTGGGTAAAGGAAATTTGTCTGATAACACTTCTTTATTTATTTATTTAGTCAATTACTAGGCGCCATCTTTTGCTATCTGAATTCGGTAACGATTTCTTTGGGACGATTAATAATGGACTGTTGTACTCTGAGACTGAGGGTTCCACTATTTTGTTTTTTATTAGTATTTCTACCTGTTTTATAACTTCCTCTTTTTGGCTGTGGGGAATTCTGTAGTTCTTGATACCGGTTCATCATCTTTCAATCTTATCTTTTGTTTATAAAAATTATTAGTTGATACTGATTCGGCTTTTGTTCCAAAAGCACTGTTTTGAATTGTGGAGGGAAATTCGTATTTGATTTGTCTAGAATTTCTGTGTTTTTAGTGCTTGGATTGATAGTTACTATGTTGTAGTCATTTAATGGTTCAAATTTTATGGCATTTCATTGAATTATTGCATTTTTATCTGTTGCATTTAGAATTCGGACGAAGGCATTTCGAGAATCTGAAATATAATTTCCTATGTAAACTCCATGTTTTATCTCTTGGTTTGGGATGAATATGTACTCAGTTTCTTTTTTATATTAATTTCTCGGACAACTTCGGATCGAGCTGGTAATATCGTTGAGTTATTCTCTATTGCATGATATATTGGAATATTTATGGGAAATTGGAGATTGTTTGGTCTCAGGGTGAGCCAATCATTGTCTGGATTTAAATCTATTTGGCAATTTAACTTTTTCATGAAATCTATTCCTATTATTTAATTAAGGATGTATCTGCACCAGTATCAACTAATAAGGTATATTGTCTGTGAGTTTTTTCATTTTGCAATGAAAAGATTATAATTAAGATTGATAGTGTGAACCGTTTGTTTCACTGTTTGTTTTCTTAAGTGCTCTTATTGGCGAGGTTTGAACCTATCGGACTTGAATGTTTTGTCTATTATTGCTTGGGGAGCCATTTCGGGTATTATTGCTAGTTCTTTCGTTTTGGCGGTTGTTTCCTCTATAGCTTCCACTATTTCCCCTCTAGCCTCCACGGCTTCTATTATTATTGTTACTACCATTGTTATTATTATGGTAGTAGTTATGGCTATTTCCACATGAATAATTTCTATATGTGCCGTTGCCTCTACCTCGGTAATTACCTCTGAAGTTATTACCTCGGTAGTGTTGGCTCTGTCTTGTGAACAGGATAGAGTTCGCGTTAACAGTTGTGTCTGTACTGTATTTGAGATATTTTGATATGGCTTCATTCAGCGTAGTGAATAAGCCAGATTCCATTGGACCATCGGAATTGCCAACTTTTTTGACGTCGTAGGCATTGTTCTGCTTCACCTTGATGATCTGGTAAGGACCCAAAAACTTCGTCTTAAGTTTGAGCCCGCTACCAAACTGTGTGCTCTTTATGGCAACTAGGTCGCAAACGTCATACTGCCTAGCTGCCTTACGTCGCAAATTATACGTCTTTTTGTTCTCGGCTTGAAGATTCAGAATTTGAGTTTTCGCTTTTGTCCGTAGCTCATTGCGGTCATCTTCAAATGCAACGATGGACTCCTTTTGGATCAGACTCTGAAGCTGCTGGTCACTTCTTCACTTCACTCTTTCGTCGTCGCAGTACTGCAGGAAATCTTGAGCGGTAAACGCCGAACCCCTATCTGAAAGGATACAAGCAGGACTGTTAATAGTCACGCTTTAGTTGTAGTTGACTTTGTAGGGTATAACCAGCAAAACTTCGTGAAGGCGTCGATAACAGCAAGTATATGTTTATAGTTATTGCCGGTTGATTCCAGTGGGCCCAAAACGTCAATGTGATACCTCTGTTGCGGCACGGCATTTTTTTGCAGGGGGTGCAGAAGTCTTTCCTGTTTACCTCGCTTGCGATTTACCAATATGCAAGGTATACAGCAGTCGATATACTTTTTGATTTTGTCGTCTAAATTTGGTATGTAATACTCGTTGCAAATTAGCTCCTTCGTCTTCTTCATAGCGAAATGCCCTCTATCGTGAGCTCTGCCGATAATGGTTTTCTGCATATCCCTTGGAACCAGCATCGTTGACTAACTTGTAGATAATTCCAGACTTAACAGAGTATTCTTCGTATTGTGGATTGTCGTCGTTAATAAGTTTCAGAATCGTCTTTAGATGTTCGTCATGTTTTTGCTCTTGTTCTATTCCACCTAAGATGCTTCCGTCGCTTATATGCATAATGGGATACCGTGAAAGTGCATCGACATGACGCATTCGTGAACCTGCGCGATGCTCAACTTCATAGTTGTACTCCTGAAGAAACATTATCCATCTTGCTAACCTAGTACATAGATTCTGCTTTTCTAATGTTTTGGTGAACGCGTTGCAATCTGTTATTATCTTATTAGATAAACTCGGAATTTCGTCAATGCTTCGTTGACCGCAAGTATTTCCAATTCATAGCTCGTGTATTTCCGTTATGCCTCTGTTGTATTCTTGCTCAGGTAATCTACTGGATGCAATTGTCCGTCATCTGGTGATTTTTGCATAAGCACGGCGCCAAAACCATCTATTGATACATCCGTATGGACTTCTGCTTTGTACTTCTGATTGTAAACGGCTAGCACTGGGTTTGATATCAAACATTTCTTCAACACGCATATGGCGTTTTCTTCGTCCGGGCCAATTGCAAAATTCACATTGTTTTTCGTTAGGTCAGTCAATGGTTTGGCTATAACTGCGTAATTGTAGATAAACTTTCTTAAATATCCTGTAAGACCCAAAAAACTCTCAAGCTGCTTCAGTGTCTGTGGCGTCTTGAACTTTGAAACGGCTTCAATCTTCAACGGTGTCGGATACAGCTTTTTGTACTCTATGATATGGCCGAGAAACTGGATTCGTGTTTGACAATTTTTACAATTCAGCTCTAGCCCATACTCTTTGCACGTCTTGAGAACTTCTTTTAGATTTGCTAAGGCTTCTTGTTCGTCTTTGGCTGGGATGATTACGTCGTCGACATATGGTAGTGCAATGCCTTTTCTAGTCAGCAGTTGAAATATTGCGCCAATGTGCCTCTGGAATACTCCGGGAGAATTCGTCAGTCCAAACGGCACCTGGCGGAACTGGTACTGGCCGCTCTGCGTCACAAATGCGGTGTACTTCTTACTATCATCAGCTACAGGAACATGAAAGAACCATTTCTTCAAGTCAATTGTGATGAATACTACAGCATCTTGCAAACGATCTAGCTGGTCGTCTATTAACGGCAACGGGAAATGATCTTTTACGAGAACTTTAGTGATACGTCTATAGTCAATACATAGTCGTGGTGTGCCGTCGCTCTTCTTCACAAGTACAACTGGGCTTGTGAACTCTGAATCGGACTCCTCTATTACCTTTTTGTCCAGCCACTCGTCAATCTGGTCTTCTATGATGCGCGTTTCAGATAGCGCAAATCGCCGCGGCCGCGAAAAGATTAGTGTTTCGTCTTTTAGAATAATTTTCATTTCAATGTTCGTTGTTTTTGAGATTTTTGGCTTATACGTCGATATTATCTCGTTTACTTCGCGTCGGGTAATCTCGTTTGCCGCGCTGTTTATGTTTAGCTCGGAATTGTTCACCGCTACGTCGATTTTCATTATGGACGATTCGTCATACGGTACTTCATTATTTTTACTTTCACTCCATTACGATTAAACGACACTTCTGCGTGCAAACAAAGTTCTTCTCCGATGATCAGTTTAATATCCATGAACTTTGAAGCAACAACATAAAAGTTTAGAACATATTCTTCATTGTCAATTCGTATGCTATGCTCCACTTTACCTATCGGCTTGATATTGTCAGCTTTACTCTCACTTCCAAAACCGACCAAACACACTCTGCAATCTTTTAATTTTGGCATGCGCAGTTCGTCGTACAAATCTTGGCGTAAAATGTTAAATTTACTACCGGTATCAAATAGTGCCATACACTTCGTATCTTTAATCGAAACTTCTTTAGACGTTATTTCCATTTTATTCGAAACTACACGTAAGTTTTGTTTTTCATCGTTTTGCTTTTCATTCTTCTCTTTGCAGTTCTTTGATATGTGCCCAAACTGATTACACTTGAAACACTTTCTTCCTTTCTCTTTGCTCACGCAACTGCTAGACAAATGTCCCTTCTCTCCATAGTTGAAACAAACGAAATCTTTTTTGCTCACTTGGGTACTATTTTGCCCAAACGGCATCTTCTTCTCTATTCCAGCTTTGTCACTCTTTTTTATTTTATCGCTTATTTTCTCATAATCTTTTAATTGATTCTTAAAGTCACTCATAATTTTCGCACCATATAAAATTGTTTTGTTTAAAGCCATCTCGTCAATACCGTCGATTACATATTGCATAAGCGCGTCGTCTTCCACATTGCCTCGCGCTGCAATATCTCTCATGCGATAAAAATATTCCAGAACACTCTCTTTGGATCGTCGTTTACTCTCACTGAGCTGCATATGTATCTGTTTGCTATTGACTCTCGACTTAAACTCTCTTAAAAACGCACTCTTCAACGTTGTCCACGAATTCATATGCTTCTCGCTCAAAACAAATAACCTGGCAATGCCCTGAAGCGACTTCTTTGCGAAAATAAGTTTTTGTAGATCACTCCAATGCATGAACTCAGCCTGCTCTTCGAATTCTTTTACCCATTCCTCGACGGCTATATCATCAGAGCCATCGAACACTCGGATAGAGTCTTCTATGTCGCGGAAACTTATGGCAAAACGTGGCGCGACCACCTCATCGTAGTTTTGTCTTTGCACGTTACTTCTATCTGTATTCCCTTTTCGGCATGTTGTTGGGATTTCGCTTGTGTGTATGTTATGTACGTCGCTGTAGTTGTCTTGCTCACTCGAGCGCCTCTCGTACACAGCTTCTTCGTCGCTTTCTTCGTCTTCGTTTTTATCAATACCATTCTCGTCGCTTACGTCTTTTTCCTCGTCTTTATCAGCGTCGTCTTCATCATCGTCGTTGTTCTCATCGCCGTTGTTGTTTTGCAGCAGATTGCCTTCCATCAGATTCCGAAAAATATGAAGTCCCAAATTTTCCGCATTGTGATTTATTTTCAATGTAACACATATTGAAAAAAGATCACGGTCCGTTAGCTTTGCTTGTATGTATACGCGCTTTGCTAAGAATCTGGCGTCGTTTTCGTCGTATTCGAATCCACTAAATTCGTGCAACCGGCTTCTATTATTTCGGTCTCCTTCTTTTTCAAACACGAATTTGTGCAATGCACAAATGCTCGATCTCGTTGCTCCTCGAAGGCTTTTCGGAATTAACTGGTTCAAACACGTAATTTTGCTGAGATAAAAAAAAATCCTCTATTTCCTTTTCCCCGCTGTTTAAATTTGTAAAACTCCGCGTCGTTTTTTGTTCCAAGTTCCGTTGCTTGCACCGCCGTCGTACCGTCACTTCGTTTCCTTCACTCCAATCCCGCACGAGCTCCCAAATGTGGGGTTTTTTGTTTATTAATCAAAGTAAGGTTAAAATAAAGGTTTCGGTGCAGTAATATTGATTGTTAAAGATACAAGGAACTAAAATTGGACGTCGTTCGTCGTTTTGTTACTCCACGCAACATTTTTCGTCGGTGGCTGCCTTCCCACTGCCCGCGCTGCTCTCTCTCGCTGATCTCCCTCGCTGCTCTCTCCCCATTGTGCGCTCTTCGTGCCGACTGGCGCTTGCTCGTTTTGTCCAGGGAACGCAAAACCCAGCCTACATATATATATGTACAAATTTTTATTTATATGTATATATTCGCTCCTTGAGTAGAATTTTGGCGGATTTAAAACGGTCATACCGGCTACTGGTTACGGGCGTGAGATGCGTTTGGTTATGTGTAATGCGGGTTTTGTTGCGTGTTTTTTTTTTAAATTTGCACGAATTTCACTTTTCATTTCAATTTCAATTTTAATTCAATTTCAATTGTAAGGCCGGAGCCCGGGGCTTCCGCCATACAAGACGGCGGCAGCGACCCACCCCGTACGAACCAGAAGCCCGCACGGAGCGGCAGGAACCTAAGGGGTGCGAGACGTAAGCCCGCGAGGAGCACATATGACGACGGCAGCGACCCGCCCCCGTGCGAACCAGAGGCCCGCATGAAGCGGCAGGGACCCACGGGGGTGCGAGACGTAAGCCCGCGAGGAGGAGTCCAAGCTTTAATTTCTGTCCCCTTCCCTTTTATTATCATCGCTATTATCATTTTTATTTCTATTATTACCGTATTAAGTAGTTTAGTAGGCATATCATATAAGAAGTAGCATTAAGCCAAAGGATTAAGAATAGTATAAGAGTCGCACGGAGCGAAAGTTTGAATTGCCCAGAGAGGGAGTAGAAGAGTAGCGACACACGGCGCAGTGAGCATGCCAAGAACGTGGCCGATCGCCGCCCGAAGGCCAGGCCTCGGAGCGAATCGGCGAGGAGATAGGGACAGTCGTGGAGAAGACAGAGCCGTAACTAGAGTGGCCTCGCGCGAAATCGAACAGTAAAAGTGAGAAGATAAGAAAAGTAAAAGGAAAAAGGAAAAGGAAGAATAAACCCCTAAAAGGAATTGCCCGGCGTTGTTTTATTATTTCGGGGCGAAGAAATACCCAGTGGTGAGTGCCAGTTCCTTACCGGTATCCCGGTAGACCCTACCTCCCTTTCCCTTGCCACCGACCGACCGTCAGTGTAGGCTGCCCTCACCGTGGAAAATACAGGGGCGGTGCCACCGAGTGAAAAGGGGAAGTGCGATCGCGAGGGGAAGAGGCCTGTGGACCTGATCCGTCTTGACGTCTCAGAAATTTACAAATTTCTTGTGACGGACCCTGGCTGCCTGAGTTTTTTCTCCCCGGCCAGTCGCTTCTTTACAAGTGTTGTTTGACTTTTGAAAATCAATTGGAGTGTTTGATCTTTTAAATTACAAATCCATTTCGCGTCACTTGTCACGGTCCTTGGTCCTGGATCTTCCAGGATCCATTTCGGCAGGTTCTAGGTCCTCAAGGACCTAAGTCACGGTCGCCATGTGTCGACTTCTAAATAGATTTAGAAGCCAGTAGGTGTTGTTTGATTTAGAGTTCTTTAGTTAATGTCTTGAATGAATATTCTTATGCCTTCATGAGGCTAAGCAAAAAAAAGCAGCGCTGTCGGTGTAGCCGGCAGCGCAGCGGCTGAAATATTAGCTTATGTAAATGTATATGCTCGACGCTGGTTTGAGAGGGAGCATGCATGCAATGCTATGTGCCGTCGAGTCGTAGGAATATGCTGACGTTGCACTTGCATTGCCAGAGACACTCTTGGGCGATCGTAATACGATCGCTCAGTTATGTCTCGGACTTTATTATTATACAATCACTGAAACAAAGTGTTACAGTATGTATTCTCTAAGTACCCGTAGAACAGTGGGTACCCGATATATGCGCATACTACACAGGCATTGACTGTGGATAAAACGACAAAATGGTCAGACTCGCGAACTGTCATTTCTTGGACAAGATCAGATCATCGACAGTTTAAGCAGTTTGTTGCCCATCCGGTCAGCGAAATACTGGAGTGCACATGTGAAAATGATTGGCAATTTGTGCCTACGCATTTTAACACAGCAGACAAGGCAGCAAAGTCTAGCCATCGCCCAAAGTACACCGTTGAAAGCGAATGGATAAGCGGTCCCGAATTTGCTTTCTGAGTCGGCCGGGTGACGATGGAGTACAGTTCTTTTTCAGATGACTGTACTGAGAGGCATGAAATCACAATGATTGTAAAAACTAAACAGTTCGTAGATATCAGTCGATTCTGAAACTATCTATGGTTGATACGTATGAGTGGATGGTGTTTGAGGTTTGTGAATAATTGTCGGAAGGAGATCCAATAATGAGAAAAAAAAGAATTATCCGTACTTGAATTAGTCCTTGCTGAATCGAGATTGTGTAAAATGGTACAAAATCAAGTATACTCAGATGTGGTGGCCGAATTACAAAACTCTGAGTCAGTTTCTAAGAGTAATACAATTTATAAGCTTTCTCCAAAATGAAATGATTGCGAAGTTTTATTTGTCGCGGGAACTTATTGTAAAATGGTATCATGAAACCTACCAACATCAACACGCGAAACCATTATAAACGAAATAAGATGCAAATTCTGGATCACAAATTTACGAAAAGCGGTAGTTTGGGCAAAAGCTTTTTGCCAATTTTGCAAGAATGCCAAACCAATCGTTCTTTTAATGGGTCAACTACCCAAGGATAGAGTGACACCATATCAACGACCTTTCACCTTTGTGGGACTAGACTACTTTGGTCCTGTAATGGCTACCATCGGGAGACGACAAGAAAAAAGTTGGGTTGCACTATTTATGTGTCGTAAACAGAAGAGGTGTTCCCGTAACAACACGATATGGGAATTTCGTCCGAATTAAAACAGATTAAAGATATATTTGACTGGTATTACATAAAATGAGAAATTTCAAATAAAAGAATCGACTGACAGTTAAATTGCCCATCGAATCCCAGTTCAGGAGGATACTGAGAGCGCTTGGTGTGATCATCACCGCTTGGAGGGGTGTATATGACCCGCGGGCTATATGACCCTGAGCTAGGGAAGCTCAGTTCGTGGAAGCCGTGGCATCCGCGTGCAAATCCACTAGCTGAGTCCCCAGGCATGCAGTAGGGAATAAAATTAATGGCTTAACGAGAGTGGGGGGAAAGAAATCGAGGGCGGCGCACAGTGGGACATCAGACGAAAAGAGGTGGCAAAACTCAACGAATTTTTTGAGCGCTTTGGATAAAATGAATACACGCATCTAACAAAGAATTCCAAAATCAAATTTGTAAGATAATCTGACTTTCTGTTTATGAGCATTCAAAGTTGAAAATTATTTCAGTGTGCACAAATGTTTTCAAGGATGAATTAAGAGAACACTGCGTCACGTATGATTTTGTTTTTAGTGTGCCCTTTTAGAAATATTCATTGTTTTTAATACTGAATGAAACTCTGCATAGACAGTTATAAAGGAAAACGTTTTTTCAAAACCATCTAATTTTTTGGCTGTTTTTCAGTTTTGACCTGACTTTACAAAAAAATTTCATACAATTTTCCCGAGATATTTTTTATATATGTTTATTGAATATTCCTTTACCTATGTTTACAATCCCTACTCTCAAAAACATAACAACAAAATTATTCTAAAAGACGAAACGTCAATCTATTCGCGGCCATGGCGATTTGCGCTAACTGAAACGCGCATAGTAGAAAACGAGATTGACGAGTGGCTGGACCAAAAGGTAATAGATTAGTGTGTTGGCTTCTCACAAGATTTAGAAACTATTAGGTTTTGTTTGAATTAGAGTTCTTTATTTAATGTCTTGGGTAAATATTCTTATGCCTTCATAAGGCTAAGCAACCAAAGCTGAAATATTAGTTTATGTATATGTATAAGTTAGCACTCCCCACCAGAAGTAGGGTATCAGCGGAAATCCAGAAGTGGAAGACCTCTGATGCCGCACTCGACTGGATGGGAGGCATCAAATTACTTTGTTGCATAAACATCCGCTAGGGAGCTGAACGTCGGCACGAGGCGCTGACGCTGCAGAACGTCGACCCGCTGCATGGGCAGCGCTGCCTTATGGGGGGCAGACTTAAGGTTGGATCCTTTGACTTTTGATTTTTGTATCTTAGATTTAATTCCATATTTGACCGAGCCAGATGTGCCGGCTAATAAACGTTTAAATTCACATCTCGTCTTTCATTGCCGTTGGGTAATCCTCGGCACTTATAAAACGGGAGTGTTAATAATTTAATTGGCGCCCAACGGATCCAAGATCCTGCGAATACGCCGCGGAAATAAAAACAAAACAAAAAAGTGTTTAAGGAAAAAACAATACGAACAGTTGCATTTTTGTTGTTCATTGAAATAAGTGGAAAACAAATAAAAGGGAAAATCGGAAAAAAGCGGTTCAGAAAATTAAAATAGTGGAAAGTATCTAAGGAAAACATTCAAACATATACGTTTTTTTTTTTTTTTTTTGCTGCTGAAATGAGTGGAGTTAAATAAAACGAAAAGAGGACGAGACGAAACAGCGTTCAGGAAAATGAAAGGGTGGAATGTATCTAAAGAAAACATACAAGCAAATACGTTTTTTTTTGGTGTTGAAATGAGTGAAAATATCTTTCTGGTGTACTTCTCTGTGAGGAGGGAATAAAGCTAAACCACCAAGACCACAAAAACCAAAAAGTAAATTGTTTTTCTTCCGCCCTCCGTGTGTGTGCCGGAAATACAAAACTAGCCGAAAGTGGAAATAAAACAGATTACTAGTTTGTGTTAAAATACAATATTTTACTGGAAATAAACGATCCTTTCGTTTCTGGCTGTAACTGGCTGTGACCCCGTGAAAATTCCAACATACCCCCAATATACCAATACGAAAGCTGCTCTAATAGTGCCACGCACGGAGAATAAATATGCGAAGGGCAATCCCTCGCTCCAGCGGGCAGCCAAAAGAAGCCGATAGAAGTGGAACAAGGAGCTATAGGGAAATCCCTTGCTGCCATCGGGAATCTACAAGGAAAAAATAGGCAAAAGGCCTCAAAAAAATATAAAAGAAACGAAAAATCTGCACAGGCTCAAGGGAATTCCCTCGACGGCTAAAAAAACTCAACAAACACGCCGAAGGTACCCGACGCAAACCGCTTAACCGGGAAATCATACAGCAGGTCATAGATCAGGCCATATAAAATAATCATGTAAGTGAATTGCTCAGGCGTTGTACATTTTCTGTGTCAGCAAAAACTTGAATAAAAATAAAATAACATAAATAAATTGGTGTCGTCACTTTTTATTTTTTGTCAAAGCATTTTAAGCATTATACATTTTACAAAGCACGGGTGATCGAAGAAAATCGCACCACATGAGCGATAGGGAAGCCAACAACGACAGTGATGATAGCCTAACTTCCCTCATAGAGGGACTCGATTTAACGACCAGCGACATACGACCAACATAGAAAACACCAAAAAACATGGATTTTGCGACGTTCCCTGAGGCCTTACAGGCCGCATTAGACACCCAAGCCGAGGGTTTAAAGGGCCGCTTGGAGGCACTACAAAATGAGGCTGCCCAAGCAAACCAGGCTGCAGCCCAAGCAAACCTGGCTGCAGCCCAAGCAAAACTGGATGCGGCCCAAGCACACCAGGCTACTGCACTCCGAGCAAAAATGCATGAGTTGCGTCAGAAAATTAACAAATCGTGCGCAGAAATATCTGTGCCAGTAGTAGAGGTTTATAAGGACGCGGAAGTTACCACAGGGGGCCCATGCGATCAGTCATTGGACATGGTCAAGTCTCTGCCGGACTTTGACGGCAAGCAGGTAGAATACGTCGGCTGGCGCCAGGCAGCCTTAGCCGCATATTCTGTATTTGAGCCCTACCAATGCGGGGCCAAGCACTTGATGGCCACGGGCATCATTAGAAAAAAAGTGAGAGGAGAAGCAAACAATATTTTGTTATCCTTTAACACGGCATTGAACATCAAGACCATAATAATCAGGCTAGATAGCTCCTATGTGGACAAGACGCCAGTAGGGGTGATCTAGCAGAGACTGGCAACCATGAGACAGGGGAACATGTCTCTAACAGACTTTTACGATGCGATCGAGAAGCAAGTCACCCTCATCACCAACAAAAATGTGATGGTTCGCACCGCAAAAGCAGCTACGGTGCTTAACCAGAAAGCTAGGGACGACGCCATAGAGGCTTCATATCAGGCTTGAGACGACCCCTGAAGGCAGCGGTCTTTCGGGCTATGCCAAAGGATCTGCCCTCCACTCTGGCCCAAGGCCAGTCGGCAGAATCCAGCGAAGATCGCAGCGTCCTGGCTGCAAACAACGCCAGGGCCATGGAAGAAAAATCCTTCCGAACAAACGAGCGCAAATACCAAGCGCCACAGCAGGGTAACGGGAGGCAAAACAGACCTCTAGACCCAAACTCATATAAGAACCCTTATTATGTTAGGAGCCAAGGAACGGCCAACTACCAGCAAGGCAACACGAGGCAACAGCCAAAACCACAAGGCCAGGCCCCCGAGCCAATGGACGTAGATCCTTCGTCCTCCAAGTTTAGACAGGCCACAGCTTACCAAAAACCAGTCGGGGCGGGTAAGCGCGACAACGGGTTCGGGAGAAAACCAAACTCCTCAGAACGCACGTCAGGAAACTGGCGGCAGAGGGTGGAGCATATTGCCACCTCGAGTAACCGGTCCTCGGCGGCCTACAATGAGACCGCCACCGAGGCAGTCGCGGAGATTGAAGCCGACGCCGAACTCGAATACGAGAGCGACTCGGTTAATTTTTTAGGGGAAGCTCCCTGCTGCCATTCATTTGGAGAAAAGTAGCAGGGGTTTCAAAAGCCTCTTGAAAAACAAAATCATTCAGAAATCAAGGTCGCCATATAACAAGCCTATATGGGTGGTCGACAAAAAAGGCACTGATGAAAAGGGCAATAAGTAGAAACGTCTCGTAATGGACTTTCGGAAGCTCAACCAGAAAACAGTAGCCGACAAATACCCCATGCCATGCATCTCAATGATATTGGCAATTCTGGGTACAGCAAAGTATTTTACTACTCTTGAACTGAAATCCGGGTAACACCAAATAACTTTGGCGGAACGCGATAGGGAAAAAACTTCCTTTTCCGTAAATGGAGGGAAGTATGAGTTTTGCCGACTGCCCTTCGGTCTAAGGAATGCCGGTAGCATTTTCCAGAGGGCAAGCGATGACATTTTGCGCGAACAAATCGGCAAAACGTGCTACGTCTACGACGATGACGTAATTATTTTCTCCAAGTCTCAGGACGAACAGTTCTTTAAGAAAAGCGTGGAATACCTTGGCTTTATTGTAACTAGCGAGGACACAAGGACAGAACCGGAAAAGGTGGAGCCCATCCAGGAGTACGTCGAGCTGACAACGCTATTCAGTCTAAGATCATTCTTAGGCCTAGCAAGTTACTTCAGATGTTTTGTGAAAGATTTCGCGGCGATCGCCCGCCCTCTCTCAGACATCCTAAAAGGGGAAAATGGCTCAGTTAGCAAATATAAGTCGAAAAAGACCCCCCATTACCTTCAACGAAGGCCAAAGACATGCGTTCCAAGAACTAAGGAACATTCTATCATCAGAAAACGTAATGCTGATGTACCCAGACTACAAGAAGCCCTTCGAACTTACCACCGACGCTTCTGCCTATGGCATCGGAGCGGTTCTGTCTCAAGGGGGCCGACCGATAACAATGATTCCGAGGACCCTGAAGGACAGCGAGCTAAACTACGCTACTAACGTGCGAGAGCTTTTGGCAGTTGTGTGGGCCTTGGGAAAGTTACGCCATTATATTTACGGCGTCAAAGACATAAACGTGTTCACTGACCACCGGCCACTCACGTTCGCGGTGTCTGAGGGGAAACCCAACGCAAAAATCAAACGTTGGAAGCCACGCATTGACGAGATTGGCGCCAGGCTATTTTAAAAGCCCGGAAAAGAAAACTTCGTCGCAGACGCACTGTCTCGGCAGAATATTTGTGCGCTAGAAAGCAGCGCACCGCGGTCGGAAGCAGAACCGATTCACAGTGAAGTTTCAATGACTTTCACGATAGAATTGTCGGACAAGCCCGTCAATTGCTTTAGGAACCAGATTATCCTAGAAGAGGCGCGCTTCCTTCTAAAGCAAATCTTCGTTCTCTTTGTGGAAAAGACGCGACACATACTACATTTTCCAAACAGGGACGATCTCATTGAGACCGTCTAGCCACTTGTGAACCCGCAAGTCGTGAACGCAATCCATTGCGAACTCCTGGTTCTAGCGTTCATACAGCATGAACTGGTAAAGTCCTTTCCGTCGACGAAGTTCTGGCACTGCAAAATTCTCGTCGAAGACATTTTTGACGATGATGACAAAAAAGAGATCATCAACGTCGAACACAACCGGGCACATAGAGCCGCCCAGGAAAACATTAAGCAGCTAATGTCAGACTACTACTTCCCAAAAATGACGAAACTCGCAGGCGAGGTAGTCATGAATTGTAAAATTTGCTCGAAAGTAAAGTACGATAGGCACCCGAAGAAACAAGAGCTAGGTCCGACACCGGTCCCCTAGTTCACGGGAGAAATCCTTCATGTCGACATATTTTCGACAGACAAAAAATATTTTCACACAGCCAATAGCTTCCCGCACCATAGCGGATATTAAGGCTCCCCTCTTCCAGCTCATGAACATCTTTCCTAACACCAAACAGATTTATTGTGACAATGATCCATCGCTGAGTTCAGAGACCATCAGATCATTGTTGCAGAACAATTTCGGGGTCATTATCGCTAACGCCCCACCCCTCCACAGTACGTCGAACGGACAGCTGGAAAGATTCCACAGTACACTCGTAGAAATTGCCAGATGCCTTAAAATGGGCAAGGGAATAACCGACACGGTAGACCTCTTCCTTCGAGCAACTTCGGAGTACAACAGGTCGGCGCACTCGATCACCAACAAAAAACCTATCGACATCCTGCAAGCAGTGGCTGCAGAAACAAACAAAGAAGTTCAAAACAAAGTGCCAAAGGCCCAGATTGTACAAAATAATCGAGTCAACCAAGCACGGCAAAACAGAAACTTCAGGGTAGGCGAAAAGGTTTTGGTTAAGTCCAACAGACGCTTTGGGAATAAGCTCACCCCCTTACATGTCGAAGAAACGGTTGAAGCGGACTTGGGGACAACAGTCCTAATTAAGGGGAGGGTGGTCCACAATGACAACCTCAGGTAGCTATCCCGAATAAATATAAGGATGGTTAATGGGTGGAGGTATTTTTGTAGTTATTAATAAATACTATGACTAGGCATAAGAAAACGATTGGTGGAGGTATTTGTTAGTTTTATTTCTTATATTTCAAACGTATTTTTATCTACAGGGTTATCTGTGTACTTCACATCCTCACTATAGTCGCGGCTCGCATCACGAACGGAACTGTACTGGTGTGGGACGAGCTTGACTATGTCAAGCACACGGCAAACTTGACCGAATACGGTCGCATTGTCGAGGAAACCGCCAAAATGGCGGACCTATACCCAAAGTCGCATATGAGGCAGTTACTGCAACCACAATAGAGACATGTTGTCCGATATTGGTGTTCATCACAGGCTAGCGAGAAGTTTGGACTTCCTTGGGACGGCCCTTAAGGTCGTGGCCGGCACGCCAGACGCGTCCGATTTAGAGAACTCTAGGTTCACAGAAGCACAGCTGGTGCAAGCAAATAATAGACAAGTTCAGACAAACACCAAGGTTCAGAACCAAATGAATGCCCTCACTAGCTTAGTAAACAGAATCATCAGCATAGAAAAAAAGGCACAAATTGACACTGCCCATTTGTATGAGACCTTATTAGCTCACTATAACCCTGGCAAAGGCCAATGTAGTGAGCCCAGCCATTTTAGACCACGCTGACATAGAATCTGTGCTCACTGACCAATTCACAGGGGTCACGGTAGCAAATCTCTTAGAAGTATCCAAAATTTAGATCTTACAGTCTAACAATATAATCCATTTTATAATAGAATATCCTAGAGTTAGCATAGCGTGTAAAATATTCCCGGTTGAGCACAATGGAACAATATTGCAGCTAACAGAGAACATTGTAGCTGAGTGCGGAAGCCAGGTGTGGGCCGTCACGAGCTGCGCCCCCACAACTACCACCACATTCTGCAAGAAAGAAATAAGAGGTTCCTGTGCCCAGGGGTTACACTCTGGGGGTACCGCTTATTGCCTCTCGCAGCCGAGCCATCTGGAGCCCATCGTCGACGACGGCATGTTCATCATCAACAACAGACCGGCAAAGATCAGCTTTGACTCAGACACGGTAGTCACAACCAACGGAACGCAGCTGGTCACCTTCAGAGATTTCGCAATTGTCAACGGCTCCCGATTCCGGAATCGCAATAGCATCCAACAGCGATTTCCCGGAATCCCATCGGTACCCGCCCTGAACATCACCGGGCACGAGACGATTCTGAGCTTACCATTCCTACACCAGCTAAACGAGGACAACCTTAACTACATCAAGGAAGTTGAGCAGGCCACCGTGGTCAGCCTCAGCCCGCTCCTCGCATTCAGACTAGGTATGGGTCTGGGCGGAGCACTGGGGGGGAATCATTAAGGTTAGATTCCACCTCAACAGGAAAAGAGACGCGATACAAATCAAAGAAAAGATAGAAAAGTTGAGAGCAGCGAGGACGACCGCTCTTTGAGAGGGGGAGTAGTTAACACTCCCCACCAGAAGTAGGGTATCAGCGGAATTCCAGAAGTGGAAGACCTCTGATGCCGCACTCGACTGGATGGGAGGCATCAAATTACTTTGTTGCATAAACATCCGCTAGGGAGCTGAACGTCGGCACGAGGCGCTGACGCTGCAGAACGTCGACCCGCTGCATGGGCAGCGCTGCCTTATGGGGGACAGACTTAAGGTTGGATACTTTGACTTTTGATTTTTGTATCTTAGATTTAATTCCATATTTGACCGAGCCAGATGTGCCGGCTAATAAACGTTTAAATTCACATCTCATCTTTCATTGCCGTTGGCTAAGCCTCGGCACTTATAAAATGGGAGTGTTAATAATTTAATTTACACGCTCGACGCTGGTGTTAGCGGGAGCGCGAGGGAAGTATGCAATGCTATGTGCCGTCGAGTCTTGGGAATATGCTGACGTTGCACTTGTGTTGCTTAGCTATGCCTCGGACTTTATGATTATACAAACACAGAAAAAAAGTGTTACAGTGTATATTCTCTAAGTACCCTTAGTGCAGTCGGTACCCTATATATGCGCAGTTCGGCCAGGTGCCGTTTGGACTAACGAATTCTCCCGTAGTATTCCATAGGCACATTGGCGCAATATTTCGACCGCTGACTAAGAAAGGAATTGCATTACCATATTTCGGCGAAGCAATCATCACAGCCAAAGTTCTCAAGACGTGTTATTGGCCATATTCTACATAATTGAAGATTGAAACCGTTTCAAAGTTCAAGACGACACAGCTCTGAAGAAGCTTGAGAGTTTTTTGGATCATACAGGATATTTTAGAAAGTTTATCTAGAATTACGCGGTTAAAGCCGAAACATTAACTGACCTAACGAAGAACAATGCGAAATTTGTAATTGGCCCGGACGAAGAAAACGCCATATGCTTTTTAAAGAAATGTTTAATATCAAACCCAGTGCTAGCCATTTACAATCAGAAGTACAAGGTAGAAGTTTATACGGATACATCAAAAGATGGTTTTGGAGCCATGAGCAAGAAAACAACAGAAGATCAGCGCAAATACACGAGCTATGAGTTGGAAATACTTGCGGTCATCAAAGCTTTGACGAAATTCCTAGCTTATCTATTGGGTATCCCATTTAAGATAATAACAGATTGCAGCGCGTTCACCAAAACATTAGAAAAGAAGAATCTATGTACAAGGGTGGCAAGATAGATAATGTTTCTGCAGGAGTACAACTATGAAGTTGTGCATCGCGCAGGCTCACGAATGCGTCATGTGGATGCAGTTTCACGGTTTCCCATTATGCACATAAGCAACGGAAGCATCTTAGCTGAAATAGAACAGTCGCAAAAACAGGACGAACATCTAAAAACGATTATAAAGCTTATCAACGACGTCAATAAACAATACGAAGACTGTGTAAAGTCAGGAATTCTCTACAAACTAGTCAATGTGCAAAATTGATGGTGGCTCCATTTAAAAAAAGCAAAAAGTACATTGACTGCTGTATACCTTGCATAATAGTAAATCGAAAGCGAGGTAGCCAAGAAAGATTTTTGCACCCCCCGCTGCAGACGTATCACATTGAATTCTTGGGTTCACTGGAGTCAGCCAGCAAGAACTATAAACATATACTAGCTGTTATCGACGCCTTCACGAAGTTTTGCTACAGTCAACTACATCTAACGAGGTGACCCTTTTGAACTTCTGATGGGTATCAAGATGCGCACCAAAGATGACCAGCAGCTTTAGAGTTTGATCCAGAAGGAGTCTATCGTTGCATTTGAAAACAACCAAAATGATCTGCAAGTCGAGAACAAGAAGACATACAATTTTCGACGTAAAGCAGCCAGGTAGTATGACGTTGGTAACCTAGTTTCCATAAAAAGTATCGGGCTAAAACTTAAGCCGAAGTTTTGGGTCCTTACCAAATCATCTAGGTGAAGCATAAAAATGCTTACGACTTTAAAAAAGGTGGCAATTCCGACGATCCAAGGCACTTCACAAGCAATACTCAGGACGGCCGGATGTGGGCTGGGCTCTACAATTACGATCCCTAAACAAAGCAGAAACGAGCAAGAGCGAATTCACTCCCAGGCAAATTCCCAATAGACACAGGAGAGCGCACAATTGAGAGCGCACAGGAATAACGAAAATGGCCGAATTATAAAGAGCACGAAGATCGGCGAGAGCAGCGCCGGGAGTTCCAATACAGCCTCCGTGTTGTGTTGCGAAACCAGACGACGAATGACGTTCAAATTCTTGTATCATTACTACTGTACTTAATGACTTACTTTAACTTTACTCTTATCAACAAACAAAAACTCGACATAAATTACATATATCATAAGTACACATATATGCTGACTGAGTACCACGTTTAAAAAACAGCCGCGGCCTCTGCCGCTATTTAGAACGCTCTCTCTTTTTTTCACATAACTTAAGTATCTTATATTTTGTTTTACTGTACTTTATAATTCTGAAAAGCTGACAAATGCAGCTTTAAGTCGGCCTCTAAGACTTTGTAGCTTCATCTTACCGTTTGGAAAATATTACTAAAACGAAGAGAAATACCGCTTGATGCCGAAATGCCATTTTTCCGTTAAAAACTGTTACAAACATAAAATGTTGGTATTTTTGTAAAAAAAAAAACTGTGGTATTTCATGTAACAGAAAATAACAGTAAAATGCGGCATTAGAAGTTTTGGTGAAACGGTGTCACCTTATAGGCTTTTTACACTGCCGCATCATAGTCTATTGTGAAGAAAAATGATGCGAGGCGTTTACACCTAAGCCGAATTTTTCCGGCATCCTTTTGTCAGCTGTTCGGTCTGCGAAAGTAAAAAAATCATTTTTTATTGAAATCTAAAGAAATTTTTGATTTTGACAAATAATGAGCGATTTATTATCAAATGTGGAAACCGGTGCATTTGGCAGTTTCACCCAATTGCTTATGGAGCTTGTAAAGGAGGGGTCCAATGTATGTGAAGCTATCTTTGCTCCATCAAACAAAAATTGTTTGCTGACGACTTTAATTTTCAAGTAGCACTTTTAAAGATGAAATCAGTGCATCCCAAAAAAAATTTGTGGACCCTTGTAAGTTATTGTGTTACCATTTTGTTGTTTGCTATTAGATTTCTATCTATCAAATTTTAATTTAAATGTTTAGGAACGGTTTGGCGGTTATTGTTTGACAAAAACAGAATTTTGCTCTCGATACCCCGAATAATTTCAATGTTTTGTAAATATACTTCACAGAATACGGTAACACTTGCCAATGTCGCGCCGCATGATTAAAGATGCGGCCGCATCTTCTTCTATCCACAGGGCTCTTATGGGCATCATTGTCGTATGTTCCATTTAACAGATAAATGCAATGATACGCCCCAGTGTAAAAAGGGTATAAGTCGTTTGTTCAAAAATTGTAGCAGATGTGTTATGTCGCTTCGGCCGAGCCACCGAAAAAGTCGCAGAGGCTTGGACACACTCCGAGAAGTAGTAAAGTTGCGGTGTTTTGGACACACTCCGAGGAGAAGTCATGTTGCTGAGGTTTGGACAATAAGTAAGGTTTGGAGAAGTAAGATTGCGAAGATTTGGACACACTCCAAAGAGAACTGAAATCCGAGTTTAAGACACACTCCGATGGAAGGCAGGCATAGCAGAGGTTTGGACATACTCTGAATGTAGGAATAGCGAAATTTATTTAGCGGAAGTGAAAAAGTAGTGGAACTACCTTTGGCACCAAGATAAGGCACGCTACAAAATGGGTTGTTAAGCCCAGGTTATTCCGAGCTGGACTGCTTAGTTGACGAGTCCGGATGGACTACCCGAATCGATGCTGCTTTTATTTCCTAAAGTCTCGAATAAAGTTAGCACAGCTTCCAAATTAAATGAGTTTTTTCTCTACTCCAAAGAAAATGTTTGAATACAATAAGAATTTTATTTTTAATAAACACTTTCATTAGATCAAGTGTTGAGGTCAGATGTGTTGACCTTTATATTTTTTTCCATTGCATAAAGGACACATCATATAGTTGTATAGTTTAGCTCTTCCTCTTTACTATGAAATACATTTTGCTTGGATATCTCTCACATGCCATGTGCTGAAACTTTTTAAGTGTCAACACTTTCTTGGGTATTTAAATGCCCATTAGCATGAAATGGGTTAACCGATATTAAGCAAATTTTCGGAGTTTTTTTAAGATAGTTCAATATGTTAGAGAACATGTCTATAAAAAAACCAAAACAAAGTAAGCTTTTGCTTATTTTAATAGGTTTTCGGATCAAACAAAATTAGCTGAGTTCCAATATTTTTAGAAATTTGTTTTTATTGACTTTTATTGACTTCTAGTTTTTTGGCCTCGGTATGGGGTTGGAAACTCTTCCTTTAGGGTGATAGACTCATCCACTTTCACCATAAATAAAATAAATATATAAGGGTGCGAAAGGCCCAAATTCAACAAAATGAGCGGATAAACCAGACTTGACAAAACAGGTTATTTCAAGTGGGTGAGAGAGTGAAGTCAAATAGGAAATTGGGAAATAAATTGTTTACCTTAAGCACCAGCTTAAGAAAAACAGAGATTCGGAACAGATCTTTGAGTATCGGGTATAAAAGCTGGGTATATATTACATATGACTAAATGACATTAGGCTTTGCTAAATTGGTTGCGAAGAGAGTGAAAGCATGATACAAAATATCCAAAATTAATGTTCGTAGTCGTCTCGAAGCCCGAATAACTGTCGAATAACTGAGGGCCAATTTGTAACTAAATGGTGTTTTCGAACACACACAGTCAGCCAGCCAGCAAAATCGTATCTAAAAAGTATAGTAATCGATAAACTCTGCCGTAGCGCTGCTACCAGCTCAACTGGGAAAACAACTGGACGCATGTATCTCTCGCTCTCACTGCATGCTTTTTGCATAAGGCTATCTCTATTTTTGCACCTAGTCCAGCTCCAAAGTCTAATGTCATACGGGTAATAACAAGAAATCCCTAAATAAGTGGTATGGATTGGATACAAATCAAAATTACAATGCAAGCCCAAAGAAATCAGCTATTCTGAAACGTAAAAAAACCATAGTCCATTCGAATTATTGAATGGGGGTCCTTTCATCTGCGCATGAGTCAAACCGATTTTTATATGTTTGGATTCTATATAATTCAACGAGTCATCGTTTCTGTTTATCTTTAAAGCAGCCAATCTCTTAAAACTTTTAATGGATACTGCTGAAATACATTTTTTACATTTTAATCTGTTGTCAAAATTTCATTTTGTAGAAGGTTCAAATAAATTGTGAATAGGAGTTCATCATTAAGCGTGTTGGTTAACCTTGAAATAGTGTTTACATAGTTACATATGTAGCGAGCTATACTTATATGGAATAACTTGCGGTTTTTTTTATGAAATAACAAACTTACAAAATTATATGTATCTGCTTAGCTAACTAAGTGTAAGGTAAGTAAGAATGGAATATGACCAAAGGGCACTTTTCAGTGAATTCAAAAGAATTATAAGAATATAAAAAACTATTCATGATCATAATAATTTATAAAAAAAAACTAGTTTAAATGTATATTACACATGTACATATACTTGCATGTAAATAATCATGAAAATTATGAAACTTGAAGAATTTTGGCGCCGAACACTTATCAAACATTATTCTTTTTCTTAAGTGAAGAGGAAAAATAGTTCCGGGTGTCCTTACACAATAGAAAATAATTAAAAATTACTCGAATTAAAATTGTTATTTAAATACCAAACGGATTTTTATTTGTACCGAAAATGCAATTATGTTGCTATAGGGCAAAACTTCATATGGAGCAACAACTGGTTAAAACAATAAGGGGGAATGTTGTGAGCCGCGGCACTACTTTATACCCGGTACTCAATCAGTATATGGATATGTGAGCTTGCATTTTTTTTAATTTGTACAACATATTTTAGATGTCGTTTTGTATCAATGTTCGTAAAAGAAACAAAATAAATATTTAAAAAACAAAAAATTTCAAAAATTAAGTCTAGCCATTTGCGAGATTTTTATATATTCGATGTTATTTTTTTTACTTTTTGTTTATATTTTTTTTACATTTGTCTTCTCTACATTTCTACATCTTTAAATATACGGTTCGTGGGAGTTGCGAAGCCACTGAAATTTCATTTTGAAATTTTGGAAAAGTTTTTCCAAAGATAAAAACGTTAATTGGTGGTACAAATTAAATTTATATTTTTCGACGAAAAAAAAAGGAGACGAATGAAAGGTGACGTGCGTTCGATTTCAATCAATTTTTTAGATTTTTTTTCAGTTTCGTATAATGAGATCTTAGACCCAACTTATATACTGTGGCGAAGCGGGGCGAATTCGCCAATAATGCCCTAATTTATTACACCATACTACACATTTTTGCGGCTTGGCGGTACACTGTCCTGAAAGGCTTAAATTGTGCGTCTATCCTGGATTTCAGCTCGCTGATGTGGCGACTGAGTCTGACGAAGTTTATCGCGTTGTCGCAATTCACCCTTTTGCGGACATCCTCGACGACCGACAAACCTTTGGAATGCGAATAAGAAAAGGAGTTAGTCGTCCGATCGGAGACAATTTCTAAACCGCCTTGAACGAAAAACGCAATGAAGGACTTATGAGGGGTCCTTCCTTGAATTTTCAATAACAAAGAAAACTTGGCATTATATGACATAGGAGCATGAACTAGTCGCCCCCCCCCACTTGCAACAACGAAAAAGAGCACCAAGTCCGTGCCTCTTCATGGATGAAGGGATTCAAACGCTGAAGACTGGGGCCAAACCTGGTGCCTTTACGAACCCTTTCCATATCTTCCTTATACTCATTTTCTTGCATAATTTCGAAAATTTGTAGAAACGCCTTTTCGTATTCTACGGGTGATAAAATTGTTCGAACTTAAGAATTCTGATTTTGAATTTTCTGATAAAGTGGAACACGAAAACGAACACTCTAAGTAATTTGAGGTGTGACGAGTATCCCTCGATTACATCTACTAAATAATTGGATTTATCCGCCACAATCGTTCCGACCTATTTGTTTTTAGTATCCATCTGCAGATCTTCTTCGGAAAGTTCGAAGTGGGGATTTCTGGGCCAGATCTCTTTTTCATCCTTCAAAAACTCTTGTCCCCTAAACAGGTTGACTGCATGATTTCCTCTACGTCACAACCTCTTGAAACTATGTGTGCTGATATCTGTTTTGAAGTTACATGACGCCACGCAGCGTCACCTGACCACTCTTGAATCTCTGCTACTCAGTTCGCAAAGAATGTTGACAACGACGAAGGATCGGATCCAATGAACGGTAGCTTCCGAATCTGACCAGAATACCAATTTTACGATTGGAATCTTGGGGAGTAATTTGAGTCGGTGAAAGAGATCTGCGAGAAGGTCATCCCTCAAGTCTTGAGAACGCTTTTGTCTTGAGCCACTTTCGACTTACAGTCAACAACGAGACCTTCCGCAGTCTTACCCGCAAACTTTCGCAGTCCGCCCAAAGTGACAGTTTCTTATAATCGAGCTAATCTTCCTATATCTGTTTGGTCACAGGCAAAAGCGATAACGAAAGAATTCACCGCTGTAGATCTGAAGTATGTATATGTTGTGTGGATGTATACGTGTGCAGCTCTCCTAAGTGGAAAGGTGGACCAATGTGACTATGGCAGATGCAGTTAGCTCGACTGGAAACCCTATTTCAAGGTAATATGCTACAAAATCAAGAAACAGCGTCGTCGTCAAGAACACTCTTCCGAAGAAGAATACCTGCTTAACTTGTTAAGAATTGATGCCAAAAAATTTGAATTCGAAAAATGCAATGCACTCCAATGCAATGTGACTGGCCATATCATATGAAATACGTGTGTAACCGTGGTTACTACACCTGTTGAAACTGCGACTCTGCGACTCTAATAAATTTTCAGTCGTTTTTAAACAAATTTGTCATAACATTTTCTTATTCATTTTTGAGCCATAAATAAATTAATTTGGTATTGGACTCCGATGACTTTTATTCAGTAATTTAGTTTCTTAGTTTACGTTTTTTTTATCTGTCTTCTCTTCATCTACATCTATTTCCTTCACTTACTACTATTTCATACACGGCTCTGTGCGAGAGAGAGAGAGGGAATAAGTAAGCGCTTGGAAGGCCACTGAAATTTAATTTGTTATTTCTGGCTATAATAATGATCCGAGTCGGCAATCTGGTAGATACTGGTATTTTCGATGATTCTGCGTTTTTGGTGAATGTGTGAATTACACAGACCTTCGTCCGTTGTGGGGGCGGAATGGGGCATGGCAAAATTTGGAAATACTTTTGTATTGAAGGATCACGGATAGAAAGTTTGGTTTTTCTAGCTCTTATAGCCTCTGAGATCTAGGCACTCATCTAGACGAATGTTCACAGCAGACGGGTCGCGTGTGAGAGAGAGCAAGAGAGAACGATGCCTTTAAAAATGGTTATCTTCATTGTGGCTATATTAATGTTCTGATTTGATCCAGATTCAATACTCTGATAGATACGGACATTTTCTATGATTCTCCGTTTCTAATTTTTTCGTATCTTGAAAATTTTGCACGCCTCAGATTTTCATCCTTTGTGTGCGTGGAAGGGGACGGGGAGAAATTTTGAAATACACTTCTAACAACTGTGAAGATGTGTATGGCCCTTTCTGGGCCTGGAGGTCCCTCCAGCCATTCCTCTCTGTTAGGGATAATTATATTGAAAGTGGTGTCGATGTGTTCCCTTGGGACGCAGTAATTCATTTTTGTGGGAACGGTACTGCTATTCAGTATTGATGAGTGACCTTTGTGCTGTGGTGCCCATTGGTCAGAGTCTGTCAGACGTATTGCCGCCATTTCTACCCGCTCTTTTCCTGCAAGGTTAAGCTCTGGAGGCATAGGATGGCACTCAGCGCATCATTCGGGGTGGTGCGAAGAGCTCCACTGATGCGAAGGGCAGCAGTTTATTAAACTTGGACTATGCTTGGGTTCATGCCCCACTTTAAGCCAATAGCTTTTTTGCATGTATAAAGGACTATCGTGGCCTTCTTCACTCTGACTTTTGTATTCAGGTTCCAATTTAGCTTCTTGTCAATTACCAACCCAAAGTTACTGGGACTGTCGCTGAAGGAAAGCCTCCATCCGTTTAGTGTAGGGGGGTTGAGAGGCGGCATCTTATATTTATTTGTAAATAACACAAGTTCCGTTTTCGAGGAATTAACTCCCTGCTAAGACCCTTAAAGGAAAGTCGAAACACTTGCAAGTTTCGTTGTAATAGTAATAATTATTTTTGGACTACATTAGATGCATAAGTGGCTCTAGTCCACTTAACTCGGGTTTGTCTTGAGTGGCTTGAGTTCACAGATTATTTCTCAGCTTACACCCTAGCAGTCATAAATTACTTATTTTATGTACGTTCTTCAGTTATATATGGATCAGTTTTTGTGTTTACATCAGTGAACGTGTGAAGACTCTTGTTCTTTAGATACAATTATATGTTCATGCTTGAACAACTGAGGACAACTATAAGTTCGAACGTGTAAAAAAAAACATCCACAACATCGAAAAGTGCTAGGTGAAAAAGAAAGCCACAACAAAATCTTAACAAGCACCAAAAGTTAGTGTTGCCCCATTGCAAAATCTGTAACAGCAAGCAAGGTATCGGACATCAGCAGACCCAATACAGCGGCGCCGTAAGTACGAAACTGGAGTTGGTAGAAGACCCTATCAACGCCATCAGAAGACAGCACCGGCAAACAACAGCAGCAGCGGCATCAACAACAACGGCAGAACTTTCAAAGAAGATATGGAGCCAAAAATTGACCAGAGTCTTGAGAAAATATCCGACAGTATCGATACATTTGTGGAAAATCTAAAAACGTATTTAAAAGAGAGTATAGAGAGCTTAGATCAGGCTAAAACAAGGGAGTGTAACCTGAGAAAAGCCAAAATTGAATTCTTTAGTAAAAGACTAAACAAAAAAGTTGGGGAATTCTATAATGTTTATGAAACAAATGACAGCTTCGACGAACAGATCGCCGAGCTAGACTTTTATATTCAGAACACGTTAAGCAACTTAGAAATAAGGATGCAGAAAGTTATAGAGGAAAAAGCTAGCGCTAGTAAAGCGTCAGTAGCAAAGAAGGAAGATGAAGATTTTCCGGTTCTACCCAAAGGCAGAAGTACCCACATTTTCGGGAGAAGAAAAAGAGTGGGATGGGTTTTCATAATTTTTTTGTGAAATAATTCATAATAGAGATGGGCTGAAAACATCTCTAAAATTCAATTATTTAAAAATGGCAATAAAGGGTGAAGCAAGGAGTATGGTTGCTCATTTATTAACGGGGCCATTGGAAAATTATAATGCCGCTTGGGAATTGCTGACCAAGCGGTATGAAAATAAAAGAAAAATATTTTCAGATCAGCTGAATCGGTTGCTAGTTTTGCCAATGCTAGACAACGATTCAGCAAAACATATTAAATTGTTTTCTGACTCGATAAATGAGTCAATATATTTAATAAAGTTAAAGTCACAATTAACAGAAGAAGTTGATGCGATTAATGCCCACATGATTTTGAGAAAATTGAATAAAGATGCCCTTCAATTATATAAAAGTCAAATAAAAAGGACAAAAGAGATTCAAGCATTACTAGATGTAATGGAATTTCTGGAAAAACGGTTTACCTCTCTGTACTCATCGCAGGATGCAGAAAAAAAACCGTTGAAAAAAGTGGCGCAATATAGCAGCATTAAAGAAAGTTGTCCGCTGGGTAAAATGCAGGCCATACAATAATGCACTGCTATAGGCTTATGAGAATGAGTCCGATAGAGAGAGGCCAGGTTATTCAAAGCAACGCCTATGCAAAAGATGCTGTAGGCACGACATGTATAAGAAATGCTCCTCGTAAATTTTCTGTGGGATTTGTAAAAAATCCCATCACACGATGCTCCATATTCCCTATGAAAAAAGGAAAAATTTTAACACTTGTTTGACAAAAAAAACAAGCGTTCTTAGCCACGGGTCACAATGTACCATCATTTCGGAGGAAGCAGCACAAATATTAAAAGTGACGCGCAAAAGGGAAAACACCGAGGTGAGCGGAATGCCGATAAAAAACCTCTTAATATTGAAGCAATCATTCTCCCAAAACTTATGAACGCTTTACCTGTAAAGTCGTTCAGGATTGATAAATCGAAATGGAAAGATTATGTGTTGGCTGACTCTAACTTTAATAAACTAAGTAGGGTGGATATAATCAATGGGGTAGATTTGTATGCCCATGTTGTAAAAGACGGAGTAGTGAAAATAGATGGACTACTTGGTCAAAATACAGAATTCGGATGGATTATATCCGTTTGCACCAAGTCAAAAGGTGATAAATTGATTGTGGCGACAACAATTGAAGTCGGGGACTTAGAGCGTTTCTGGGAATTGGAAAGCGAAAGTACTGACGTGGAAAAAGATGTTTGTGAGAAGCCTTTCTTGGAAACCATAAAAAGAGATTAAAATGGAAGGTATGTGGTGAAAATACCATTCAAAAAAGATAAGGACCTAGGAGATTCAAAGGCACAAGCTATAGCGCGATTTTACAATTTAGAAAAAAAAATCGGCAAAAATAAAAAAATTTAAAAAAAAAAAAAAATTAGGTTCATGCATGAGTATAAAAATTTAGGATATATGGTAGAGTCCAAAAAAGTGGGAAAATATTATTTACCCCATCAGGGAGTCATAAGAGATTCCAGTCTAACGACAAAGCTCAGGGTGGTTTTTGATGCGTCAACAAAAACCACAAATAATAAAAGCTTAAATGATATCATGTGGTGGGCCCAAGAGTCCAAAAAGATATCTTCGATATTATAGTAAAATGGCGAAAGTGGCCATTTGTAGTATCAGCGGACATTGAACAAATTTGAAAAAATTAAAAATTACTAGGGGTCTTGTTGCAATAGCAGATAATTACGGAAATAAAGCAATTAGAGAAATCATAAAAAATGATTATTATATGGACGACCTGATGATAGGTGCTGATTCCATATTAGATGCCAAAGGCATGTAAAGGAAGTTATCCAGGAGTTTAATAAGGTTGGGTTTAACTTAAGAAAGTGGATAACAAATATCCCAGAAATTGTTAAGGACGTTAGAGATAACGAAGAAAATAAAGTATTAACCATTGAAGAGAATGAATCTGTCAAAACATTAGGACTTCAATGGGAGCCGGTTAAAGACGAGTTTAGGTTCAACTTCCATTATGAAGCTATTAAAAAAACTAACAAAGAATAGTTTTATCTACATGAGCAAAGATGTATGAAAACCATTCCCAAATTCTCATCTTCTAGCAAAATTGAATGAACGAGTGAAGATAGCGGTTGGAAGTGAAGCAGAAAGTTATGCTTGGAGTGATGTTACGTAGAACTGACGAAATTAGAAAAGTTACTTTCCTAAACAAAAAAGTTGAGGAATTCTATAACTTTTATGAAACAAATGACATACTCATTCAGTATATATGTGAGCGTACAATTTATGTTATTTATTATATGTTCGAAAAAAATTGAATAATTGCCAAAAAAAGGAAATTTAGATTAGAAAAAAGAGAGCAGTAGCCGTCGTTAGCTCTTAAGAGCGCGATCTACTCTCGCGCTCTCATTGCCTACGCACACACACGCTCATGGTCCGCGTATGTACTGCTTAAATTACAGTGCGTCGCGGAACCCACCCCCACTCTGTATAAGTCGTCATCGAACGCAGCATCGCGTATTCATACCGTCAAATACACCTCGTCATAACGGCCCTTTTTTCGTTTACATAAATACAAATTGTACATCATTTAAACCACCTCGAACTCACGGGCACGCCCTCAAATATACAATAAACAAAAACTTTAAATATAATAACGGATAACTTTTATTTCGTAAATTGGAGTCAGAGTTGCCGAAAAAGCTCGGCAGCTTCCAACATTTTGGTGACCCCGACGTGATATCCATGACCTTATCGAGTGGAAAAAGTGCTCAAAACATTGAGTTCAATCTGTGTCGAAGATTTAACCCGACATTCGTCGAAAAAGTAGCGAACCAAAAGTCGTTGTGGCCGACCGTAGCGTGCCGCTATTCGTTTTCGTGTTCTCTTTCGCCGTCTGCTTCTGCCTGCGCAACGTACTGTCGAGACCGGCTGCATAGAGTTCTAAGCGAAATCCGTTAGTTTTCGTCGTCTCCTCTTTCGTCGTTTGCTTCAGCCCGCGCTCGTGAGCGGCTGTATACCTAGAACTCTCTTTCGAACTCGAATTCGAAATCGTTCTCTTGTGCATAACTGTTGGTTTTTGGTCGTTGCTTCGCCGCAGTATCGGTCGTCGCTTTGGCCTTCTGTGCCGGTGCAGTGCATATACAGACATATACATACACACACATTGTTTCGCTCTCGCTTTCGTCGCTTCGTTTCGTTGCTTGCCGGTGCACATAGTGATCGACTAACATACTCCGCGTCAACTGACTATAGCCAAAATCATGGGCAAGAAGAAAAATAGCAGAAGAATTGGATCGTTTGCTATGGGCAACGATAGTGATTCTGTGGCAGTTGTCGCTGCTCCATCTGCCGAAAGTGTTTGTGTGAACGCAGCTAGCACCCAATCATCTGCATCTCGGATTTCCTTCATGAGGCTGAAATCTAGTTTTATGGCGGCACACACCAACTTGGAGGAAGTGGATTTTGAATCCATGTCCAGTGAAATACCTGGAAAATTCGACTCTTCGATACTATCGTTGAGGACTGTTCTGCAGCGTGAGTTAGGGAGGCGTTCTCAGCACTCGCATTGCTCCACGTTTCGAGTGAATCCAAATGATTCCCAATCCTTCATGTACATGGCCAATCGATAGCGCCTGCCACAACTGCAGCTACCCAAGTTCAGTGGAGAATACACGGAGTGGACAAGTTTCTACTCCATGTTCACAGCGGTCCTTGATAGTGAAGCAGAGCTGACTTCTATCGAGAAGTTACAGCATTTGCGGTCCTCTTTGAGCGGAGTGGCATTGCTTGCCATCAGTTTGTTGGAGATGATCGAGGCTAACTATAACAAGGCGTTAGAAATCGTCCATGCAGTCTGCCGTAACTTGGACAAGTCGACTCAAGCCAAATAGGAAGCAGCTTCATCGGATCACGGTCTGCCATCCTGGGAGAAACTTTCTGCCTTTCTGGAACATAGATGTCGTACCTTTGAAGGCATTCATCATTTCATGCAAGGGCAAGATGGTCATGTTGGCAAGTCTGAAAAAACCGTTAGTACGCAACATAGAAAGGCTTTCGTATCATCGAGCGCTCCCATTGTGGTCTCTTGTGTGTTTAGCGAGGGCACGATTGCAAATTGTGAACGTTTTAAAGGTTTATGCGGCAATTGCCTACGAAAGGGCCATCGCGTGAAGGATTGAAAATCAGGTCCCTGCCGTCCTTGCCGATTGATGCACCACTCACTTTTGCATATTGTTCGTCGAACAGAAATAGCCCAATCTGCTTCTCCCAGTGAAGCGTCACAAGCCCAACTAAGTCAGACCGCCATGGTCGCATTCTCGCCCTCCTTGCCGCAAGCCCTCATATCACAAAGTCCGTCTGATGCTGTGCTATTAGCCACTGTCGTCGTTCTCGTCGAAAACAGCAC
Source organism: Drosophila helvetica (assembly GCA_963969585.1). Taxonomy (NCBI): domain Eukaryota; kingdom Metazoa; phylum Arthropoda; class Insecta; order Diptera; family Drosophilidae; genus Drosophila; species Drosophila helvetica. The sequence continues at coordinate 26,516,718 of OZ018402.1, read as the reverse complement.
TGGAGTTTTTGTGCCTTGTCGCGCACTTTTGGATTCTGGACCTCAATTGCATTTCGTAACCAGTCGTCTAGCTAATTAGCCACAGTCTCTGGCATAGGCGATGCTTCTCAACTGAAGGTATCTCGGTGGATCTCGCTCTGAAGTCTCGGATTTCAGAGTTCAACACTAGCATCACTGCCGTCGTTGCCCAGAAGATTACGGATCATCAACCTCGCGCTTCGATTAGCACAGCTAATTGGCGTATACCGTCGCGTATCCGGCTTGCTGACCCTTCGTTCCACCAGCCGCAGCGGATTGATCTGCTCATCGGAGCTGGACTTTTCTTTGAGCTGCTGTGCGTGGGACAAATTCAGCTGGCGCCTGGAATACCTTTGCTGCAGAAAACACATTTCGGATGGATTCTGTCTGGTGGCGGGCACTCGGCCCCCACTCTCTCGTCGTTTATCGCAACCCAGTGTTCGGATGACATTAATCAAAGCACTCGGCTCGATGACTTGGTTCGTCAATTTTGGGAAGTGGAGCACATCTTTGAGCCGATCGCTAAGGCCACAAAGAAGGAGCTTCACTGCGAGGAACATTTCGTCAACAATTACACTCGTTAGCCCTCAGGGGATTTTTCAGTCCGCTTGCCTTTTAAGCGAAGTTTGGAGTCCTTGGGCGATTCCTACTTCCAAGAAAAGCGGCGCTTGGAAAACTTGGAGCGCAAGTTCGTGCGCAATCTAGCTCTTCATGCACAATACTCGGCATTTATGAAGGAGTACCTGTCAGTTGATCACATGTCTCTAGTACCCAGCGAAGATAGTCACAAATGCAAATATTTCTTGCCCCATTATTGTGTCATCAAAGAGGACAGCTCCACCATAAAGCTGAGGGTCGTATTCGACGGCTCTGCAGCCACCACATCTGGTCTTTCGTCAAATGCTTTAAAGCCAAGCTATTTCACACACTCATCCGTTTTCGTACATTTTCCACTGCTCTTACAGGTGATATCGGTAAAATACAGATCTTCAAATTAAACACAGTCACTTATGGAACTAAGACTGCATCATTTTTAGCTATTCGAGCTATGCAACAGCTAGCCATGGATGATTCGTCGTCGTATCCACTGGGATCCGAAACCATTCTACATGACTTATACGTGGACGACATGATATCTGGATTACGAAAATGGTGTTCAAACTCTTCCGATGTGCTTCGTACAGTTCCAGAGGCCGAAAGCGAAATCTTTCTGAAGCTTGATGATGGCAGTGATGTAGCAAGGCGCTTGGGCTCATTTGGGAACCCCAGAAGAACTGCTTTCTGTTTACATTTGCTCCTCAACTCGGTGTTGGCAAGCACACCAAGCGTTCGGTATTGTCAACTATTGCACGGTGCTATGATCCTATGGGATTGATCGGACCTACTTTGACCAGAGCTAAAATCCTCATACAGCGCATGTGGAGAGACAATCTGCATTGGGATGAGAGCCTTACTCAATCTCTGGATTCGGCAGGGACTAAGTTTTGCAAGGATTTCTCCACTATGGATCATGCTACATTTACTCGTTACGTACTTCAACACAAGGCATGGTTTCAATTGCATGCTTTCTGTGATGCCAGACGTTCGCTGACGTTGGAATTGGTGAAGGATTTAACCACTGCAGCGTTCTTGAGTGCCCTCAAGAGCTTTGTTGCTACGCGCGGCATTCTCCGATGCATTTGGTCGGACAATACCACCAATTTCGTGGGATCAAGGAACGAGTTAGAGGACCGTCGGCGGATATTTATGAGCGAAAAGCATCGTGATGAAGTTCATAATCATTGCATCAACAAGGGCTTCGATTGGAAATTCATACCGCCCCGCTCGCCTCATTTCGGGGGCTTGTGGGAGGCAGCAGTGAAGATGGCCAAACATCACTTGTATCGCTCCGTGGGATCGTCACTCTTTAGCTTCGATGAGCTGCGGACATTGGTCTGCCAAATCCAGGCTATAATGAATTCTCGTCCTCTTATCTCGATTTCAGAAAACCCTGATGATCTTGGCGTCCTTACACCGGGACACTTTCTAATTGGTCGTCCGCTGATGGGGTTTCCCGAGCCAGACGTTACGAATCTCAACTTCAATCGACTCGATCGACTCGTTACCCAGCAGATCTTTTGGAAGCGTTGGAGTGAGGAATATTTGACCCTGCTCCAACATCGTGCCAAATGGCGCACACCACAACCATCCATCCAGGTCAACGACGTCGTCTGCATCAAGGACGAAAACTTGCCGCCATTGAAGTGGCCCTTAGCACGGGGGATCGAGGTCATCGCTGGAGCTGATAAGGCTGTGCGAGTTGCCATCCTGCGGACACCACTCGGAACCACTCATCGAGTGGTTAAGGATCATCCTTCCCGTTAAGGATCTAGTTAAAAGGCCAGGTCTTTCAACGAGGGGGAGTATGTTCGGAGCAGCAGCCGTCATTAGCTCTTAAGAGCGCGATCTACTCTCGCGCTCACGTCGCCTAAGTCGTCGTTGTATAGGTTAGGTTTGGTTAGGTTAACCCGGACGTCCCTCAGCGGGGACTTTCATAGGCCAGTCTGGCCCTTAGAGCCGGGCAGTTGCAGATGAGATGTTCCAGGGTTTCGATAGCCCCGGATTCATCGCATTTCCTACAGCTGTCTATGTTGGTAATGCCTAGCTTGGCCGCGTGCGCCGCAGCCAGACAGTGACCTGTGAGTATTCCCACTATCAGTCTACAGTCTTTCCGTGGAAGATGCAGTAGATAGTGAGCTAGCTTTTCATTGCGCTCCTTGCACATGGTTCTCGAGGTTCTGCAGGTGGTTGCGTTCCTCCATCTGTTCTTGGTTTGTAGGGCGGCCTGCTTCTCTAGATCGCTTTGTAACGTTCTAAGGGAGATAGGCACGTTTTCGATTCTTTCGCTCGTCAGCCCAACGCCTTCCTTAGCCAGAACGTCCGCAGCCTCGTTTCCTTCGATGCCCTGGTGGCTAGGAACCCAGTAGATTCGCACTGACTTGGTCGTGCATAGTGAGTCTAATGCCTCCCTGCTTGCCAGGACACTTCTGGAGCCGACTGCGAACGACTGCATGGATTTTATCGCTGCTTGGCTATCGACGAATATGTTCACCACGTTGTGTGGTCGCTCTATTTGCTGAGCGACCTCTGCTGCCTTCTTTATAGCGAAAACTTCCGCCTGGAATATGCTGCATCGGTCTGGTAGCCTATATGACACCCTTATTTCGGGGTTTGTACAATATAAGCCCGCTCCTACTCCTCCGTCCATCTTGGAGCCGTCAATATATATGTTGAGGTGTTGAGTCTGGTCCCGTCCCTTTTTCCAGTCTTCGGGTCCCAAAAATGTGTTGGTTTTGACCTCTAGGCAAGTTTGGGGGGTCATGTAGTCTGTATGACTGGTCATGTTCCTCCCAATTGAACTGTGCCCGTATCCTTGGGGTGACATGTTCCCCGATGCGATAAGTCGCTGTGCTGCTTTACCCGCAGTCAGCCGAGCGTGGATGTCGAGGGGATCGATCCCGAGTATGGTTTCGAGTGCTATAGTTGAGGTTGACCTCAGCGCCCCTGTGATACATAGCAAAGCCTGTCGCTGGGTCCTTTCCATAAGCTTGTGGTACGTCTTCTTCTCAGTTGCTTGCCACCACACTAGGACTCCATACAGCAGAGTTGGTCGCACCACCGAGATGTAGATCCAATGCATTAGGGCGGGTGACAGGCCCCATGTGCTGCTAAGCATCTTCTTGGATGCATAAAGCGCAATGGTGGCCTTCTTCACCCTTTCCACTACATTGGGTTTCCATGCCAGTTTGCTATCCAGTACTGTGCCGAGGTATTTGACCTGTGTTTTCGGGGTTAGCCTTGTTTGGATGATTTTTGGGGGGATCCATGCCGGTACCTTGTACCTCTTTGTAAAGAGGATGAGGTCCGTCTCGAGTCCTACTTCGTCCGCCCACTCGCATATCTCCCTGAGTGTTCGGTTCATTATGGAGTTGAGGGTCGATGGACATACCCGTAATAATTATGCTTATGTCGTCTGCATAAGCTGTTATTTTGGGGGCCTTCCTCTCGAATCTCTTGATGAGGTCGTCGACCACCAGATTCCACAGGAGGGGCGACAGGACTCCACCCTGAGGTGTGCCTCTGTGCGCTCCCTTTACCGTGGAATCGGTGCCCCACTCTGATTGCACCCGTCTACAACTCTGGAGGTTCTTTATCCATAGGTCGATTGCTGGGTGTATGTGGTCCGCTTCAAGACGATCCGTTCGTGGCTACTTTGTTAAATGCTCCGGATATATCTACGAATACTCCCAGTGCATACTTTTTATTTTTGAGGGCCTTCTCGATGGTCGCTACTAGCGAATGTAGAGCTGTTTCCACCGATTTCCCTTTGGTATAAGCTGGTTGGCTGACATCAGTTCTCCCACCTCCTTCCTGATGTGTCCATCCAGCAGCTTTTCCAGTGCTTTTAGCATAAATGAGGTCAGGCTTATCGGTCTGTAGTCCTTGGGACTAACATGGCTGTTAACTCTAGCTGTTCTCCATTGGATAGGGATATAGCCTGTGCTTAGACATGCCGAGTATATTGCGAAGAGCCATGGGATGATCGTCTCTTTGGTCGCCTGCAACATGGCTGGGAATATTCCGTCCAGTCCAGGTGCTTTTATGCCCGCAAAGGAGTCTATGGCCCATTGGATCTTCTTGTGGGTTATTAGATCTGTCGGGGGTGTTTGTTCCTCGGTTGCTAGGTCCTGATGCGTTTCGGCATCAGTGACCTCGTCGTTGTATAAGTCGTCGTCGAACGCAGCATCGCGTATTCATACCGTAAAATACACCTCGTCATAACGGCCCTTTTTTCGTTTACATTAATAAAAATTGTACATCACTTAAAGCACCTCGAACTCACGGGCACGCTCTTAAATATACAATAAAAAAAACTTTAAATATAATAACGGAGAACTTTTATTTCGTAAATTGGAGTCAGAGTTGCTTAAAAAGCTCGGTAGCTTCCAACAAAAACAATAGTCGAACCCTTTCCATTTTTGATTACATTTGTTTTTTACATCTGTCTTTTCTACATTTATACATCTACATACGTCTTAGACACGACTCTGTGTGCAACAGAGAAAGAAAATTTGTAAGCACTTTGAAGTCCACTGAAATTTCGTTTGTTCCTTCTATGATCCGACCTAGGACAGATTCTAAACTCTGATAGATTTGGCCATTCCCTATTATTCTGTGTTTTTGGTTTTCTCGTATCTTAAAAATTGTGGATTCCACAGATTTTTGTCTTTTGTGGAGGCGGAAAAGATCGTGGCGAAATTTTGAAATACACTTGTATTGAAGTGATATCAGAGGAACATGGATAGAAAGTTTGGTTGCTCTAGCTCTTATGGTCTCTGAGATCTACGCGCTTATCTGGACGAACGCTAACCATACACTATCCCGGTGTATAAGGGAGAGCGAGAGGGAACGATGGCTTTTGAAATGGTTTTCTTCATTGTGGGTATATTTTTGATCCGATCTGATCCGAATTCAACACAATGATATACAATTTAATTTATCTTCACTCTCTCAAGTTTCTTATCAGCAAAAAGCTTTCAGGTTTACCGTTTAATATCTTCGATTTGTATCCTTGTTATACATTCATTAAATTAAGACATGCAACAAAATTCAAAATTCGCATAAAAATTGGATGATTGGAAAATTGAAAACATGTGATCTGATCTGATGAGTCCAAATTTAAAAATTTCGAATCAATCTCGGTACAATTTTAATGCTTTTTTTGAAAATTTCAACTTTGCCCTAACGTTTTTAGTTTACTCGTATCTTTAAAATTGTGCATGCCACAGATTTTTGTCCTTTGTGTGGGCGGAAGAGGGCGGGGCGAAATTTTGAAATACACTTGTAACAGTGTGATATCACAGAAATCCGGATACAAAATTAAGTTGCTCTAGCCTTTATAGTCTTTGAGATATAGGCGCAAATGGGGACGGGCGGACGGACAGACATGGCTATTTCGACTCGGCTATTGATGCTGATCAAGAATATATATTCTTTATGGGGTCGGAAACGCATCCTTTTGGGTGTTACATACAACCGTTATCACCACAAATCTAATATACACCTATACTCTTCGAGTACCGGGTATAAAAATAAAGGGACAGTTCTAGATTAAATGGAAAGAAGATTATTTTCACACTCTTCAACAAAGAAATAAATGATATATAGGAATGCAGAATATTAAAAAAGGACAGATCGTTTTAATAAAAGATGAAAACTATCATCCAGCTAGATGGCCGTTGGGGAAAATAGAAGAAATACATAAAGGTAGGGACGATAGTCAGAGTAGTCACCATCAAACACCAGGATGGGTCGATTACAAGACCGATTACTAAAGTTTTTCCATTAGCTGGAATTCAGTCTGAAGAAAAGCACTCAGAAACGTCGCCAAAAGAAGCCAAAAGTACTCGCGGTAGACCTCGAATACCCAAACTTGGACTCATGGCAGTAATGTTAATGCTTATCTTATTTTGCCAAGTATCAAATGCAAACATAGCTGCCAGAGAAAAAGAGAAGTGGTCAATTGAAAAAATGAACAGTTCCACTTCAATATATTTGGACCAGATGGGAGACGTTAAAATAGTCGCCTCATCTTGGGATCTAATAATTTATTATAATATGGACCCGTATTTTCAAATGATAAAAAAGGGAAAAGAATTATTTGGGAAAATGAGAGTTGTGTGCGGTAAACTTTACTCTTTTGAAGATCAATGCAAAAATGTTTTAGATAATACTGACAGACAAGTTTCAGATCTAGAAGAAAATAATAAACTTTTTATGACTCAAGATAAGAAAAGAAAGAAACGAGCACCCTTCGAGTTTAAAGGCTCCCCTTATCATATATTGTTCGGAATAATGGACGCCGAAGATAGGGAAACTTTGGAAGTAATATTGATATTGATCAATGTAGACTGAATCCAAATATCTTAAAACCTATGCAGTTAAAAGCACAGATATCAAAAATAAAGGATAGGTTCTTAGAAACATTAGTTCTTCCAGGAAAAAGAACAGGTACGGAATTAAAAGAAATTTATAGCCTATTAACAGCGAAAGTTATTTTCGTGGATAACAAATTAATTTTGAATGTAAAGATTCCACTTTTTGGTAGACACCCATCCCATTTGTTTAGGATTATTCCAATGCCAGTTGAGCATGAAAGGGAATTGGTCAAGGCAGATTTGAGCTCTAAGTACTTAGTATATAACTTCGAAATTGATTCCAATCATTCGATGACTGAAGCTACTTTAAACAAATGTCAAAAATGGCAAGCAAATAAAGGAGTTTGTGAAGGTTATTGGCCTTTGAGCAGCGCCAATGATAATTCTTGTGAGATAACTCTATTCAAACCAAATAGTCATTCAAATTGTGTTTATAGAAAGATATCAGAGACAAGGTCATTTTTGGTCCAATTAGAAAAGAAAGGTAGTTGACTCTTCAAAGCTCCAGTAAACACCAATGCTAGAATTCAATGTAGTAACTCAAATCAAGAGTTAATTGATCTATCTCAACAAGGAATTTTTAACAATAATAAATGGTTGCACTATGCGAACCAAAGATAAAATATTAGTACCTCATCACAGTCTTCATACAGGAAGCTACGAGATAATGTGATCCTCTTATATAAGTAATATAAGTAAGATACCAAAAATTGTTGGAATCCTTTGAATGTACCATTAATTAACTATACTGAAGAAATTGATAAGTTAAAAGCAAATTAAAATTGTTAAGAGAGGGTCATCATGAATTAAAAGGACTTAAGTTCCATTATGTATCTGGACATGCAGCCTTGATTATCGGAATAATAATGATGTTACTATTAATAATCTATGCCATAAGAAGAATTTAAGTGTCGCAAGGACTTCAAAGAATAGCTTTTCCCTATCCACTGCAATTTACTTTAAAATTATCATCGGTAAATGTAATTATAACTATAGAGAAAATATATACAAACATAAAATAAAAACAAAACTATGCCAGTTCCTGCCATTTGCAGAATGTTGAAGCATGAACATATTATTGTATCTAAAGAATAAGAGTCTTCACACGTTCACTGATATAAACACAAAAACTGATCTATATATATATCTGTATATATAACTGAGGAACGTACATAAAATAAGTAATTTATGACTCTAGAGTGTGAGTGGAGAAATAATCTGTAAACTCAAGCCACACACGACAAGCCCGAGTCAGGTGAACTAGAGCCACTTATGTATCTAATGTAGTCCAAAAATACTTAAAGTTGAACTCAAAATTTCACCCCAACGATAGCGATGTACCCGTTCCGTGGCTCTAGCTTTAATAATAGAATACAAGATTGTACGTAAAACATTGCTGTAAAATTTACATATAAGGTCAGAATCTGAAAAATAAAAATCAGTTTGAATTTAAAACGCAACTCGCAAGTGTTTCGACTTTTCTTTTAAGGTCTTAACATCAGTTAAAGCCCGACAAGTTGTCCTGCCTTAGGAATGAAGACTATTTTGGAGATTTGAATGGATGAAAGCTGTTTATTGCCTAGCTAATGTTCTGTTTTGTGAGGATGTGCGTCATCAAAGTTGACTAGCTTTCACTTGAGAGGCGTGCCGGCTCGATGGTAGTACACCCGGGAAAATGGGTGTCGAAAAGAACTCCTCACTAGAGTTAGTCCACGTACTATCAATTCCGTAGGATATCTATTTGTTTTGACCACCAGGGTGGTTTCTTTATCCCACTATTTCTGTTTGAGGGGCATGCTGCCGAGAATGCTTTGTGGCATGCTTCAGTGAGCCTGCTCACCAGACGGCTTAGGTCGTCCTATGTTTTCGGGCATATTGGTGCTTTAGGGAAGTAATTCCTCCATTATTTTACTATATTTTTCCCAGTTGGCTTTCCCGGGATTAATATAGTCAGTGGATTTCGGGCTCTCTGGCGATAGTATTATCTCGATGTACCTGTGGTCAGAGAAGGAATGATCCTCTAGAACTGAGACACTAAGGTGAGGTCGATAACATCTTATCGGAATTTTATTATTATTATAGGCTCATTGCACCGATTACAAATTAATAAGTTATAGTTTAGGATGAAGCTGAAAAGTGGCTCACCCCTTACATTTGTGTCCGAGCTCCCCCATTGGGTTTGGTGAGCGTTGGCATCGCAGACTATTATCATGCCTGTGTCTGACCTCTAGACGGCTGTTCCCACAGGCGACCACCCACCATTTCCCATCTATTTCGGGGACTGTCCCTACGGTTTTGCCGTTTCGAAATTTCCCAGTTAGTTCCACCATTCATTTTGGATGTTCCTAAACCGTACGTCTCTGTGCGATATTTAGCCGATGTTTTCAAATACAACTCTGAAAAATTGACATTCACAGAAAAAAATGGAATTCACTGTTAAATTGTAAACAATGAATGACAAGAATAGCTGATGTTCTCCAGCAAATGGCGAGGAGCCAGGAGGTTTTTTATTGGCAGATGCTCATTTTCCAATTAGAAATGCTCCAATTTATTAGGGAGAAGAAGGCGAAAAATAAAAAAAAAACAATTGTAGCTTAACAAATGTTTTTTTTTGTTTAAACAATGTTCTGCATATTACTGGTACCGACACTCGGCAAATTTCCTTGGATTTTTCATCCAATATTGCGGACGCTTCGATCCGTTGTGCAATGCTCGACTTTTGATATAATTGTAAAACTAAAATTGTTTTTATTTGTTAAAGCAATGTTTTGCTTATTACTGGTACCGACACTTGGCAAATTTCCTTTGATTTTTCCTCCAATATGGGTGGATGGGAATCGAGGTTTAACATCTGTCAAAAAATCCAACCGTTCCTCGTAAAAGTGCTGTGTGGGAAAAAGTTATTAGTTGCAGCCGTTTGACCAAACTTTTGTATGCCGAATTTTTACGATAAACTCTGTTAGTCGACATATAACCGTTTTTTTTTTTGTTTTACAAAGAATTCCAAAACCAATTCCCTTAAAAAAATTTAAATTCCGAAATTTATAAGCAAAATAAATGTTTGGCCACAGGGGAAAAAAAGTTCAATTTTGTCAGAGCAAATAACATGAGGTTGTCTGTTGGCCACTGCATGTTTTACTGCCTGTAGAATAGCGTAAGCTTCCGTAGAGAATACGGAGCATTGATTGTTGAGCATTCCTGATGCTTTTATGGTATCATCTGTTTTTGATCAATCAGTGTATAGAAATATCTTGTTAAGGAATTGGGTGTTGTTCAAGACTGCATTGCAAATATTTCGATAAATCTCTGGATTGGTGCCGTTTGTTTGGTCAAATCTGCCCTTCGTAGTGTCATCCGATCGTAAGCCTACTCACGTCCAATTCCCTCTCTAAGAATGTAAACCACAGCCTCTCAGTCTGTTAAGTAAACATATAAGCGCTTACATTCTGTTAATAATGACAGTCGAATGCTTCTCACCGAACGCTCAACCATGCCGTAATTTCTAGTTCAATCCTCGGGAGTTATTATAATCGTAAATTGCATCGCCCCGACCTGCATCGCCACAAAAACGCTTGTGGCATAAACATTTTGGCGCCCAACGTGGGGCAGTGCATAAATCTGTGATAAATAACTCTGACAAGTGATATTTGGCCTCGCAAATCCGTCTCGCCGAACCCAAATAACCAAATACATTCGCTTAGAAGTAACGGAACACTTTCGCTGTCGCCATCCTCATCGCATTCGTCGTACATGCCATTGCCCTTTCTGGTCGCAGCCGCTGCTAGCAAAGTTTGCTCTCTACGTTTCTCCAGTTCTTCATCGCATCGTTCTCGGTCTCTTCGCCACTTCCATGCACAGCTCCACTAGCGCTCCAGCTATCGCTCTTTGCCGCCAACGCTATTCCAACTCGGTTTCTGCTATTCTTCGTCGCATCATTATCACGCTCTTCGCCGCTAACAACGACGCTGCATACCACCCTCGCTATTCCAGCTCTTAGGATTGCTCCCATCGGAACAGTAATCCACTCTTCATCGCCGTCAGCCACCGCAGCGCTGCCTTCGGCTCTTTCAGTGTCCTCCGCTCTTCGTCGCTTCTCTTGTGGTGTTGCAGTGCTGCCTTTACGTATCGAATTGCAATCATGTCGCTCTCATTGGAAGACCTCAAACAGCAGGGGTCAAACATCAAACGAATCATTTCCCGCTTTAAAACGATGTTCGACGGGCAAACAGAGGCACCGGTTAAAAAAACAGCAGCGGAACTACAATGTCGATTGGGCACATCTGGAGACCTACTATAAGCAGGTATTAACCGTGCAGGCCAGCATCGAAGCTTTGGATCTAGAGGACAATGGACGCGCAGATCTCGAAGACAGCTATGTGACCATAAAGCTGACAGTCAAACAGCTTCTTGGCGAGGACTTAAACACCACAATTCACGAAGCTATGCCATCGCCGTCGTCAAGGCTTCCTCGATTGGCGCTGCCAACCTTCGATGGCAACCACACTGAATACAAAAAATTCATTGCATCTTTTCTGCAGCTTACCGGTCGGGAGAATTTTTTAAGCATTGAGAAATTCAATCACTTTATCAGTTGCGTAAAGGGTGAGGCATTGGAAACTATCAAGGCGTTTCCAGTCACAAGTGAAAATTATCCTAAGGCCTTGGACAAGCTACGTTCTCGCTATGACAAACCTGCTCTAATCTTCATGGAAACAATAGCATCACTGTTTGATTTGCAGCCAGTCAACCCATAAAATCCTCATCAATTACGTAAGTTACTTGATAACGCGGCTGCCTTGTTCTTGCACAGCAAATCTCAGAAGCAATGTTGATCTGCCTGGTCATGGACAAGTGTGACAAAGAAACTCGAACCAAGTGGAACGAATCGCTGGATTACAAGTCATTGCCATCATGGGATGACTGCGTCGACCTTCTCAAGCGCCATTGCCAATTCCTAGTGTCCAATGGAGCTACTCGAGCCCAGACCAGTAAATTTGATCCTGTCTCAGCACGTCGCAGCGCTACCAATGTGCAAGCCTCATCATTTGCACTGACGAACGCACCATGTGGACTCTGCTCAGTTCCTGGACACAGGCTAAGTAAGTGCAAGCAGTTCATGGATGTAGCACAACGGCGAGACGTGGTGAACAGGCAGAGGCGCTGCCTCAACTGCCTGTCTAAAGGTCATCAAGGCCTCAATCAATCGCTGTCGGGTCTGCAGTCAGTCGCATCACACTCTATTGCGACGCAACAACATGCTGCAGGCCACTCCTTCACATCAAGCGGATTCCGCAACTCAGCCGATCGTAAAATTGCCATTCAAGGACAATCCATCCCAGCTCGGCAGCTCTTTTGAGATCGCTCGTCGCAGGTTCATCTGTGTGGAACGCCGACTCTCACACTCCCCTGACATTCGCACACAATACACCGAGTTCATGAACGAATACGAACGTTTGGGTCACATGTCACTAGTCACCAGCCCGGACTTATCTGCACCTCACTACTACATACCACATCATTGTGTGATGAAGCCGAGTAGTGAATCCACAAAGCTGAGAGTAGTGTTCGACGCCTCTTGCCGCACTTCCAACCAATTGTCGGTTACTGATATCCTGCCTGTTGGTCCAACTCTCCAAGATGATCTCTATATATTGCTGTTGCGCTTTCGGCTATTCCATTATGCCATAACCGCCGATGTCACCAAAATTTACAGGCAAGTATACGTTGATACAAATGATCGCACATCCCAGTACATTCTTTGGCGAGCATTTCCAGAAGAACGGCTGCAGACCTACGAGCTCAACACCGTTAACTACGGAACGGCAGACCTTCATCGAGCTGAGCTGAGCGGACGTCATTCAATCCTCCTTTTACGTGGATGACCTGCTAACTGGAGCTGACAATCTCGCATCACTGCGTACCATTAAGGATGAAGTCACCGAGATTCTGAACCGAGGTCACTTTCCGCTGACCAAATGGCATTCAAATCATCCCGAGTTCATCGACAGTCTTGACACCAAGCACTATAGCCCATGCACAGATGGTGTAACTAGTGTTCTGGGAGTCACTTGGAACCAACATACAGGTATGCTACTCTTCGTGTTCACGCCTAAGAAGATACCAACAATCGTCACCAAGAGAGCACCCCTCTCAGTTGCATCAACTCTGTTCGACCCGTTAGGACTACTGTCGCCTCTTGTTATTGTCGCTAAGATAATTCTACAAGAACTGTGGCTCGCAGGACTCCAATGGGATGAATCCGAGAGGCTTACCAATATCAGTTCCTACACTCGTGGCCTACGTATTGTCGCCTGGATTTTTCGCTTCTACTACTCAATAAGGAAAACAAGCAAACATCAATGCTGAAGAGCTGCGCCATGCATTCGACTGCATAATCTGGAATATCCAACAGCAAGCTTTCGCTGACGACTGTCAGCGGCTCAATAAATCACTCACACTCAAAAGTCATTTCAAGTTTATAAATCCCTTTTATTCCTGGTCGTCAGGATTTCAGCTCATCCGAGTGGGTGGCAGATTGGAGAACGCTCACAACCCAGAGTCCGAAAAGCACCCACTGCTCCTGACTAGCAAGTAAAATTTTGTCTGGACTTACGCTCGTCATTTGCATCGTCGTAATTGTCATGCCGGCCCTAAGGCCCTGGTGGCGCTGCTTCGTCTGGAATACTGGATTGTGAACGATAGGGACTTGACACGTCGCATCTTGCGTCCGATATAGGCCCAAGCTTCAGCAGCAGCTCATGGGATCACTTCCAGTGGAACGTCTTCTGCCTGGGCAGCCGTTCCACCGCTGTGGCGTTGACTTCTGTGGACCTATAAACACTAATCTTCGCATAAGAGGAAAGGGTCCGATCAAATCGTTTTTGGCAATCTTCATCTGTCTGGCCTCTAAGGCTGTTCACATTGAGGTGGTGTCAGAACTATCTACCAGGGCTTTCCTGGCTGCACTTAAACGGATGGTTGCTCGTCGCGCATTGCCCACAGACATCTTCTGTGATAATGCTATAAACTTCGCTGGATCAGCTAACCATCTCACTGACCTCAAGAAATTCCTGCTCGATCAAGCCACGCAAGATGCTATTTCGTCATATTGTTCAACTTATTTTATCAACTTTAATATCATCCCTCCCAGAGCTCCACATTTTGGCGGGCTCTGGGAAGCCGCTGTAAAGAGCGCAAAGGGCCTCTTGCACAGGACTTTCATCAATGCAAGGCTCACGTTCGAAGAACTTGGCACTGCTGCTGTTCAAGTCGAGGCAATACTGAATTCGCGCCCTTTGTCACCAATGTCAACCGATCCAAGTGATCTCGATGCAATCACTCTTGGCCATTTCCTGGTTGGGAAGTCTCTTCGCGCGCTACCCGAGCGGACAATCCACACACTCAATCTCACCAATCTGGAACAACAATTTTGGCACCGCTGGTCGTCTGAATACATCAACGAGCTCCGCACACGAAGCAAGTGGACAACAGCATCAGCAAATGTCACCGTAGGCACCATGGTAATAATTCACGAGGACAATCTTGCTTCACAACTTTGGAGGCTGGGACGTATCGATTCCGTCGTATCTGGGAAGGATGGTCACGTCCGAGTGGTCCATCTCCGAACGTTCACCGGTCATTGCTGCCAGTCCATAAATTGGCGATTCTCCCGCTCTCTGACCCCTCTGGTCCAATCAGTGCTTAAACATTGAAAGCAGATCCTTTCAAGGGGCCGGGATGTTCGGTCAAATCTGCCCTTCATAGTGTCATACGATCGTAAGCCTACTCACGTCCAATTCCCTCTCTAAGAATGTAAAGCACAGCCTCTCAGTCTGTTAAGTAAACATATAAGCGCTTACATTCTGTTAATAAAGACAGTCGAATGCTACTCACCGAACGCTCAACCGTGCCTTAATTTCTAGTTCAATCTTCGGGAGTTATTATAATCGTAAATTGCATCGCCCCGACCTGTATTGCCACAAAAAAGCTTGTGGCATAAACAGCGTTCTTTGGAAAAGATTCAAGATCCGTGATGAAAGAGTTGGAATCGAGAAGCTATGCGGGAACTTTATTTGTTTGAATCAGCATAGGAGAAAATTTTATTTGAAATGCTTGGGCAAGTTTTAAACATTTCTGGATTGATGAGAGTTTGTTCGGTGTACGTTTTCTCTTAAGTGATACTTTAACGGTGCGAAATATAATTTTTTTGTTGCTGAATGAGATGTGTGCCCATAAATAGGCAAAGCTTTGTATATTTTTGAGGCCAGAAGAGCCGTAGTTACATTGATCGTGGTGTTTCTATGAGTATTGGATTTTTGGGTATTTAAGTACTTGATTATGTTAAGTCTGGCAGCTAGGCTAGTTCTTAATATTTTGCAGTGTTTCTTAAAATTAATCAATTATAAGGACAAGAATACTTAAGCTATTAGTTACATAACTTTGTTGTTCTTTACATCTATATCTAAAGGCTTACAATTGTTGTTTTTGCATATGTGAAGCATTTTTCATTTCTCTAAAAAAGACTTTACTATATTGTAAATTTTTTCTGCTTACCTTCATCCTCGTTAGTTGCATATGGACCATATGAATACCTATTCGATCAAACGCTCTTCGCAATCGAGACTAAGGACTGAAACTTTATTGCGGGTGGAGAGAGCTGAGGTGGTAAAGTAGTAAAAAATTAGTAAGGCGTCCAAAGCACTGTGCTCCGTCGAGCGCTTTGGATAAAATGAATGTGCGCTAACAGAGAACGCCAACATTTTAAGATAATCAGACTTTTAGCTTAGGAGATTTAAGCATTCAAAGTTGAAAATTATTTCAATGTGCAAAAATGTATAAAATGGCTGTTTGGCTAACTGTTTTTCTTGCGAGGTAGCGTCACTTAAATCGATCTAGAAGCCAAACGCCTCATTTTCAAGAAAAGGAATTGTTAACTTATGTATGAATGGTGGAGATGGGAGTACGTTTTAGTAGTTGCAATGGATTCGTCGTTTGTTGTTTTGTTTTTTTTCTTTTTTGGTGGTTTGTTGGTTTCATCCGTTGCTAGCGGGACAGCGTTTTTATGGTTGTTTTTGTGGTTGGATTAGCTGTGGTGGTTTTTTGATGATTGGAAGTGTTGTTATTTTTTTAGTATTAAGTTTGGTTTTGGTTCGTTTCATTTGAAATAATATTTGGGTTTGTTGTTTGGCTTAGTAGGAGAGAAGGTCTGCATGGCTTCTGTTTCGTCGTTTCTCGCTAAGCATCTTTGCCATCATAATTTGAATGGTTATGAAGTCTAGTGTAAGTTAGTTTAAGGCAAGGCGGAAGCGCAATAAAAGCTCTCTCTCGCTCTTGGCGAATTCACCCCGCTTTGCCAACGTAGGTTAGTTAGGCTAGAACTATATTGAAATTATACATTCGTTAAAATTGATTTTGATCGAGCGCACAAAATTATTTTCTCGTCCCGCCATTTAATAAATTACAGTCACCCAAAGTTTTCGGTTTTGCTTTTAGAAAACTATTCTAAATTTTCAGCTTCCTTTTAGGTGCATTTGGTCCGGCATTGAATTTGTAGAACTTATTTTTTCTAAATAAACTTTGGGCATTTATTCCTTGCAATTTTTACACCGCATTGGATTTGGAGTAAAGTCGAACTTTCAGGCTGGTTGAAAAGGTTGAAGGTAAGGAGGTTTACTCCAGAGGGTTAAGTGATTCCGTCTATTATTTTAGTAAATTTGTAAAGTCCAGTAACACCTTTTGGGTCGAGTTCCCTTTATATTTCCACGTCATAGACGTTAGAGACGCTGGGTGCAAAGACCGTTCTTTTTGTTGAGTTTGGGTTAGGTTTAGTCATGTTGTGTAATGAGCATTTGATTTTGCAAACGCCAAGTAGTTTATTCGCCAATAGAATTTTATTGGCAGTCGCCCCATCTTTTGCAAGGACTAGGAGTTTACTGACTGCTCGTTTGATTTCAAAGCATGAGTAGTCACTTGATGGTTTTTTTTCATTTACTGGACTTGGAATTTCATTTGGAATTTGTAGTTTAATCGCTGGAAGACTCGAGAAAGACACAATTGGCTTATGATAAGTTTTGAGTTTTTTATAATTTGGGGAATCGTCAAGAAAAGCGGACCAATTCTCCCCACTATATTTTGCCCAGAGGGCATGGTCACTCCCGATGTGAGAAAGAAAGAGATAACGAAAAAAGATAAGAAGCTTTTGGTATAAGATAAAACTGATAAGTGCGAGTTATTTTAGGTTTATGACTTATAGGTGCATAGGTGTATAGGTGTATGACTACTCTCAAACGTATATCCAATGTGGTTTTGATTAGTGTTTAATTAGAAGTCAACCGTACGTTTTCAGATACAATTCGATGCTGTTCTTTATTTTGCATTAAGCCTTTTGAGTTAATGATAATATGCTGAGTCTGCTACTTGTGAGTGGCCGAGCACCTGCTGATATGTGAGTGTGCCAGTTGATGCAATTGGAACGGATATAGATTGTGGTGTTAGTTGGTGTGTCGGTGGCAGCTACATAGTAAGGCCCTCCGCGGGGGTTCCGGAGGGGGAAGACAGAGGGTCGGTACTGAGGAAAAGGCATCTGCACTGGTTGAGTGATAGAGGGTGACTGTGGGGTATAATAATAACACTGGTCGACAAAATGAAACCTTTTTTCTGTTTCAAAGATTGCACCAATATTTTCTTATAGGATTTTCATCGCTGATCACGAATCCGGCCTCCAAAAGTTTCCATCACGTCGAGATTTTGGTCAAAATTGACTCAAAGTTCAGAAAACCCTGTTTTTGCCCTTCTTCGATCACGTATAGAGAAAAATCCTGATATGCTAGAAGTCCCTAATTAAACTTAAATTAAAGCTTGAGCTGTTAACTAAATGAATCAAGTCAAAAGACTCTTGATACAGTAAAAATTTGTATGTATATGTACATATGTGTCATTGTCACTTTGCCTTTCCACTATACATGTATGTATTTTAATTTGCGAGTCTACCCGAGGGCACCATGAAATTTGAGTGAATTTGAATAGCTTTTCCAATAGCTTTTCCAATCCAAAACGTTAACTGGTTCTGCAAATTAAATTTATATTTTTCGACGGCAAATAAGCGGACGTATAAAAGTGGACGTGCGTTTGATTTCAATACATTTTTCGACTCTTTTTTCGGCTTCATATAATGAGATTCGCTAAGAAAGAGAAAAAGTTTAACTGCGCTCCCGCTTTGCCCTAATCTATTACACCTTACTACAAATTTTTGCGGCTCGACGATACACATTTTTTCCTTTTTGCTTTAACCCAAGCCAGATTCGGCAATCTACATATCTACATCTACTTTCTTACATATACATTTGGGACATATTGTGGACCATGTCCATGTCGGCCATATTTGCTGGGTTATTCGTCATCGTGGTACATGTTGCCGTGTGCTGTCTTTTAGTCGCTTATATTGCGCTTTTATGATAAGCGCACAGGTGGCCATTGGCATACAGATATGATCCTAGTCTTGTAGAAGGGGGAGATAAGGCTGAGAGCAAATTGCTGAGCCATCTCGTGAAGAGATTTGCGGCAATTCGCGGCTGTGGGCGCGTTCGAGGAAATCGCATTAAGCGATTAAACGCCTATTCCCACAGGCGACCATCCACCATCCCCCATCCATTTCGGGGATGGTCCGTAAGGTTTTGAAAAATTGACATTCACTGAAAAAAAATAGAATTTACTGTGAAAAATGATATTCTCCAAAAAATGGCGACGAGTTCGGATGTTTTTTAATGGGAGATGCTCAATTTTCAATTAGAAATGCTCCAATTTCTTCGGGAGAAAAGGACGAATAAATAAAAAGAAACAATTGTATTTTAACAATTGTTTTTATTTGTTAAAGCAATGTTTTGCTTATTACTGGTACCAACACTCGGGAAATTTCCTTTGACTTTTCCTCCAATATTGCGGACGCTTCGATCCGTTGTGCAATGCTCGACTTTTGATATAATTGTGAAACTACAATTGTTTTTATTTGTTAAATCAATGTTTTGCTTATTACTGGTACCGACACTCGGCAAATTTTCTTTGATTTTTCCTCCAATATTGCGGACGCTTCGATCCGTTGTGCAATGCTCGACTTTTGATATAATGTCGAATTCTGGAGATGTCCCGGACAGCCCATGTTCACTTGCGTAAATCTTAATCTAAAGTAAATCAAAATGAAGTACATTTGGAAGAGTATGACTAATATATTCTCCCTCATCGAATACCTAATTTTTGACCAACGCCACCATCAACTTTTGCAGCAACATTTGTGGATGGTGATTAACAGTCGAAGCCATAATTAAATTTTCCATCTTTTTGTTTATTTTTACAAAAATGTAGAGCACAAAGTTTTTGTTTGTTATTGTCAGCTGTGTTTTCAATGAATGATGGATGGGGGATGGTGGATGGTGGCCTGTGGGAATCTAGGTTTCACATCTGTCAAAAAATCCCACCGTTCCCCGTTAATGTGCTGTGTGGGAAAAGGCTATTATGTCTCGTATTTTTGCAGTTATGTGCATCCTTTTTTAATGATCTGACAAATTGCTGGTATTTTCGCTAGTTTTGTAGACTTTGCTTACTAAAATGCGCAGCATTATTATTATTTAAAAAAAAAACTCCCATACTCTCGATTTTTCTGTCTTTCTCCTTATGGTTTCATTGTTTTCTTCGTTGCCGGAATTGATTGCCGCTCCAACCTTTATGCAAAACTTGTGACTATTAATATCTAATGGCATTCATATTTATATATGCGTGTAGATTACTTACCCACCTTGCTTAAACATGCTAGGAATGTGCTCATACCGTCACCGTCAATAACAATACACAAAATTTCAAGAAAACACTTAAAACAAATAGAGATTATTTAAAATAAATAAAATATTTTTCACATTGTTTACTTTTTTCGGCGCCGCATATAAGCAAAATTTTCTTGCGATAGAAAGTAGCCTATATTTTGCTCTGTGACCAGTATGACCAGATGTGCGTACTCTACGGTTACACTGTTTTGTGTTTCTTTATAAATATATATATAATTGATAAAAAAACAATATCCATAAAATCGGCTTCAATGAGAATAAATTTGTTTTCATTATTGCCCTTTTCTAGCCGGCTGGAACTTTCCTGGAAAAACTCCGCAAGCCGCTTGCTATTGGTCTTCTTCATGTTGATGTCGATAAACGAGATTCGATGACGACAGAATATAGAATTCTATATTCTATCTATTCTATCTTCTATATTTCTATCTTTCAATCGAGCGCAGCAAATACCACCTTTTCTTTTCTAGTATATATCGTTGCCTTTCCAGTATTATTCGGCCATTTATTTTGCTTATCTGAGTACTCGTTTGCAAAATGCTTGCAACAGAAATTTCTGTCGTAAGAATTACAGGCATTCATTTTTATCGTTTCCATACGAATATCATCCCTGATTCTGTCGAAAGAAAATTTTGCGAGTGATACCCATATGACATTAGACTTTGAAGCTGGACTAACTTGAAAAATAGAGACAGCCTTATGCAAAAAGCATGCAGTGAGAGCGAGACAGATATATGCGACCAGTTGTTTTTCCAGTTGAGCTGGGAGCAGCGCTGCGGCAGAGATTATCGATTGCTATAGTTTCTAGATACGATTTTGCTGGCTTGGTGGCAATGTGTGTTGTATAATATCATAAATGCAGTGTTTATAATTCGTAGAAAGAGGAAGAAGAAGATGAAAAAATGTAAACAACTAAAAAAATGGCAAGCATATTGGATTTAAACTGATGAAAAATGCTTTGTGCAGCTTTTTTAATAGTTCAAAATAATCATATGATTGTGTGTCACATGCTGCAACAGCAGAACAAAAAACGTGAGGGGAGTTCTTAACAAGATTTATAAGGAACACTGTAGCTTCCTCCGTTCACAACATTTTTAGTAACAATTTTTGTACAGTATACAAATGCTTCCCGCCGCAAAACAAAACATATGTTCAACTACTGCACGACGTTTACCAGCATTAATTTATCGATGTCTATCATGCTATCTCTCTCTTCGCAGCAAATTTAGCAAAGTCTAATGTCATATGGGCATTTGCGGCGGGAAGAATTTATATAATGTAAAAAAATGTTTACTAAAAATGTTGTGAACGGAGGAAGCTACGGTGTTCCTTATAAATCTTGATAAGAACTCCCCTCACGTTTGGGATTCTTCGCATACCCGATATAAAATCAAACACCTAAAGCAGGCTTACCTTCTATCTCGCGTTTCAATAGCCCTTTCGCCGACCAAATATTTCTCTTTTTTTTGTTCTGCTGTTGCAGAATGGACACGCAATCATATTATTATTTTGAACTATTAAAAAAGCTGCACAAAGCATTTTTCATCAGTTTAAATCCAATATGCTTGCCATTTTTTTAGTTGTTTACATTTTTTCATCTTCTTCTTCCTCTTTTTACGAATTATAAACACTGCATTTATGATATTATACAACACACATTGCCACCAAGCCAGCAAAATCGTATCTAGAAACTATAGCAATCGATAATCTCTGCCGCAGCGCTGCTCCCAGCTCAACTGGAAAAACAACTGGACGCATATATCTGTCTCGCTCTCACTGCATGCTTCTTGCATAAGGCTGTCTCTATTTTTCAAGTTAGTCCAGCTTCAAAGTCTAATGTCATATGGGTATGAGAAGTGAGAAGTAGTGAGATATGACAATAGATATTTCTGAACTTTTCGAAGTATTGGGTGAGATAATCTCGATAATCCAATCAGTAAAAACACCATAAATACTATTGATAGTGGTTCGATGTTTTTACAGCCATACCTTGCGGCTTCCGACGTTTCCTCGATTTCAGAGCCAACATTTTGCCATGAAGCCTTTTTTGCCTTCGTGGTTATAACCGGTACTCGAAGAGTAAAGGGGTATATTAGATTTGTGCAAAAAATTGATGTGTGTAACACCCAGAAGGAAGCGTTTCCGACCCCATAAAGTATATATATTCTTGATCAGCATCAATAGCCGAGTCGATATAGCTATGGCTCTCTGTCCGTCCGTCCGTCTGTCCGTCTGTCCATCTTCATTAGCGCCTATAGCTCAGAGATTATAAAAGATAGAGGAACACAATTTTGTATCCAGACTCCTGTCCTATCCTATCACCGCCCACTCCAAGGACGAAAATCTGTGGTATGCACCATTTTTAAGATACAAGAAAACCAAAAACGCAGAATCATGGATAATAACCGTATGTACCAGATTGCCGAATCTGGATCAGGTCGGATCATTATTATAGCCAGAAAGAACAAACGAAATTTCAGTGGCCACGCAACGCCTTCCAAGCGCTTACTCATCCCCTCTCACTCCTCCTCCACTGCTTTGCCCACCCGACCAGATGTGCGCCTAGATCTCAGAGACTAAAGAAGCGAGAGCAACCAAATTTTTTATACAGGGTCCTGAGATATCACACTGTTACCACTGCATTTACAATTTTCGCCCAGCCCCCTTCCGCACAACGAAGTTCGAAAACGCAGAATCATAGAGAATGGCCATATCTACCAGGGGCCGAATTTGAATCAGATCGGATCATTATTACAGCCAGAATGAAGAAAACCAGTTAGATTGGTTAAGTAGATATGCGTTTGCTCTGTCTCTCTCTCTCTCTTTTTCTCTCTCTCTTTCTCTGTCTCTCTCTCTCTCTCTCTCTCTCTCTCTTGTACTCTTCCTCGTCTGCTTCGCCACGTAATGAGTAATAGCTATTCCCGATAGTAAATGTTATTCGAATAGTACTGGCTGTCGATATATATTGTCTAGTGTGACCATATGTTTTGCTGAGAGCATAGTCTGAGAGCGAAAGAGCGCCACAGATGAGCATGGCGCAAGTGTGGCCGTGGTTGTTGAGGTCAGTCTGTGTATAGATGACAAGGAAACAGCACAACACATTGCGACTTGCTGTGCTTCTGTAACCGAGAATCCAATATGGCGGACGAGACCCAGCATACCGACAACGCTCCGATATGTATTTTAAAACCAATGGACATACATACTTACATATGTATGTAAATATACATAATATAGTATGCGTATATGCTGTTTGAACGAGCCGTTATAGTTAGGGAGTGGGAGGGATACCTACGAATGCATTTGTTCACTCTATGAAAAGAAAGGGAATTCTCCATAAAAAAACCGCGAAATCAAAACACTATCGGCTGGCAAGCACTTGAGCTCTCTGTTTTCCCCTTCCACCTTATGACCAAGAGCCCCTGTCTCATCAAACAAGATGGATGCACGATGCGCTGTTAATCTGCTTTTTAAATGTTTTAGCAAGATACCCCCACCCTCTTCCACTCGGTAAACAATTTTTGAACCGTTACAGTATGGGGAGGGGGAACGCAATCTTTTAATACCCGGTACTCGAAGAGTAAAGGGGTATATTAGATTTGTGCAAAAAGTGGATGTATGTAACACCCAGAAGGAAGCGTTTCCGACCCCTTAAAGTATATATATTCTTGATCAGCATCAATAGCCGAGTCGATATAGCTATGTCTGTCTGTCCATCCGTCTGTCCGTCTTCATTAGCGCCTATAGCTCAAAGACCATAAAAGCTAGAGGAACACAATTTTGTATCCAGACTCCTGTCCTATCGCACTGTTACAAGCGTATTTCAAAATTTCGCCCCGTTCCCTTCCGCCCACTCAAAAGACGAAAATCTGTGGCATGCACAATTTTAAAGATACGAGAAAACTAAAAACGCAGAATCATAGAGAATGAGCATATCTATCAGATTGTTGAATCTGGATCAGATCAGATGATAAATATAGCTACAATGAAGAAAACCATTTCGAAATGCATCGTTCCGTCTCGCTCTCTCTCACACACAGGGGTATGCGCTATGCCTGATCGAATTTTTGACGCCTAGTCCTCAGAGACTATAAGAGCTAGATCAACCAAACTTTCTATCCAAGCTCCTGTGATATCAAACCGAGACGAGTTTGTTTTACAATTTGTCTACGCCCCCTTCCGCCCCCAAAAAAGATGAAAATCTACAATTTTGAAGATACGGGAAAACCAAAAACGCAGAATCATAGAAAATGACTATATCTATCAGAGTATTGTATTTGGATCAGATCGGATCATAAATATAGTCAAAAGGAACAAATGAAATTTCAGTGGCCTTCCAAGCGCAGACTGATTCTCTCTCTCTCTCGCACACAGCCGTGTATGTATATGTAGGAAGTAGATAAAGTCATGTAGAAATGGCAGATGTAAAAAACTTATGCAAAAAAATATGGAAACATCTAATAGATCAAAATCTCCGAAAAGGTTCGAATTAAATTTTTTTCTCTTTTGCGAACATGTAATAAATTACAACAAGCTCACATACATATATACTGAATAAGTACCGAGTATAAAGTTGAGCCGCGGCGTAGACGCGGCCCACAACCTTCCCCCTCGTTTATTCGAAAAAGGCGTATCAAAGGAATGAAAAAAAAGCCGTTACGTTTCTTTGAGTTTTTCTCTCTATCTCTCTCTTTCCACTTTAGAACTCTCTGCCCCACTCAGACAAGTGCTCTCTCAATAGAGAAACTGTATATTTATACTCATCCGTATGTCTCCAAGATGATTTAAGTAATAAGGTTACAAAATCTGCGTCACAACATCTGCTCTCTTTCGAGAAGTTACATTCGAGTAGTTTATAAGCTCATATGTACATATACTGACTGAATACCGGGTATAAAGTAGAGCCGCTGCAAGGGCCGCATTTCACAACGTTCCCCCTCGTTTTTTTTTAAATTTGTCAATTTCTTGACCACAATTTCACAAAATTTTGTATTTTTTTTTGTGTTACATAAAAACATAAAAGAATCTTTTGTTTCTTTTTGATTTTTTCTTTTTGTTTTATACTCTGCATCTTACCAACAAGAGGGATACTAGAGTTACTTATTTGCAACCTGTAGCTGTAAGTGACTTGCACTTGACAGAATCTTTAAGGTGCTGGTTTATTCTCTGAGTTGCATTACCATAAAGGGTGCAACTGCAAAGGTGTCGAAGGACCAAAATGTAGATGCCTTGACCAAACCAAGTTGAAAAGACATCCACATTTGTTGAGTTCAATATTAAAACTGAATCTTTATTTGAAATGTATGATATTAGTTAGTTCTACTGTGAAGCAAAACTAGGCTTAGGTCTAGGGCCAACGCAGTGGTATGTGTGTGTGTGATATATTTAGCTCGGGTAATAAGATAAGATTAAAACATGTGTATACATTGTGTGTTACATCGGCGACCAACGCATTGCAGACATCTGTTGGCGTGGGACCATCCTAGGAGATATCTCGGCGATGCACTTAAGGACTAGATGAGGGTTTTTGGGTTCGTATTTTGGGACAATTTGTGAGTTTATGTCCAAATATCAATTTACATTGGTGTACATAAGTGCGGTCGATCATTTTGTTATTTATTACCCTTCATGTTTTAGAGCATTATAAACAGCTTCTACCAATTTATATTGGATGAATGGTAGTATTGGAAGTTCGCAATGGATTGCGTTAACTACGTTGGCTTTTACCAGAAGAATTTTACGATATGTCTGGTTTTTTCTTTGAAGAATATGAATGTTTTTGTATATGGGACCTCTGCTTCATCAATAATGATTTGGTTTCAGAAGCAGTTGACCGGCTTATCTTTAGTCTCTATTGTATAGGTGAGTGACTCTTCGCTATGGCAGGTTGCTACGTCTGAGTCCGTATTGTCTTCCAATGCGTTAACACGCTGGCGTGACAAAGCGAAAGCCGCGAAGATCCCTTCCCCTGGTGTGTAGATTATTTTTGCACCATGCTCGTCGATAAACATCCAGAGAATGTTAATGATTGGTGGTCGGTAAAAGTATTTAAATTCTTAACGCAATAAAGGTAATTTCTAAGTTTTTTAAAGGACAATTTTATTCTCACTTTTCGTGAGTGGTTATTACTGATTTTTTCATTTTCACCTATTGAGTGAGTCCGTATGGGGCTTGGCAATTTTGGCGTAATCTTTAATGAAGCATCGATAATAGCTTGCAAGACCTAGAAATGAACTATGGTCGAAAAGTGTAGCCGGGGTCGGGAAATTTAATATTGCGTGCACTTCTCAGGTGATGTTGTTATCCCACCTCTGGATACAATGAATCCCAAGTACTCCACGCTTGTTCTAAAAAAAACTTGGATTTTTCTTGGGATACTCTCAATTCTGCATCGTGGAGACTTTTAAAGATCCAGTCGATATCCCAAACATGATCTTTTTTTATCTGGGAAAAAATGATCACGTCGTCTACGTAAACGTAGTACGTTTTAATTATTTTCTCCCTGAGGACATCATTAATAGCCCTCTGGAAAATACTTGGGGCATTCTTCAGCCCAAAGGAAAGTCTGCAAAACTCATACTTCCCATTTTAGACGGAAAAATCTGCCTTTTCCCTGTCCTTCTCTGCTAGCTGGATCTGATGAAAGCCTGATTTAAGGTCCTATGTTGTGAAATATTGGGCCATATTCGATGGATAGTCGAAATTGTGGGGATGGGATACTTATCATCAATCGTAATTTGATTCAGTTTGCTGAAATCAATAACCAGTCTTTTTTTCTTGAGACCGTTTTCGTCCAACCGCTTTTTATCAACGACTCACGTCGGGCTAGTTGTTTAACCTCTGCATTGACAAAATCGGCCACACCCATGGGATGTGGGTATAGTTTTGAGTATACCGGTTTTCCGTTTGTTCGTATAGTTGCTATAGTGTTTATATTATAGGGCAGAGCTTCATTAGGGTCTGCGAATTCTTTTATTCTACTTTCTATCATATTGTTGAATGGTTCCCTGAAGGCAAATGGGACATCAGTGTCGCCAAAGTGGACGAGATTAACGTCTGGTGAACGTGTGAAAAGGATAGGTTCTGAACCATAAACCGTCTTTATTATATTCTTTGTAAGGTCAATAATCACATTTTCCTTTTTAAGGAGGTCAAGGCCTATAATGACGCCGAAGTCTTTTAATGTATTTATGATAAAGAAGTAAGACTTGACTTTAGAGATGAATGAAACATTTTTTTTCGATAGTTTTGCTACCATGATTGGAGTTGGCTTGAAAGGGGTTTTCTACTGGTACAATATGTTTTAGCTCGGGGAGAGGCTTTATATAGTTTGTAGAGGCCCCTGTGTCTACGAGCAACCTTATTGTGCGCCCCGCTACTATTCGTGTGATAAACGGTAGCAGGGAGCGACCCCTAAAAAATTGCAACTTTCTTTGTCGGAAAGTGTCAATGGCTGCGACTTCTTCTTGGGCAATTGCCTCATACTCCTGGTCACCTGTTGTTTCTTGTGAAGTATAATTAATTCTTTTTAGCACTACCTCTAAATTTATTTGAACTATCGTTTTGCTGATATTTGATCGGTTGTCTAAAGCGGAAGGACGAGTCGACCTCCATGGGTTCTGGTGTGCAGCTTCCTTGAGTGTTAGGGGACTGAGTGTGGAAACGCTGTTTATTACTGTAAGAGCTTGAGGAAACGGCCTTACCTTAGCTGCCTCCTTAGGTTTTTGTATAATGGGGACTCTTTTTATGGCCCCCCCTGATATAATATAATTCTGTCCTCTATAGGTAGCTGGTTTTTATGTTTTTTTTTTCGATTTGTCTGGCAAAACTGTCCGCAAATAGACCGCGTTCGTTACTAGCCTCTGCCTCTTGGGCTAGAGCCAGCGCCGTCGGTAAATCATGAGGTTTTGCTGTTTTCAAGGAATTTTTAAGTCCGGAAATAAATGTATGTAAGGCGTCTTCCTTATACTTCTTGTTTAAGACGGCAGCGGAGCTATGTCATGAGTCATGATTGTTTAACTAGTAAGAAGCGTGAGCTTTCTTTGAATTTTGCCATAGTATTTCAGAAGAGGAAGTTCTCCCTGTTTAAAAAGAGCCAACTCCTGGGTTATTTCTTATACTGGATTTTTATCAGCGTGCTTGAAGTCTAACCGAGCCAAGATTGCTTTAAAATTGAAAACCGTTCTGTACGAGTCAAACATAGCATCGGCGGGACCTTTAATCTTGTTTTAAATAATGCCCACAGCCAAAAAATGTATGCTGCTACCTTCGTACGGTTCGAATACTGAGTATGCGGAATGGGCGGCATAACGCGAAGAAACATAATTTTCTTGGCTACCATTGAATTCGGGCATATATAGGGGCTCGTCGCACTTTATGTCCCTATTAATAGAAGCTGGTTTGTATTCTTTAACGCCTGGGTCAATTGTTATTGATATTTCCCTCTTAAGCGAGTTTATCTTTTCCTCAAATTCTAATCTTTGTTTTTCAAGGGCCGCGCCTATTAACCTTTCATTCTTAAGGGCGTTTAGTTTTTCTTCAAATTCTAACTTTTGTGCTAATAGGGCCGCATCGATGGCGGCCTCCATATTCTCGATTTGTTCTCGATTCATACTTTGACTATTTTCCGCTGTGATTTTGTCGTACCGATGTTCGATGGCGTTAGATCTTCGTCACTGCTCATTTATGGTCGTATTTATTGTTTCTAATTTCGTGATCTTTGTTTCAAGTAATCATTGCAAAACTTCGACTATCAATTATTATCAATATCTATTATTGTCACCAACGTGAACACCTGCAAACACTACTATATCTACTTAAAACTACTTCAAACTCGACGGTTGACGTGCCCTTCTTTTTCTGTAATTTTTTTTATATTCAATGGTTTGTCTTTTGGTGTCGTTTTTATCTTCACTTTACATTCTTTTTCGACTTTTTATTTTTGTTTCAACTTCACTCTACATACACTTTTTTTAATGGTAATTATACCCGGTACTCCAAGAGCAAAGGGGTATATTAGATTTGTGCAAAAAGTGGATATGTGTAACACCCAGAAGGAAGCGTTTCCAACCCCATAAAGTATTCTTGATCACCATCAATAGCCGAGTCGATATAGCTATGTCTGTCTGTCCGTCCGTCCGTCTTCATTAGCGGCTATAACTCAGAGACTATAAAAGCTAGAGGAACACAATTTTGTATCCAGACCCTTGTCTTATCACACTGTTACAAGTGTATTTCAAAATTTCACCCAGACCCCTTCCGCACAACGAAGGACGAAAGAAAGCTGCAGAGGTCGCACAACAGACCGAACGAGCGCATAATGTGGTCAATCTATTCGTTGACAGCCAAGCGGCGATAGGATCCATGCAGTCGTCCGCGGTTAGTTCCAGAAATGTCCTGGCAAACAGGGAGGCACTAGACACACTAATCACGACCAAGCCAGTGCGGATCTATTGGGTTCCCAGTCACCAGGGCATCGAAGGGAACGAAGCGGCGGACGTTCTGGCAAAGGAGAGCGTCGGGCTGGCAAGCGATAGAATCGATGACGTGCCTGTCTCCCTTTGGACGCTACAAAGCGACTTGGAAAAGCAGGCCGGACTGCAGACCGAAAGCAGGTGGAGAAGTACCACCACCTGCAGAATCTCGAGAACCATGTGCAAGGAGCAACGGAAAACTCATTCACTATATACTGCACCTACCACGGAAGGACTGCAGACTGCTTGTGGGAATACTCACAGGTTACTGTCTGTCTGCGGCGCATGCAGCCAAGCTGGGCATCACCAGTACAGACAGCTGCAGGAAATGCGACGAAACCGGGGCTATTGAAACCCTGGAACATCTCATATGCAACTGTCCGGCTCTCTCACGGGCAAGGAGTAGACACCTAGGCGCACCGGTGCTGGCATCAGTGGAAGACGCCTCCAGGAGGACGCTAAGGGAACTCCTTGCTTTCGCGAAAAATACCTCGATTCTCGGGGACTTCCAAACTTCGACACCACACCCGTAAAGGTCCATACACCTCATCCGGATAACTAAGGGCCATACTGGCCTATGAAAGGCCCCGCTGAGGGCCGTCCGGGTTAACCTAACAGTGTGATATCTCAGGACCCTAAATACAAAGTTTGGTTGCTCTAGCTTCTATAGTCTCTGAGATCTAGGCGCTCATCTGGTCGGGTGACACCTAGTTCTTAGAGACTATAATAGCTAGATCAACCAAACTTTCTATCCAAGCTCCTGTGGTATCAAACCGAGACGAGTTTGCTTCAAAATTTGGCCACGCCTCCTTCCGCCCCCACAGATCGGATCAGATCGGATCATTAGTATAGCCAGAAGAAACAAATGAAATTTCAGTGGCCTTCCAAGCGCAGACTCATTCCCTCTCTCTCTCGCACATTGCCGTGTATGTATATGTAGGAAGTAGATAAAGACATGTAGAAAAGGCAGATGTAAAAAACTTATGTAAACAAATATGGAAACATCTAATAGATAAAAATCTCCGAAAGGGTTCAACTTAATTTTTTTTTTCTTTTTTGGCTAAAATTCAATTACATATATCGTAAGCACACATACATATATACTGACTGAGTACCGGGTATAAAGTAGAGCCGCGGCCGTAGACGCGGCTCACAACGTTCCCTCTCGTTTTTTATTCGATCTCTCGATTTTCGGTGTCGCTTTTTAACTTCACTTTAAATGAATTTCTCTTGTTGGTAATTTTTATTCGATCTCTCGATTTTCGGTGTCGTTTTTTAACTTCACTTTAAATGATTTTCTTATTTGAATTTTTTATTCGATCTCTCGACTTTTTTTTTTTCTACTAAGTTCACTTTACGTGCACTTTTGTATAACTATTTTTTTAACCGAGAATTTCCGTTGGGCGCCAGATATTTTAAGTTGGTTATATCAGTATATTTTTATACCCGGTACTCGAAGAGTAAAGGGGTATATTAGATTTGTGCAAAAAATTAATGTGTGTAACACCTAGAAGGAAGCGTTTCCGACCCCATAAAGTATATATATTCTTGATCAGCATCAATAACCGAGTCGATATAGCTTTGTCTGTCTGTCCGTCCGTCCGTCCGTCCGTCCGTCTGTCCGTCTGTCCGTCTTCATTAGCGCCTATAGCTCAAAGACTATAAAAGCTAGAGGAACACAATTTTGTATCCAGACTCCTGTCCTATCACACTGTTACAAGTGTATTTTAAAATTTCGCCCCGCCCCCTTCCGGCCACTCCAAGAACGAAAATCTGTGGCATGCACAATTTTAAAGATACGAGAAAACTAAAAACGCAGAATCGTAGAGAATGACAATATCTATCAGAGCGTTGAATCTGGAACAGATCGACTCATAAATATAGCCACAATGAAGAAAACCATTTCGAAATGCATCGTTCCCTCTCGCTCTCTCTCACACACAGGGTTGGACGCTGTGCGCATTCGTCCAGATGAGCGCCTAGATCTCAGAGACTATAAGAGCTAGAGCAACCAAACTTTCTATCCATGCTCCTGTGATATCACGTCAGTACAAGTGTATTTCAAAATTTGGCCACGCCCCCTTCCGCCCCCACAAAAAATGAAAATCTACAATTTTGAAGATACGTGAAAACCAAAAACGCAGAATCATAGAAAATTACTATATCTATCAGAGTATTAAATTTGGATAAGATCGGATCATAAATATAGTCAGAAGGAACAAATGAAATTTCAGTGGCCTCCCAAGCGCATACTGATTCCCTCTCTCTCTCGCACACAGCCGTGTATGTATATGTAGGAAGTAGATAAAAACATGTAGAAATGGCAGATGTAAAAAATTTATGTAAACATATATGGAAACATCTAATAGATCAAAATCTCCGAAAAGGTTCGACTTAAATTTTTTTTTTTTGGCTAAAATTAAATTTTTTCCTTTTGCGAACATGTAATTAATTACAAAAAGCTCACATACATATATACTGACTGAGTACCGGGTATAAAGTAGAGCCGCGGCGTAGACGCGGCTCACAACGTTCCCCCTCGTTTTTTTCTTTATTTAATATTTATTCTTGGCTTATAATATTGGTTAGCCCGTGAGGGTGAATGGTTTGTATGTCCGCGAGGACCAGTGAGCTACCAGAGACTGAAATTACTTTACTTTACAAGAATACAAAATACAAATTTTAAAGCTGCCATACGTCGGCAGTGTTCCCATCAGAACGCCGACTCAAGGCTGCGTGACCATTTGTCCGTTGGTCATAAGGCTCGCTCGTGTGTGTCATCGGATTCTTCCTATGCGCGGCTGTCGGCTGCACATCCGCTAGATCGGATATCGCTTGCCATTGAGTTGGAATGCGCTGACACTTTCTGTCTCCGTGGCTGGTCTTTGGCTGTTCCCACCGGCCGCAGTGTAGTCCGTGTTAACTTATCCGTCAAGGAAATTTCAGTAATAAGTGTTGTCAAGTCTGCATAGTCAAGGAGCTGCTTCTTTTTCTTCATTGTGATCTGTACAAAAATGTATTCTATACCGCTGTCCAGTCATTACTGCCACGATTTTTGCGGCATTTTATTATTGAGATATATTGCAAAGCCCCTGGCATGCCCTACACGATTAGATCGAAACACATTGTATCCACTACATTCAATCAACATCCACGCCTGAATCTACGAACATATTTCTGAATTCTTCCATTTTTTCGGCAAGTTTTGTGCATTAATACGGCAGATTTTCAAACCCGATTTTTGCTTCACTAATAGAACTTATATGAAAGTTAGTTGTTTTATGTAAGCTGCTCATTAATATATACTGCTGCTGGTGAGTTCAGGCCAAATCCCTGCAGCTCTAGCTTTATCTTCGTGTTGTCGGGTTACAATCAGCTTGTACTCCTTCGTCGCTAATACCTTGTCTCCCACTACCCAAGGCTCCTGGATTAGAACTACGTCTTCTCCTACATCCAAGCGGAGTATCAGAGCAGCAGATGCTGCTTTACAGGGATGGATATTTATCTGAAGGAGCCTCGAGGACGTCTTCAGGGTTCCCCACCACTTTAGTGTCGGCGTCTGAGTCGTCGGAGATATCCTCGCGATACATCGCCTCAAAATCGAGCATAAGCTCTGTATCTGACGAGTAGCCTTCTTGTGCCGGCTCCAGCTCGTCTTCGGGTGCTTCGATTTTAGAGGCAACATCCTGCTCGACTGGGTTGTCGTCTGGGGACCAGATTCGGCCGCTGCGTCCCACCTTTATGGTGACCGATCTGAAGCCGAAGTTCAGCTCCCCTTTAGCTGCCACTATCGGGGCCAACGATTCTTTGTTCAGAACGAGTACAGCCTGGTTCGTTGATCCCTGTGTCGCCTCTACCTACACTACCTTCCAGTCGTTAACCAGTAGTCCTTGGTTGCACCTCTTCAACACAGATATCACAGAAGTCTGAATACAAAATTAGTTTGCTCTTGCTTTTATAGTCTCTGAGATCTAGGTGCTCATGAAGACGGACCGACGTATAGACGACGGACGGACAGACAGACATGGCTAGATCGACTCGGCTATTGATGCTGATCAAGAATATATATACTTTATGGGGTTGCAAACGCTTCCTTGTGGAAATGTGTTACAAATGTTGACTCAAAGTTGACTAAAGTGTGTATGAAAAAAACGCAGATTCTTTCTTACGGCGAAACTAGAATTTTGCATTTTTCCGAAATCAACAGGATGGAGAATATGCTACTACTACTAATGTTACTAATTAAACTACTCGACAAAATTGAACTCTTTTTTCCGCTGTGGCCAAAAATGACTTTTTTTGATAGATTTGGGGACTTAAAAATTTGTAAGCATTTACGGTTATTTTTCTAGGCACAGATTACTTTTTAAGAATTTTTGAAAATGGTATGCCGTATGCCGAATTTTTGTGTTTTGTACCATCCCAAATTCTATTTTACCGTTACTAACAAAGATTTTTGTATTTTTTTAAAGAAAAATAACGGTTATATGTCGACTAACGAGGTTTGGTCAAACGGCTCCACCTTAGCTGTTTATCCATCGAATCTTACAAACGATACCTTAAACGACGCGCAGTGGGAAATTCGGCCATTTCAGTTTGCTAAATTAATAACTTCTGAACGAATAAAAATATCTTCATGAAATACACTGCATTTGAAAGAGAAGTCTTTAAAAATATAGCATGAAAAATAACATGGTGCTTCAATGTCTGAAAGCTTAACAAAACATTGTCAAAGTTGAACTTTGTTTCGGTGCATATTTGTCTGTATAAAACAGAACTCGCAAGAAGTGCTCCTTTTTTTGGAGGCGGTCATAAAAAAATCTATTGCCCTCAGATACGACATAAAACGGAATCGAAAAAACACTTCGACTTCAAATGTTCTCAATGCGCTATTTGCTGAACCACTGAGCGTATTTTGTCGCTTTCTTTACGCATATGTTCAACTGAGACAATTTGCTGGTCAAAATTTGCCGAAAGTGTCTTTTGCAAATGTATGTATGTGTGTTAATTGCACCAGTGACTTAGTTCAATAGTAATTGTTAAACTACTTAATTCTTAATCTAAACAACAAAAATTCTATGAAATAATCTAAATTTTTTATATTGCAATAAACAAAATTTTGAAATTTGTTAAGTTTATGTATTTGTCTACCATTTCGTATAAAATGCGCAGGTTAGCGCCTTAACTCTTTCTCTTTTCCTTTTCAACGCTTTGCCTGCGATGAAATACAAAAGCGACAACAAAAATCGAACGCAACTACAACAAAAAAGACACTTTGATGTTCCACTTGGCTCGTTTTCCTCAGTTGCTGAGCGCCAAACAAAAGTGTCTTCTTCAACAAGTTTTTGTAAGACAGCTTCTTGTGTGTTCTCTCGCCAATCAGCACGAAACAGAAAACAGAAGAGTAACAAAAACAAGTGTTTTGTTCAGTTAGTGAGCGAATTTGCTTAAATTTTCTGTGTCTTTTCGGTAAGCAGACAGCATAGAAAATATTGGTTGAGAATATTTTGCAACCTCTGGTATAAAATACATTTTTTGTAGTTTTTTTGGATCAATAAAGAATGTTTAATGGTCGATTTTAAAATAGAAATCTTGGAGTTTTTGTGGTCTCAAAAAAAAAAATCCGTGCTTTGCTCTTTGTCAGTTTTACGTGTCATTTTCACCTGTCGGTTAGTCATCCGCTTTATTTGTTCTTTCGCATTCTAAAAAAAAATGGTCGATATCAAACCGACTGCGGTTTAATTCAAGACCTGTAACACCACATTCATTAACTGTGTACAGATATATGTATATGTTGGATCATAAAATGATTTGCAGTATATTCTTGATTATTTCATACACGGGCTGTCTCATGGCTGTGTTAGTGTTAGTGAGAGAGAGAATAGGGAGAGCGACAACGTCAGAATAGATCAAAAAGAACACGATAACTAGAGAGAGCACGAGCGTATTTCTCTGCAGCAAGCTGTTTGGATTAGAGAGCGAGAGATAAATTGAAAGATTTACAAGAAATGGCATCGCAGACAATGATCGGCTGAAAGGGTTGGTTCTCGATACTCTTTGTGCAGCTTGCTCTAGCGGAGCAATTCAGCTATTTGTATGATGGCTCTTCAAGCGTGTTATACAAAATGAGGTCCAGCAACGCCGAAAACTCTGACGAGAATTTTGGAATAATTAGTAACCCGACATCAGAAGTGGTATATGCAATCATCAATATATATCAGTATCAGCAATATATCAGTATCTATATGCAAGCCGCATGTTGACTTTGTTAATATCAAAGTGGCGGAATATGAACATCGAAGAGATCGCAGTATCTACAGTGTTGGTGCATATGGCAAATATCGACAGTCGTTTGCTTCTCCAAGAAGCCTGGGTACAAGAGTGTATACTGCCGAGACAGTCTACGCCATAATATAAACATCAACTTCAAAGAGAACGTGACCTGATATCAGTGTGGACAGCGGGGACACTTTGCTAACAAGTGTTCGATGGACTTGGCTGCCAAATCTGGACCTATTCAGAAAAAGAGTATGAGTCAGTGCTTTGTGTCAGAGCCGAAAGGAAGTATGGCACAGCGAGGTATGATCTATCCGATATGTTTTGATTCTGGAGCTTAATGCTCTCTGATTAAAGAGATTATTGGTACAAACTTATTAGGGAGGCGCATAAATAAAATTGTTATGTTAAGGGGTATTGGTAGTGATGGCATATATAGTACATTGCAAATTCTCAGGGATGTCTTTATTAATGGAAATGCTATCGAAATTTTATTCCATTCAATGGAGGACAATGAGCTGCAAAATTATATCCTAATTAGGCGCGAAATACTTGAGCAGGGCTTAAATATTTTACTTTCTTGTGACAAAGTCGAAATTTTGAAATCCAACTCTGTCAATAGTAATGCAGCATATGAAATGCCATGTCACTTCGCTAATGTTAATACTGAATTAGTTGATAAGGATAAAGATAATTTGATTAAATTACTTGAACATTATTCTGCAACTTTCATTAATGGAACACCTTGCACCATTGTGAGTACTGGTGAAATGAAAATACGATTAATAGACTCTAACAAAACGCTACATAGGCGACCTTATAGACTATAAAAGAAAAAGAAACAGATAATTAAGTAAATGACATGTAATATTATTCGACCCAGTTG